>OZ024836.1:7641255-8841255 GCA_964016985.1 Anodontia alba | reverse complement strand
CTAAACAGGTAACAAGTAGTCACAAATCATGCTCAGTGAGGCGATTCTAACAAATATCCAAAACATATGTTCTATGAAGAAATAAGAACAAAACTACCTTTCTAACCTATCAATCTGCTCATTAAGTATTCTGTACAACAGCATATTCATTTTAATGGCAACATATTTGGGAATAAATGCTGTCGTTGTCGGAGAGTTCACTGTACCATCTGACATGTGAGTCCATGCATCCGCGCGCAGTCAGATCAGAGTCTTCATTGACTGCATGGAAAAACCCTGCATATTTTTTTTTTTTTTTTTTGCTATCCAAAAATGCGCCCAGTGAAGATTCCGATCAGACTGCGCGAATGCGCAGGCTGATCTGAATCTTCGCTGGGTACGTATGTCCAAAGGTACGTTTTCTAACGTTGTCCACTGATACTTAACCCATTGTAGACTGAATGAACTCCCCCACAATATATTTTGGAAGATTCTAATTTCAATTTTAGGTATGTCAGGCTATGTGATTTAGATATTCCTAGAAAAAAATGGTTGAACTATTTGCAAACACTGAGACCCTGATCAGACGTCGCATTTTGCGGCATCTGATCTGGGTCTGCACTCTTTGCCAATAACCCTTTTAGGGGTCTCCAGACTACAATGGCTTAAATTCAACATATCTAATTAATTCTGTCCTGGTCATTCATGGACATTTAATAGTGCATCTTTAGATAACGATGACGACCTTATTTATTTCGGTCACAGTTGTGCTATACTTGTGGATAGGTTCTTGTTGAACTCAGGGATTTATTAAATGTTATTAGGTCAGTACATAATTATTTTAGTTCATTTCATGTATAAAAAGCCACAGCGTACATGCCGAAAGTGAAAAAAAAAATCTAAAAAGATTTTCCTTGGAAACAAAGAACACATACAGGAACAAAACATTGAGTCTCGGTTTAATTAAGACCCTTTATAACGGAAAATAAAATATGAGTGCAGATACCAGAAAATGCCACAATCACGGAGCACAACCCCTACCCCACATCCCCACCCCTAACCAAGAGGCACCAAAGGAAGAAGGGATGAGACAAACAATAACAAAACAAAACGATGCAGACGCAAATTTTAACCAACATGCAAACAAAGACGTATTGCAACAGAGATTAACCGCATAAACCGCATTGGAACGGTTAGCAGGAATAAACTTCCTCGTGGGTGTGTGGGGTAGGGTCTTACGCTACTTTTACACACCCTCGACCTCTATTCTAATGCAGTTAAAATTATAAATATCAGTTTGGTGTGGTTAGTAAAACGTCGCAGAAAAACGGCCAATAATCAAAAACCTGCAATGGAACAAATTACAGTCGAATCTCAATAGCTCGAACACCGATGGCTTGTTTGCCATGGCGAATTCAAACTCGCTTTTTTGAAATTCTTCCGATAGCTCAAGAAAACAAATAGTTTTTTTTATCTAACTTTGTCATGACACTGTATATTGTGTGTACTCATTAGAATCGCCTCATCGAGGCGATTCTAATAAGTACAATCAACATACTATTATTGTATAGAAGATCGAAAAGATTTCGTTTAATTATTACCATTTGCTTCCTGACATGGCACCATGATTAACCCTCAGTGGCTCTAAATAGCCGTGTCTCGAGTAAATTTTCATGGTACATGTACGAAAGATGTTCGAGCCAATGAGGTTTTACTGTAGTCAAATGGCAATCTGAAACCCGAGCAAAAATAAACCCACATGTTGGACCGCAGAGAGCAATAGTCAACCTTCTTAAGCAAACGGAGGAAGGCGTCGTCAGTCACATCACGAAAACATACCTATATAATTTTGACCCCCTTAAACCCCACTTTTATATAGTAAAATTGGGGTTTATAGGGGTATACATTATTTTTGTTATTTCTGCTCAAAAACATAGATTGTGGGTACTCGTTAGAACCGCCTCGTTGAGGCGGTTCTAACGAGTATCCACAATCTATGTTTCGAGCAGAAATATGAAAAATATCAGAATTTTTTATCCAAAAATTGCCATTTTTTTTGTGGTAAAATTTTCAGTGTATTTGAATAGGCGTGTTTTCGTAATGGTACGAGTATGAGGCTAAACTCCCGCCGTGCAATGTAAGGAGGGAAGCAAAGTCATCAACTATAATGGGGTTGAAATTGCAGTTAGCCACATACCACTACTAGCCATGTTTTAACCTATGTTTTGTTACTGTTGACAACTTCTTTTAATTGTTCCGAAATCTCAATATTACCAACAATTCTTTCAACTTCATTCTGAGTCAAGCGCATTCCTGTTCACAACTGTAGTACATTGAAACACCATGTTGAACAATAATCAGAGTATGGGCGGAGCCATGTCACTTTGAGCATATGATGATAACGAAAATTTAGATCTACGCAGGGATATGAGGGTCTTATTATCGCCTTACATAGTAATGCAATAGACAGTGCAAACAGGGCTATTTTAGGGGTCTATTTTTTGTTACCTCAAGCAACCTCTCCAATGCCTAAACCTGGCTTATTTTCTTTAACAACCAACATTTTTATCATTTCCGATATGATATGGTAAAATTTCTACGACTTATCTATACATAGCTCCAGCTAAGAGTTATCATGATAAACAGGTTTTCTATTTTACCTACTCTGGTCATTTAATTTTTAGACATTTAGATGTACAGTTGACTCTCGTTATCTCGACCTCGTTTATCCTGAATGACCTTTTTTTTTTTTTATCTCGAAGTGAAAATCTTGTCCCTGCTTAAACATGAAAATCTAACAACAGGTAAAAAATATTGTGGAAAAGAGGAGGAATTGCTCCTACGGTGCAATTTCCCCTCTTTCCCACAATATGACATTTCTCTAACTTTTTAAGGTTTCAACATATCTCTAACTTAAAGAGTCCAATTACATATATATATTTGTTAAATGTGGCTGTTCGAATTATTTTGTCTGCAAATCTGATATGTCGAGGTACGGATATCCCGAAGTATTTTTGAGAGTCCCTTGGAATTCGAGGTAACGAGAGTCGACTGTATTACTGTATGGCAGTACAGCATATGAAATTCAAATTAATAAGCAGTCAATAACAGCTGTAATAATATACATTAAAGATAGTCACAGATTCGAGTAAAGTGGGATTCCATGTTAAGTCTATGTTCATTCCCATGTTGTGGTAGTGATTTTTTCGGAATATTTGAACCTTTGTCCAGAGGGCATGGGCGGTGTTGCAAAATTCATTACTGCTTATAAAGAGTCTCAATAAAACCGAGACTCCCATTTTCTAATCCGTAGTGTGTTCTCTGTTTCCAAAGGCAATCTTTTTGAAGTTTATTATCACAAATGTTTTTGTTCGCAATCATTACTATAAATAATTCATATTTGCCACTGTACCATTAGCACCCTTGTAAAGACTTGGGGAGAGGACTACTTGTATAACTTGTGCCCGATCCACTTGTTAAAATATACAGTAAAACCTCAATAGCTCGAACACCGATGGCTCGTTTACCATGGCTGATACGAACTCGTTTTTGAGTCCCTTCGAAATTCTCCCGATATCTCAAGAAAACAAATATTTAGGGAAATTTTATCATTATATCATGAAATTGTATGTTGTGTGTATTCATTTGAATCGCCTCATCGAGGCGATTCTAATGAGTACACGCAACATACAGCTATTGTGTAAAAAATCGAAAAGACTTCCCTTAATTATCGCTTTTTGCTTCCTGACCCGGTACCATAATTAACCCTCAGTGGCTCGAACTACCCATATCTCGATCAAATTTCCATGGTCCCAAAGATGTTCGAGCCATTGAAGTTCGACTGTATTTTAAAATACGTTGTTTTTTCAGGTATACGATGCTGTCTCTGATTGTGTTATTCGTTGTTGTGGGAGAATGTAGAGGGGACTACAGTTGTTTTTGTAGCTACAAAGTGGAGATACCAGTTCTAGCCTCGGTAAAGTTTTCTATATTTACACACAGTCGACTCTCGTTATCTCGAATTCCAAGGGACTCTCTGAAATACTTCGAGATATCCGTACTTCGACATATCAGATTTGCAGAATTGAGTAAAAACTAATTCGATTTACCGCATTTAACAAATATATGTGTAATTGGACCCTTTAAGTTAGAGATATATTGAAAATATTGTGAAAAGAGGAGAAATTGCTCCTTAGGAGCAATTCCTCCTCTTTTCCACAATATTTTTTTACATGTTAGATTTTCATGTTTAGGCAGGGAGTAGATTTTCACTTCGAGATAAGCGGTTATTCGAGATAAGCGAGTTCGATATAGCGAGAGTCAACTGTATATCAATGGCATATCTTTCAAATAATCAAGCTTCTTACAGTCTGATCTGAAAAAGTCTGATCAGTTATGAGACTCGATTTTATACAGTCTCAAACGAGGCTTGCTTGTGTTGAAGTCAGGAAATCGAAGCGGCTTGCGCGCATGTTCCGACATCTTAACTGCTTCATGTCATTATAAAGAGCAATTTAATCAACACCCTTTTTTCATGAGAAAAGAAAGCTTGCTATTTCGTGTGAATCAGACGATTCACATGAAATATCATGTCTTAATTTCTCGAAAAGAAATATATGTAAAACAATAAGAGTGTCGTCCGCTGCTGTTGTAAATAGCGCTAAGGGCTACTCAAAGTTTGCAAGGTACATGATAAACTCATTTTACTTTGTACAGTAAGATGATCTGGTTCTCCCTATCACGTGTACTGGTGTATTGTGTGTCGTGGAAGTTCCCATAGCCCTCGATCACACTCGACGCTGTCCCGTGTGATCTCGTGGTAAAATACATCCAACCTTACTATTCCTTGTCCTAGTAATTGTGTACTATTTTTTTTATCGCACAACACTGATTTATCAAGATGAAGACAGTGCCATTTCACTTCATAGATGTTCGCACTTGTTCGCACCATCATTTTTTTTATTACTAGTGGAGGGCTATTTGTCGTGATTTTGGCCTTTTCTGAGAAGCTTTATAATCATTTTACAGTATGAAAAGCTGCCTCCATGGACGTGTGTACACAATAAGACACTCTCTGTGCAGACGTCATTCACCGGAATTTCCCATCTCAGTGCGCCCAGAACGAAATTATTTTACTGATAGCCAGGAAAACTCTTGAAAAGTTCTCCCTAGTATAGCTATCAAAATAGAGGCTACTCTTAAAAGTTGCATGTTAAAGGTAATTTCATATAAATTTACGTCATGATAATAAAAAATAATAAATAATGATGAAAGGAAATAAAACATCTTGTCTCCAAACGAATAAAACAGTGTTTGCTGGTTTGCAGCTGTTTGGGGATCAAATAATCTCGGATTTATAGCATCCCTGCTAGCATTCTTTATAAATATACAGCAGGCCGTTATCGGCCCGTCAGCTAACCTGACGGGCCGATATCGGCCCACTATAGATTTATGTAAAATACTTACTGGTACATTGTACCTTTACTTTCCCTGAGCTAATTCAGCAGACGAGAAATTCGTACTATTTTTTCTTAATATTCCCAGAAAACAGGATTTGACATTTCATGCAATTTGTCTGCATCCCAATATGCAGACAATATGCATGAAATGTCAAATCCTGTTTCCAAGAAAATAAGAAAAATATTTCAAACTTACGTCTGCTGAAAAGTTTACCGTATACTGTCTGAAGAAGGAATATATCCGAAACATTTTAACGTTATACTGCTGTGTTGATTTTGATTTTACTTCACCGAAAAGTTTACCCAGAATGCATAGCGTTAAGTGAGTATGGACAAACCATTTCAAGATTGCATGTGCGCTCAGCGAAAACTCCAATCATCTTGCATTCA
The DNA here is from genome assembly GCA_964016985.1 of Anodontia alba. Lineage (NCBI taxonomy): Eukaryota > Metazoa > Mollusca > Bivalvia > Lucinida > Lucinidae > Anodontia > Anodontia alba. The sequence goes on along the minus strand of OZ024836.1, from coordinate 8,835,427 downwards.
CACAGTCTGCTCAGCCATCGCAGGGCACTCTGTCGATACTCAAAGATCCAAAGCGTCTTCAGGCGGACAGCGAAGACTCTGATCAGTAATACGAAAACACGCCTATACAAATATATTGAAAATTTCACCACCAAAAACTGAAAGTTTTCAGATAAAAATTCTGATATTTTTCATATTTCTGCTCAAAACATAGATTGTGAGTACTCGTTAGAACCGCCTCCGCGAGGCGGTTCTAACGAGCACCAACAATCTATGATTTTAGCAGAAATAAGAAAAATAATGTATACCCCTGTGAACCACAGTTTTACTATATAAAAGTGGGGTTTAAGGGGGTCAAAATTATATAGGCATGTTTTCGTGATGGTATTCGCTTTGTGCACATGCAATCTTATAGGAAAGGCAATGTCCCGGCTCATATTTTTATAAACACTGTACACGTAGTGCTTTATATTTTAGCCTGTACCAGACTCCCGTGTAATGGGATATTTATACGAATTCGACTGTAAACCTGTCACTAATGTGGACGGTGTTGATACGAAACAATGGGGCCCAATAGCGTTTGAACACCAGGTAAAGTTTTATATCTAATTATTTGCTTATCTGAATAGAAAAAACAGCCGGGGAACTGCATTTCCTATAAGACTGGATGTCGCCAAGCGACGAACCAAATCGGCTTGCGCATTCGAGTCCTCTAAGGTCATTCTATGGGTAGCCAAAAATCCAAATGCGTTTTCAGATGGACGGCGAAGACTCTGAACAGACTGCGAATGTGCAGCCTGATTTGAGTCTTCGCTGGGCGCACATCCAATTTTGCAGGATATTTTGCGCCCCGGCTCAAATGACATCCATAACGTTAACAAGTCTATGTAATATTTCTGCCTCTATGCGCCTCGCCCCCATATACAGTGAAACAGTTATACATGGGTAACCTTTTTTATAGGCGGATTTTGAAATTCTTTCAGTTTTTAAATCCGCTTTTCAGTGTGTTTTATACTTCTAGTAACCTCTCCAACTGTATATATCTCTCACAGTTTGCTTAAAAAGCCAAGACATTCCTGCTTCCTGTATTATATGGTGAAAATGACATAACTTGCATTCTGAAGCAGGGATCACAAATAGAGGAGTGATATTAAAATATTTGCACAAAACATCACTAAAACATACCTATATAATTTTGACCCCCCCTTAAACCCCACTTTTTGTAGTAAAACTGGGTTTTACAGGGGTATACATTATTTTTTCTTACATCTGCTAAAAACATAAATTTTGGGTACTCGATAGAACCGCCTCGCCTCGGCGAGGCGGTTCTAACGAGTACCCACACTCCATGTTTTGAGTAGAAATATGAAGTTTTTGGTGGTGAAAGTTTCAATATATTTGAATAGACGTGTTTTCGTAATGAAATGGGAGTCAGCGCATGACAAAATCAGCAAAATGACTGGGCGCCCAGAGAAGAGTCAGAGCAGCATGGGTATCCGTCCAATTTGATCACTTAATGGGTTGCTAAGGACCCAAGGTTTCTACATACGGAAAGCGAAGACTGATCAGACTGGGCAGATGTCCAGGCTGATCTCAAACTGCGTTGGAAGAACATGTCATTTTGTTGATTTTGTCATGCGGCGGCTCATAATTCTATCCCAGCAGGCACATGACGTAAATATAACGTCGCCTCAACGTCGATGCAACGTCATCCAGCGGGCACATGACCTAAATATAACGTCGCCTCAACGTCGATGCAACGTCATCCAGCGGGCACATGACGTAAATATAACGTCGCTTCAACGTCGATGCAACGTCATCCAGCGGGCACATGACGTAAATATAACGTCGCTTCAACGTCGATGCAACGTCATCCAGCGGGCACATGACGTTGCATCGACGTTGAAGCGACGTTATATTTACGTCATGTGCCCGCTGGGATTATTTCTATACAGAAACACAGGTTGTGGATACTCATTAAAAGCGTCCATTTTAGCACCTTGCAGCTGTAAGCGCGTTTAATGAGTAGAACATATTTTTGTGGGGAAATAAGAGAATAGTTTATATGGATACCACTCTTTGCTAGAGGATAAAATCAGTGATATGTTCACTATAACATACAGCAAATTAGGAAGATTTTGAAATTCAGCATATTAAAAATATTAGTAAAACATATAATAAAGTTAGCTAGGAAGTATAACCTTCTTGAGGCACCAAAAGAAGGAGAGATGAGGAACAAATAATGACAAACATTATTTAAGAAATGATTTTTTTTTTCGAAGTTCATTGAGGTATTGCCGCAGTGGGTCGCGTTGTGGGTCGCGTGCAAAGTGAATGGACCCCGAAGATGTTCATTCACTTTGCACGCGACCCACTGCGGTCATCCCTCAATAAATTTCGAAAAAAAAAATAAGTTCATTTCTTATATTTACATTATTTTTCTCGCGTACCTTTGAGAGAACTTCACAATACAGGTTGCATTAAGGGCAGGCGGATTATATTTCGATAGCTTAAGAGCGGCGACGTTATCACAACAGTAGCAAGCAGCGTCCAATCAAATCTCCGAAAGTGTCAGTTGTTATGACGTAACGTCACTTCGCGTGATCCATTGCGTTCATGGAGGAATGAACTATACTGGGTTCTATAGGTTTCTCTAAGAGTCTTAAATCGAAAATGTAAATATATGGGAATAGAGAGCTAAATGCTTTGCTTGTCTTTGATGCTGTCTGTAGTAATTTGTTGATTCTCCCTGTTATTCTAATTGGTAGCCTTGTTGAAGATGAGGAACTAGGTCGCTTGCCTTTCTTTGGTTTGTGGCCTGTGTACTGTCCGTCATGATTGGTTTGCTCGTCCTCTTGGTGTCTTTCGTAGGCTGTGATATGTGATTGTAGCTCTTCCTGGACATTTACTTTACAGTGAACCCTCGTTATAACGACAACATTTGTTCTCAAAGATGTTGCCATTAAAATGAATTTGTTGTAAAGAATCCTTAATGGACAGAATGATATGAAAGAAAGGCTTTGTTTTATTCTTATTTACTCATAGAATGTATGTTTGGGATATCTGTTAGAATCGCCTCAATGTGGCGATTCTAACAAATATCCCAAACACATGTTGCTTGAAGTTTTATTGCAATATTCTTGCATAATTTCTCATTAATTGTCACCTCCTGAGCGAAGGTTTCGTGACATTCCAATTGTCATTATAACGGATTTTGTGGTTGTATCGAGTATCTGTATAAAGAGGGTTGACTATACTATCTTGAAAACTCCCTGCCATAATATGCTAATGCTGTTCTTTTTTCTTTTACAATCAGCAAGGCTTTGTAGAGCTAGACCAGAGTGCTAAGATTCAAATTTGTCCAGGAAAGCCATCGGTTTCAGATATACGTAAGTTTCCAATTTTCATTAAGAAAACACGCCTATTCAAATATATTGAAAATTTCACCATCGAAAACTGAAAGTTTTCAGATAAAAGTTCTGCTATTTTTCATATTTCTGCTCAAAACATAGATTGTGGGTATTCGTTAGAACCGCCTCGCCGAGGCGGTTCTAACGAGTACCCACAGTCTATGTTTTGAGCAGAAATATGAAAAATAATGTATACCCCTGTAAAGCCAAGTTTTACTATATAAAAGTGGGATTAGACGGGGTCAAAATTATATAGGTATGTTTTCATGCTGACAATTTAGCAGCAACGTCAGAAAACGTATCCTTTGACGTGTGCGCCCAGGAAGATTCAGATCAGACTGCGCATTTGCGCAGTCTGATCAGAATCTTCTCTGACCGGATTTTGGACAGCCAAGGATGCAAAATTTCTTCATGCGGACAACGAAGACTAACCAGCCTGCCGGATGCGTTTACTGATTTGAGTCTTCGTTGGGTGGTTATGTCGGCAGGGATGTTTTCTCATGTTGCGGCTCATATTTTAGGCTCTATGAGCATTAGAAACTGTAGAACCTTTTAGCATTTTGCAAAGATTTATTTCTCATTTCTACGTAGTAAAAAGGAATGCTCTATGAGCATTAGAAACTGTAGAACCTTTTAGCATTTTGCAAAGATTTATTTCTCATATTTTAGGCTCTATGAGCATTAGAAACTGTAGAACCTTTTAGCATTTTGCAAAGATTTATTTCTCATTTCTACGTAGTAAAAAGGAATGGATACACGTTCAAAGCAGGCAAATTTGTTAACATTGTTTTGCCTGCCTTCTCAAAAGAGATCTAACCTACATGTACAAGGAATTATATTTTACTTTTTGAGGATAGATCCCCTAACAGAAGGCAACGTGTGCCTTCCTAAACACAAAGTCACAAAGTCTTCCTAGTGCATCCAGACCTGGTCTACTTTAGATGATGTAGTTATCTGTTAATTAACTTGTTTCACCACTGCTAAGATGACTTTAAATAGGCTGAAACGAGTTCTTAGATCGAATATAATTATATAATTGCATTTATACCGTCTACTGGAAGCAAACGTCTAAAATAATAAAAATACAGTTACGAAATTTAAACGAATATGTTTGACGTCTTTTGTAAGCTTATCAGAATTATATATATATATATATATATATATATATATATATATATATATATATATATATATATACATATATATATATATATATATATATATATATATATATATATATATATATATATATATATATATTCTGGTCCTTTTGGGTCACTGATAATTATAAACACAGGGTTGGCCAACACAGGGCTGGAGGGCATGTAAAGTTTGCAGTTGACATCATATTCATGAACAGATTCTAGAACTTCCAAAGGATCCCGCTTAACCATTAAGAAAACACGCCTATTTCAAATATACAGAAAATTTCACCTCCAAAAACTGAAAATTTTCAGATAAGAACAATGATATTTTTCATGTTTCTGCTCAAAACATAGATTGTGGGTACTCGTTAGAAGCGCCTCACCTAGACGGTTCTAACGAGTACCCATAATCTATGGTTTTCAGCAGAAATAAGAAAACTTATGTATACCCTGTTAACCCCAGTTTTACTATATAAAAGTGGGGTTTAAGGGGGTCAAACTTATATAGGCATGTTTTCCTGATGCAGAACATTCTCAACATTACTACACGTGGGGTAATGTGTCATTTGGCGTCCGATAACTTCATTATTACGCGACGTACATGTATAGGTTATTGGCCTTTTGGGCCCGTTTCATGTAATTATAAAAAAAGACTTTTATTCTTCAACAGATGGTTATAAAGAATGAGAATGATGCATTTTACATCTCCGTTTATGAACATTGACGTACTGATCCAATACCTGTCTTAAAGATCACTTGGAGAAACAGTCATCTCCATTTAACTTTACCACTCTCTGGACTGATTCAGCAGACGGCGTATTGGTGATATTTTTCTTTTCTTTTTCCCAGAAAATAGGAGTTGACGTTTTCTGCAAATTGGAGACAATTTGAATGAAATGTCAAATCCTGTTTTCTGAAAAAGAAAAGGACACTGATCCAGTATGTCGCCTGAATATTTTACCCTGAGTGCTAAGCGTTAAGGACTATTTTTGTTCAGATCCAATAAAAGGACATTTATTGTACTTCATCTATTAAGCAAGTATATGTCTTCAGTAACCACATCTTGTCTTGACCTTTTGTACTGGCTTAACACAGGTTTGACTACATTCGATTTTTTAACTTCTTGCCATATTTGTCGTCAACCTTGAACTGTTTGGCCACCCGTTTATTTATCTAAAAAGTAATAGTTTTCAATGGCAAACACTGATTGAACTAACGCCGTATTCTGTGTCTTCACTGTTTATTTCAAACATGTCTATCCTAATACCTAGGATAAATATCACTCTATCTATGTTTTAAAGTTTGTTAATCTTACAGTAACGACAAGGTATCCACCCGTAACGTCCACAAGTGCAGAGATATTACCATCTGCATCAACCTCTGCTCTTACTTCAATGGTATCATCAACGCAGATGACAATTGCTATAGGAGCAGTCAATGCAACATCCACTGCCGCCAGTAAAACGCCTCAAGTGACAACAATGATAGCGACAAGTGAATCAAAGACATCAATAACAAATCTTAATTCAACATTACCACAGCCATCAACCTCGAGAACCACACTTTCAAAACCGTCGACATCTATTGCTCATCAGTCAACATCTGCTTCCGCTATGGAGTCTACGTCCTTGCAAACTACTACAGAACTGACAACAAGTACTCTGTCTGCAACAACTACCCCACAATATACTAAACACTCAACCATTACCACGCAATCTACGGAACCCACAACAACTACCACGCAAGCTACTGCATCAACAACTACAACAAAAACTTCTATATCAACACCATCTACCACACAATCCGCAGATAGGACAGTAACTACACTGCCAACAACAAAGACATCTTATACTACTAAATCGCCAACACAAACAACAAAAAGGCAAACCATTTCCAGCGCGACGTTGGCAAATATAATCGGTAAGATAATTTGAGTTTTGCTATCCTATGTTGTCGCCTGTAGATCAAAATATAACCTTGGTCGTTGACATTAGACTTCAGGTTCCCAACTACATTACATCAAATAGAAATTGTAATCAAAAGTCGCGGGTCATCGGATAAGCTAATATTTTTACCTATGTATGTGTCTAGATTTGGATAACCTATGCTATGCTTATAAACAGATGTGTGTTCAATGATCATGACGTAGTTTAGAAGTCCAGTTATTATAGTTTAGAAGTCCAGTTATTATAGTTTAGAAGTCCAGTTATTACTATTTTTTTCAGATCCAGTAAAAGGATATTTATTGTAAGTCTTCATGTATTAAGCAAGTACATGTCTTCAGCAACCACATTTTGTCTTCATCTTTTGTACTGGCTTAACCCCAGTCAGCATTCTATGTAAATCTATATCGGGCCGTCATCGGCCCGTCACGGTAGCTGACGGGCCGATGACGGCCCGATGTAGATTTACGTAGAATGCTAGCTGGGACATAGGTTTGACTACATTCGATTTCTTAACTTCTTGCCATATTTGTCGTCAACCTTGAACTGTTTGGCCACCCGTTTATTTATCTAAAAAGTAATAGTTTTCAATGGCAAACACTGATTGAACTAACGCCGTATTCTGTGTCTTCACTGTTTATTTCAAACATGTGTATCCTAATACCTAGGATAAATATCACTCTATCTATGTTTTAAAGTTTGTTAATCTTACAAAAACGACAAGGTATCCACCCGTAACGTCCACAGTTGCAGAGATATTACCATCTGCTTCAACCTCTGCTCCACTTCAGTGGTATCAACAACGCAAATGACAATTGCTGTAGCAGCAGTCAATGCAACAAAACACTAAAGTTTAGAATTCCAGTTATTTGCATTGACATACCAGTATTCCGTGTGTGACGTAACGGCCGGTCATCATTCGTCAATTTAGGGTAATGACGTAATATAAGTCGTCAGTAATTATTTTTTTAAAAACAAATGTTGCTATCCTGATTATCTTCTCTTTCATTGTGTTATATTGCTATACTTTTCCACAAGATTTCGGCACTTATCCTTGCGGTACCTGCAACTATCAAAATTTCCGTTCATGTTAAATACTGTCTTCTGTAATTTGCCATTACTTTTACAATTGGTGCACATTACGGAAACACGCCTATTCAAATATATTGAAAATTTTACAACCTAAAAAAAGGAAAATTTTCAGATATAGAGGATCTTACATGAGTGGTCATTTAATATGAAATTTATGAAACGAGTTTGGGTAATTTCTGTATTTTGCGAGCTTTAGCGAGCAAAATACCGAAATTACCCAACGAGTTTCATAAATTTCATATTAAATGACGACGAATGTAAGATTCTATTTATCACATGGCCCTTCCGATGACAAAAAATGCACAAAATATATTTTAAAGATAACGGCTTTCCATAGCTAAGCGGGACAACTCACTACCAAGATTTCAATAGTACTACGCAACAAAAATAGTTCGCATAAGTACCGAAAATAACTAGAAATAAGATAAATATGCCATTTATTACTTCGTTAAACTGAAGGAAATAATGATGATTTTTATTTGAGCTAATAAATATTTCATTTGAATAAATCAATTAAAAACTAAATATTCCTTTGAACAACGTCATTCAGCGAGTCAATACGTCACTGAGAATGAGTAGAGAAATCCCCCACAGTCAGCTGTCGTATTTAAAGGTCACTGACCTTGATCAATATAGTTATATGCCGTGGTTGACACACTCAAGTAAACGACAGATTTCAAAACTATAAAATATTTAACGGTAGTTCGGATTTTAGTTTGACACATTTATTGACTATTTGAGTCATGTCATCCTCCAATGTTTTTGGAGGAGGTGATTTTTTTTTTCATTGACGGTTTGACGATATCGATGTTGAGATCTCGAGTGCCTCCAAATATGTTGCGGGAGAACATCGAATTTTTACCACCATGAATATTTCTGGTAGTCGTGTTATTCACATTGTGATTGTTTAGTGTCTTCTCCCTCCATCGGTCTGACATTTATCGTTCATCTCAAAATCATCTCAAAACTGGGCAGGATCTGTTTCAAAAGTAAAAGTTGTATCGGCGAACGCAGACACCATCTTGGTTGCTATCAATAAGCGGTGTAATACGAATATTAATAATGGTAATTAGGCTAACCAATGGGAAGCCTTGCAGGTGTTATAACACGTGTGGTTATATGACTTTTATGACATGGGTTATTTCACTGAATAACGTGACGGTCATGTGATAAAAATAATTCTGATATTTTTTATATTCCTGTTCAAAACATAGATTGTGGGTACTCGTTAGAACCGCCTCGGCGAGGCGGTTCTAACGAGTACCCACAGTCTATGTTTTTGAGCAGAAATAAGAAAAATAATGCATACCCCTGTAAACCCCAGTTTTACTATATACAAGTGGGGTTTAAGGGGGTAAAAATTATATAGGTATGTTTTCGTGATGGAATTATTCCAAGGCTTGAAACATTCATTGGAGTATTTATTAAACTTATTCATGTGCTGCCAGTAGGTCTGATATACATAAATGTGGAAAACAAACAGCTGGGTTAACCCATTCATCTCTGAGTTCCTGAAATGGACTCTTCCATGTCTAAATTTGGACACATACATTGCTGCGATAGGGGTTTTAGTAAACAAATAAGTAACAAAATGGCAAACACTGTAGATCCTTATGAGACGGCTCGTTACCATCTCATCTGATTCTACACTGTTTCTGAAGGTATCCATGTTGGTCTGCAGGGATGAGAAGCTTAACAAACGACATACATGGTATGAGTATTATTGATCTAGGAAACAAACTAACAGATTATTCAGCATTACGAAAACATGCCTATTCAAATATACTGAAAATTTTACCACCAAAAAAAAAAATTGAAAATATTCATATAAAAAAATTGATATTTTTCATATTTCTGCTCAAAACATAGATTGTGGGTACTCGTAAGAACCGCCTCGCCGAGGCAGTTCTAACGAGTACCCACAATCTATGTTTTTGAGCAGAAATAAGGAAAATAATGTATACCCCTGTAAACCCCAGTTTTACTTTATAAAAGTGGGGTTTAAGGGGGTCAAAATTATATAGGCATGTTTTCGTGATGGTCTTCCAAGAAAACATATGAATTTTAATTAAGACCGTCAGTATGTTTCAGTGATACCAGGTCACTGTAAATTTGTATATATCCGACCATGTCCTGATAATCCACTTGGTTACATATTTTAAATCATCGAAGATACGACAATAGCCATAAAGAGTTTTGATTCCACATCATGTGTTCCGCCCCGTATGCGCTTAACCTTTAGCACACTGACGGTTAAATAAAATACATTTAAGATTAATATTTTGCTTTATTACTCACATTACAAATTAAGAAAAAATAAGAAAATGCTTTAAATTGTCTGTTGTTGTATGTAGTCAGCAGCCATATGTTTCAAATACGATTACTTTGGGTGGTCATATAAACAAAAGTGTTTGATAATTGTTTCTGAAGTTTTTGAGTGCAGATTATATAGTCGAAACTCAATGGCTCAAACATCTTTGGGACCATGGAAATTTGTTCGAGACATGGGTAGTTCGAGCCACTGAGGATTAATCATAGCGCCAGGTCAGGAGGCAAATGGGGATAATTCAGGATTGTCTTTTCCAACTTTTATATAATAATGGTATGTTGTGTGTACTCATTAGAATCGCCTCGATGAGGCGATTCTAATGAGTACACACAACGAGGCGATTCTAATGAGTACACACAACATACATTTCAGCATAAATTAAGAAAGTATCTCTAAATATTTGTTTTCTTGAGCTATCGGAAAAATGTCCTACGGACTCAAAAACTAGTTCAAGTCATCCACGGTAAACGAGCCATCCGTGTTCGAGCCATTGAGGTTACACTGTATCTTTATTTCCTTTGGAGTCATTGCGCTTATTCTGGTTACTTTGAAAATCGAATACCGCTAAAGCCAGTGACGAGATGTAATAAAGTATACGAAGAGACTTAAGAAAACCGAGTCTCCAAATTTAAATGCTTTATGTTTTCTTTGTTTCGAAAGGCAAACATTAAGATTTTTATTTAAACAGAAGTCTAAGTTTTAACCTCTTCATTTATCCAGAATCGAAGGTAATTCCTCGAATCGCCAGTTTAAAAAGTAAAACGTCGAAATGAGATGTTCTAGTTATTTTGACGAAGCTTACATGATACAAATTACAAATTTAGACTCTGAATGAAATTTGCCGGACCCTATAAAGTGAAATAAAAGTAAAAAAAGGAATGCCTTTGGAAACAAAAAACACACAAAATCACGAAAATCGGAGACTCGGTTTGGTTGAGTGTCTTCATATGCAACACTGTAGTTTGCGAGTCTGCATACGCCCCCCTAGCGCCGCCTTAAGCGGTATTCGATTTTCAAAATAACCAGGATGTATTTGAAAGTTTTGAAAATGACTACCACGTTGCTAACATTATTTGCTCTATAGAGTATACTGATAAACGGAGAGGGCCCTGCACATCACGAAAACATACCTATAAAATAATTCTGACCCCCTTAAATCCCACTTTTATATAGTAAAACTGGGGTTTACAGGGGTATACATTATTTTTCTGATTTCTGCTCAAAACATAGATTGTGGGTACTCGTTAGAACCGCCTCGACGAGGCGGTTCTAACAAATATCCACAATCTCTGTGTCAAGGCGGTTCTAACGAGTACCCACAATCTATGTTTTTGAGCAGAAATATGAAAAATATCAGAATTTTTATCTGAAAACTTTCAGTTTTTGGTGGTCAAATTTACAATATTTATGAATAGGTGTGTTTTCGTAATGACATACTGCACGGCTACCTAGATAGTCATAGGCATCATATATGTATGTGATAGTTCTGTAATACACATCGCAACACTTCAAAAACCTACCATATTTACCATACTTATTCGGACACCTAAACTACTTACAGTACTTGTCCTAAAAGTCTGTACTATTTGTTGATACGTTTAAAACATGCTGGACTGAGTAGTAAACAATGCATTTGTTCATGCCTCAGTTGATACGATACATATATATAAGCTATGAGTAAGTCATACTTGAAACTATTTACAAAAAAAGGAGATTTAGTCCCTTCTTATCGCTGGTGAATTGCAGTTTGTTACCACATACCAAAACAGTTACCCCTGCAGCCCTGCAGACCAAACCAGATATCTGCGCAAATAGCGTTGTTCCTGATGAGATGGCTCATAACGAGCCGTCGCATCAGGAGCTACACAGTTTGCCATTCTGTTTTGATTTTTGACTGATATCCCTATTTTGAATAATGGACATATCCAAATTTAATGATGGAAAAGTCCATTTCATAAACTGGGTGGAAAGCGTTAATATGTTGTTGCAGGTAATACGTCACTCTGTCCAGCGTCAGTCCAACAGTATGCGAAACAGGACAACGAGATCATTGCACAGAATGGTAACAATTGCTATACAGTGGTGCCCCACAAAGTCTCGTGGACTCACGGGGAAAGTGTGTGTAACCATCGGGGTGGTCATCTTGTGCATGTGAACAGTTCCAAGGAAAACGATTATATATACAATTTGTTAAACATCAAGTTCAGTCATGCTGTTTGGATAGGCCTTCATGACAGAGCGCAAGAGGAACATTTCGAGTGGACATCTGGTAAACGTTTAAACTGTCTTAAGCTATAGATTAAAAGGGCGTAATTTATAAAATCTAGGTGCTGTATTTTCATTTGAAAATAAATGTTTTTTTTATGTTTTTTCTGTGTCGTCGTACTAATCGAATTGAATAACATCACTCTCGACGTATGACGTCTTCAACGTTAGGCTGTGCTTCTTGCATGATTTAAAGTAGAAAAGAAGGCAATGGTCAGGAATCGATACAATTCTCCCAGTTTGTTCTTTATTATAAATGAGAGGCTCGGTAATAAATATTTGCCTGAGTACGTACGTTGCAAAAAAGTAAGAGAAAAGTCCAGGGAGTGCCACAATCACAAACCGCAGCCCTTCCCAGACACCAAGAGGAAGAGGAAACAGACAAAGCCAAACAAGCGCAGATCGAACAAACGTACGAAAAGCACTAAGATTACCTCTCTCTACCCCAAGCGTGGTAATCGCGATGCTAAAAGGACTGAAAAAACACAATAACAAAATAACACAAGGTAAGACAGAAAACAAATCGCCTCGTAGAATAAGCAAACCTGAAAATGCGGTTTACATTCATAAGTTTCTTGCATCTTTAAAATGGTAAAACTGGTTTAAAACCAAAATATAAAAATAATTCAAACTATGTTTGAAACGGACACACTTTTACACTCCGGGCGAAATGTTTCATCCGTCCGTTACTAGACCACTTAACTACTATTACCTTTGTCATTATTCCATAGGTAGTCCCGTCATTTACACAAACTGGACTCCCGGGAGAAGTAACAATTTCTATAGTCATAAGATGGAAGATTGCACGGTCTTTGTGCCTTACCTGAACCAAGGAGAGTGGGACGATATACCGTGTGGGTCATCAGATCGCCTTTTAGAAGGATTGTTGGAGACGCACTACTTCATGTGTCAATTTGGTACATATTTAACTCTTTCCACCTTGTGATGATGAAATGGACTTTTCCATTATTGAAGTCCGATGTGTCAACTGTTGCAAATATCAAAAATCAATATAATGTCAAACAGTGTAGATCCTGATTATGATCCGTCTCATTAGGATACACACTGTTTGCACAGGTAATTGGTATGGTCTGCAGGGCTGAAAGAGTCAAGATGGATTAGATTTATATTGACTAATTACGAAGACTACTCACGATTTTAAGACAAAGCGTGATGGAAACTGATTGGCTATTTTAAAAAGTCACTTGCTCATACCTATTTCTATCACATGCTCTTGGAAGGGTAGTGGATACACTTTTAAGGGATGCAACTCTATCAAAATTGTTTTGCCTCCCTTTGGAAAAGGCGTCTTCTCAAAAAGAAAAGAATTTGCTCTTCTTTAGAGAAAATTCTTTCCTTTAAAATAGACTTCTTTTCAGAAGGGTCTTGATGTTCAGAAAAAGAAAAAGGAGGTAGTAAAGTGTTTCTTTGCAAAAGAAAGTGGGAATTTACCTCACGTGTCTAGAACAATTAAATCTCCAGTAAGCATAACATGACATTCATACACAAGCAGGAAAGTTAATTTGCTAATTTGGCCACAGAGTTGTCCCACTTGATCCGTGTTTTGTTTCAAGGCATCTAACTGTTTCACCATGCGGTGCTGATATTTCTACTTGACTAAGACTGTGCCGTACTACAACTTACATTCTTGCCATTGGCACCATGTGTTATGTGACTACAATTTCTTTAATATCATAATAATACAAAATGTAGAATTACATGTATTAGCCTTTCACATTTTTGGATAGTGTCATCAATTATCAAAATATGTTTACCGTGACCAGAGAATGACACTCATAATAACCTGCTAATTGGTTCTGATTCCAGCAGCAGGGGACGTTGGTAACTTTATGTCAATTTATTGTTCTACATGCACATAGATTCTGTAATGAATTACCCTTGACAGCAACGAACACACCCAAATGTCAAAAATTTTGAAATTTAATACGGTGTAGTTAATAATTGTATGGATGTGTTTTCAACAGAATATTCAGAGGATATATTATATCCATCTTTAGTAATTAATTTATTTTCTCTCTTGTATTGCCATGACTAAGCAGGACCTAGATTTATGATAGATATTTCATGATGTTAAGCAATTGAGTGGATTTCTTTCAGGGCTTGAAACGATTCAACCACCTGGACAAATTTTATCAGGTACGGTGTCCTTTCTTAACAATATTAAAAGTACCCCAGTGTGCACTACTTAAAGCTACGAGGATTTACAAGTCAAAATTAACCTTTTCGGCCCCGCAGCCGAATGCAAATACCTTTAAAAGCAGTGCGAATTCAGATGAGACGGCTCGTAACATACCGTTTCATCTGGATATACACTGTTTTCCTTTCTGTAATTGATTTTTGATTGATGTCCTTATTTGCAACAATGGCTATGTCCAGATTCTGAGTCGAAAAGTCTATTTCAGAAACATAGGGGCGAAAGGGTTAATTTTAAACGTACGCAACTTTGAAAGAAATGTTTGGAAAAAAAGTATTTGGAGCACATGAATCGTTCCGCGCTTTATTTTTAATTTAAGCCTTTTCATGACAAAACCAACAAAATGGCATGTGAGCTCAGCGAAGACATAGAACATCCTGGGCATCCGCCCAGTTTGGTAGGAGTTTTTGCTGTCCGCATAAAGAAAGCTTTGGTCCTTAGCTACTCATTGAGCGCACAGTAAAGACTCTGATTAGACTGGTGGGTGCCTAGGCTCATGAGTCTTTGCTGGGCGCACATTCAGTTATGTTGGTTTTGTCATGAGATGGCTCATAAATGTTAATATATTGGGGTATGTATGAGCTGCAACATGAGAACATGTACCGTATGACATATGTTACCAGGGAAATATGTGATACTACCCAGGAAAGGCATACTCATGAAGCACAGCCTTTCCGAGGCACAGAGAGAAGAAGAGATGAAACAAACAATGCCAAGACAGGGGCTAGCTATAACAACCGACAAACAAACAAAGAAGAACTACTGTAGAGGAAACACCTAGGGATTGTTAGTAGAAAAACTACTGCGGGGGTTTTAAATTAGTTTTACTGGATCTAAACCCCTAATTCTGATAAACTTCAAATAGCAAATATGTTTTCGGTCTTAGTAGGGTCCTCTACCTTATTCGTAGGTAAAAATATAAGTGAAGATACCCAGGAAATGTTAATTTTAAGAAACACAGTCCTCACGAGGCACCAAAAGAAAAAAAAAAGAAATGAGGAACAGATAAGGACAGCACGAACGCCACATTTGAAACCACAGATAAACGAACAAAGAAAAACCGCATTGGAACGGTTAGTAGGAAAACTCAACATAACAAAACAAAATAGATGGTTCAATGACAATCTGAAACCGAAGCAAATGAAGACCACAAGTTGGACCATGATGGAGCTCATCAAAGACAGGTATAGTCACGCGCCTCAGATTAAGATGGTTTATCATAATTAGGCTCCTTCCGTGTGCATTACACAGGGATATCAAAGGACGTGTTCGCATGTCCGAATGAAAGACTGCCATCACCAATATAGTGTATAAATTGTACGACATACTTAGTCCCGTCTTAGTTCTTGTTCATTGTAATTCATTGGATCTTTCATAATGTTAAAGAGAATGGGTACACTTTCAGGGAAACAGCTCTGTCAAAATTGTTCTTGTCAATTTCTTAAAAGGAAAGAATTTGCTTCCAAATTTCAGAAGGGACTAGTCATTAAAAGTTATCGCCCATAAAAAAATGACGGAAAATCTATAAGGTTATAAAGTCATCTAATTGTTCTTTTAGGACACACAGAGCTCTGTCCGCCCAGACTAAAATACGTTTCTATCAGAGATAATGGTATACTTACTCAGTATGACAAGAGTTGCTATGAATGGGTACCCGAGAGAATGTCTTGGTACCACGCAGAATACGCCTGTAAGAATAATGGTGGTCATTTGGTGCAAATTGGCGATGCTCAGGAAGAGGAATTTATCAAGCAGTTTATGGCTGCTCATGACTCACGGCATGCTATCTGGATAGGACTTCACGATAGAGAGCAAGAGGAAACATTTACTTGGACCTCAGGTATCGTGTTTACACAATAGATTGAGTGTTCTAATGCTTCACTATAAATACAGTCAACTCTCGTTATCTCGAATTCCAAGGGACTCTATTAAATAATTCGGGATATCCGTACCTCGACATATAAGATTTGCAGAATTCAGGAAACAAATATTCGAACAACCACATTTAACAAATATATATGTAATTGGACTCTTGAAGTTAGAGATATGTTGAAAATATTGTGGGAAAGAGGAGAAATTGCACCTTAGGACACAATATCGTTTTTTACCTGTTGTTAGATGTTCATGTTTAGGCAAGAACCAGATTTTCACTTCGAGATAAGCGGTTATTCGAGATAAGCGAGGTCGAGATAACGAGGGTCAACTGTATATAGATTTAAAAATACACTCCTTGTACTCCATCCGGGACAAGAGGACGATTCGCTTTGCACATTAACTGCACAGAAACAAACCATGTTTTCATTTCTACCTATGTAACCTTTGTTGCCAAAGTTAATGGTTTACAGAATTATTAAACTTCACACCAGCTGACGATAGGTGTCGTGTTGCGGCTATAAAATGTCCATAGATACTGCTACACTAATATAAGCAATTTATTCCTAAACGAAGCAAGAAAGCTCTGGTGCATTTTTATGGCATCAAGCCAGCCGGGACTGAAAAGAGGTGACGATTTCACAATGGATATATTCAAATACACTTGGAAAATTGCTTCAGTGACCGAACTATTGACAAACACTTATTGATCATTTTAAAGTTTTAGGAATGTTGTTCGAATTATTTTGGACTTCGTATTCGGATTTATGAAACGTACGTTTTTCGAAAGTAGATAACGACTTTTACACGGAGATGATTCTGTTCGAGTACCAAGTTTAGACAGAAGTCCGGTTTACTGAGAGGCCGATGTTTAGGGATTCCACTGTGGTGACATCGGTTATATGTCATCAAGAATTACAAAAAAAGTTTCATTGACTCAAACACCGATGGATTATATACCGTGGTTGATTCGAACTCATTCCTTAGAAAACTCTTCCAATAGCTCAAGAATACAAATATTTAAAAATATTTAGGGAGTTTTTTTCTTATTTTATCATGAACATGCATCATGTGTAAACGCTTTAGAATCACCCATTGGGGCGATTCTAATAAGTGCATCCAATATACTATTAATTTACTGAAGATAATAAAAGCCATCCTAAAGTATCCTTTTAATGCTCCAGTCCTGGCGCTATGATTTAACCTCAGTGACTCGGACTTCCCATGTCTGAAACAAATTTGCATCGTTCCAATGATGTTCGAGCCATTGAAGCTCGACTATATTGTTAATTGCATAAGTCTTGCTTTCAGAAAAATGATTCTATACAGGTAAACATTAATGTGTCGAAATAAGGCAAAATGTTACAAATACTATTGTCAGTAAAACAGTCACGTACGCTTTAACGCCGAGTTTTGTATTACGTCAGAATATGTCACGAAGTTGCCTAAAGATAACTATGAATCAGTATGCCAATAAACGCAAATAGTACATTTACCATAAAAATTTATAAATAAACATCAACTTTAAAGGTTCATGAATAAATACTCGTAGTTTCGTTTTGAAAGGTGAAATGTTAAAATTACTATTGCAAGCTAAATACGAGTATCTCGTAAACCCTTTCATCACTGCAGACCAATACAGATACCTTTGCAAACAGTTTAAATCCAGATGAGATGGCTCATAATGAACCAACTCATCTGGATCTACACTGTATGTTGTTTGGTTGTTTATTTTAGACTCATATCACTTTTTGCAACAATCTATGTATCAGATTCAGAGATGGGAGAGTTCATTTCAGAAACTCAGGTGCGAAAGGGTTAAGCGATAATGCCGAGGTTCGTACTGGTTCAGAATATGTCACGAACTGACCTATAAAATAACCATGATACGTATGCCAATATATTCGATTACTACATTACATTCCGACCACTGAAAGTAAGCATCTACAGGATACTGAATAGAGACCGAAAACTGCTGTAGTAATCCTACACCTACAACAGAGAATATCAAAAGAGAATCCAGCAACGCATATCGGGTATATATAGCATACACCAGCCTATGCCATCCCCGAGTTACCCTATGTACCCTATTTAAATGAATGCTCCCAGCGGTTTTATTGTACCATACTAAGTACAAAATGATTGAAACTCGCGAGCAGCTAATCTCTTCTCTTTAAGGATCCATTTGAATAAAGTTTAAAAGATTGCCGTTGGAAACAAAGAACACATTACAGATAGAAAATGGGAGTCTCGGTTTTATTGAGACTATTCATAAGAAGTAATGAAGTTTGCAACACTACTTAGGCCCTAGCATACTTCATTACTTCTTATGAAGAGTCTTGGAACTGTAAGTAGAAAAACATGAGCAGAACTCCAGTTTCAAAGGTACCATAATGAGCCCATTGACCGCAAAGGAAATGAAAATACAATCTGCAATATGGTGAAGTACGGAGAGACGTTCTATGGCCGCCACAAGGCTCTAACACCAGCTGCAGTGAGGTAAAATTAAATTTCATGAAGTTTGTCGGATACACCTGAAACGTGTTGCTGCTTTTTTGCAATGAGCTACAACTGTTACAGACCGGAAATTTCCTCGGTTGTATTAGAAACTTTCGAACATTTGGTAAGTCTTAAAGGAAAAAATGCTCCCTATGTTTGCCTTTAAGAATAACTTACATGAGAATTGTTGCAAGTATTTCCCCCTATAGTTAAATTTCATTTAAAATATCAGTGAAGATACCAAGGACATGCAACAATTACGTAGCACAGCAGTCCCGAGGCACTAACAGAAGAAACGATAAGGAGCAAACGATCACAATACGAACGCCACATATGAAACCACCAACGCGCATTCAAAGGACACCTGCAACAGAAGAACCGCCTTTTGACGGTCAGTAGAAAAAGTACTATGGGTTTTCAACCATTTTAGCTCAAGCAATGCCTGACCTTTTATTCTGATGCAGCTCCTAATTACCAAAATATGTTCGGTCCGCACAGTGGTCCACCACCGCGTCTGTGATTTACTATTAAGCGCTGTACCCTCGAAATATTCAGTATCACTTACTTGGCATACTTCACCTGCCATGTTTGTCCGCAAATGATCAAAGATGGTGGAAGGAGTTGCGTCATCCCCGGTGTTTATAAGCTTGGTTATTCCTTGGTCAGAAACATGTCGAGGGATCAAAGGCATTTGGATGTTACTCTTTACGTTGTAGATGTGTCTTGTCACTAGCTTCAATTAACAAAAGCATGTAACAACAGTCGGTTGTCAGCAGTTTTGTTTTCCGGTAAAGTGAAGTTTTTATATATACCAGATATGCCGCAACACAAGAGACGTCACCATCTGATGACTGGAAGTATTTGGAGGTGATCGGTCCCGATGGCGATTTTCTGGGAGGTAACTGATGGGTAAGAATAATTATATGAGCCGGGACACAGCAATTCCGACAAGATTGTTTCTGCACCAATTGAACACTTAGAACAGCCTGTGCATCCACACATTCTAAACATACCCTCTGACGTCCGTTTGGAGACATCTTTGATGTTTGGCTACCCACAGAGCGCATAACAATGATTCTGATTCTGGCTATATATGCTGAGGCTGATCTCAGTCATTGCGTGGTGGACAAGCGATCTTGTGGAAAATGCTATGCTTCGGCTCATATTTTCTAAATAAAGCACTGAGATAATATTTTATTCGGCCCTCCACAGGTGATCCGTTTAGCTATACAAACTGGATTCCTGGGAGAAAGAGTAATTTTGTGAGTCACAATACTGAAGACTGTGTAGCCTTTATACCATATAAAGATGGTCAATGGGATGACATTCCTTGTGGGACCTCTGGAATATTCGGCGACAACGGAGAGACACATCCATTTATGTGTGAATACAGTAAGTACAAATAGTACTTAAACTAGTTTCCGTAATACATGTGCTTTTGTTGTCTGTTTTTATATCATCAGAATCTTATACACGTTAGGTGGAGGACTGTATCTAATGCATTTGTAATACCATCACGACAACATGCCTATGAAACGACCCCCTTGCCCCACGTTCATATAGTAAAACTGGGGTTTACAGGGGTATACATTATTTTTCTTATTTCTGCTCAAAAACATAGATTGTGGATACTCGTTAGAACCGCCTTATCGAAGCGGTTCTAACGAGTACCTACAATCTATGTTTTGAGCAGATATATGTAAAATATCAGAATTTTTTCTATGAAATTTTTCATTTTTTGGTGGTAAAATTATCAGTATATTTGAATAGGCATGTTTTCGTAAAGATTCTAATCGGACTCAAAATATTGTTCACACTTTTGTGACCTTGATCATATTAAGAATGTCCATGAGCCATAGAGCCGTAATGTGACGTGCAGAATAAATAAAAGAACTCGGGTTACAACACTACTTACGCCATATAGGAATATTCTGTTTTCAAATCAGTCCAAATTACCTCAGTGATCCATTTCAATAAATTAAATGAACGAAAATGACCTGAATAAAGTGAATCACAGGAAAACCTAAAAATCGCCATACACTTAATACCAGCTGTAGTGAAGGAAAATAAATTTTGAAAGTAGTGATCCTTTAAGGGCAAAACAGCATGATACCGAATGAATGGAAATACCAGATTCGGCTGTACTGAGTATGTTCATGAACAGTAATGTAACGTACAACAAGGTAAATCTATTTCTGCGAGTTAACATTTGTATTAATTATTTTTGGGAATCCGAGCTTAAGGAACTGGTTTTCGTTTTGTCTTATTACTATTCCTTATTCATTATAATGTTATATTCAGTTATGTTTCAGAATCGTTCTCATCTTTATTACTGTAAGTTATAATAAATTACTGGCATTGGTTGCGTACATCATTATTGCTAGACTCTGAAGTTTCTTCATGCCGACAACGAAGACTGATCAAACTGCGCGTACGCACAGGCCAGTATGAGGATTCATTGGGCGCACATGTGAGAAGGTACACTTTCTCACATTGCGGCTCATATGTAATGATACGACTAAGATAAACATTGCACAATTTTGTCACAGCCAGAACATTTCTTGCCATTACGAAAACGCGCCTATTCAAGTATACAGAAAATTTCACCTCCAAAAACTGAATATTTTCAGATAAAAACTACTGATATTTTACTTATTGCTGCTCAAAACATAGCTTGTGTGTACTCGTTAGAACTGCCTCGGTCAGGCGGATCTAACGAGTACCCACAATCTATGTTTTTGAGCAAAAATACGTAAGAAAAATAATGTATATCCCTGTAAACCCCAGTTTTACTATATAACAGTGGGGTTGAAGGGGATCAAAATTATATAGGCATGTTTTCGTGTTTTCGTGTTCGCTTCGCTCACTCATTTTTTACGCGCAAGCCTTAGAACACTAGTGAATTATTTCTCCGTAATCGATCAAAACAAACAAATAAACTCTATATACTGGCAGTGGTACAACATTACTGACATATTCTATAAATAGATTTTAAAAGAAATGACCCTAATTGACCAGTTTCATGATAAACAAACGCCACTTTAGCCTAGTGCACCGATTAGCATTGTACAACGTTGAAGATTCTTCTACGGAATAGGACAAAAGAAAATCTAACACAGAACTATGACTTTTTTTTCCAGATATTGGTGGAAGCTCCACTGGCGGTATCTCTATTATTGGATAATAACACCCTTGTCAGAGTATCAATTGCTTCTAGTTTAAATAAAAAATAAATATAATTTTGATTTCAACGATTTAATAATTAGGATCATACTCAAATCGCGACCAGCATCCATGAGACTAAACTATGTCTTTGTTCAGGTCCTCCGAGGTTCAACCAGTCGTTTGCTTTAGGTCTGGCCAGTGTCTGTGATGATTGTTATGATCTTAGTTTCATCACTGTCATTTACTTTTTTACTTATTTTTCCATGGAGTTTCACTTATTTGGTTTGGGAGCCTCTCTGCCTCGAGGGTGGGGGGTAACTTCCTATATATGACATAGTACGGATGTGCGTGCCGAATGGCCCCCCTTATCAGCGCTGCCAGGTATATGATAAGCCCCCTTTCTTCAAGAAAAAGTATAGACTGACTCGATTTTTCTTTATTGGTATTTGAAAGACCCCATTTTTTCTGACATCCCAGTATATACACATATTATTCATTCAGAGATTTTTAGGCTGATTGTTCTCTTGGTATTCAATGAATTAACCGCAATATTTGTCTAACTACCAGCAATAAATGGGTACAAAAAATCAATGGGCAGTATAAAAATCGGTCAACATTTCAGATGATCTAGTATATGAATGGGTCAGTTTTTCAAAGAACAGGTATATGAATGGAGTAGGTTTCGAAATACTGGCTCGCACACCCGTACCAAAATTATCACTCCCATCCCACGCCCACGAGCTCTATGCTAGCCGAAAAATCTTTTTGTATTTTTATAACATTTGAACCTTGGGTGAAAATTTGGTACCAGTAAAACTGATTAAAGTAAACAAGAGAATTCGGGAACTGTTACAATTAGATCTATATCAAGCCCCCCCCCTCTCCCCCACCCCTCCACACACACACAACACCAAAGGGAAAGACAGACAAGTACATGAACAGACGGCAAGATGAGTTGGCAACCCTTTCCCCAAAAGATGGGAACTCTGTTACTCAAACTGAATTCAATATATAATCAACTTGCATAATTATTAAAAGAAAAAAAATTGAAAGTAAAACACTAGATTAACACTAGAAAAGTGTCCATGGGACACGGATGCCCCCGCCTGGTGCCTTTTGTATAATGCTTAAATTATAGGCCTAGAGTAGTGGTCCAGAGAGCTAATGCAAACAACATAATAGACATTGTAGGTAGGACAATAGAATTCATCACTGACGTTCAATGGGGATGGGAAAATCCCAATCCCAGTTAATTCAAAAATGAATTAGCCAATATCTTTTCTTGTTCCCGACACATCTGAGAAGTTTCATGAGTACATTCCATACAGTTTAGGAGTTACGAGCCTGAAGGTATTTTTCCGCACGGTGGGGCTCAATACATGAGTTTTAGACAAGAGGAGTTAGTTGAAAAACCGAATTAGCCAGCGTTGTCGTCCTTGTTTGCGACACATCGTCTTGATATGATTAAGCCATGTGTGAAGTCTCATGAATATATTCCATACGGTTCAGGAGTTATAAGCCGGACACGAATTTTCAACATTACACTACATTGGTGTTTGGCAAGGGAAGTTAAGTCAAATAGCGAATTAGCCAGAGTTATCTTCCTTAATCTCGACCACCTGTCTTGATATGATTTAACCGTCTGTGAAGTTTCATGAATATATTTCATATGGTTTAGGATTTATGAGTCGGAGACAAAAAGAAGCATTTCACAACATGGATTTTTGGCACAGGGAGTTAATTAAAAAGCAAACAAAAAGAACAATTAGCCAAGGTTGTCTTCTTTGTTCAAGACACATCGTCTCTCGATATGATTTAGCCATATGTGAAGTTTCATGAACACATTTCATGGTTTAAGAGTTATGAGCCGGACACGAAGAAAGCATTTACCTTACATGGGTTTTTGGCAAGGTGAGTTTATTCAAAACGCAAATTATCAAGAGCTGTCTTCCTTGTTCGCATCAATCGTCTTGATATGATTAAGCCATCTGTGAAATTTCATGAATATATTCTGTACTGTTAAGGAGTTATAAACGGGACACGAATTTTCCAAAACCAAAGTAGCTATAATTCTCCACATTGTTCGTGACATATCATCTCGATATGATTAAGTCATCTATGATGTTTCATGAGTAAATTACATACGGTTTAGGAATTATTGCGGACAAAATTTTATAGCATGCACGCACAGATGGACAGGGGTAAATAGTTATGGCCCAGAACCGAATTAGCCAGAGTTGTCACCCTTGTTAGTGGCTCGTCTTGATATGATTTAAACATCCGTGAAGTTTCATGAATAAATTCAATACGGTTTAGGAGTTATAAGCCGGACAACAATTTTCAGCATTAGGAGTAGTACATGGGTTTAAGGCAAGGGGTATAATTCGAAAAAAGGTACGAGAAAAGTCCAGGGAGTTCCACAATCACAAGCCGCAACCAATCTCAGACACCAAGAAGAGGAAACAGGTAAAACCAAACAAGCGTAAATCGAACAAACTTACGAAAAGCACTTCAAAACCAGAGTACCCAGAATTCTCTTCATTGTTCGCGACACATTGTCTAATATGAGTAAGTCATCTGTGAACTTCCATGACTATATTCCATATGGTTTAATAATTATGGCCTGGACACATTTTTGAGCACGCACATATGCACGCACGCATAGATGGACAGGAGTAAAGAGTTATGGTCCTGAAACCGAATTAATTATAGTTGTCTTCCTTGTTCGCTACACATCATCTCGATATTATTGAGCCATCTGTGAAGTTTCATGAATACATTCGATACGGTTTATAGTAGGGGTAAAACTTAATGTCCTTCCGCAATTCTTCGAAAGGCGGGGGGCATAATTAGACAAGGTTGTATCATTTCGATAAGATATAGCCATCTATGATGTTTCATGAATATATTTCACACGGTTTAGGAGTTATGAGCCGGGAACGTATTTTCAGCTGGGGTAAAGAGTTTTAGGCGAGGGGAATTAATTCAAAAACTAAATTGGCCAGAGTTGTCTTCCTTGTTCGTGACACATCAACTGGATATGATTTAGCAATCTGTAAAGTTTCATGAATGAATATATTCCACCCGGTTTAGGAGTTATGAGCCGAACATAACACATCGTCTTGATATGATTAAGCCACGTGTGAAGTTTCTTGAATATATTCCATACGGTTTAAAAAATATAAGCCAGACACAAATGTTCAGCACAACACTACATGTGTTTTTGGCAAAGGAATTTAATTAAAAAAACGAATTACTCAGAGTTGTCTTTCTTGTTCGCGACACATCGTCTTGGTATGATTTAGTCATCTGTGAAGTTTTATGAATATATTCCATATGCTCTAGAAGTTATGAGCCGGACACGAAGAAAGCATTCACACTACATAAGTTTTAGGCAAATATGTGTGTGTGTGTGTGGGGGGGGGTCCAACATCAAAGTAGCCATAGTTGTCTTCCTTGTTCGCAACACATCGTCTTGATAGGACTAAGGCATCTGTGAAGTTTCAAGAATATATTCCATACGGTTCAGGTGTTATGGCCCGGACACATTTTTTTCACGCACATAAGCACGCACGGACGGACACGGGTAAAGAGTTATGGCCCAGAATTTAAAAGAAACCGAATTAGCCAAAGTTGTCTTCCTTGTTTGCGACACATTGTTTTGATATGATTTCGCAATCTGTGAAATTTCATAAATATATTCCATACGGTTTAGGAGTTATGAGCTAGATAGCAATGCGCGAACAGATAGTGGTAAAACTTAATGCCCTTTCACCATTCTTCGGATGCTGGGTGCATAAAAGGTACCACAATGAAAGTTATGACTTGGAATGGCCAGTATTAAATCACTGTGCCGACGGGATCCCAAAAAAAGGTAAGAGAAAAGTCCAGGGAGTGCCACAATCACAAACCGCAGCCCTTCCCAGACCCCAAGAGGAAGAGGAAACGGACAAATCCAAACAAGCACAAACCGAACAAACGTACGAAAAGCACTAAGATTAGCTCTCTCTTCCCCAAGCGAGGTAATCGCAATACTAAAAGGACTGAAAAACACAAGAACAAATGACACACGGAAATACATACAACAAATCGCCTCGTAGAATAAACCACAAAGCAACAAAGAGTAAGACTAACACCGGGACCACCGCCTTAGAACGGTCAGTAGAGCAAAAACACCGGAGGGTTTAAAGCACTTTTACAGCTAGCTAACTTCACCCTGGGTCCCGATGCTACTCTTAATACAGAAACACATAAAAATTCGGTTCGCATAAAGGCTCCCAACTCAGTCAATGCATCAAAGCGAAAACATAAAAATCAACCCTCGCCTTCAGCTTCCATAGTGGTAAAATTATATATTTCATATATAGTATCGCCTTGGAACTGTCAGTAATGAATTACTGGGGGGCTTAAGCTACCTTTACGGGATCCTAACAATCGCCCTCAGCTTTCATAGTGGTATAAATGTATATATCAGAAGGTACTGACTATTCTAAGGCGATGGTTATCATGTTGTTTGTCTTATATTTGGCACAGTGGCTACTCGCTTCGGCGCCTTGTTCTGTTTTGTACTGTGCGTTGTCTTACTGTTGTGTTTAGTGGATCCTGTCAACCTGAAGCATTTTGGTCACCTCAGTTGGAAAGATAGAGCTTGTTACTTTTCTTTTCTTTAGTCTTTTGCTTGTGTCCTTCTGATTTTGTGTTTGCTCTTCCTCTTGGTGTCATTGAAAGGCTATGTTTTGTAATTGTGGCTCTTCTTGGATATCATTTATTCTGTTTTTCATCTGACAACTCATGTCAGTGTCCCTTTATAATAGAGTGCCGATTAGCACTAGAGAACAAAGTGGTGCAAGCACGTATCATGCTAGGTAAATCTCAAACTAAGCACCACTGCTTTAGCTCATGAATAAAGTATTACCCCTGTGAAAAATCCAGATGACGAATATATAATAATGTATGGCTTTTGCTGGTGGTTTTTATTTGCTATTTGTCTAACTTGCACCAATCGCTGATTGCAAATAATACTGTGGTCAGCTTCTTCAATAATATCTACTTTCTGTTTGCGTGTAGTTGGTACTTTCATTTATTTATATATTTCTGTGTATATGTCTGCAGCTGCTTCAGGTGATAAGGGCGGGGTAACGATCGCGTACAAATATAAGTGAAGATACGCAGGAAATGCCACTATCACGAAGCACAGTCTTTCCCAGGCACTAAAAGATCAGTGTTTATGAACACACGCATATTTAAATGTATTAAAAATTTTACAACAAGAAAAAAAAATTCAGAAAAAAATCTGATATTTTTCATTTTATCATTTTATCTGCTCAAAACATAAATTGTGGGTACACGTTAGAACCGCCTTGACAAGGCGATTCTAACGAGTACACATAATCTACGGTTTTGAGCAGAAATAGGAAAAATAATGTATACCCCTGTAAACTCCAGTTTTACTATATAAAAGTGGGGTTTAAGGGGGTCAAAATTATATAGGCCTGTTTTCGTGATAGATGGGGAGTAGATAATGATAGAACAAACGCCACATTAAAAAACCACTGACGAACAGACGACTAACTGCACCAGAGGAACCGCACTGGAACGATCAGACGGAAAACTACTGGAGGGGTAGGTGGTGGGCGTAAAGTTGCACTAGTTTTAACTAGTTTATTGGTGGTTTTCGTTTGCTTCAGAATTCCAGTCGTGTTATTTAATACGCCATGGATCTTCAAATATCTCAACACTTTGTTTCTGTTGAGTCATCAGCTTTGCTTCATTATAGGCTTTATCTGTGATTTATTTGTTGCCCGTAATGATTCATCAATGCGTTAGATAACCTCAACGAAGACCTAACAAATATCTATTTTGTTACCACTGTGGAAGGTTAGGGCGAGGCTTGTAGATCTTATTGCATCAGTTCCTGAGTTCACATATTTACTTTAATCGCGCGAAACCTCGCTTTAATTCTGGTGCGGCTCCAAATTACAAATTTGTCAGGTTCGCAAAGGTCCTCTACCTTATTTGTGGAACATCACAGTATATTATATATAATCAAAATCACGGTGATGAAACAAAAGCAAATGAACTAATGGGCAACCTGAAGCCAGAACACAAGCAAACCACAAACAGAAACACGATGGGCCCGACCTCAGACATTGATAGCCAGGGTTCAACCATCTGAAACAGATTAAGGAGTGACTCGTCATTTAGTCGAAAAAAGATCTATCGTCTTAAAATTAAGAATAGTTTAGCTTTTCTACTGACCATGACATGGTGGTTCTTCTATGGTTTTTCTTTGTTTTTATGTGTCAGTTATTGCTACTTTGACGTCTTGTCTGTTTGTTGTATACTTCTCTATTCTTCATCGGCATACCGATGGGTACTAACTGTGCACCGTTACTTGCCGACTTGTTTTTATACTCGTATGAGGCGGAGTTTGGACAAAGTCTCCCCCAAGCAGGCAAGAAATACCTTGCACAATAATTCAATTTCACCTACAGATATATAGATGATGTATTGTCTCTGAAAAACACAAAAATGTGCAGAGTATTTAGAATTCATCTATCCACGTGAACTTGAAATAAAGGAAACAACGGAGACTGCAGCCTCCTCCTCATACTTGGATTGTTATCTCTACATTGACAATGGAAAGCTTACTACTAGGCTTTACGACAAACGGGATGACTTCAATTTTCCCATTGTTAACTTTCCATTCCTGAGCAGTAATATCCCTTCTGCACCAGCATACGGCGTTTACGTTTCACAGTTAATCCGTTACGCCAGAACCTGTTCAAATTATCAGGACTTCATGGAGCGTGGGAAAGTGCTTACCACAAAGTTGTTGAGCCAGGGGTATCAAAAAACCAAACTGGTAGCAACACTTAAGAAGTTCTATGGGACACATCATGATCTGGTCAATCCCTACAATGTGGCAGTTTCCAGAATTGTTTCTGATGTTTTTGCCAGTGACGCGCCATAAGTAGACTTCCCAAATCCCGGACATACGCTTCTACTGATATTTCCTTCGTTCAGGCCTATGGGCATGGTGGGCGAAGCTTGCTTACCAAGTAATGCTTACTATCCGCGGACGTCTGATTACACCCTTTATTCTGGGGTCCATGTCTGTTAGACTTAACATTCTGATTCGGCATTCGTTTATGGATTTATGAATTTGGATTACGGCTTAAGTACCATGACCGCAACGGTGTCTCGGAAAGGTTACATTTCGTGATTTTTCTGAGTAACATACATGCGTATGTATAATCATCTTGGCGAGGTAGTTTTCTCTTCTCATTAGTGGATCAACACAATTAACATTATAAATTAGTCTTTTATCACTATGATGAACCGCATGTCAGACTCCATTACGAAAACACGCCTATTCAAATATAATGAAAATTTTACCACCAAAAATGAAAATTTTCAGATAAAAAATTCTGATATTTTTCATATTTCTGCTCAAACCCATAGATGGCGGGTACTCGTTAGAACCGCCTCGTCGAGGCGGTTCTATGTTCTTGAACAGAAATAAGAAAACTAATGTATACCCCTATTAACCACAGTTTTACTATATAAAAGTGGGGTTTAAGGGGGTTAAAATTATATAGGCATGTTTTCGTGATGCAACAACTACAATGCAAAGGTTTGACCAACTACAGAGTGAAAGTTAGACCAAGAGTAAACCGCTAACAAAATCACGGTGATGCTGACTATAGATGAGTAAGGTCACGTACAAACCTTTTAGAACATGCCCTGAGGTTATACGTTTTTTTCGTGCTACTCGGCTGAACTTGAAATTTGTCTTGCTAATAAATCTCATATTACTAACAACTGCGAATTCTTTCTTGCTAAACCTAGCCGAGCATGAAATATTCTTTGTTTATAGACATGAAAATGTCAGCTATTTTTGGTATTTTCATATATATAAGCAGAGAAAATCTTTATGTTCAGCTGTGTTGAGCATGAGAAATTTTATAACCTCGGCGCCAAATTTATCATTGAGCCGTTATTGAGTCTGAGATCAGATTTAGCCATCCACTTACTGAGGGCAGCAAAACCGTTAACTTTAAATGGGTTAGCCATTAAGAATAAGTCTAGTACATACGAGACATCAACATTATATCCCATCTATTTTATAACGATTAATACAACGTTAGCATTAGTCTGCAATGTATAAGTATCAGTGAAGATACCCAGGAAATGTCACAACCCCGAAGCACAGCCCTTCCGAGGCATCCAAACGAAGGAGAGATAAGAAATACATATAATGAAAACATAAGCGCCATATCTGAAACTACAGACGTTAAAAAGAAAAAAAAAAAAAACTACAAAAGAAACCCCACCTTGGAACGGTTAGTTGGATAACTACTGGGGGCTTAAACCAGTTTTATTCGCGTGAAATTTCACTCTGATGCACCTCCAAATCACAAATATATTTTCGGTATACATAGAGGTTCTGGTCTCATCTTTAAAGCAATGCAGTAAAAGTATATAATCAAAACCACTGTAATGAAACCAAGCAAAGGGCCCAATAGCAATCTGGGCCCAGTTGTTAAAAACTAACGATGTCGTTAGTTAACGATTCGTTAAAATTTTAATTGAGTGATACACAAATATGCTGAAATTTTTTGTTGAAAAAATGTGAGTAAGTGCAAAAGCTACTCACATTTTTTTTCAGCAAAAGATATCAGAATATTGTGTAGTGAATCCGCTAAAACAACGAAATTACCCTTAACGAGCTCGTTAACGACGCTTTGAACAACTGGGCCTAGAAGCCTGAACACAAGAAAACCACAAACAGGGCCACAATGAGCCGACCTCAGACATTGATAGTCAGGCACCGACCATCTGAAACAGACTGAGGAAAGAACCTTCATTTAGTCTGAGGACAAACCCACCTTCGTGTAATTAAAGAGGGAGGCAAAGTTATCAACCATAATTGTGGTAACAACCATGCAAGTTTGCCGCAGAATATCCATGTTGTAAACTATCTTTTCGCAGCAGGTGCCACACTAACAACTCTCCGAAGTTTGTAATATTAGCCACTGTAAAACCTGGATTTCAATAGGCCTCGGTGGAAAAGAAATGAGTATTGTAAATAGATTATAATTCCGTATTATGGGCAATAACATTGAGAAAATGTTTACAAAGTTTATGGCTCCAGTAGCTTTGATTTGAAAGTTTATTAGTTCAAAGTCTATTACGGTTATTAAAGTAACTATACATCCAGACGGGAAACCTCCATTGTCAAAATCAAAACATCTCGTTTGACATAGTATTTAGATGTAAGCATATGGCTTGATATTGTTAAATTCAAGTCCAGAAATAGAGCTTTGGTATCAAATGAATATTATTATCAATGATTATGTAGTAATTATGTACACACCTAGAAATTATATTAAATTTCAAAATCTACTTCGTCAAGCAAAAATGTATATTTTAGCATATGCGAATAAAGATGTCTCTCCGAAATCTTTGTTGTTCGCTCATACAAGCATTGTTTATAAGAAAATTCTCCTGAAAATCCTGATTTTGGCCTTTCATGGTGCCTCAATGTTTGCTTAAGTTGGTGAAAAGTAGTTTCGGGTTTAGGTGGTGAACGGGTTTGGGCGTAGATAGAATATTATTAATGACATTTTGTTACCATTTTAAAGATATTTAATTTCCAATCAATTACAGCGATAGTCTTCACGCGTTCTTGTTTCATAAAATTATGACGGACTTAAGTTAAGTTCTCAAATAAAATTTTGTTTGCTTTTAGCATGTTTAGGACCCTAATTCACAGACAAAAGGAAATTTTTGAAACTTGCAACTGTGCAAAGTGACAAGGCCTTTTTGCTGACATCAAGAAATATGTGATCTGCGTACCCAAGCTAAAAACATTCGTTCAACGTTGAACTAATGGCGAGTCAGAATGTTCAGGTGAACAGACACGGACTCCAAAACGAAAGGATGCAATCATGCGTCCTAGGAATTTAAGGATTGCGACAGTTATTCCATAGATTTAAATTGCGATATGTCAAAATAACAATGAGAAGCTAGCATGCAAAGAAAGGCGCATATGGCGGTGAAATTATATATCAATTTCGTATCCAGCGTTACATAGAGTGGGTGTGACTTTGACAAGGACACTGTCACAGTTTCGGGTGTGAAGTTGGCTTCGTTTTAAGAACCTATATTATAATAATGAAAAAAATATCCGCTATTCTTCGTTGCTTATCTTCGTTTTTGAAGATGCTTCTTGTTTTTCTATATTACGGCTTTCTTTGCACAGCTTAGCCGGTTGATCGTAGCATAGGGTTGAGTATTACACGGTTCTATTGCACGGACGGTGTAGTTTTTATCCTTGGTGCTGCTTTTGAGTTAGGTCTTTCTTCGAGCCGGTATCCAGCTTATGCGATCTACGTAAACAACGCCTCGGTGCTGTTTTGTGACTTAACCCCACGCAGCCATTAAATAAGTGTACAGTATATGTAAACTTCTCTAAACAAAATAAGCAATCAACAAAGGAATGATATTTTCTTATTTGTCTCAGGAAACGGGTATTGCCATTTTCTTTCATCTGACGTACCTTGCAGACAGTTTGAATGAACTGACAAACCCATTATTCACATAGAATTTTTTTTTAATGTACACTAAGAACAATCGGAGTAGGGAGAGTAAAAAAATAAACAGACTGCTTTCGTTCTTATTCTTTTGAAAATGCTGTTTTTATATATGTATGTAAAGTGTTGAAGTAAAATAATTTAAACTAAGCCCAGTTGTCTGGAAAAATAAGAAACATTTTCTTGAGACTGGCTACATTTAACGGATTTTGTCCCAGTTTTTGACACAGGAGATAGATTTGTGAGTTCCTCATTATGAAAACAAGCCTATTCAACTGTACTGAAAATTTTACCACCAAACATGAAAATTTTTAGATAAAAATTCTGATATTTTTCAGCGAGGCGGTTCTAACGAGTATCCACAATCTATGTTTTCGAGCAGAAATAAGAAAAATAATGTATACCCCTGTAAACCCAGTTTTACTATTTAAAAGTGGGATTTAAAGGGGTCAACATTATATATGGATGTTTTCGTGATTTGCTTTCTTGCAAACCAGGTCCCTTCTCAAAAGGGGTCTGCTCTAATAGAAAGTACTTTGTTCCCATAAAGATCACATTCGTCCCTTTCAGAGTAGACTCAACAGTGAAGCAAAAGCTATTTTAATAGAGTTTCCTCCTCTGAAGGTGTGAATAGTCCCCTCCAAAAATTTTATTTATTGATATTTAAATGTAGCATTTTCAAGGTTAACTTTTTAATCACTGCAGTCCAGAACAGATGGTTTTGCAAACATATACAGTTTGTCATTCGGTTATTGATTTTTGACAGAAACCCCTATTTACAGCCAAGGATGTGTCCAAATTCAGAGGTGGAAGAGTCAATTTCAGAAACTCAGGGGTTATTGGCTAAAAGTTTCCTGTTCTGGACACTCAGTGAAGAATACGACTAAAGATAAAAGTGATGACCTTATTCTCTGCGGTCATATTTGTGCTTTGCCGGTGCACAACTTACAAAACCAGGGATTTAGTACATGTAGCTAGGTCAGTATAGAATTATTTGAACCACTTCACGCAAAAAGAGACTTAACTCATAATTATGCGGAAGGCTGACCTTAAGTTGCGCAGTCCTGCAGTCTGCATCACAAAAACACGCCTATATAATTTTGACCTCCTTAAACCCCACTTTTATATAGTAAAACTGGGGTTTACATGGGTATACATTATTTTTCTTATTTCTGCTCAAAAACATAGATTGTTGGTACTCGTTAGAACCTCCTCGCTGAGGCGGTTCTAACGAGTACTCACAATCTATGTTTTGAGCAGAAATATGAAAAATATCAGAATTTTTGTATCTGAAAATGTTCATTTTTAGGTGGTAAAATTTTCAGTATATTTGAATAGGCATGTTTTCGTAATGGTTACTTTTCAGCGGTAAATACTAGTCTCTTGGTTAGGACAACAGATGTATCGGTTCCTTTACGTATTTACTTTAAGTGACAAGTTGTAGTTTTGTCAAAAGTAGTTTTTTTTTTAAATTCTTTTCGTGTAGAGTAGACCCTCTAATAGAAGAGGGCAATATCTTTTAGACAGAGTTGCCTCCCCTGAAGATGTATCCATTCCCTTAAATAGAAATTATTATCCGGAAGGAGAAACATTATTATGACTTGTCATCAGCGTAGACCCAGACAAAGACCAGAAGGTACCGGAGAAAACGATATGATCTGACATAGTCATTCAAAACTGTTAATCGCACTGAGGATATCAAACCTGAAAAGTTGTTTGATTTCAGTGATAATTGTACCAGAGGCCATGTCTTTAAGATAAACAAACCCACAGTTTACAAGTGCAATGCATACATAAATAATAGGAATAATCTTTATGAAATTATATTTTGTAGTGACTCAGTTATGGCATTTGAAACACGACTGGATAAAGTAATGCGGCCAGACAGATTGAATCTGGCTAAAGTCTGTTAGATCATTACGAAAACATGCCTATTCAAATATACTGAAAATTTTACCACCAAAAAATGAAAATTTTCAGATTAAAAAAATCTGATATTTTTTTTTTATATTTCTGCTCAAAACATAGATTGTGGGTACTCGTTAGAACCGCCTCGTCGAGGCAGTTCTAACAAGTACCCACAATCTATGTTTTGAACTGAAATAAGAAAAATAATATATACCCCTGTAAACCCCAGTTTTACTATATAAAAGTGGGGTTTAAGGGGGTCAAACTTATATAGGCATGTTTTCATGATGTATTTACTGGAAGCGGAAAAACGCGTTACAGTAAACTCAGAGTCAATACGCTGCTCAAGATACTTATGTTACTCCTAACAACAAAGCACAAAGGTATACGTTTTCCCTAATTGTATTATTGTTATGTTGGGGAAACTGAGACTCATAAATCATTTCCTTTAAGTACATTAAACTAGTTCTGAGCATGAGAAACGGCCCTCCGCAAATTTTGTAGGTGAGACCA
The DNA here is from genome assembly GCA_964016985.1 of Anodontia alba. Lineage (NCBI taxonomy): Eukaryota > Metazoa > Mollusca > Bivalvia > Lucinida > Lucinidae > Anodontia > Anodontia alba. Next base: position 8,800,494 of record OZ024836.1, on the reverse strand, counting down.
GGATCCAGGTTTACAATCAGTCTTTAAGTTGAGGTCGACCTGGCCTTTCAAGTCTGGCAATGGTAAGACATATACACATACACGCACACACACACACACACACACACACACACACACACACACACACACACACACACACACACACACACACACACACACACACACACACACACACAGAGTATTTAACTTGACTTAAAGTACTTTATTTCATGTGTTAAAATTTCAGAATTTACGGTACACCTTAGCTTTAAGAACGATTGCAAACTTGGGCCCAGGTGGAGGACATTTTCAACCTCGTCCATTACAGCCGTACAATCCTCAACAAACACAGGAGAAGCAATCTGTGCCTTCTATGAGCTACTATGACAAAAGGGGCCTTTTTCTATTTTTTTAAGGATGATCTTCATCGTTTCTTGTTGGGTCGATTGTTTACAATCGAGCCATAGTATACAAACGCCATTTCCTAAAGATAGTTGTCCATCATTGAATAATGTAATCAAACCGCGCGTAAGACGAAATCCAGGTAACGGCTATTTATAGCCGCGCTATTTTTGTCGCTATGACGTCAGTGTGCTGTTAATAGAGGGTTATCTGCAAAACTTTGACAGGGACATTTTGGACAATTGCAAATAGTGCAGACAAATCAGACGCCACAAAACGTGGCGTCTGATCAGAGTTGGCACTGTTAGCTTAAATTACAGGAAGATGAGGGTTAAATGAAACAGTCTTAAGTCCCCGTTCAGGACTAACTTCCCAGCCTCAGAGAAATCGACCCACAAGTGCTGCCAGTACTTTGATGTTTATATCTTGTACATAGGACTTGTTTAGGAGGAGTAATTGGTGATTTTTTTTTTCATTTCTCCATAAAAACGTATGTTGTGGGTACTCCATTTGAAGCGCCTCGACGAGGCGCTTATTATGGGTACCAATAACCAGTAGACATCATTTGGAAACAAATCATGTTAGGTCGTTAACTGTAAATTCGAACGTGGGAACACTATGTAGAGCGATAAGAAATGGGCCTAGCCTTGTCAATCGAAAAAGGTATGGTCGGACATATGCGAACAGCAAATGCAAAAACAAGGCTTCGCACCAACGCAGTATGATAAAGGTCCTTTGTTTTGTACGTTTGTTATATCATTTCTCCTTATTTTGATGCCTTTAACCGTTACAAAAACATACCAATAAAATTTTGACCCCCTTAAACCCCACTTCTATATAGTAAAACTGGGGTTTACAGGGGGTATACATTATTTTTCTTGTTTCTGCTCAAAAACTTAGATTGTGGGTACCCGTTAGAACCGTCTCGCAACGAGTACCCACAATCTATGTTTTGAGTAGAAATATGAAAAAAATATCAGAATTTGTATCTTGAAACTTTCAGTTTTTGGTTGTGAAATTTTCAATATATTTGATAAGGCGTGTTTTTGTAATGAAAGGGAGCTAGTGATACTGATGACCCTTTGCAGATGCACAGGATGACCTAATTTTGCGTGTACAGTCATACACATTTAAAGCTTCTGTACAGTGTAGACTAAACCATCAGATAAAATTCAGTGTTATTTTTTTTCTTTTTTCATAAATAATAAGACGAATTCTTTAATTCAAATAGTCTGCGACTGAGACAGTTTGAATACAGTACTGAATAAAATCTATAAAGGTTGCCCTTAAAGAACACTTAGAAGAACGAATATAGGAGTCTCGGTTTGATTGAAACTCTTCAGAAGGCAGCAATGTAGTTTACGAGGCTGCATATGTCTGCCCTCAATCAAAGTTTTCTTTATGTGAAAAAAAAAAAATGTGTAAACAATATTCTAAATGTTTTCTGCTTTTATTCATAATCATCAAGTTAAGTTTTAAACTGATGGAACCTCACTAATGTGCTTGATACAAATTCGGTCCCACACTGTCCGAAGGGAGTTTAATATCATACATTACGTGTGATGATTTAAAAACATTTAAAAAACAATCTTCATTTATTTAGAATTTAGGCAAATCTTCAACACATTTAAAAGTAAACAAGGTGAAACCGGGATAGTGGAGATGTCAGAAACCATCAAGAAAGGCACCGTTTTGCTTCATGTGGTTATGGTCACCTTTGGCAGCGTAATAATTTGAAGGAAATTGTGAATTGTATTATAGTAGTCCACTGACACCGCACACTTCAAACAGTTCGCATTGTGGATCGATTGTGTAAACACCTACTTAAGCCGCAACGTGAGAAAACGTACTTCCAACAACGACTCAAATCAGCCTGCGCATCAGTGCGGTCTGATCAGAATCTCCGTTGTCCACATGAACAAACTCTGCATCCTTAGTTATCCAAAGTGCGCTCAGGGAGAATTCTGATCAGACTGCCCGAATGCGCAGGATGATCTGAATGTTCGCTGGGCGCACATGTCCGAAGGTACGATTTCTGACGTTGCGGCTCATTTGAATTTCAGTTTTTGCAATGTGGTCACTAACTGTGTTCTTGGTTATCTTAAGTCAATGCAGAGCGGATTATGAATGTCTATGTAGCTACAATGTTGAAAAGCCAGTACTTGCCTCGGTATGGTTTGCTTTTAATTACACACCCATCTGTTGTTGTTCTTTAATGTGTTTATTATGTACAGTCGAACCCCTTTGGGACCATGAAAATTTGTCCGACAGCGGTAGTTCGAGCCACGGAGGGTTACTATTAGTGCCATACCAGGAGGCATAAAAGAGATAATTGTGGGATATCTTTTTGGTGTTCTTTATTATAAATGTATGTTGTGTGTACTCATTAGAATCGCCTCATCGAGGCGATTCTAATGAGTACACACAACATACATTTGCGAGATAAAAGAAGAAAATCTCCCTAAAGTATCCGTATATCGTATTTGGAGGAAATCCCTGCGGACTCAAGAACATGTTCGACTCATCCATGGTAAACGAGCCATCGGGGTTCGAGCCATTGAAGTTCTACTGTATCTTGAAAAGTAACCCTTAAAGCACTGGTCACCATAGCAATATGGCGGACATTTCGCAGTAAACACGGCACAGAGGAAAAGAACTAGAGTTTAGCAAAACTGTACCTCCTGGAGTGTGACCCGAGAACAGTGAACATCTCCTGCCTAGATGCCTCCCTTCTTCATTAACGAATATCGGATTTATCCATTCATGTATAGAATATACATAGATTCATTGTTTTACGGTATGCATAGGATTTATACCGTTTACATGCGATCATTTTTTGACATACAACTTTCGGCCAGCACCTAACAGGAAATAAAGGGCTGTATTTTCTAGAATATTATATGAATGAAGTTTACCAGTAACGTACTTTAGAACTAACTCCTATAGAACATAGTGGCAGCAACACAATGTGTCCTATGTTTTCGTTGCATGTAACTGGCAAGGTCTGGCATTACAATTAGGCAAATCGACCGCATGTAGATAAGTAAAGAAAAATGTAAATGACTTTGTCTTTCAGTTCATACATTTAGATTATCAGTGCATTTACACAAAAATCCCTACAGTTAACTATTGGGACGAAATGTTTTTCATACTTAAACGTGAATACATTGACTAAGGCGACGTCACATAATCATTAAGTGTTGTCAAAGCAAACAATGGTTCTCCCAAATATGACTGGACGATGGTGATGACGTCAACGATGCTGTTCCGCTGTTAATAGAAAAACTACATGCAATTGTTTTCTTGTTTCAATTTTGCCCATGAACCAGATTTGTTCCTCAAATAATTGATGGAAAATAATATAAATATAAGTAATAAAGAGTTTATTTAACGTTCACTGAAGTATGAACTACATTCGGTCGCAAACAAAGTTTACATGAACCCCCATAACGAAAACATGCCTATATCATGTTGACCCCCTTAAACCCAACTTTTATATAGTAAAACTGGGGTTTACAGAGGTATACATAAATTTTCTTATTTCTGCTCAAAAATATAGATTGTGGGTACTCGTTAGAACCGCCTCGGGGAGGCGGTTCTAACGGGTACCCACAATCTATGTTTTGAGCAGCTATATGAAAAATATCAGAATTTTTTATCTGAAAATTTTCCTTTTTTTGGTTGTAAAATTATCAAAGTATTTAAATAGGCGTGTTTTCATAATGTTTGGGGTTCATTTACTTTGCTCGTGACCCGATGTTGTTCAAACTTCACCATTTACCTTCATTTCTTAAGTTTATATATGTAGTATATCACATTTAGTGCAACAGATGTGCATTTCTGATTAATCTATTCGAATCATTTTGAGTAACGTTACTAAAACAAGCCTATTCAAATATACTGAAAATTTTACCAACAAAAAATGAAAATTTTCAGATGAAAATTCCTATTTTTTTCATATTTCTGCTCAAAACATAGATTGTGGGTACTCGTTAGAACCATTTCAGCAAGGCGGTTCTAACGAGTACAACACTCTATGTTTTTGAGCATGAATAAGAAAAATAATATATACCCCTGTAAACCCCAGTTTTACATGTACTTAAAGTAGAGTTTAAGGGGGTCAAATTTATATAGGTATGATAATCAAACGAGTACCATGTTTGATGTATATATACAAATATAACTAAATATTCTAATACAATTTAGAAAGTGGAAAATATAGTAATTAGTGGAGGAGTAATTTCAAACATAAACCTATCTTCAATATCCATCCTACATGGATTAAACAATGTATACTATTTTTGCTTGAATGTTAAATTAGTAATTGTATAAAAGAAACTTTAATTATTCAGTAAGTCGTGTGCGCGTACCACATATTACATGTACCTCCGCTCATTTTCTGAGTACTCGTAACAAGATCGGATACGCAAGATACTTGAAAGATGCTTGCGTCTCATGTAGGAAACATAAATTTCAGTGTACCATATCTGATATTGCTCTATATTTGACAGTTGACAGATTAGAAACTTCAGTTGTTTCTTCTTTGTTTAGGTCAGTTTTTCAGTAACGACATGGTACAGGCTCATCCCAGCTAGCATTCTACATAAATCTATAGCGGGCCGTTATCGGCCCGTCAACTACCCTGACGGGCCGATAACGGCCCGCTATAGATTTATGTAGAATGTTTACTTTGATACTACTTGCAACACATCTGCAAAAAATGAAAAAAAAAAAAAATGCTCATCGGATTTACATTTGAATCAACGTTCTTCTGTTGCAGTTGTTCTTTCCTTGTCGGTCCGTGGTTTCATATATGGTGATTATTCCATTATTAGTGATTCTTCCTTCTTTTGGTGTCTTGGGAAGACTGCGCTTCGTAGCTGATGCTTTTTCTGGGTATCGTCACATATTTATAGTACAGACTCTATACGAGGCTACGTGTGTGGTTTCTGGCTGAATTTGCCTTTCGGCCTACCTCTTACGTGAGCGAGTAGCATAGGTTCTGGCGAGAATGCGCGAGTGCGCAGTCTCGCCTGAACCTTTGCTATTCGCATATACTATTGTGCTGTACAAGTTCTATACTTGTCTCATGGTCCGCTGATTAAGTATTACTCATTGCATTTAGGCCAGTTTCTCAGTAACCATTAACCGTAGCCGGCCAATCTATATACAATCTTTGTTTATCACTATTTTAGCCCTCACAACAATCAACGACAATAGGATATTTGTACGAATTCGACTGTAAGCCTGTCGGTGTAGTAGACGGTGTTAATAACAACACATGGGGCACGATAGCATTTGAAAAACAGGTAAGGTTTTATGTGAGCCGGGACACAGCATTTCCTACAAGACTGCATGTGTGCGAAGCGAACTCAGATCAGCCTGTGCATCCGCGTAGTCTGATTAGAGTCTTCGTAAAACTTTCTGCAGGTAGTCAAGGATCAAAAGCCATTTTAAACGGACAGCGGAGACTCTCATCAGACTGGGATGGTTAGAATATTTCAAACAGATAATGTAACAAAGAATTACTACTGTTTTATATAAAATTAAAATTATCGAATTATATAGAACTGTCATATGTCACTGACGTTCATACTTATGAATTTGAAAAGATCATAACTATCGTGGTTTTGTAAGCATTCAGAGAAACACACCCTGAACAAAGAGTATAGATCCAGATCCAGACGTCAGTCTGGTCATGGTCTACACTGTATGCCACTCAGCCAATAGTCCTCTAGGGTTGGTAATAGAATGAAGATGCTTAAAAGTTTTGGACAAGGATGGTGAGGAGTTAAGGTGTTCAAATACTTAGGGTAAATACGGTGATCAATAAAAGGGGTTTTGGATAAACCTGCATATCTCGCATGCCCATGGACTTATTTCTGCCAGTCATGACTGTCAAAACAAAACAAAACAAAAAAAAAAAAAAAAAAAAAAAAACAAACAAACAAAAAAAACAACAACAAAAAACATGTAGGTGTAACACTAAAGTTTGACGAAACTAAACATTTACCACACGGGTCACTTTTTTAATTCTATCAATTGAACTGGCTCACTATTTAACATTACAAGTTTGTCCCAAAATGGTCACAACAGTCGTTGAAAAATATACTGCCTTGATCAGTCAGCAGAAACAACTACTGGGTGCTGTTTTTTCCCGATGGAAACCTCGCTTTTAATTTCGATGCAGCGCAAAACAACACACATGTGTTCAGTTCGTATAGAATCCTTTACCTCATCAGTGAACCATCACATTAAAACACAAATAATAACAATACTGTAATGAAACAATAATATTTCCTTCAACATAATACTACATCTATTTTATGAGTTTCCGCCCCAATCCCGCGCCTCCTCTCAGGTGAATGGTCCATTCTGGGGTTTGACTGCTTTGCCAGCCTCACTTCCCCCCCCCCCCACCCCCACTCCCCCACGTGAATAAGCCAGTTTATAGGTATATCAAGCTCTGTGTAGAAATGTCATCTATAATATGTTTATCCATGCATGTATGTATGTATGTATTCTATTTCTGTGGGAATTGTCATTCTATAATTTTCACACTTGTAAATTAAATGTAAATTGTATGAGGAGTCGGCTTCCTGACCATGACAAGATTACGGAGAATGAATCGTTTCACAGTTAGCGCTTATATTGTGATTACATTTCATAAACAAAGTTATATATTTAGTTGTGTATTTATTTATCACAATAACAAGAACTATGTGCGGTATGTCGTCTCAACATCCAATTTTGTGTACTTTAAATTAGTTTTATTCATTTTAAACAAACAGCTAGGCTATGTAGAGATGGACCAAAGCATTACGATTCAGATTTGTCCCGGAGAACCATCGGCACTAGATATGTGTAAGCTCTCTTTATCATAACAAGCGCTACTTCCCAGCAAACACACAACTTCTTTACAACGTCGTTACAACGTCGCTGCAACGTCACGACGTTGCAGCGACGTTGTAACGACGTTGTTGCTACGTTGTGTGTTTGCTGGGTTGTTTAATGTTTTGTGAAAAAACATTTGGGCCGCGTCCAGCAAAAGCAAAAACGTGCTTCGAACATGCGTAAAATACGCAAAGTATCATCCCGGCCTTAACTCTCATGATTCTGTTAGCCCACAGTGAAAGCCCTGATAAGATACGCGGATGTGTAGGCTGATCTTGGCTTTTTCTATCCGCAATATGCTGGAAGACATGTTTTTGCATAGCGCGACCCATTTGATAGGCATTATTCAAACATTTGCCATTTACTCAAACAGTAACTGTATTAAACATTAAGCAGTTATATTTCTATGTTAAGTATTAAGCATAAGCAAATCGAATGAGTAAAATTAATTCGCAACATAAACTGAACCCAGACATGTATCATAGCCACCAATGGGCATATTATTGGAAATACATTCCCTATCAGCTTGGTCATCAGCACAGTCTGACCATGCATTTGTTGTCCGATAACATATTCATTTTATCCTACTGTCTGAAAAGGCGTCTACTTTAATAGACAGGCATTTGCTCACAATTATAAGATTAGGCCACCTCTTGAGATAGGGCCTGGTGTGCAGGAACACAAACGGGAAAATCACGTTGTCCCCCTTGCAGAATGATGGGACATTCTAACAAGAGTGTCAAGTCTTAAATCTGCATATTAGATATATTTGCGCTTGTTGTGGCCTGATTGTTAAAACCCATTACATCATTGTGAATGTACCGTGCTCGATATGACCCTATTGGGTTGACTGGGCCGTAAAACCTCAACACAAACAAAGATAGTAAATGAAATCATTATGTTTCGCTCTTTTGGCATAGTTACGTGGCTCACGTGCTCGAAGAAAATGTGACTTTGATTCGTGGATGATCTATGGTACGATTAAAATATGCAACATTGAGATGCCCAGTGACGGTTATAGTCATGGAACACAAACTTTCGAAGACATGATACGGTTTAATCGCGTGAAATGACTACACAAAACAGCACATAAACCTGTGTTTATTTGCACGAATTAAAGGCAAAGAAAGACGTAGATGAAGACAAGTGTTTTGAGGCATAATGCAAACACACAAAACAAAACTTCCTGAAAAACAAGTCAGCCTAGTAAGAAGCATCGCCTCTGAAAGAAAATGAAATAATAGTCTACATTTCGTGTAATAATACGCATGAATACATTTTAGGAGAGGCAACTTTTTGTCTTGTTATGAAAGGGTCTACTCTAGATTGATAGAATTTACTCCCGAAGGGAGAAAATTATTTGCTTTTAGAAAAGACCCTTCAAAAGCGGATTGGTGTGCCAAACATGAAGTCAAACGAAATAGAAAGAGCTTCGTTGAAGTTTATACCTCACCTGTGTACTAAACTTTGTTAACAAACACCAGAAAAGTGAAAATTGTCACCCTTGCCCTTGCCCAGGTAGATAAAACAATCAATGAACTCAAACGAACTCCAAAGGTTTACAGTTTGCAAACACATTCATGGTGGTCGCTAAGGCGGACGTAAGTACACGGAGAAACGAACGCACGAACAGACGGAAACTTGCACGCCTAAGTCACCCATTGTAACGCAAGTGCGACAAAAATGGCGGAAAATCTACAAAGTGTATCAATTTACCTTAAAGACCATTTATCTTACAGTAACAACAAGGGGTCTACAAACTACATCCACTGGAACAAGTACTATTCCTTCAACAAGGTTGTCTACAACCCAAATGACAGCTACTAGAGGCACAACCGTTACAATGTCCAGTACTACCGTCACACCCACTCAACAGAAATCAAATGTGACAAGTGAATTAACAGTACCCACAACAACTTTCAGTTCGACAACGCCTCCGTCATCTTCTGTCAAAACTACAATTACCAGAACACCTTCGACAGTTATTATCAAAACCACTGTCACAAAACCTACACAACGAACAACACAGACAGCTACTCGCCAGCCGACATCTGCATCAGTAAAATCAGCCATACCAACAATGACCTCACAATCTACTAAATTGATAGCAAGTACCATGCAATCCGCCAAAGTAACAACAAATACCACAAATTCGGCCAAACCGACTTCGAGTACAACGCAATCGGCCAAAGCGACACCAACTACCTCACAATCTACTAGAATGACAGCAAGTACCACGAATCCTGACAAACCGACTACAAATACCACACAATCTGCCACACCAACAACAACTACCTCACAGTCTACTAGACTGAAGACAAATACCACGCAATCTGCCAAAGTGGCCACAAATACTACGGAATCTGCTAAACCAACAACTACCAGATTAACAACAATCATTCAGTCTACCAGTATGACAACAAACACCACACAATCTTCTGCCCAGGCAACAGCTACTACACACGCTACTAAACAGACCGTAACTATACTACCAACAACAATCTCAAAATCGCCAACAACAACCGCAAGGCAAACCGTGCCAAGCACAATGGCTTCAACTTTATTTGGTAAATTCTTTGTGTTTGTACAATATGTATTCTCAGCTGAATACGGTTCACAATGTTTCTTTCAAGCTATCTGAAGGTTGTCACAAACGGTTGTGGATTGGCTTATTTTATTACACAGTTGTGAAATTTTTATATGCGGTAAAAAGGATACCACTCAAAGCTGCTGTAGGCATGGTAGATTTGTTTCGTTGCCCCTAATGAACAGACAAAAGCGGGTCTGCTATGTTCTTTTTTGTTCGTTCTGTATTTTGAAATATCCACAATTCGGAGTATATTATGGTAATAGATGTCCATACTATTGTATTTGTAAATAGTTTCATTGTGAGACAACATTTCCGGTGTATCTTCTTCATTTAGTTATTATGAAAACACATCATATTACTGCCGCAAAATAATTTATTTGAATATACTAATTCGCATAAATGTATACACATTAATACTAGATGCATGGTTCTTACCAGTTACTCATTTGTACAATAACGATTTATTTAACCAATTTTAGTCTGGAGACCCCCATAAAGGGTAACTGGCAAATAGAGTAGATCCAGAATGCGACGTCTAATCAGACTGTTTGTCAGTTGTTTAGCCATTTTCTCTAGGGATATCTAAATCACATAGCCTGACGTACCAACAATTGAAATTGGACTATTCCAATATATAATGTGGGAGAATTTATTCAGTCTAAAATGGGCTCAGTCTATGTGCCGATGTTGCACGTTAGAACATAATGAGAAAAAAAAAAAAAAAAAAAAAATGACCCGTGGTGTTTTGTAATATGTTTTAATAAACGGTGCTAAAATAACACAAACTGTTAATTTTTCTACAGAGGAACTGGCTATTATAATAAGAAGCTAGAGTGGAGTATTTACGCAAATTATATTTTATTTCCTTTGGGATCATTGAGCCCATTCTGTTTATTTTGAAAATCAAATACCGCTTTAGCCGGCGCTAAGGGGCGTATGCAGCCTCGCAAACTACAGTGTTGTATATGAAGAGACTCAGTCACACCGGGTCTCTGATTTTGTGGATTTTGTGTGCTTTTTGTTTCCAAAGGCAATCCTTTTTGAATTTTATTTTACTCTATTGTAGCTGGTGTTGTGCCGTGTGGCGGCCGTAAAAAGTCTTCCCGTACATCATCATAGTGCAGGTTATGTTTTTATTTCCTTTGGGATCATTGAGCCCATTCTGGTTATTTTGAAAATTGAATATCGCTTAAGCCGGCGCTAGAGGGGATGGGGGTGAGGCAGCCTCGGAATCTACAGTGTTGCACTTGAAGAGAATCAAGCGGAGTCTCCGATTTTCGTGATTTTGATTGTTCTTTGTTTCCAAAGGCAATTCTTTTTGACTTTTATATCATAAGTGCTGATGCCTGTGTCGCAACGGGACAAAACATACCTTTGGATATGTGCGCCCAGCGAATATTCAGGTCAGTCTGCGTATTCGCGCAGTCTGATCAGAATTTTCACTAAGCACATTTTAGATAGCCATGGATGCAACGTTTCTTCATGTGGACAACAAGCTCTGATCATACTGTGTGAGTGTTTGTATTTGTCAAAAGGTATGTTTTCTTACGTTTTAACTCATATCATTTTACAGGAAATACGTTGCTTTGTCCAACGGCAGTCCAACAGTATGCTCAAGAGGACGGCGAGATCATCGCACAGAATGGTAACAGCTGCTATGCAGTGGTGCCATACAAAGTCTCTTGGACTCACGGGGAGAATGTGTGCAACCATCGTGGTGGTCATCTTGTCCATGTGAGCAGTTCTAAAGACAATGATTATATATACAATTTGTTGAACACCCAGTTCAATCATGCTGTATGGATAGGGTTTAATGACAGAGCGCAAGAGGAACATTTTGAATGGACATCGGGTAATCGTTGAATCAGAATTGATTTGATACACTTTAAAAGGAGAGAACTGTCAAAATTAGTTTGTCCTCTTTTGAAAAAGGGTCTTCTCATTGTAGGGTAGAACTCTTCACAGAAGGTGCTTGCTGTGCACTAAAGCAAAACTGAAGTACAAAACATGTCTCCCTTGGTGAAAATCGCGAAAAAGTGCATCAGTTCCCCTTAATTGAACTACACTATATCCTGGTCGAATCAAGCAAAACAGTGCTTTTTGAATATATGTAAAATATGTAATATTATTATGCGTAGTTGCGTGGGTTAGGGTGGCTGAGGTGGCTCGGTGGAGACGCCTATGTCCATGGGTAGTCGCCTCGTGCATGATGTCGCATTTGCTCTGTCTCATGGGATACGTCAGTTGATGTGTTTTCGGAGGGGACTGTGCTTTACTTGCCGATACTTGCCCATTACATGTTTTGTTTTCCAACTTTTGGGCTTAACACTGACGAAAATAAAATCAGAAATGCTCATCTGTCGCACTATATTTGGTATAGTTATATATTCTAAGTGTACAAACAATTGCATCATGAATGCGCATTTCGAAATACACATTCTGTAAGCTGGGTTCGATGGCCCACAGCTGAGCAAATACGCCTGTGCATCGTAAACACATTTTCACCGGAACGACTTTTATGTTGTTGTTGTTTTTTTTTTTTGCAAAATATAACATTTCCATTTTGCTCTACGATACATTACATCGCCTGGCTCTATCTTTATTTACGTTGTTCGTTTTAGCGTTCATTGTAGCTTAAAGAAAGATTAATGGACTAGGCATAGTACACGCCTAATCAAGAAATGTATAACATTACACAAATACGCACCAAAGCACTTCTATTGCCTTAATACACGACAATTGATACCTACAGCCAAAGTCACAACACATCTAAATCACATAGCCTGACCTAAAATTGAAATTGGACTCATCCAATATATAATGTGATAGTTTATTCTGTCTAAAATTGGTTAAGGGAATGATTTGTAAGAAATTGGCACACACACACACACACACACACACACACACACAGAGTGTCGAAGCTTCTGGGATCAGTCAACTCCAATGTACCGGAAAAAAGTGGAACTGATACAATCAGATCCACATCAAGTTCTCAAAGGGAAATACAGACAAATACAATTAAACAGCCACATTAGAACAGATGGCAAGCAGAGTTAGCAGCCCAGTCCAAAAAGGTCACAATCTGGTACCCAAACATTCCGTTCACCTTGATAATATCAGGATCAGAAACAAAATTGAGTAATACAAAGAAATCACATCTCTAAAGCATCATAGAATTACACAAACATATGGATTCTCTTACACAGTATTAGTCACCAATGGATACAAACTGATTCGGCTAGACAATATTCATCTTAGAAGTTTAGATGATCTTGTGATTAGCATCCTATGCCTGTTTTGTGCTGTTTTTTTTTTTTTTTTTTTTTTTTTTGATTGTTTGTTTTGTAATTAAAAATGCGTCTTCTCTGCACTAAATACGGATATGCATTTTAAGGACTCAGTTTCTTGGTAAAACCGTTTACAAAATTCAATATACGTTTGAAATGAGCAAAACGTTTCAATTGGTAGTCAACAGAACAAGAATAAACTGCATTATTATTTTTCTCATTATTCCATAGGTAGTCCTGTCAATTACACAAACTGGACTCCCGGTAGAAACAACAACTTCTACAGTCATCAAAGGGAAGATTGTACTGTATTTGTACCTTACTTGAATCACGGAGAGTGGGATGATATACCATGTGGGTCATCAGACGGAACATTGGAGGCACATTACTTTATATGTCAGTTTGGTACGTACAGGGTGGATTTATAATGATTCTGAGTGACCTTTAAATGAAGTACGAAGACAATAAAAAGAACCACCTTGGATATGTTAATCGCTAGGCTTCCTGATGCAGTTTTAACATATGTAATGTAAGAGAAATTGCAGAAAAAGCCACAGTGAATGAATACAACTGTTATGTAGTTGATAAACAGATCACTTAAGCCTAGCTTTGAAAGGCATCTGTTTGGCGATACGTATAGAATGAGGTATATTATGGTTAGTACCGAGATGAGTGACCGCGATAATGACTTCGTATAAAACTTAGGATACGATGCAGAGACATACAAAAGTAGACGAGACACATACATTTAAAATACCATAATAGCCCTAAATATTGGGACAAACAGGCTCGTTCTTCAATCTATTTCAGAAGGTTGGAGCCTGCATTTTGCTGTTTGTGGTCGGACCCACCGTAGTATAGCTTGTGGTTTTTCTTTGCTGTGGTTTCAGATAGCATTAACCTCGCTACTTAGTTTATTTTAGTTTTAAAATTAATTATGCTTTAATTGATGATTCCCTGATGAGGTGGAGTACCTTCAGGGAACCAAACCGAACACATATATGCAATTAAAAATTAAGGGCGAGGTTGCCATCATTTAAAACTAGGTATCCGCCTCCTCCTCCGCCTCCACCTCAAGCCCCAAGTAGTTGTTTCTGCTGACTTCACAATGTGGGTATCCTGTTGCTGATTAATTATTGATTCCCTGATGAGGTAGAGGACCTTTAGCGAATCGAACCGAACACACATTTGCAATTAGAATTAAGGGCGAAGTTGCCATCATGTAAAACTAGGTCTCCGCCTCCACCTCAAGCCCCAAGTAGTTGCTTTGCTGACTTTCCCAATGTGGTTATCTTGTTGCTGTCCTTGTGTTTAATAGTATCGGTTATTGTAACTTTCCGTTGTGTCTTGTTTTTGTTTGCTCCTCATCCTCTTTAAATGCCTCAGGAAGGCTATGCTTCATGCTTGGGGCCTTTCCTGTATGACTACTTTTATTGATTTTTCATTACATCTGGCATTAGGTATAGTGTAAACCGTCTCCCCTTTCTTCATCATAGTGTGGAGTATATTTTAGGACTGTCTAGACTGTTTATTCAATTTCAGTTGTACAGCAAATCAGAAGACTGCTCGACTCGAGGATAGCAGGCGCATATAGGGTAGCAGTACTTCAAATAAACATACTCAACAAAACTATAAGTGAATATACCCAGAAAATGCCTCTGTGTCAAAGCATAGCCTTTCCGAGCACCAAAAGGAAGACACTTTTTGTTTTATTTTAGTATATTCTTAAAGGATTTCTTTTTACGGAACATATTTGTATTGATGTATTACCCAAAAATACAGACATGTTCACAGTCTTTCTGTATATTTAGCAATGATGTTTAATTTCTTTCAGGGATTTCCACGACAAAACCCGCCCAATCATTACCAGGTAATGCGAACTTTACCTTTACCAATCTCTTGGCTGTTTCAGTAAACGACAAATTGATAATATTGTTTTCTTATATTTCCCATATTTTTGTTGATAACAAGTGATGCAAAATTTCTTCATGCGGACAGCGAAGATTCAGATAAGACTGCGCCGACGAGCAGGCTAGTTTGAGTCTTCGTTAGGCAGACATGTCTGAAGATATGCTTTCTGATATGGCGGCTCAAATAAAGATTTCAGCTTCACAATCGCGGACTGAACCCTTCCAAGCGCTTGATAACGGTTTAGTGACAGGAAATGAAAACAAGAAATAGAACTTCATTGAAGCAATGACCAAGGACGAAAGAGGAACTGCAAACAAATATTGCCTTTAAACCATGGTCTCAAAGAATAAAACAAAATCAGTTGCATTAGATTTCCTGAAGTGATTTTGGAATACACCGCCATTTGGTGTATGGCCAAACTCACCTTAGCTAGCATTCTTTATAAATCTATAGCGGGCCGTTATCGGCCCGTCAGCTACCCTGACGAGCCGATAACGGCCCACTATAGATTTATAAAGAATGCTTACTGGGACCGTCATGTCACGAAAAAGGGAAGCAAATCTGTAAACATTGATAAAGGAACTGAGCATTTGATGTCTGTAAAGAATGTATATCCTTAACTCTTGTCCTGCTGAATAAATTAAGATGTTACGCCAACTTCTAATTTTCAGCCAATCAGATTACTTTATACGGACTGTTGCTATCAATTTACATACTAAATGGCAAACAGTGCAGATCCAGATCAGTTGGCTTCTTCAGAAGCCAACTGATCTGGATCTGCACTGTTTGCAAAGGCAGGGTGTATCCGGTTCAGCAGGACAATGGTTAAGATCGCCTTATATGTACCTTATGTCATGTGTCTCCATCGCTGTAACCACCTTGACCTTCAGCTAAATCTGCGGATCCGCATAGTTTAGTTAGGGATTTTGCTTTCAGCCTTAAAAAAAGTCTAGGTTTCTTATCTCTCCAAATTATGCTAGGCGAAGATTCCAGTCAGACTCTAATCACTACAGTATGAGAGTTCAGAACACGTGCCGAACGCGAATCCGAAACGTAAGATTAGATTATCCCTTACTAGAAAATATAAGCCGAAGCTAGGCGGCGTAAGAATGTGATTACATCGATGTTAATGAATTGGAACAATTATACCCGAGTCTGCTATTTTCGTTTGCCCTGTCTGTGTGTGTGTGTGTGTGTGTGTGTGTGTTTATTGCTTCAAATGCATCCCTCATTTCATAAAATAAATATGGAGATACCCAAGAAAGGCCACAATTACGGGAGACAAACCCTTTCCAATAAGTGGGTACAAAACGACATAACGAAGAGGATATGCTAAAGAATAGCCGTTCTGGAACGGTCAGCAGTTGGTGTGTAGTGGGCTTACAGTCTGGTTTTACGTGGGCTCAAAATCACTAGAAGAACTTTGGTGAAGTTGATCCCAGACGAGTAAGCTCATACATTAACATCTATTAAAAGGTTAAGATTTAGCCATCAAACCAACTCTCGAGCAATTAAGGGCTGCAAAGTTGTTTACCTGAATTGTCGCATAACATATTCGCTACAGCCGATGTTAAATACCGTGCAGCGGTTGTGACGCGTATATAAATATATCCTTTCAGTGTAGTTTATATTTCTAGCCCTTTTAATATCCTTTAACTCATCTGTATTTATTTAAACAGAATATCGATCGACGGCGAGAGTAATGTAACACATAGCATAATGTTCAAAAAGAATTTCATAAATCTGTCATACATCACGAAAACACGCCTATATAGTTGCGAACCCCTTAAACCCCACTTTTATATAGTAAAAGTGGGGTTTCCAGGGGTATACAGTATTTTTCTTATTTCTGCTCATAAACATAGATTGTAGGTACTCGTTAGAACGAGTACCCACAATCTATGTTTTAAGCAGAAACAAGTTTTTTATCTGAAAAATTTCAGTTTTTGGAGGTGGAATTTTCTATATATTTGCATAGGCGTGTTTTCGTAATAGTTTACTTGGAAATACCGAATACATACAAGAGACGAAACTCGGAACCTCGGTTTCATTGAGACTCTTCATATAACAGATCTACTCGGAACCTCGGTTTCATTAAGATTCTTCATATGGCAGATCTACTCGGAACCTCGGTTTCATTGACACTCTTTATATGACAGATCTACTCGGAACCTCGGTTTCACTGAGACTCTTTATATGGCAGATCTACTCGGAACCTCGGTTTAATTGAGACTCTTTATATGGCAGATCTACTCGGAACCTCGGTTTCACTGAGACTCTTTATATGGCAGATCTACTCGGAACCTCGGTTTCATTTAGATTCTTCATATGGCAGATCTACTCGGAACCTCGGTTTAATTGAGACTCTTTATATGGCAGATCTACTGGGAACCTCGGTTTCACTGGGACTCTTTATATGGCAGATCTGTAGTTCGCAAATAGAGTTTCATAGCCACCTAACTCCAAGCAGCGGCTTAAACGGAACTTGATGTTTTCCTATATGTCAGAGAAAGGTCAATGAACCCAGGGAAACTAAAAATAAAACCTCATTATGATGATGCTCGCTAAGACTTTATTGCCGCCACACGGTACTTGACACTAGCTATAGTGAAATCAAATATTATTTTAATTATAAATCGAGTCCATCAGGAAAACATACCTATATAATTTTGATCCCCTTAAACCCCACTTTTATATAGAAAACTGGGGTTTACAGGGGTATATACATTATTTTTCTTATTTCTGCTCAAAAACATAGATTGTTTGTATTTGTTAGAACCGCCTCAACAAGGCGGTTCTAACAAATACAAACAATCTATGTAATGAGAAGAAATTTGAAAAAAATATTAGAATTTGTATCTGAAAACTTTCAGTTTTTGGTGTTAAAATTTTCAATATATTTGAATAGGCGTGTTTTTGTATTTTCCATTTGCTCATCCACAGAGACAGATGTGATGCAGCATTTTCCACTTGAACCCATAACTCGTAGCTCTTACATATAAAATGAATTTATCGAGGACCGATTGAGAGATTGCAATGTCCAGGCTGTGTTTAGTTTTCTTGTCTTGTATATGTCATTCATTTTAATGATTTGGTTGGATCTTTCAACAATATTCTTAATGTTATTATAGGAAACCCAGACCTATGTCCGTCCAGTGTAAAATATGCTACCATGCGAGATAGCGGCATACTTACTCATTATGACAAGAGTTGCTATGAGTGGGTACCTCAGAGACTATCCTGGTACAGTGCAGAATATGCTTGCAAGAACAATGGTGGTCACTTGGTGCAAATTGGCGATGCTCAGGAAGAGGAATTTATCAAAACGTTCATGGCTGCGCATGACTCACGCCATGCTGTCTGGATAGGCCTGCACGATACAGCTAACGAGGAATCATTTACTTGGACATCAGGTGCCGTGTTTAGGACGAATTCATATACGTAGTGATGCAAACTGCTTTTGCCTTCCTTGCTGAGAACACTCCCTCCCAGAAGGAGTCAGGTTTAGAAAGAAGGCAAAAGCAGTGAGTGGCTTTCCCTGAAAGCATATCCTTTTCTTTTAAACCATTTATGCCTATCGTCCCATTACAGGGATCATGGCAAACTTTTTAGACCCAGATCAGACGCTGCAGATCGTGGCGTCTGATCAGAGTCTACACTGTTTGTATTTATGACAGGAATTTCTATACAACATGGTAACAATAAAAACTAACTAGACACTCCATATAGTGAAATGAACGTGTTCTAAATGTTAAAGTAGAAACGCCCACTCGGCATTAAAGGGTTAAGTGGTACAGGTGTACATTCTGGGGAGGAAAATAGTAATTAACTCTTTCAAAATACAGTTGACTCTCGCTATCTCGACCTCGCTTATCTCGAATAAACGCTTATCTCGAAGTGAAAATCTGGTCCCTGCCTAAACATGAAAATCTAACAACATGTAAAATATATTGTGGAAAAGAGGAGAAATTGCTCTTTTCCACTTTTTCAATATATTCTAACTTCGAGTCCAATTACATATAAATTTGTTAAATGTGGGTAATTGAATTATTTTTTTTCCTCATTTCTGTAAGTCTGATATGTCGAGGTACGGATATATCGAAGTATTTCAGAGAGTCCCTTGGAATTCGAGATAACGAGAGTCGACTGTATTTTGACTCCGTTCCGAAAAAAGGGGTTATTCGAAAAGGATAGACTCTACTTCCCTTAGGATCAGATTCTTTCCTGTTAGAGTAGGCCCCTTTTCAGAAAGGGGGTGGTGTGCAGGAAAGCAAATAGGAAGTCACAAAGCTATCATACTTTCGAAGTGGCGGAACGTCTACCAAATGCACCCAGTCACTTTAAAAGCTGGGAAATCTACTGCACCGTGATGAATTTCGATCACCTACATCACGAAAACACGCCTATATAATTTTGACCCCCTTAACCCCCACTTTTATATAGTAAAACTGGGGTTGGCAGGGGTATACATTATTTTTCTTGTTTTGCTAAAAAAGATTTATTGTGGGTAATCGTTAGAACCGCCTCGTCGAAGCGGTTCTAACGAGTACTCACGATCTATGTCTTGAGCAGAAATATGAAAATATCAGATTTTTTTTTTATTTTAAAATTTTCCTTTTTCGGTTGTAAAATTTTCAATATATTTGAATAGGTGTGTTTTGTAATGTACACAGAGGGCCTCGTGAGTTAAAAACATTTCATGCTTTGTATTTACACCGCAACTAGACATCTGACAAAAAATCAAACAATAGTGGGTAGTGTAGGGCGATGATAGGTGTGGGTGCACGTCTGTCGTGCCAGTTTTTTAAAAGCTTAGTTGTGGCATATTGGTAGAAAATGCCTTCAAAAACATGTCTAGAAACACGATAATAACATAACTCATGAAACATAAAGTCTTGTTCGGATGCGGGCGACAGCTTTACTGCCGTGAAACAGAATATTTTCTTGCCTTTGCGTGTGTGTCGTGGCGGGATAAACAGCTTAACACTGTCTTGCAACATTACAGTTACCTAACTGCCTTCCGCGGAGTTAAAGTTCGGGTAAAATAGAAACAATTGTGTCGACGTTATATCATCTGGGCCGCGTCAAGCGAAAACGTGCCTTCAAACATGCACAAAATGCGCAGATTCAGATCATCCTGCGCATGCGTTAAGTATCATCTGGGCCTTTGCTCTCTATTCATACATTCTGTACTATCCAATGACTCTATTAGCGGACAGTGAAGATCAGGCAGGCTGACCCAGGCTGACGTTGGCATTCGCCGTCCGCATATGCCCGAATACAAATTTACCTATGGCGAGGTCCATCTAATTAACCTACAAAGATAGAAATAAAGCTTCCAAAGAAAATTAAGAAGCATCGAACACATCCTTCGCAAGGAACCAAAAAACAGACAGATGTGGAACAAACAGTTCAAAATAGCATATTTGCAGTAACAGACGTACATACAAAAAAAAACTGTTACAGGACAACAGACAGGAAACCAGTATGTGGCTTTCCAAAGGCAACCTTATAGATTTTTATTTTACTTTACCCAGCGAGTGTAAACTGCCGTATGTCGGCCGCGAAACGTCTCTCCGTACTTCACCATAATGCAGATTACATGTATAATTTTATTTCCTTTGGAATGTTTGAGCCTATTTTGATTACTTTAAAAATCAAATACGACTTAAGCCGATGCTAGTTGGGGCGGGGTGGGGGCGTGGGATTGGGGGGAGGGGGCGTATAGAGCGTTGCAAATTACGTTGCTGCATATCAAAAAAGACTTAATAAACCAGAGTCTCCGATTTTCGTTCTTTGTGTGTTTTTATTTGTTTCGAAACATTACGAAAACATGCCTATTCAAATATATCGAAAATTTTACAACCAAAAAAGGAAAATTTTCAGATAAAAAGTTCTGATATTTTACATATTCCTGCTCAAAACATAGCTGTAGGTACTCGTTAGAACCGCCTTGGCAAGGCGGTTCTAACGAGTTCCCAAAATCTATGTTTTCAAGCAATAATAAGAAAAATTATGTGTACTCCTAAAAGTGGGGTTTATGGGGGTCATATAGGCGTATTTTCATGATGGGCAATCTTTTAGGTCTTAATCAAATTCTTTGAACTTCCGCAAAACCGTGTATTCTGTTAAAGCAATCATATCACTATTACCGTAGAAGAAAAAAAACGCATTTAGTAGAACTTCAGACAATCATATTTAAAGAAAACGGTATTAAAACTTTATCAAATATTTGCACATGCGTTAACGATACAATTGAGATAACAAATATGATGGTATTTTAAATGCATTTTATAGGTGATCCATTGATCTATACAAACTGGATTCCTGGGAGGAAGAGTAATTTTGTGAGTCACGATACAGAAGACTGTGTAGCCTTTATACCGTACCATCAAGGGCAATGGGATGATATACCTTGTGGGACTATCGGCGACAAGGGAGAGATACATCCATATATGTGTGAATATAGTACGTTTTGCTTTTAGAACAGTAAAATTACATTACAGTTGACCCTCGTTATCTCGAACTCGCTTATCTCGAATAACCGCTTATCTCGAAGTGAAAATCTGGTCCCTGCCTAAACATGAACATCTAACAACAGGTAAAAAAATATTGTGGAGCAATTTCTCCTCTTTTCCACAATATTTTCAATATATCTCTAACTTCAAGATTTCAATTACATATATATATACATGTATATATTTGTTAAATGTGGTTGTGCGAATAATTTTTTCCTCAGTTCTGCAAGTCTTATATGTCGAGGTACGGATATCTCAAAGTATTTAATAGAGTCCCTTGGAATTCGAGATAAGGACAGTCGACTGTATTTATTGATATGAAATATACCTTATAATGTAGAATGCATGCTTACATGCTGTTAGTAGGTAGATATCACGGAAGGTCAAAAGATTTGCTGCCCTCTTTTCTTTACGATAGTTAGTCGCGCAGCAGAATAAACGACTTTATCTCATCAGTGATGATAAATTAATTTAGTCGAGGCGGAGATGTATGTACGCCCAGCAAAGATTCGCAGGCTAATCAGAGTCTTTACTGTATGCCTGAAGACGCTTAGCATTTTTAGGTAGTTACAGAATGCCCTGCGTAGACTCTGATCAGACTACGCGGTTACCCACAGAATGCCCTGCGAAGACTGATCAGACTGCGCCGTCACCCATAGAATGCCCTGCGAAGACTCTGATCAGACTGCGCGGTCACCCACAGAAAACCCTGCAAAGACTCTGATCAGACTGCGCCGTCACCCACATAATACCCTGCAAAGACTCTGATCAGACTGCGCGGTCACCCACAGAAAACCCTGCAAAGACTCTGATCAGACTGCGTGGTCACCCACAGAATGCCCTGCGAAGACTCTGATCAGACTGTGCGGTCGCCCACAGAATGCCCTGCAAAGACTCTGATCAGACTGCGCGGTCACCCACAGAAAACCCTGCAAAGACTCTGATCAGACTGCGTGATCACCCACAGAATGCCCTGCGAAGACTCTGATCAGACTGTGCGGTCGCCCACAGAATGCCCTGCAAAGACTCTGATCAGACTGCGCGGTCACCCACAGAATGCCCTGCAAAGACTCTGATCAGACTGCGCGGTCACCCACAGAATGCCCTGCAAAGACTCTGATCAGACTGCGCGGTCACCCACAGAATGCCCTGCAAAGACTCTGATCAGACTGCGCGGTCACCCACAGAATGCCCTGCAAAGACGCTGATCAGAATGTGCGGTCACCCACAGAATGCCCTGCAAAGACTGAACAGACTGCGCGGTCTTCGCTAGGCCCACATGCAGTTTTGTAGAAATGCTGTGTCCCGGCTCAATCTATATATTTGATGCTTCAGGAACTTCGATGCGTATCGAACAATTATATGTAGCTAGAAATTATCAAGATTGTGGAAATGTAGCATGTTCTCGTTTCATGTAATTAATCCTTATCCGGCACTCCGGGAAGGCCATATACAGTGACTATGGCCTTTCCTGGGCCCAGTTGTTCAAAGCGTCTTTAGCTTAACGAGTTCGTTAAGGGTCATTTCTTTAACTGTTTTAGTGGATTCAATATACAATATTCTGATATGTTTTGCTGTAAAAATGTGAGTAGCTTCTGTCGAAGGGATATTGTTATTTTGTTCAAACGGTTTTGCATCATTAAACAAGATGGCCGCCATGCCCGTATATGGAAAAAAACAAAACCCGTAAAAGTCTTCTTTTCCAGAACTAAGAGAGCTTCAAGGCTCAATCTTGGTATATTGCATTGGAGAGTCAAGGTCTACCAAGTTTATTCAAATGATGACCGTAGGTTGACATTTGACCTTTTTACGGCAAGGTCAAGTTTGAATTCCTATGTATTAAAATGGGGAAAATATTGAAAATTCAGTCTCAAAATGTATTACAGGCCAATGGCAGAAACTGACAATATATGATATAGTAGCAAACGCTTTTAGTTACTATAAAATTTTGTCCCTTCGGGTTATCTGCCCTTGCCCTTGGCTTTATTCATGTTTAAAATTCTATTTCCCAAAATGTATTAAAGACAAATGGCTGAAACTTACAGTGTATGATCAAAGTAGCAAACCCTTTTAGTTACAATCAAAGGTTTTGTCCTCGGGGATTATCTGCCCTTCCCCTTCCCCACCCCCCCCCCCTCCCCCCGCCGCCCACTACTTGCATAAAATCTCGTACTCTTCAAACAGCATGACTAATTTCTACCAGATTTTGCACTGGGCGTTCTGTTGAAGGGGTATTATCAATTTGTTTAAACGGTTCTACATCATCATGATTATACAAGATGGCAGCCATGCCGATATGTAAAAACACTTAACCCTTGTCCTGCTGAATAAATTAAGGTGCCACGCCTACTTCCAATTTTCAGCCAATCAGATTACTTGATCCAGTGTTTTGATACAAACTCATATACTTAATGGCAAACAGTGCAGATCCAGATCAGTTGGCTTCATCAGAAGCCAACTGATCTGCATCTACACTGTTTGTAAAGACAGGGTATATCCGGGCTCAGCAGGATTAGGGTAAAGAATCTTCTTCTTCAGAACCAAGAAAGCTTCAAGGCTGAATCTTAGTATATAGCATTGGAGACTCAAGTTCTACCAAGTTTGTTCAAATGATGATCCTAGGATGATCTTTGATCCTTCTAAGGCAGGGTCAAATTTGCATCCCCATACTCTTGCATGGAGAAAATGTTGAAAAATCATTTTCTGAAAATGTACTGAAGATTAATGGCTGAAATTTGCAATGTATAACTAAAGTAGTAAAACTTTAATTTCAATCAAAATGTCATCCCCTGGGAGCTATATGCCCTAACCCCTTCGCTTTATACATGTTTAAGATCATATAATCTTTAAATGTCTTCTTCTCTGATACCGCTTAACCAATTTTCACGAGATTTCACATTGAGCCCTGTGTCGAAAGGATGTTGAAAACTGTTGAAATGGTTCCATACCATTAAACAAGATGGTCGCCATGCCAACATATGTTTAAAAGAACATTTAAAAATCTTCTTCACCAGAACCAAAATCTTTGAGACTGAATCTTGGTTTATAGCAATGGGGACTCAAGGTCTTCCAAATTTGTTCAGATGATGATCCTAAGGTGACCTTTTTATAAACTGGTCAAATTAGCGTCCCCATACAAAACGTTGAAAAATCATTTTTTAAAAATGCATTAAAGACTAATGGCTGAAACTTACAATGTATGATTAAAGTATTAAAACTTGTTAGTTACAATCTAAATTTTATCCCCTAAGGGGTTTTGTCCTTGCCTCTGGGCTTTGTACACGATTAATATCCTATAAATCTTCAAATGTTTTTTCTCTGAAACCACTTGCCAATTTTCACCAGATTCCACATAGGACTTCCTATCGAAGTGATACACACACTTTGTTTTAATGGTTTTTCACTTTGGAACAAGATGACCACTATGCCCATATATGGTAAAACACTTAAAATCTTCTTATCCAGAACCAAGAAAGCTTTGAGGCTGAATCTTGATATATAGCATTGGGGACGCAAGGTCCACCAAGTTTGTTCAAATGATGATCCTAGGATGACCTTTGACCTTTTAACGGCACTGTCAAATTTCTGTCCTAGTTGCTGTGGCAATACTGGAAGAATGTTATATGGCATCTGCAGATATGCAATGGCTGTTTCACTCAGGTGAGCGAATCGTGCTGATGAGCCTCTTGCTTTAACATCCCATAAGTGATCAAAATGACACAAAAACCTTCTGTCACTATCAAAGTCCTGTCCCATTGCGGCTTTATAGAAGTATAAAATCAGGACATAAGCCACATAAAATCAGACGGTGCGGATGCATAGACCGACTTGGTTGTCTCTGCTTGGGCATTTTATAAAGTAAAATTTCTCAAATCATCGTTCATTTCATTGCGTAGTTGCAAAAAAGGTAAGAGAAAAGACCAGGGAATGCCACAATCACAAACCGCAGCCCTTCCCAGACCCCAAGAGGAAGAGGAAACCGACAAATCTAAACAAGCACAAACCGAACAAACGTACGAAAAGCACTAAGATTAGCTCTCTCTTCCCCAAGCGAGGTAATCGCAATACTAAAAGGACTGAAAAACACAAGAACAAAATGACACACGGAAAGACATACAACAAATCGCCTCGTAGAATAAACCACAAAGCAACAAAGAGTAAGACTAACACCAAGTTAAGTTTTCAATTGTAGGGACATACAATTAATAATTATACAGCTCTTTGAAATATAATATATTCTAAAAGAATTGTCCCTTGAGAGCATCACACACACACGCACACACACACACACACACACACACACACACACACACACACACACACACACACACACACACACATATAAATAATAAATGAAGTATCGAGTCTCAGTCTCAGCAAATTAGGCACCATCGGAAAAAAATATAAGTGAAAAATATCCAGGAAATGCCACAATCACGAAGCACAGCCCACCCAAGGCACCAAAAGAAGGAAAGCTGAGGAAGACATAATAACAAAACAAACGCCACATATGAAAGAAAGAAGAACTGCAACAGAGGGACCGCCTTGAAGCTCAATACCAGTTTTGTGGTTTATTCTACGAGGCGATTTGTTGTATCTCTTTCCGTGTGTCATTTTGTTCTTGTGTTTTTCGGTCCTTTTAGTATTGCGATTATCTCGCTTGGGAAAGAGAGAGCTAATCTTAGTGCTTTTCGTACGTTTGTTCGATTTGTGCTTGTTTGGATTTGTCGGTTTCCTTTTCCTCTTGGTGTCTGGGAAGGGCTGCGGTTTGTGATTGTGGCACCGCCCTTGGACTTTTCTGTTACCTTTTTTTTTACTACTAGAGCACTTAAACCAGTTTTACTCGCGCGAAATCGCGCCCGTAATTCTGATGTAGCGCCAAATTACAAATCATTTAGTCTGAGGACATACCCATATATATATAATTATATAATTGTCAGTTTTTGGCAAAAGAATGTGCACAAGCACTGGTGTAGAAAGCCTGTCCAGAAAAGTGTAGTTAAGAAAACTGACCACCCTGACATGACTTGAATAGTGTTGCCTGAGCAGTTAAATTCCAAACTAACCAAACTGTATTTATTTTTGTTATATTTTTGTAATACTGGGACAGCAGTTCCTGGAATTCTTTTGTTTACAACCAAATTATTGTCTGTGCGTTTGCTTTCATTAAACCCAGTAAGCATTCTATATAAATCTATAGCGGGCCGTTATCGGCCCGTCAGCTACCCTGACGGGCCGATAACGGCCCGCTATAGATTTATATAGAATGCTAGCTGGGAAGAGTTCTGATCACAACCTGTCTAAAATTATTTTACAACACGCAGTTCTTTTGTTTTATTTGTTTTATCGTATGTATAGGTGTCAGTATAGACGCATATATAAGCTCAACACTGAAACAGGTTAAGCTAATCGATACATTACATGCTGCTGTGTTAATAAAGCTCATTACGAAAACACGCCTATTCAAATACACTGAAAATTTTACCACCAAAAAATGACAAATTTCAGATAAAAAAAAATCTAATATTTTTCATATTTCTGCTCAAAATATAGATTGTGGGTACTCGTTAGAACCGCCTCGTCGAGGCGGTTCTAACGAATACCCACAATCTATGTTTTTGAGCAGAAATAAGAAAAATAATGTATACCCCTGTGAACCCCAGTTTTACTATATAAAAGTGGGGTTGAAGGGGGTCAAAATTATATAGGCATGTTTTCGTGATGTAATTAACGTTACGGCTCATATATATAGCTATGTTGACATGTTGCAGTTTCCAGGGTAATAAATGTTGTGTGCTTTGATTTATTACAGAACTTCAAAGCGGTTCAAACGGAGGTTTTCCTGTCATAGGAAAGTGATGATCTCTTGTGCGTTTTGTTGTGTGATAAAATAAAAGTGTATACAATTTTAACTGCATATGCATTATCTTTACAATGGCTTTATCATAATTTAAGATTTAAACAAGCTTCAACAAAGAATTCCAGGATCATTACTGATGCAAGTACTTCAGACAAAAAGTGTATAGGAAGACATATGAAATACCACTGGGCTGAGCTGAGTGGGGTTTGATCCCACGCCGGCTTCCACGCCAGCGCCTAACCCTTCAGAATCAGGAGACATAACCACTGCACTACTACGGTTGCTAAAACAAATTTCATGGAACAGTATTATGCTTGATTTCTCTACATGACCCGTCGAATATGGTATATTTTTGGTGCGCTAGCGCACTCATTATATACAAGGAGCTCCCTAGATCAACAGAATACTTGAGTATGGGTATGTTATAATATAAGATTTAAACAAACGTCAACAAACAATTCCGGCCCAGGATCATTACTGATGCAAGTACTTCAGAAAAATGTTTATAGAGAGAAATATGAAATACCACTGGGCTTGGTGAGGTGCGATCGGCTTCGACGGCAGCGCCAAGCCTTTCAGAGTCAGGAGACATAAACACTGCACCACTACGCTTGTTAAAAAAACAAGTTTCATGGAACAGTATTATGCTTCATTTCTCTACATAACCCGTCGAATAGCATATATTTTTGATGCGCTAGTGCACTCATTATATATAAGGGACTCTCTGGATTCACAGGATACTGAAGCTTGGAAATATCATCATAATTTAAGATTTAACTTTAACAAAGAATTCCGGCCCAGGATCATATCTGATGCAAGTACTTCAAACAAAATGTATATGGAGAAATATCAAATACCATTTGGCTGAGTGATGTTCAAAAAAAAAAGGTAAGAGAAAAGTCCAGGGAATGCCACAATCACAGACCGCAGCCCTTCACAGACACAAAGAGGAAGAGGAAACCGACAAAACCAAACAAGCACAAATCGAACAAACGTACGAAAAGCACTAAGATAAGCTCTCTCTTCCCCAAGCGAGGTAATCGCAATGATAAAAGGAATGAAAAACATAAGAACAAAATAACACAAGGTAAGACATAAAACAAATCGCCTCGTAGAATAAACCACAAAGCAACAAAGACTAAGACCCCCCACCCCCCACCAACCCCCGCCCCATACCCATACACACACTCCCTCCCACTAAAGTCTGTTAGAGAAAATGGTGAAGTAACGTACGTTTGCTGTTTCCGACGTTGAAAAGCTTAACTTACTTAACGACTAATTTGTATGGTGGCATATTTCTGCCATGAGATAGCTAGGTAGCTATCACGATAGTTTCAATAATTATCTTGATATTTCGAAGTTTCCTGAAAAGATTATCTTAATAGTCTAAAGTTTCTTGGAAATATTATCGCGAAAGTTTACAGTATTATCGCGATATTTTTTGCGTTAGTGCCCAGAGCTGCCATTTATTTTCTGTTATCTATAGATAGAACCGAAATCGGAATACCTTTGTTTATACTGTTGAAATTCACCGAGGGTATTTATGGCGACTTTAAAGGTAAGAGTTTATACTAGGTAATCATCGCAAATTGATACGTGGAAATCCCGGAATGTCATATCCGCTTGTGTTCTGTTTATAGCTACCTCGCTACCATGAAAAAATTATCGCGATAATTTTATCTAGATACTAATGTCAGTTCCGAGCAGTATCACGAAATTTTGCGTTAAAATATTTTCTGGAAATTAAAAAACATATCTAGATAATTCAAATTATTGCGATATTTTCTGGAAATTAAAAAACATATCTAGATAATTCAAATTATTGCGATAATGTTTTCAGGAAAACTTTTTATTTTCTGGAAAATTAAGAATATTATCGCAATAGCTATCTAGCTATCTCGTGGAAGAAATATGCCACCATAAATTTGCATCCATTTCTACATGTACGCTGAATGAAGTGGACGCTACTTTGCCTACTTTAGTCTAAAACACAGAATAGTTTAAATAATATACAAATACAGGAATCAGAAATCATAGATGTTATAAAACAAAAGCCTGTGGAGAAGATCCACTCTCCCACTTATACTAATGAAAGCATGTAATACTGTAACAATGCCACTAAAATGTTATTCAACATACCTTTAAATGAATGTCATTTCCGCTCATAATGGAAATTGGCATCACGAAAACATACCCATATAATTTTGACCCCCTTAAACCCCACTTTTATATAGTAAAACTGGGGTTTACAGGGGTATACATTATTTTTCTTATTTCTGCTCAAAAACATAGATTGTGGGTACTCGTTAGAACCGCCTTGCCAAGGCGGTTCCAACGAGTACCCACAATCTATGTTTTGAGCAGAAATATGAAAAATATCAGTTTTTTGTCTGAAAATTTTCAGTTTTTGGAGGTGAAATTTTCTATGTATTTGAATAGGCGTGTTTTCGTAATGGGTATTTAATGACCAGCCGTGAGAAATATCCTTCCGAGCCCCCTTCCCCGCCTCCCCCTACCCCCCCTCCCCCCGACCACACACAGTAAGGTGTTTACTGACCGTTTCAAGGCAGTGCTTCTGCTGTGGTTTACTAATTCTGTCATTGTATGTCTTTGCATGTATGTCCTGGTGAAATTTTTATTTTGGATAGCCGTTTAGCCATTTTTTTTGCGGGGCGAGGAGGGGGTTGGTTGAGAAACTGTCCTTTTGGCCTTCTGCTTGTAGTTGATTTTGGTGTATTGCTTTAAGCGCGTCCTTCATTCCCTTTGGTGTCTTGGACGGAAGGTGTTAGGTAATTGTATACATTCCTGATCATTGCCTTCCTTTCTATTTTTATATAGACAACAATCAGGGTTTTTTGCCTGGTCACTCTACAGTTTACCAACTTTTTAAACTGTATAGTCTAATTGTCCAGAGTATAGATGCGAAACAGTATGCGGGTATTATCTTTTGTGACGTTTCAAAAGCATTTGATTGTGTTTGGCATAAATGTCAGTTATTTAATTTACAGTAGAATGAAATATCTGGAAACTTATTGAACTGGATAGCGAGCTATTTATCAGGGCCCAGTTGTTCAAAGCGTCGTTAACGAGCTCGTTAAGGGTCATTTCGTTAACTGTTTTAGCGGATTCAATATACATTATTTTGATATTTTTTGCTGAAAAAATGTGAGTAGCTTTTGCATTGCAAAAGCTACTCACATTTTTTCAGCAAAAAATTTCAGCATATTTACGTATCACTCAATTAAAATTTTAACGAATCGTTAACTAACGACATCGTTAGTTTTGAACAACTGGGCCCAGAAAGAAAGCAAAAGGTTTTTGTTGTCTCATCAATGTTGTCTTCGAGGGTTATAAATGCCGGAGTACCCCAGGGAACCATTCTTGGTCCCCTTTTTTTCTTAGTTTATATGACATAGTTGAAAATCTGCTGAGTATTGTACGATTGTTTGCTGACGATACGTCGCTAGTCTGTTCCTCAGCAAACGTGCGTGACATAGAGGGCATTTTAAATCCTGATGTGCTTGTATTTTCCATTTGGAGGAAGCAATGTTTGGTCGATTTCAATCCCAGTAAAACAAAAGCGATTATCTTTTCTTGTAATGATGCATATCATTTTCCGAATCTACTATTCGAAGATGTTCTGGTTTACATTACGAAAACACGCCTATTCAAATATACTGAAAATTTTACCACCAAAAAATGAAAATTTTCAGATAAAAAAATTCTATATTTTACATATTTCTGATCAAAACATAGATTGTGGGTACCCGTTAGAACCGCCTCGGCGAGGCAGTTCTAACGAGTACCCACAATCTATGTTTTTGAGCAGAAATAAGAAAAATAATGTAAACCCCAGTTTTACTATATAAGAGTCGGGTTTGAGGGGTAAAAAATTATATAGGTATGTTTTCGTGATGTTTTGTTGAAAGTCATAGGCATCTAGGGCTTACTCTTTCTAGTAATGCCAAGTGGCATGCGTACATTATCAT
The DNA here is from genome assembly GCA_964016985.1 of Anodontia alba. Classification (NCBI taxonomy): domain Eukaryota; kingdom Metazoa; phylum Mollusca; class Bivalvia; order Lucinida; family Lucinidae; genus Anodontia; species Anodontia alba. The sequence continues at coordinate 8,769,064 of OZ024836.1, read as the reverse complement.
ATCTATATCCAAATTATTAGGAATTATGAGAGCCATGAAACACATATTGAGTAGGAAAACTTTAAATAATATTTATATTTCTTACATTCGACCTATCGTATCATACTATTTTTCAAGAGGGTTACACATTTAGTATAGGACGGCTGTATATCATATGAAAAAAACAAACAAAAAAACTCGACTTGAGTGAATACAATATGAAGCAGCCAGAATTGTCACCGGACTAACGAGATCGAAAGTTTCTGTCGATAAACTTGGAAAACAAATAGGATCAGGTAGACAATTTTAATAAATTATTTATGTCTGTTTTCTAGGAAAAATAAGAGAAATATCACCAGTTTCGGGTCTACTGAATTAGCCCAGAAAGTGATAAAGGTTAATGTGAAAATTATGGTGGCACTCCAAGTAAGGATCTGGAAACTGAAAGTAAGGGAACAAGCTGGGTCGACTTTTTCATACTTTAGTTAAGAAGAAAAGACCAACACAATGAATAATGCTTAGAATTTCTTAAAAATATGTCGAGTGCACCAAATAATCTCCTAATACAATTGCGCTGGGCCATAGCATTTCCTATGAGATTGTATATGCGCCCGTCAGCCTGAGCATCCATACAGTCTGATCAGAGTCTTCGTTGTCCGCCTGAAGATGATTTAGATCCTTGGCTACCCACAGAAAGCCATGTAAAATCTCTGACCAAACTGCGCTGGTGCAATTTTGTAGTAGGAAATGCTGTGCCTCGGCCGAGTTGAAGTCAAATTCTGTAGCCATAGTCCTCAGAAAATATTTCATATAGAAAACAGGAAGTACAGATGCCAGTATTATATCGTTGTCATGTAACGGTATTTCTTGCCTTCAGGAAGAAGAGGAAGAACTACAAAACGTTTACGCAGTCAGCATTCTACGTAAATCGATATAGGGCCGTCATCGGCCCGTCAGGGTAGCTGACAGGCCGATGACGACCCGATGTAGATTTACGTAGAATGCTAGCTGGGTACCGGGTCTTCCACGATGCTTGACATCGCTGTCCCCATCTAGGTACTTACGGCAATATACGTTGGTTAATTTCCTGAAAGAAAAAATATAACAAATAAATAAAAAAAATAAAACAAAAAAATAAAACAATCACTCTACTCGCATCGCCATAAAAGTCAGCTTCAAAAACAAGGCTGTAAAAGTGATCTGATCTATATACAATGCACCTATTTCGATACATTTCTCCCCGTCTTCTCTTCACCTCGCCCGTAGTCATCAACACTGTACACCCTGCAGTCCCGTTGAAGGAGCCTATGTAACGCTGCCAGGGACACCCAGGGACACATATTCCTGCTACCGGGGTCCGGAGATGATGGTGGTGTCATCTCTCATCCCACCGCTGCCAACATTTGTAGTGTTTGCCGGGTTTTCCACGAAGTCAAGTATCGCAGAAACCCATCAAGTACTAACCGCAATAGATGTCGCTCAACTTCTTGAAAACACACACACACACACACACACACACACACACACACACACACACACACACACACACACACACACACACACACACTCTCTTCTCGCGTCTTCATAATAGTTGGCTTCTTAAGCAAACCCATTCCGTTATGTACAACATTATATTTGAGCCTGCCAAGCGAAAATGTGCTTTCGTGGCATGTGAGGACAGCGAAGACCCTGATCAGACTGCGCGCAGTCCGATCAGGGCCTACGCTGTCCACTGCCAGAATCACTGGATACTATAAAATGCACCAGTGGAGAGCAAAGGCCCGGATGAGACCCTGCCCATGCGCAAGATGTGAATCCGCATATTTTGCGCATGCTTGAAGGCACGTTTTCGCATGACGCGTCCTAATTGTAATAAGAAGCACACGGGGGCGATCACCTCAGACGCTGACAGACGAAGCTAAAGAAAACTACTGGTATTGAGCGGACCACTGTTGAAATTGAAATTGAGTAGGAAGCACCATGATCGAATTATAGTTCCACCAAACCAATGCGCGAGAATTTTGTTTTAAAAAATACGCTAGAAGGCCTTTGATTCCCTACTGGGATGGACGTTTTGAGTCTCATCGGTAATGCAAATTATCGTAAATAGATGAAGGTATATATATTACATAACCAATTAGTATAAGTAGTCAAGAGATATGTACCTGGCGGCTCTGTGTTCGCGTTGTAAACCGGTAATCTTCGCAAAAGTCATCCGGGTTTACGACATTCACATAGAAAATGGGTTCTTATGTTTTCAACTGATCAAGTTGATGGCTTGCTGAATTATTGATTTATTTATAAAGAGTAAATCAGTGAACTCTGGAACTGATACAATCAGATCCACATTAAGCCCCCAATACCAAAGGGAAAGACGGACAAATACAACCAAGCAGCCACAAAAATGAACATTATGTAGCATTTGAACTGAACAATATGCTTTGTGTTTCATAACTAATACTAAATCTACCTGTGTATCCGCTGAATTTACTAATCAGTTCAATTGTTACTTCATGGCAGTACATTTGAAATTTCTTTCCTTCTTTCTTTCTTTCTTTCTTTCTTCCTTTTTGTTCTTTTTCACATTCATTAAATGTGTTACACTGCCTTCCATTCATAGATGATGCAACATATGCTGTTTGTTCCCAGGAGATGACTCAAATAAGCACTTGTGCTTACCGTCAAAGTCTGTGACATATATATGTCTAATGCATGTATTGTATATGTCTACTGTAAAGTCAAATAAATACAGTTTAAACCAAAATGAACATATGGCAAGCAGAGTTGGCAACTCTTTCCCAAACTGTGTGGCAACTTTGTTACCCAAACTTAGCTGAATATATCTTAAACATATATACATAATAGTTAAGAGCAAAACATTAGAAACTGAAACACTACATAACAATTAAAAAACAGTACCACAATGAAAGTACCGCCTTTGAAAGGTCAGTAATTAATTTCTTGCGGGTGGGATGGCAATGGGGACCTTGATAGCTTTACGGGATCCCAACCCGAGGCTTCAGTTTCCTCCTTGAGTTTCTCGAGTGGACTTTTCCATCTTTAACTCTATACGCTTCTAATGTTACAAATCGGTTTATCAGTCAAAAATCAAAACATAATGGCAAAGAGTGTAGATCCTGATGAGACACCTCGTTACGAGAATTTTGGCATTCATGAAATAACTGGTATGAAAGAAATACAGTATTTATGTCAAAACATACTTGGTAAAAGTATATATTTGATTCCCTTCATTACAAAAACACGCCTATTCAAATATATTGAAAATTTTATAACCAAAAAATAGGATATTTCCAGATAAAAAATTCTGATATTTTTCATATTTCTGCTCAAAACATAGATTGTGGGTACTCGTTAGAACCGCCTCGGCGAGGCGGTTCTAACAAGTACCCACAATCTATGTTTTTGAGCAGAAATAAGAAAATAATGTATATCCCTGTATACCCCATTTACTATATACAAATGGGGTTTAAGGGGTTCAAAATTATATAGGCGTGTTTTCGTGATGTATTCATATAAGGAATGTTTATGAAATGTCTTATATGAATGATTCCTGAGTCGATATAGGGCCAAAGGGAACGCTCAGAACGTCCCGCCTATTTAAAGTAGAGTACTTTTTAACGCAGCATATTATGAAAACACCCCAAAGAGTATATTTGTGTCTCCTTGTACAGTATGCATGTATATGTAGAAGTAGCAATTAGTCAGAACTTCCTTTTGTCTAGAATTTGTTTCTGAATGATTACATAAAGGGTAAAATGTTGCCAACCGTACAAAAGGAACTTTCTTTAAGGAGACTTGGAGCACACCCTTTTCTTTTTAGAGTAGACCCCTTTTCAGAAGGGGTGTGGGAACAATTTTGATAGAGTTACCTTACCCTCAATGTTTGTCCATTCCCCTAAAGACCCCATGAAGAAGGAAGTCTGGTATGAAATAAACATCTGATAACGATAACGTCTACATATGCTAATTCCAAATGGTTATTTGAACTAGCCTGTTGCAGATTTTATCAGCAAAGTGAGACATATGTTAACGGTCTTAAAGTCATTTTGGCATAGAATTAGGTCATCTATGAACCTGACCGATGGTAGTTGTATAATTCCGTAAGTAGTCTTATATGTTAAAATAATATGAAGTTCAGTTGACTCTCGTTATCTCGACCTCGCTTATCTCGAAGTGGAAATCTGGTCCCTGCCTGAACATGAAAATCTAACAACATGTAAAAAATATTGTGGAAAAGAGGAGAAATTGCTAAGGAGCAATTTCTCCTCTTTTCTACAATATTTTCAATATTTTAATAATAACGTAACCCTGTAACCCTATACGGCTGCCTTTTTGTATATGTAAAGCTTGGATATTGGTTCATACAAAACCGCTGTATAGCAATGCGAAACTATTTGCATTTTGAAAATACGCGTTTTGCCAAGCAATTGTATGCTCTATTAAGCGTATAGTACGCATGCATATATACTAACAGGTAAAATACATCCAATATACCCCCAGTGATCTGTACAGTTGATGTCTGAACATAAATTAGCACTGATTGTTTAAAATTCTTGTCGCGTTATGTAAAACGGCATATATTTTATGGAATTTTGATAAACATTTTAGTTTGCGGAAATCACGTCAGTTATTATGTTTGGTCTTCATTCATGTTTACCCAGCAAAGTTCGTCAACAAAGGTTTTGAAATTATGGACATGAAGAAATGCTCTGTGATTCCCCTCAACATGCATGTTTTAGACTTACGTAAGTACAATGCAGGGTTCTATACGAATATCTTTTTATTAAAAAACCATAAGCACGAACGCCCTAAAGATGTCTGGTAAAATTTACGAGAATGTACGTATCATTCAAAATGGTGTCATAAAATTTGCAATCAAAAGTTTTCTTACAGGCTTATTGTAGCGGCCATATTGGACGGAAAATCGAACATTATTTTGGTGTTGTCCATTTCTGTATACCTTTTTATAAAGGCTATAGAAAACAGTAGAAGGTTTATTTGAAATGTACAGTGCATGTGATATTTAAACATTGATGTCAGACAGGAAAACGGAGTACTCTCCCTTAAATGCGGAAACCAACCGGGGTGATACTAATATCGTCGCTTTTGCATATGCGCATGAGAAAATGAACATTCTGCTTTCTGTTTTGAACATTTTTCATTCTTTTAAAATGATTTTAATCTGAATACAAACAGTTTTATATACACTGAAAGGAAAAAGAAACGCATAACAATTCATTTAAGTATATTTCATGAAGAATAGTGTTTTAATTAAAACTGTTGACTTCATATTATTCCAAATTCGTCTTTGAAGAAATTCTCAAAATTTCAATGTCATATAATGCGAAACCAATGCACAATGTCTGTTAACCCTTAAAGCGCCAAGAAAAACTGCATCTGAAAATGTCGTCTGTTTATGTCGTTTGCTGAATATTCTTGCAGACTTTTCAAACCTATTTTTGCATACAGGCAAACAGTGTGGACCTGATCAGACTGCTCAGATCTGGGTCCACACTGTTTGCAAAAATGACTTTTAAAAACAAGCAGATGACAAAGCAGACGACAATAGTTGTGATTGGCAGTTTAAGGGTTAAGTTGTTCCAGAGTATGAGGTGTCGAAATCCAAATTACAGTTCACAGTCAGTATCGTATATGCCCGCCATTTGCGCGTTGCTTCAAGTATCCTGTTAGCCATGGAGTTGACGAGCGAGTTGGTCTTTCTCGGAGGCATGTGGTTCCACTCCTGCTGTAAACCAGCCGTCAGTTCCTGGACGTTATTGGGAACGCGACGTCGTGACCAAACCCGTCTGTTCCATAGGTGTTCTATGGGGGGGAAAGGTCAGGGCTGTAAGATAGTCAATCAAGCGGAATCTCGTTGTTTTGGGCTAAAAAGTAACGGCAAATTCGAGCGACATGCTGCCTGGCATTTCTTGTTGAAACGTCAGATTGTGCTGCAGCACAACGGAACCAAGCACTGACGGAGATTTCTGTTGGCCGCAATTAGACTGGCGTTTTGAGTCCATGGACAATGCCACCCCTCAGCATTACCGAGCCGCCACCAAATCTGTCAGTTTCCCTGACGCTTGCAAGCGTCCGTGAATCGTACGCCCCGACGTCGATAAACGCGTTTTCGTCAGTCAGCATGGTAAAGAGTGAACCTGGACTCGTAGCTTAACAGGACGTCTCCATCGGTGCATAGGAAACTGACAAAGGCTGTGTCGTCGCAACCAGTCCCTCCTCTTCTGACGTCTTATCTGCGTTAGACGTTGTCCAACGTAAGGTCGTCTGGCGTACACGCCTACTTCCTTCAAATGGTTTCGCACAGTTTTGGGATGAATCATGTTGTTGTGTCTTATTGGCGTGTTTGCTGCTGTTTCCACCGTCGTCCTGAACTGATCACGCAGATGTTCCAAACGTATCGCACGATCTTGACGTCTGGTTGTCTCATGGGGACGTCCACTACGAGGTCTGTCCAATAACCGGCACGTCGCACGTATACGTTGCCGAAGTCGGCTGACGGTTGACTGGGCAACACCAAGCTGCCTGGCGACCCGTAACTGTGAGAAACCTTGCATTAACAAGTCAACTGCGCGTCCTCTGTCTCTTTCGAGTAACCGTGGCATTTTACGACGTTACGTATACAAACAAATTTTAATGGAATGGAACCAAACGACGTAAAGGATCTGTCCGATATGATTATTCACTGTGTAAAGTCTGCGGCTCGCGAATTGCACGTGCAGAGGGTGAAAAGTGCTAATGAGTGGATCACGTGCGAAATTGTGACGGTTCAGTGAATTCGACATGTTGTTACAATTTGTGCACACGATATTAGTCTGTGGGCAAATTTTAATTTGTTTGTTATTGGAAGTTAAAAAATATGCAAAATTAAAACCTATGCATTTCTTTTTCCTTTCAGTATACTTAAAATTTGTTAAGTATCAATTTGGCATCCATAGAAGCATGCAAGTTTCCGCAAAATGCAATGTATGCATATCTGCTATACAGTTGTTTTATGTACAGACATGTCCAGGCTTTCTTCCTATATCGAAATAAATCGAACAGCTTTCCGATGCTTTAGCAAACACTTAGTACTAGTGTCCGTACTAAAAGATAAATTCATGCATGAAATACGTAGGCATGTGTATAAAATGAACTGGCGTAAGTTTTGAACTAACTGTGATTTTTGTGAAATATGCCTGTTTTTGCACTCTACCCCTGTAGGAAAATTTTTGAATTTGATATTTTTTAAGTCATTACGAAAACCCGCCTATTCAAATACATTGAGAATTTTACCACCAAAAATGAAAACTTTCAGATGAAAAATTGGTATTTTTCATATTTCTGTTCAAAACATAGATTGTGGGTACTTGTTAGAACCGCCTCGGCGAGGCGGTTCTAACGAGTACCCACAATCTATGTTTTTGAGCAGAAATAAGAAAATTACTGCATACCCCTGTAAACCCCAGTTTTACTCTATAAAAGTGGGGTTTAAGGGGGTCAAAACTATATAGGCGTGTTTTCGTGATGGCCTTTAAGTGTGTACAACTATATTTTATCTTTCGTATATGTCATTATTTCAGGTTCAGTGTACGATGTTCTTCTTAATAAGCTTGCTCCTCGTTTGTGGGTGCTGCAGAGCCAACTACGATTGTCTTTGCAGCTACAACGTGGAAAAACCTGTACTGAATTCGGTAGGATTTAAGGGAGGTTAACCCTTGTCCTGCTGAACCCGGATATACCCTGCTTTTGCAAACAGTGTAGATCTAGATATGTTGGCTTCTGACGAAGCCAACTGATCTGGATCTACACTGTTTGTCATTCAGTATATGAATTTATATCAACAAACTGGATTAAGTAATCTGATTGGCTGACAATTAGAAATGGGTGTGGCATCTTAATTCATTCAGCATGACAAGGGTTAATACACTTGAATGGGAGCCGACTCACCCTAAACTGTTTTGCGTCCTTTCAGAGTAGATCCCTTTTCAAAAGGGACTCGAGGTACCGAATAGCAAACATGAAGTCACAGGAGTTGTCTCCCTTGTATACAATGGCGGCAATCTACCACGTGTATTAAGTCCCCTTAAAGAGCGTCTAACTAAGCATCTGTATGTTGGGACTAGATAACCCCCACTCCACCCCAACTCCCACCCCCCTGGTTCGCTGACGTAACATATATACATATACATTAACCAGTATCTTGCCTTGAACGTAGTAATGGACAAAGAAGTATACAGTTCCCTGTTTCAAGAGCAGCTGCGTCATAGAAAAATTGAAGGCAAAGGGAAAATTTGAACATGGTCTTTGCTGCACATATTGTTGACTTCGTTGTGATGATCCCGTATTTGTCTGTAATAGTTATTTTTTGCTTAAATGTTTCTGTTAAATTTTGTTGAGAGAGAGAGAGAGAGAGAGAGAGAGAGAGAGAGAGAGAGAGAGATAGATATATAGATAGACAGAGAGAAAAACAATAATTTTAACGAGAGAGAAAGAGACAGCGTTGTAAACACAACAATATCAACGAGATCTGTTTTCTAACCATTTAGTAAATATACATTGTAGTTGTTACATTGTGTAAGGTTTGCAGGTTTTAGCCGACGCCACCATTTAGTTAATATGCATTTTTTAGTTGTTACATTGTGTAAGGTTTGCATTTTTTAGCCGACGCCACCCTCAAGTACCATTGGCTATATGTATGAATTTGACTGTAAACCTGTCATTAAAGTTAGTGATGTCGACGAAACAGTCTGGGGTACAATCGCTTTTGAAAATCAGGTAATGTTTAATTAGCAATTTCAATGACATAAACCTGCCTTTACGAAAAAACAATTATACTCTTTCAAGGGAGGTAAATCTTTCAAATTGTTTCGTCTCCCTTCTGAAAAGTAGTCTGCTCTAAAAGGAAATAATTTGCTAATTCTTTCCTTTTGGCGTAGACCCCTTTTTAACCCTTCTCATGCTGAATAAATTAAGATGCCACGCCCACTTCTAATTTCCAGCCAATCAAATTACTTGGTCCGAGTTTTTGATAGAAAGTCACATACTTAATGACAAACAGTGCAGATCCAGATCAGTTGGCTTCTTCAGAAGCCAACTGATCTGGATCCACACTGTTTGCTAAGACAGGGCATGACGTGATTAGCAAGAGAAGGGTTGAAAAGGAATTGTGCAGAAAAGCAAACAGGAAGTCGTTTCGTCTACCTTGTCAGGAATGGTCGGAAAACTTCCATTAACACCAAGGATATAATAGAGAGTCAGTAATAACCGTATTTATTCTAAATATTTGGACATCTTATCTCATCACTATACTTGTCCGTACATTGGAACAAACTAATTTAATTGCATGTACCTTTTGACGCGTCTGAAACATTGCTGCTCTAGTCGCAAACAGTTTTGACCTTGATCAGGCGCAGAGAACAAAAATTAAGCATTAGTTCCTGTCAGATGTCAGGTGAATAAATACACATCAGTATTTACATCACTGGCATCAGTCATTCTTATGCACTACTTTTAAATGTCTAATTCTTGAGTGTTTGCGTTTAAAGCTTTTTCCGCATTTTTCACAAATGTGAATGATGTTAGAGTGTTTTGCTTTTCTGTGGCCATAAAGAGCGTTCCTCGACACAAATTGTTTGTCACAAACAGAACATTTATTTTTTGTGACGCCACAGCTTTCCTTATGCCTAATTAATGATGACTTGTAGCCGAACAATCTGCCACATGCTAACTTTGGCACATCATCATGCTGTCTCTTATGGTTTTTCGTGTCCTTTTTGTTTGGTAATCTCTTATCACATAAAGAACATGTATACTTCCTTTCTGCCATGTGAACTGACGATATGTGTGATATAAAGTTTGCTTTTGTACTAAAGCGCTTTTTACCAAAAGATCAATTTGTCTCTTCAGGCAGTGTCACTAGATGAAAGTTCCTTATGTGGAACGAGCACCGGCATTTGGTGGAAATTGTTTCTGACATATGTCACAAGCAAACGCCTTCCTTTGACATCTTTAGATCAGTCTGAAACAAAACGTTCTGCAGCAATAAATTCTCTCCAAGTAATGGCATAAGAGACTCGTTGAAACTAGTGTGAGGTTTTGGAACTGCCTCGATAGTGTGGGAGCTACTCCGCCTGGAGCTTTCGAAATTATTCCTTTACAGTACACGAACTGATTGAACTTTTTACATCGAAATGAATAATAAGGCCCGGTATAACCAGAATATGTGTCAAAGGCTCTCGGTCTCAATGAAAACTGACAAAAAACATTGCACCATTCTTTCGTGTTGACATAAAACTCAAGAAAGGCAGTTCACGGTTCGATTTTGTTACGGTCGAAAAGTAAATCATATCAACATGGCATAGCATTGCCGCAACCATACATAATTCGCTCATTTTTGGACAATAGATTAGAACATGCTAGATTACCTATCTTTGTTTACAATTTCTTTGACGTGGCACTACCGTGAGAGGTGCCGGATGTCGTGTGGGAACAAATTTACATTAACGCGATTTCGCGGTAGTTCCTCTGATGTTCACCCGTGTTTACGGCCCAGTCAACACTGTTAAGGTCATGTCGAGTTGGTCAGTTAATCTACTCACACTTTTCATGGGGTAGGCTTAGTCTTCCAAGCGGTTAACCAGTACTTGTACACATACTTTTTTCCAGTAACTTACAACTGCCCTTCTTAACTCAGTGGAAAGGGTAGATTGACCGTAGAAATAATTTTATAATCGATCTCCACGAAAATTATGTGGCCGAGCTACGATTCTAAACTACGATCCCTGAATCTGCATTTAGACGTACTACCGACTGCGGTGTGGAGTACGACAAAAAGTAATCAAAAAAGAATGAACAAACAGTGGCAATGGAATAGAAGGTCTACCTAGAAACGGTCAACTTCAAGACTTATACTGTATTTATCCAAAAATTATAGGATACCTCACCAAACTCCCGAAATCTAACTACATCCATTTTACTACCTGTTGATGTACATGTATCTAAAAAACGACTGGATGATTGGCATACGGTGTAGACCCAGATCAGACGCCGCAGAACGCGGCGTCTGATTTGGGTCTACACTATTTGCCCAGGCTTCTCTATCCCAACACTTAGTGTTACTACAGTATATATATATATATATATATATATATATATATATATATATATATATATATAGGTTTAAACAAACTTCAACAAAGAATTCCTGCCCAGGATCAATACTGATGCAAGTACTTCAGAAAAAAGTGTATAGGAAGAAATATGAAATACCACTGGACTGAGTGAGGCTCGAACCCACGCCGGCTACGACGGCAGCGCCTAGCCCCTCAGAGTCAGGAGACATAACCACTGCACCACTACGCTTGTTAAAAACAAGTTTCATGGAACAGTATTATGCTTGATTTCTCTGAATGACCCGTCGGATATATATATAAAAACAAACTTGCACAGACAGTACGAAAAGGATCTTGTAGTATTACATGACACCACTATGCTAAATTATGTCTTCACCGGCACAGTGGCTCAGTGGTAGAGCGTCCGCTTTGTGACCGGGAGGTTGCGGGTTCGATCCCCGGCCGGGTCATACCAAAGACTTTAAAAATGGTACTAGCTGCTCTTTCGCTTGGCGCTCAGCATTAAGAAAGTAGAGCTAGAACTGGTCAGCTCAGTGTCAGTATAATGTGACTGGGTGGAATATCATGTCAAAGTGTCTGGGGCGTGATATTTCAGTGAGGCAGCACTCTAAAAGTGAGCATTGAGCTCCCTGCCACATCCAGACACCGTCGCGATATGACTGAAAAAGGTTGAAAGCGACGTTAAGCCCAAATCAAACAAACATATTATGTCTTCAAAATAAATTACCAGGCGATAATAACATTTCTGAGAGATGTCAAATACAAAGTTAGTTGTCTTTGTAAAATGTATACATGTACTTCACTATAGTCTAGTTTACATTTTCTGGTCATTTGTAATCATTTAGCCCATTATGGGCATTTTGAAAAATTACATAAGGGTCACTGAAGAGGCCTTATTGGCCGAAACTAGCTAGTCTGGCCAAGAAAACGACTCTTTAGCTCTTTCAAGTTTTATGAGTGTGTTCATTGCTCTCAGTGGCCATTCTTATTTGTTGATTTATTTTGTGCGTTCTTTGTTTCCAAAGGCAACCTTCTAGATTTTTATTTTACTTCTTTGCAGCTGGTGTTAAGTGCCGTGTGGCGGCTGTAAAACGTCTCCCCGTACTTCAACATAGTGCCGATTATATGTTTGTTTCCTCTGGAATTAATGAGCCCCGGCAGACTTCCCAGCGGGCACATGACGTTAATACAACGTCGCCTCAACGTCGATGCAACGTCATGACGTTGCATCGACGTTGAGCTGACGTTGTATAAAAGTCATGTGCCCGCTGGGTTGTTACTTTGATAATCGAATACCGTTAAAGCCGGTGCTAGGGATGTATGCAGCTTCGCAAACTATACTGAAAGGAAAAAGAAACGCAGGGTAAATTTTATTCCTAAATTTCATTCAAGTTTGAAAAAGTTTGTTAAATATTTTACTATGATTACAAAACGGTACATGTATGGAACAAAAGTTCCAAATTTCATTGGTTTGTGATCAACAAGTCTCGAGTTATTGAAGTTCATTGGTAGCTACCCCCCAAATCTTGAAATCAAAATCAAACTGAAAATCAATATCGGGCGTGCCCCCCTCTTGCTGCCGTTGCTGCCCTAATTCTCCTTTGGATAGAGTTAACCAAAGCATTGACAGTTCGCATCGGGATGTTATTCCATTCATCGATCAACGCGTTCCTTAGTTGTGCGAGAGTTGCGGGAGGATTTCGGCGCTTCCTAACCCTTCTGTCCAGCTCATCCCACATGTGCTCTATTGGGGTCAAATCTGGACTGTACGGTGGCCATGCTAGTGGTGCGATGTTATTGTTTGCCAAGAAATCCTGACAAACTCGGGCAACATGTGGTCGGGCATTGTCCTGCTGCAGAATCAGATTACGTTGTTGCACAAGCGGGACTGCAACAGGACGCAAGATCTCATCCCTATACCTTACTGCGGTCATATTGCCCGCAACAATAATCAACTGTGATTTTATTCCGTGAGCAATGCCTCCACAGACCATAACGGAGCCACCCCCAAACCGATCCCGTTCGACAACACAGGCGTCGGCAAAGCGTTCTCCGCGACGTCGGTACACACGACGTCGACCATCTGCGCGACAGAGAGTGAACCTAGACTCGTCCGTAAAAAGAACTCGTCTCCACTGCCTCATCGGAAATAGCCTGGGCGCATGCGCTGTCAACCACGCCATACGACGCAACCTACGTGCCTGGTCAGAGGCAGACCAACGTATGGACGACGAGCTCGAAGACCAATCTCACGCAATCGACTTCCAACAGTCTTCGGAGAAATTTGTCGATTATGTGTTCCTACTGTATTAAGGGCAGTTTCGGTAGCAGTGAGATGACGATTCCGCAAATGTGCCAGACGGATTGTCCTGTCTTGACGTCGCGACGTCACGCGTGGATGCCCAGACCGCGGTCGGTCTGCTAAATGCCCTGTCTCCCTTTAACGTCTAACAAGACGTTCAGTTGTTGAGACGTTAACCCCAAAATGATTGGCAACTTGCTGTTGCCTCTGACCCTGCATCAGCAACGCAATTGCCCTACCCCTCTGAACATCAGTCAATCGTACCATGATTGAAAAAAAAGTTCAAAGTAGCGTAAAAATGAAAAGAAAAATCGGTAAAAGAATCGAAGAGCGTTGTGTAGCGTTGAAGTGTACCAAATGCTGTGAGGAAACCTTGTGCTGAAGGTTTAAACATGCTTGTTTTGCACGAAATTTTAGCTTTCCGTATTGTCCGTGCAATGCACTGTGTAGTGCACGGTTGAATGATTTCACACACTGGGTAGATAGCACATCGACCAAAGACTCGTATACCCGCGGTTCACATTCACAGGACAATCTATAAAAGTGTATGGCTATATTAAACACCGTAAAAAATGGTTAAAATAAGAAGGAAAAAACTCTACCCTGCGTTTCTTTTTCCTTTCAGTATACATTGCTGCATATAAATGCTTTAGATTTAATAAACACTCTCCGATTCTTCTTCTTTTGTGTGTTCTTTCCCAGTAAGCATTCTTTATAAATCTATAGCGGGCCGTTATCGGCCCGTCAGGGTAGCTGAAGGGCCGATAACGGTCCGCTATAGATTTATAAAGAATGCTAGCTGGGTTGTTTCCTAAGGGTAGATTTTAAAGGCACCATACCCTCAAGAATAGACATTTTATTGTCCAAGAAAGGTTTAATAAATTGATACATGGTATTAATACAATCATAAAATGTGGCACCTGACAGCCTGTAAAATTTCAGTTAGTCTCTCGTTCTTGAAATGAAATGATTTTTTATTGTATCTCTGAATTAATGCTGCAAACACTAATTCAAATATATAAAAATAAAAAATAAAATAAAAAAAAAAGAACATTTTATTTTTGATTCAGTTCAAAAACGAGAGACTAACTGAAATTTTACTGGCTGTCAGATGCTGCATTTTATGATCATATTAATACTTTATATCAATTTATTAAATCTTTCTTGGATAAAAAATGCCTATTTTTTAGGGATATGGAACCTTTAATTGTGTATTATTTTAACTACAGCAAGGTTATATAAAGATGGATCAACAATTAAAGATTCAGGTTTGCCCTGGAGACCCCTCGCCGACAGATTTATGTGAGTTGGATTTCTTATTCATTTTTTTCCTGTGTATGGTACCACGTTATATATTAAACCATACTCTCTTTTCCATAATATTTATTTTTAGTATGGTACCACGTTATATATTAAACCATACTCTTTTTTCCATAATATTTATTTTTAGTTTTGATATTCCAAAATGTATCCGTTTTATTCATGATTTTACAATGTCGTGCATTTTCATGATAAAACATCTTTTAATGAGTAAATGCTACATAATTATATAAAATGTCAAAAAACAAAACAAAACAAAACAAAACAAAAAAAAAAAAAAAAAATAATAATAATAATAATAAAATGAAACAAAAAATAAAACAACATATTACAGTCAACCCTCTTTACCTCCGACACTCGATACAATGACAAAAATCGTTATAACGACAATTTGAATGTCACGAAATCTTCACTCAAGAAATGACAGTTAATGATAAATTATGCAAAAATATTGCATTAAACCAAAGCAACATATGTTTTGGATATTTGTTAGTTCTATGAGGAAATAAGATTAAAACAGGGTCTTTTGTTACGCATCATTCTGTCCATTAAGGATTCTTTACAACAGCAAATTCATTTTAATAGCAACGTCTTTGGGAACAAATGTTGTCGTTGTAAAGAGGGTTCAATGTACCCTATCTATCCGGACACCCTAGCACCTTACCATACTTGGTCTTAAAATTTTAGTAAATATAGTATAAACTCAATGGCTCGAACCCGGATGGCTCGTTTACTCTGGATGATTCGAACTCTTTTTTCAGTCCTTACAAAATCCTTCCAATAGCTCAAGAAAACAAATATTTAGGGATTTTTTTCTTATTTTATCATGAAATTGTATGTTGTGTGTACTCATTAGAATCGCCTCATCGAGGCGATTCTAATGAGTACACTCAACATACAATCATTGTGTAGAAAATCGAAAAGATTTCCCTAAATTATCTCTATTTGCTTCCTGAACTGGTGCCATGATTAACCCTCAGTGGCTCGAACTACCCATGTCTCGAACAATTTTTTATGGTTCCAAAGATGTTCGAGCCATTGAAGTTCGACTGTATGTTTCTTTCAGGTGATCTGTTTCAAATACTGCTGGATTAATTGCAGGCAATGTCGACCCTTCTCGGACGCTGCGTGATGAAGCGTCTGACCAATGTCTACACTGTTACTTCGCAGGTCTCTCCATCCCAACACTTAGGGAAAATACGAAAATGATAAACAAACTAGACAAAAACAAGTACTCAGTTTTTCTGTCCGTTCTCGGACTGTGTAAACCATCTCATCCTTACAGACCAATGCATATACCTTTGCAAACAGTGCAGATCCAGATGAAATGGCTCTCATCATAATCTATACTATTTGCCGTTCTGTTATTGATTTTGACTGAATCCCCTATTTGCAACAATGAATGTGGCAGACACATAGGGTTCATGTTGTCCGTCCGCGTCGACTTCCGGCGTCGTCGTCGGCGGCAGCTTCGTCGCCGTCGTCGTTTCCGTTTAATAACTTTTGACGGGATGTATTGATTTCATTCAAATATATCACTAAGAAATACATGTCAAGTTCGATATTGGTAATCATCCGCCAAATTTTGGCTGAGTTATGGCTCGTTTTCGCCTTAGTTTTTGTTGTTCGTTTCCGCTCAATAACTTTTGAGGAGATGCATTGATTTCATTCAAACTTTGTAGAACTTTATATCGCTGTAAAATACAGGTCAGGTTAGGTATTGGTAATCATCCGCTAAATTTTGGCTGAGTTATGGCCCTTTTTCGACTTAGTTCTTTTTTGTTGGTGTGTTGATATTGGTTTCCAATCAATAATTTTTGCAGGGATGCATTGATTTTATTGAAAGTTTGCAGAAGGATATATCATTGTAAAATACAGGTCAAGTTCGATATTAGTAATCATCCGCAAAATTTTGGCTGAGTTATGACACTTTTTCGACTTCGTTTTTGTTGTGTTGATATTGGTTTTCCCCCAATAACTTTTGCAGGGATGCATTGATTTTATTAATAATTTCCAGAAGGATATATTATTGTTAAATACAGGTCAAGTTCGATATTGGTAATCATTTGCAAAAATTTGGGCAAGTTATGGCCCTTTTTCTACTTAGTCGCCTTTAGGAATAGGAGCGATTATAAGGACCAGTGTTTTTTTTTTTTTTTTTTTTTTTTTTTTTTTTTTTTTGTTTTTTGTTTTTCCTTTTTCATATCAAATGGTTGGCGCTTTAAGCAGGCGACACATCCGATTCTCGGAATTCTAGTTTTAACAGTTTTATTCTTAAATAAACATACACAAACCTATACCAAAATAACACTGCATGCTTTCTATCCTGTACTGAAACTGAAAAAACAAGAGACATAATATTAAACTCAATGCAAATATATTAGTAAATATTGGAAATATCGCTCGTTCAGTGATCATATCTTTGGTTAGATCATACATTGTAGGGCTATATGCCAGCTCTTTAGCAAAAATTATTGATATTTGTCTCATTTCTCCACAAAAAAACACATATGTTGTGGGCGATGCGCTTATATTTTGTGGATAAAATTTAATGAAAAAAAAAAAATATCGCGACACCCCCTTATTCAGAGGTATGTAAATCATGACAATATACCATACAGTGATGGAAATGAGGAAGAGTTTGGTTATTTAGCTCATTTAAACGGTAAAAAAGATGGTATTACATTATAAAATTTGAATATGTCCTATGTATCATAGACCCCTACTAACCCCTGCTTTCACTATATATTTACGAGGGAATATTGGAATGCAATTAGGGTACATACAGTAAGTATCATTTTTCAGCGTCACATATTTGCTGCAACGTCAGAAAACGTATTTTTGGACATGTGCGCCAGCGCATATTCAGATCAGCCTGTACATATACGCAGACTGATCAGCATCTTCAACGGGTGGATTTTGGATTGCCAAAGTTGCAAAGTTTTTTCATGCAGACAACGTAGACCCTGGCCAAATTTTGCGCGTCTGCGCAGGCTTACTCGAGTCTTAGTTGGGCGGACATGTCAGAAGGTACGCTTTCTAAAGTTGTGGTTCTTTTTTACTTGTAACTGCATCAAGATTTCGGTATGCATCCGCGCAGTCTAAGCCATCACGAAAACACGCCCTTATAGTTTTGACCACCTAAACCCCAGTTTTATATAGTACACTGCTCAAACCATAGATTGTGGGTACTCGTTAGAATCGCCTCGACGATGTTGGCATTCATTAGAACCGCCTCGTCGAGGCGGTTTTAACGGGTATCCACAATCTATGCTTTGAGCAAAAATATGAAAATATCAGAACATTTTATCTGAAAATTGTCATCTTTTTGTGGTAACATGAAATTTTCAATATATTTGAATTGGCATGTTTTCGTAATGAGAGTCTACGTTGTTCGTATGAAGAAATTTTGCATTCTTGGCTATCCGAATGTGCCCAGATTCGGATCAGAATCTTTGCTGGGTGTAAATGCCCGTAGGTACTTTTTCTGACATTTACAAAAAAAAAAAAAAAAAAAAAAAAAAAAAAAAAAACGCCATATTTTTCCAGTTGTGTTAGCGTATTTAAACACTTTCACCAGAATCCGGAGGCGGATTGCACATTTCTTTTTTAAGTTCAGTAAACTCCAATGACTCGAAAACACTGATGGCTCGTTTACCGTGGCTGATTCGAGCTCGTATTTGATTCCCTAGAAATTCTTCCGATAGCTGAAGAAAACTAATATTAAAGGATATTTTAAGGAAATGTTATTAAAACGTGTATTGTGTGTGAGGCGATTCTAATTGGAACACTAAATGTACTATTAATTTATTGAAACTTGAAAATACTTCCCTAAATTATGCTCTTTTGCTTCATTGCCTGGCGCTATAATTATTCTGTGACTCAAACTGCTCATGTCTAGAACAAATCTACATGGTCCTAAATATGTTCGAGCCGTTGAATTTTGACTGTACTAAGCACCTGCCTTCTATCTACCTTTCAGTGACAACTCAATCTCCATCGATAACAACAACGTCTCCACAAACTCCTAAGTCTTCATCTAGAAGTACAAAGCAGTCGATAGCTTCAACAACTGAAATAAAATCAACGTCCTCAACGATTACCATGTCTTCAGTACCGACTAAATCTACTCCGTCGACAGCTAGAGTCACGACTCCGACTACTCAGTCAATAATTAATCCACCGATAACAAGTCTTACCCTTCCGACTACGAAGCAGATAACATCTAGTCGGTCAACAGGAAGAACTACCACTTACACCACCAAACCAATATCGACTACTGCATCAATAGGACGATCAAGCATTTCGTCCACGAAAGCATCAACAACTTCTCCAACAATAAGGACAACAACTCCGACCACTACCACTTGGCCGACAACAGGAGCAAAAACTCCGACTACTACACAAACAGAATCTACTCAGCCGACAACAATAACAACCAGTACAACTACTAAACCAATAACCACTACTCGGCCGACAACAATAACAACCAGTACGACTACTAAACCAATAACCACTACTCGGCCGACAACTATAACAACCAGTACGACTACTAAACAAATAACGACTACTCGGCCGGCAACAAGGACAACAACTCCAACTATTACATATACAACAACTACCCGACCGACATCAATAACCACCGGAAGTAGTACTAAATCAACAACGACAACTACTCGGCCGATAACAAGAACAACCATAAAAAGTACTAAATCTGCAACGTCTAGTCAGCCGACTACAAAGACATCAACTGCGACTACTGCAACTACAACTACTCGGCCGACAACAATAACTACCACAAAGACTACTAAATTAACAACACCGACAACGACTGCGACTACCAGACCTACAATAACCACTCAGCCGACAACAAAAACTACCACACCCACTACTAAACTGACAACTACTACCCGACCGACAACAAGAATGACCACTCAAACGACTACTCTGACACCAACAACGACAAGACATACTGTCCCTGTTTTGACGTCATCAGTCATGTTAGGTAATCAGTCTTTAGAATCAGTGAAGGATGTCCGAACAGCTGACCCACTTAAGATGTTGCATTATTTGGTTATTATCAAGCATCTCTTAAGCATTCCTTGCCTATACGTCTTGTTTCTACAGCAACAGACTACAATCTGTAACAGCAAATGACAAGTCATAGGACAATTGGCCTGGTACAAAATCTTGGCTCTAGAGCTGACAGTCAATAGAAAATTATGCAAGAAGATTGTAGTGAACACTTCAAGAAACAAATGTTTTGCATATGTGTTAGAATCACATCTCTGAGGCGATTCTACCTAATATCCAAAACATGTTCTTTGAGGAAATAAGAATTAAACAAAGCCTTTCTTACATATTTTCATTTTATTGGCGATCTCTTTGGGAACAAATGCTGTCGTTGTAACGAGGGTTCTTTGTATTCCAAATGTAGTATAAAACGAGAAATCAGTCATTCAATAACAACTGAGTTTAGTTATTTGGCTTTCAGTGGAAATATGGCTCAACAATTCGATTAAGATACGAGGGTTCATAACTAGTAATTAAATCAGAAGATGCTTACTTTTTTGAGGTTTTTACCTTCAAGCAAATGGATCATTTATAGCCCAAAGCCAACAGGTATTTAATTATTTGAACATAATGGTTTTATTAAGTCTATTCGTGATCAGTCAATGTAGTTAGCAATACTACTCACACTGGTGTTTTATGAACAAGTAAGGACAGACTAAGAACTTACCCAGTAAGCATTCTTTATAAATCTACAACGGGCCATTATCGGTAGCTGACGGGCCGATAACGGCCCGCTGTAGATTTATAAAGAATGCTAGCTGGGTTACTCGTTTATCTTACATACAATCAGTAGAAAAACAAAGTTGGTGCATAACAGCTTCAGCACAAGGGTTTTACATTAAGAAAGTTATAAGCGTAGACACTCAGGAACCGCCAGAACCCAGAAACACAGTCACCCCACCCCACAAGGCACCCATGGAAGGCCAGAAGTGGAGCATACAGTGACAAAACAAACGCCACACATAAACTTACCCACGAACAAAGAAGATCCACAATAGAGGAACCGCCTGGGAACGGTCAGTAGAAAACAAAAATACTGGGGTGCTTAACCCTTGTCATGCTGAATAAATT
The DNA here is from genome assembly GCA_964016985.1 of Anodontia alba. NCBI lineage: Eukaryota > Metazoa > Mollusca > Bivalvia > Lucinida > Lucinidae > Anodontia > Anodontia alba. The sequence goes on along the minus strand of OZ024836.1, from coordinate 8,748,166 downwards.
AGGATGCCACGCCCACTTATAATTTCTAGCCAATCAGATTACTTGATCCGGGTTTTTGTTAGAAATTCACATATTTAATGACAAACAGTGCAGATCCAGATCAGTTGGCTTCTTCAGAAGCCAACTGATCTGGATCTACACTGTTTGCTAAGATAGGGCATGTCGTGTTTAGCAAGAGAAGGGTTAAACCAGCTTTATTCGCGCAAAACCTCACTCTTACTTCCCTCTGATGCAGCTCAAAATTACAAACGCACGTTCGGTCCGCATAGGGGTCCTCTACCTCATCTTTTGTAACATCACCATGACAAAAGTTTGCCAAATAACATCTGAGTAAAGCTCAAGGAAATATCTGACATTCTGAAAGATGCCAAAAGCAGAGAAGTTTACAACTGATTATTCCATCTTGAATGGTTTTCATAGGAATTGCAGTTATAAAATAGATTGAGCAACAATTATTTGGCCCGCATCAAGCAAACAAGTGCTTTTTCGCATGCGCCAAATTTGTGTATTCACAGCATCCTGCACATGCGCAAAGTCTCCTCCGGGCATTCGCTCTTACTTGAAACATTCTATAGTATCCAGCGATAGTGAGTGCTTTGATCAGACTACGAAGATGCGCTGACTGATCTTGGCCTTCGCTGGCCGCATATGCCCGAACATGTTTTCGTAATGTGCGGCCGATTTAAATACTCATCAGAACACGTACCTTCAGACGTGTGCGCCAAGGGTAGATTCAGATCGGCCTGCACATTCGCACAGCCAAAGATGCAGAATTTCTTCATGCAGAAAATGAAGCCTCTGATCAGACTGCGCGGATGCGCAGGCTGATTTGAGTCTTCGTTGGGCGCATATGTCTTAAGGTACATTTTCTCACGTTCTGTCTCATTTGTTTTTATATAATAGAGGCGATAAATGTACATTATTGTCTTCACATATGGGCGTTTGTGTTGAGGTTTTACGGCCCAGTCAACCCAATGGGGTCATGTCGAGCGAGGTCAATTTACCTAACCACACTTTTACTGGACAGACTTAGTCCGCTAAGCTGCGCGTAGACAATCACAGAAATAAGGAGAGACGCGGAAATGAATCCAGTGTCGATCTACAATGCATCATTGACCTTACGCTGAAACTAATACTTGTCGATATAATACGTATTTTTCAGGAAACACATCCCTTTGTTCATCATCAGTTGTGCAGTACGCTAAAGAGGACAACGAGATCCTTACACAGCGGGGCAACAGTTGTTACACAGTGGTGCCACACATGGTGTCTTGGTCTCAGGCAGAGTTTATATGTAACAAACGTGGTGGCCATTTGTTCCACGTGACTGATCAAACAGAGAACCTGTTCTTCTATATCCTTTTGAACAGTCGCTTTAACTATTCCGTTTGGATGGGTCTCCATGACACTGTGATAGAAGAGCACTTTCAATGGACATCAGGTAGAGTGTGCTTTACGGTAACTTTGTTCTAAAGTACGAAACTACAGTCGAACCTCAATGGCTCGAACATCTTTGGCACCATAGAAATTCGTTCGAGGCATGGGTAGTTCGAGCCACTGAGGGTTAATCATGGCACCAGTTCAGGAAGAAAATAGCGATAATTTAGGGTATTTTTTTCGATTTTATACATAATGATTGTATGTTTAGTTTACTTATTAGAATCGCCTCGATGAGGCGATTCTAATAGATACACACAACATACAATTCCATGATAAAATAAGAAAAAAATCCCTAAATATTTGTTTTCTTGAGCTATTGGAAGGATTTTGTAGGGACTGAAAAACGAGTTCGAATCATCCACGGTAAACGAGCCATCCGGGTTCGAGCCATTGATGTTATACTGTACTTGCAACAGTTATTGTTACCTTAAAGGCATTTAAACATATCTACATATATAACTGTTACGAAAAACACGGACACAATGTAACCGGTAATGGGTAATGGGCGAAATGCAGCGTCTGATCAGGGTCTAAACTGTTTGTATTTAAATACAGGAATTTCTATAATATACGGTAGTAATAAAAACCAACCAGACACCCCTGCTATTGGAAATAGATCGGTTCAAAGAGCTAGGGTACAGCAGTCCATTTGACATGAATTGGTTAACCGATACATGTTATCTGTTTGTTATATGTATAGGAGTACCTGTTACCTTCACCAACTGGACGCCAGGAAGACAAAGTAATTTTGCAGATCACAATATCGAGGACTGTGCAGTGTTTGTACCTTATCTGGACCACGGACATTGGGACGACGTACCCTGTGGTGTTACCAGTCCAATGTTTGGAAGGCTTGAACCACTAAATTATTTTATTTGCCAATTTCGTGAGTAAATTTTGTGTTACTTTACATTTAAAACTCGAATGTGGACAGATTGTATTTATACAGCAAAACGGCTAATCTATCAACATTAGTATTTTAAAAAATGACGATATTGATAATTAAATTTACGGCGTGACGTCACCTTGTAAATGCCGTAACTTCCCAGCGGGCACATAACGTTTATAGAACATCGCATCAACGTCAATGACGTTAAATCGTTGATTCGACGTTGATTCGACCATGTTTCATCGTTGCGTGCCCGCTGGGATATACTTGTAAGACATCTAATAGAGAATCATTTTGAAGTCGTAAACTTTGCATCCTTGGCTATCATAAATGTGTTTAGGAAAGATTCTGAATACGCAGTGTGATCTGAATCTTCGCTAGGCGCACATGTTCCATCATGGAAACATGCCTATTCAAATATATTGAAAATTTCACCACCCAAAACTGAAAGTTTTCAGAAAAAAAAAATGATATTTTTTCATATTGCTGCTCAAAACAGATTGTTGGAACTCGTTAGAACCGCCTCGCTGAGGCGGTTCTAACGAGCACCCACAATCTATGTTTTTGAGCAGAAATAAGAAAAATAGTATATACCCCTGTAAATCTCAGGTTTACTGTGGGGCTTAAGGGGATCAAAATTATATAGGTTTGTTTTCGTGATCGAAGGTACGTTTACTCACGTTGTGGCAGAGATTGATAAGGATGTCTGGATGGACAATATATATATATATATATATATATATATATATATATATATATATATATATATATATATATATATATATATATATATATATATATATATATATATATATATATATATATATATATATACGGAACCAATGAATCATGCCAGAAACTCTAGGAAAAATGGGAAAATATTATTATTTGCCAATTTTGAAACAAAAACCGAACGATAGAAATGGAGTCTGAAAAGATTGATCAGTGGAAAAAAAAAAACAAAAAAAACAAAAAAACAAAACGAAACTCGGATGGTTTATCTTTTTACGAACGGTAGTGAAACTAGCAACACTGCTCATGCCTCCTAGCCTTGGGGTGATGGATATTCTGATTTATAACAATCAAAATAAACTAAATGGCCAAAGTGTGCCAAAACATATGCATATGGCAAAATATAAGTGAAGATACCCAGAAAATGCCTCAGTCACAAAGCACAACCTTCTAGAGGTAACAAAAGAAGGAGAGATGAGGAACAAATAATGAATAACTAATGACAAAACAAATGCCATATTTGAAATCACCGACGCACAAGATGAAAGACTGCAACAAAGGAACCGCCTTGGAACGGTCAGTAGAAACACTTTAAGGTAGCTTCAAACAGTTTTATTTGCGCGAAACCTCACCCTTAATTCTGATGCATCTCCAAATTATAAAAATATGTTCCGTTCGAATAAGGGTCCTCTACAATACATTACGAAAACACGCCTATTCGGAGAAGATTTCATATAAGCTTTAATGAGCTTGTTATCTGATCCTCTATGTCATTTTTGTATGTTTGTGTTGTACTCATTATATTTAAGAAACTATTGTTTAAACCAACACGTCTATTCAAATATAAAGAAAATTTCACCTCCAAAATCTGAAAATTTTCAGACAAAAAAACTCTGACAGTTTTCATATTTCTGCTCAGAACATAGATTGTGGGTACTCTTTAGGACCGTCTCGGTGAGGCGGTTCTAACGCGTATTTACAATCAATGTTTTTGAGCACATTACGAAAACATGCCTATATTCAAATAGATAGAAAATTTCACCTCCAAAAACTGAAAATTTTCAGATAAAAAACTCTGATATTTTTCACATTTCTGCTCAAAACATAGTTTGTGGATACTCGTTAGAACCGCCTCGCCGAGGCGGTTCTAACGAGTACCACAATTATGTTTTTGAGCAGAAATAAGAAAAATAATGTATACCCCTGTAAACCCCAGTTTTACTATATAAAAGTGGGGTTTAAGGGGATCAATATTATATAGGCATGTTTTCGTGATGAGAAATAAGAAAAATATCAAGTTCCTGCAGAAATAAGAAAAACAATGTATACTCCTGTAAATCCTAGTTTTACTGTATAAAAGTGGGTTTAAGGGTTCAAAATTATACAGGTATGTTTTCGTGATGTCTGTCAAACATCACAGTAAAAAAAAATATAATAACAAGTACTGTAATGAAACAAAAATAAGGGACTCAATGTTAATATGAAGTCAGAACAAAAACATTAAGTCATAGTGAAACGATTAATTGATCAAACGGTTTTAAATTTGGACTAAATTGGCTCGATTTGCAGATGTCGTCGATTCAATAAAGACAAAATAAAGACATTTTTTTTTATATAATAAGTAACTAAATAATTAAATAGATAAATAATAAATGAATACATGAATAAATAAACGACAAATTCTTTTCGGGTATATGGCTGACTTTTTGATACAAGAAAAGGTTTGCGTTTAAAGAATTTTGTTATGTCAATACTAATTTATTATTTTGTACTTGGTGTTTAACTGCTCATTACGAAAACACGCCTATTTAAATATATTGAAAATTTTACAACCAAAAAAGAAAAAAAAATCAGATAAAAAGAATCTGATATTTCTGTTCAAAACATAGATTGTGGGTATTCCTTAGAACCGCCTCGGCGAGGCGATTCTAACGAATACCCACAATCTATGTTTTAGCAAAATAAGAAAAATAATGTATACCCCTGTAAACCCCAGTTTTACTATATAAAAGTGGGGTTTAAGGGGATCAAAATTATAAAGGCTTGTTTTCGTGGTGTGTATATCGCTATGATTAAGTAATTCCATGACTAAGAATCCTTTGAAAACACAGAACACTTCAGTGAGTCTTTTCATGAACATCATTGTAAACACGCCCACGTTATTTATTATTTGGGTCTCGCCATGCAATAACGTGTCTTCGGGCATATGCGAACAGCGACAGTCTAGATCAATCAGCGCATCTCTGAAGTCTTATCAGGGACTCCTGAAACGGAATATTTGGATACTATCAAATGTTTTAACGGAGAGCAAATGCCCGAATGCGACTTTGCGCATGTGCAAGATAATGTGAATCCACTCTTTTTGCGCATGCTTGAAGGCACTGCTTTATTGTTTGACGCGGCACATATAAAAGTGATAGCAGTATTGGGTAACTATTTTAAAAGCACGCGTGCCGAATGATTTTAGGAACATGCATGGAAATTGCATGGTGTATTTGAAGAGACTATTTGTTTCATGTATATTGTTTGCTAAAGTGTTCAAATAATATAATGTCTTTGTAAAATTTGACCGCGCCATGCAAAAACGTGTCTTTGGGCGTATGCAGACAGCGAAGACCCAGATCAGACTGCGCATCGGTACAGTCTCACCAAGGCCTTCACTGTCCACTAACAGAATCACTGGATACTACAGAACGTATTAAATGAGAGCAAAGGCTCAGATGATACCTTGCGCATGCGCAGGATGATCCGTGCGTATTTTGCATTTGTTCGAAGGGAACTTTTTGCTTGGTGTGATCCAATTTATGTCTTTAATTCTATATTTTCAGCCATACATAAACCCAGGCCCATGCCGCAGTCAGGTAAAGCTATTTTTCTAGTCTGTACGAAAACACCCTTTCAAGGCGATAAGGGTTTCATGCTATGAAATGATAACCAAAAGTAAAACTTCCACGACAACAGAACGAACAAACATTCGGACACAGAACAAACAAACACTCCAAAACAGACTGAGTTAACAAAGAGAAATAACGATCGAACGGCTTTATAATAAATAGATTCTAAAAGGGAATAACCTTTGAAAACAATGGACACACTCACAGAACGGAATACATTGGACGTGTCAAGATTTCTGAGCCAAACTAGCTAGTTTCAACCAATTAGGCCTCATCAGTGACTATCAAATAAATTTTAAAAAATCTCAGAGTGGGCTCAGTGGTCAAAAAGAAATGATACATATAAAACTACACTATAGTTAAGCTAAGGGAGACCCTTTTCGGGTGCCAAACACCAGCTATTACGTGAATAAAGATTCTAAACCAGTGACCCTTTAGAGCAATGCACACACTTACAAAGCGGAAAACAACCAAAGCGTCACGTTTTCCGGGCTAAACTAGCTACGTTTGGTTAACTGACTTTTTAGACTTAGGCCCCTTTAATTACTTTGCATATACGACTCTTTGTCGACAAAAATGTACAAATAAACGGGACATTTATAAATCGGAGATAAAGTAAAATTTCGATAACTCGAATGTCAATGGCTCGTTTACGCTCGTACCATGGAACAGGTTTGCTAGTCTCTAGTTTCCTCCGATAGCTCCAGAAAACAAATATTTAGGGATTTTTATACTTTATCATGGAAATGAATGTTGTGTGTACTCATAAGGAGTGCCTCAACGTAGCAATTCCAGTGAGTACATTCAACATACCATTTTTATATGAAAGATCGACCAGACATCCCTAACGCATTCCCTTTTGCCTTCTGATCTGGCGCTCAGTTTAACCCTCAGTGGCTCGAAGTACCCATGTCTATAATGAATTACCCTTGTCCCAAAGATATTCGAGCCATTAAAGTTCGACTTTATGAACAATTCTGAGCTTAAACTGCTGGGAACATTGTGCTAACTTGACTTGTTGTGGACAGCCACACCGTTCAGCAATTAACAAAATATTCTGGTGCTCAAATGCAAAGCTGTGCTACATTCTAAATAGCGAACAGCGACTTGCGATTTTCATGGCTCCAGGAAAAATTGTGATATAAGCTAAATATTTTCTTATTCTTCCATGAAAACTTGATTGTGTGTAATCATATAGGCGCTTCGAACGAGTACCCACATTTGTTTTCCCGGAGAGCTTATAGCCGTTGTCAATATATATATATATATATATGGTTTTCAGGTCATTTCGAACTCTGTCCAGACCATTTAGAGGGTCATATAGCACAATACGACAAAAGCTGCTACGAAAGGGTACCTCGTAGACAAACATGGAATGCTGCAGAACAAGATTGTAGACGTAAGGGCGGTCATTTGCTTCAGATCGGTAGCCCTGAGGAGGAATCATTTATCCAACGCTTTCTCACACTAGTTTCACAACACGCCATTTGGATTGGACTTCACGACCTAGGCCATGAAGAAGTATTCACATGGACATCAGGTATAAAGTAAAAAGAATGTTGGCCTCCATATTGGTTTGGAATAATCGCTATTGATACATCATGTTACCTAAGCGTACACTCTTATAATACTATAATTCACGAGATGTAAATAGATTTACAGGAAGCCAACTTTCGTTAAATTGTTTTGTCTCCTTCAGAAAAGGGTCTTCTCTAAAAGGAAAGAATTTGCCCTCTTTGGGGCAAATTCTTTCATTTTAGAGTAAAGTCCTTTTTCAGAATGGACTTGCTGCGCCAACAAGAGGTCAAGAAAGTTGTCTCCCATGTAAAATTATGTAAAGAGCACTCAGTCCCCTACATCAGTAATAATTCCAAAGCAGCAGGCTTACATTTATTTTGCGCAGTTTGATTGGTCGCGAGCAATTAGAAAACGACATTTGTACTTCAATACGTTAACTGCGTAAGAACCTCGAAACTATTTTCTTCGCCTATTTTTCGCATAATTTCATTCTAAATGTGACTATCTTATAATTATAAGAATTTTATTTTGTGGATTTTAGCGATGTGTAAACGCTGGCGAATCCGAATCATTAACAAACCTAACATAAAGCCCTTAAGCTTTATTCAGCTTGCGAGTGATTTGTCGGCGGGAACCTATTAATCCTAGTCCTCCTGAACCCGGATATGCCCTATCTTTGCAAATAGTGTAGATCCAGATCAGTTGGCTTCTGAAGAAGCCAACTGATCTGGATCTACACTGTTTGACATTAAGTCTGTAAATTTGTATTATCAAACTGGATAAAGCAATCCGATTGGCTAAAATTACAAGCAAGCTGGTGTAGTATCGTAATATATTCAGCATGACAAGTGTTAATTATATCCTCCAAAATGAAATTCATTCCTGTAGCAGTTGACGAAATGGATGGGCACGCTTACTATATAGTACTATTAACTAATAATATTTGAAGACATTTTAAAGCTACAAGTCGTATAGTTGGGGTATTTAGTAGTAGAACAAGTCATCAGAAGGTGCCAAAGCATTAATAAAATGACCCAGGAAAGAAAATTGTAACGAAGCATAACCTTCCGGAGACACATACAGAGGCAGAGATGACGAACATACACGGACAAGGCAAACACCATACATGCAATTAACGACATAGAAATAAATAAGAAGTGCAAAAGAAAGAGAACCATCTTTAAACTCAGACAAAGCCAGGATGAGGAAACACAGCCTTCTCAAAGCATCGAAAGAAGAAGTGAAACAGATAATGACAAACTAAGACAACGCAATTCCATAGCTGACAGAGAAAGAATAACTGCAACAGATTAACCGGCTTGTAACGGTCAAAAATACAATGGAAAAGCTATGTTAATTGACCTGTTTTTTTTTTTTTTTTTTTTTTTTTTTTTTTTTTTTTTTTTTTTTTTGCGTTGCTAGGGGTGGAGGGGCATATGCAACCCTGCCAAGTAAGTTGCTGTTATATGCAGAGTCTTTATCAAATCGAGACTCCAGTTGTCATTCTTTTATGTATTCTTTGTTTCTAAGGGCGTTTTGTTTATAAATTTGATTTGACTTCACTATAGCCTCCTTTTTCATCACAGATACCTTCATTGAGGTCAGTGTTTATATATATATATATATATATATATATATATATATGTGTTTATATATATATATATATATATATATATATATATTATATATATATATATATATATATATATATATAATATATATATATATATATAAAACAAACAAAAAAAACTACCTAACACGAAAAATGATTATAATGATTGCAACAATGATTAACTTTGTCACACACAATTAAGAAAACATTAAAATTCGTTACATTACAAACTGTATTTTAAGTACACACAAATCGAAACTAGCCGAATTGATCTTATTGAACCTGTTCATGACCACTACTTTAAAGAAAAACACTCACAAAATTAATAATCTATTTAACATTAAAGACCTAAGACTCTTAGCTGAGAAAATTGAAGCAAATTTGATCAAAATCGGTTGAAAAATAAGAAACGTTATGGGTATTTGAAGATTTCAGACATGGGGAGCCGCCATTGTTGTGATTTTGTGATATCATTTGCTCCCAATTAAGTGTGCATAAACTGAATAACTCTCATATGCAAAAACATCAAATGCTATCTTTCTGCACATGTCTTCTTTGGTATAATAACAACCTATTTTCTTTAAAATTGCATTGTTTTTTCTGTCTAACAGAAAGTTTTATTGTCATTTTAGAATTTTTTCAGTTCCTCATTAAATATTCAAAATAGCGGCGCCCATGTTGACAATTACAAAAGCTAAAAACTCTAATAACTTCCTCATTTCTCTGATTAAGTTTGATAAAACTTTCACCAAAATGTTCAGTTTGTAAATATCTTGAGTATCAGCCACACATTATATTTTCTTTGTGTTCCCCTTTAACATGTCAAAATACTCTTGTCAGGAATAGAAACCGCACGAGCGAGCTCTGAGCAATAATATGGTTGCTTCGTCGCTTAGCAATGCAGTATCCGTCATCTTAATCAACCTTCAAAAAAGGTTGGTCAAATAGATCTTACGAAATTATAGACGTCACAATACATTTTGTATTTAGGAGGTTAGTATTTGCGTTATATGGATTGATTTAATATGTAATGCCTACTGTACTATTAAGTGCAACACTACTTACGACCTCCATCGTCGGCTTAAGCAGCAGTCTGATTTCAGCATTACTGAGAAATCAAAACACTCACCGCACTGGTGGGTAGATTGTCTTTGAGTGTAGGCTGGTAATGTCCTAAGCGGGGACCTAAAATTGTTTTATAAATTGTTTTATTTAACTCTTAAGTTCCTGTGATTTAAGCAAAACAGTGCAGACTGATCAGACGACGCGCGCCAGTCCAGGTTCTACAGACAACCATCTTTACACGGCACGCTCATTACAAAACATGCCTATTCAAATATACTGAAAATTTTACCTCAAAAAAATAAAATTTTCAGATAAAAAACTGATATATTTTCATATTTCTGCTCAAAACATAGAGTGTTGGTACTCGTTAGAACCGCCTCGGCGAGGCGGTTCTAACAGGTACCACAATCTATGTTTTCAAGCAAAAATAAGAAAAATAATGTATACCCCTGTAAACCCCAGTTTTACTATATAAAAGTGGGGTTTAGTGGTCAAAATTATATAGGCATGTTTTCTTGATGGACGTCACAGCGACAAGACTAGCGCAACAATAAATAACCGCTACCTAGATTTCGTACAAACGCACAGTTCGATTTCATTTTTCAAGGGAAAGTTTGGTGTATGCACGTGTATACTATGCATTATGAAAACACGCCTATTCAAATATATTGAGAATTTTACCACCAAAAAATGAAAACTTTCAGATGAAAAATTCTGGTAGTTTTCATACGTCTGCTCAAAACATAGATTGTGGGTACTCGTTAGAACCGCCTTGGCGAGGCAGTCCTAAGGAGAACCAACAATCTAGGTTTTGAGCAGAAATATGAAAAGTAATGTATACCCCTGTAAACCCCAGTTTTTCTGTATAAAAGTGGGGTTTAAGGGGGGTAAACATTATATAGGCATGTTTTCGTGATGGGCTTGATTGTAAACACTCGACCCAAAGACAGTTAAATAATCCTAAAGAACCAGAAAGTATACATGGTGACTAGTTCATCCGCCACGTAGAGGTTAAGGGTATGGATACATTTTCAGGAAAGGCGACTCTCTCGAAATGAATTTTTCTCCCTTCTGAAAAAGGACATACTCTTAAACGTTCTAAATTATATTCTTCAAGAGTAAATGCCTTTTTAAAAGGGATTTGAACGACAGGAAAATATAAATGTAGTCACAAAAGTTGTCCCCCTTGTGTTTTGGCAGAATATATCCAGATATATCCAGTTCTCTTAGTATCAGCTGAAGTGAAGATAAAATGCTTCCAAGATAAAGAGTCATTTTGGAACAAGGAACACATTAACGAAACAAACGTTGTATTCGTCTTGGAGAAACACTTGATTTACAGGCAATATATAGTAAATAGTAAAAGAACCAGTCAGTCTTTGAGGTTTACATTCCTCCGTGTAAGTGTTCGAAAATTAAGGGATTATACATAGCAAGTACCTCGTTGGCATCCAGGGGTCTACGAGGGGACATAGTCAAAAAACTATTGACCCACTCAGAGCAACTTCTTATGCTACAAATTGTTGGTGTACCCATGAGAAGAGCTGTCCTCCACCCCTCCCCGCCATTTCTCCTTATTGCAGATATATATATATATATATATATATATATATATATATATATATATATATATATATATATATATATATATATATATATATATATATATATATATATATATATATGCTTGTTACGATAGTGATTTTATGATGTCCGTTTCTCACTAAGATCAGGCCAATATTATTGAAGTATGCAACGTCTCAATATTTGGATAAATTACAAAATTTTGATTGTGAAAATTTGAAGTAATGCCTTATACAGTTTATCCATAAGAACTACAGTTACATAAAATTAATACCTCTGATACCGAAGCACTGTTCCTTGGTTTAAATTTGTTAATACCATGTGTCATACTCTTAACAAAATGTATGACGTACAGGACGCATTTGATTTTGATATTGTAATTTTTCCAGTGTTAGACGGCAATGTTTTATGGCTTATATATTTCGGAATAAAGCATCTAGTCAAGTCAGTGACTTTAATAAGCGAAATAAAATTTTAACTGCTACATTTCTTAAGCAAGGGTACCGTTATCAAAAACTGCATAAAACATTTTCTGCATGCTACGTCATACTGTATTAATACCTAAATATTACATTGGTTTAAAAATACTTCTGCAAGAAGGTATGTCTGAACTTGAATCTTAGGGCGGTTTTGTCACTCTATAAATTCAGAAAGAGTTCTCAAAATTTGACTTTTCGGAAGAAATTGAAAAGAGTCATTCGCTACAAAAAGATTACACCATGGATATTCTGCTGTAAAATGCATGCATGGTTGTTAACCTAATTATGGCATATATCTTTGCTTCTTTCTTTAATTTAGATGGCTGACGCATGACTGTTGTCGGGCCCGTCGTGGGCCTGTTTGTGGAGATTTTGTCTTCTGGCTTCAGATCACCATTTAGTCCTTTGCTTTGTTTCATCACAGTGTTAGTGGTTATATATGTATTTCACCATAATTTTTCACAGATGAGGTAGAGAATCCCTATGCAGACCAAACATATGTTAAGATGTAGCTTCGCGAATAATTGTTTTAAGCCCTACCAAGTAGTATTTCTACTGACCATTCCAAAGTCGTTCTCTGTTGCAGTTCTTCTTTGTTTGTTCGTTGGTTTTATATGTGGCGGTTTGATTTTTTTTTATTGTATGTTCCTCATATCCCTTTCTTCTGGTGCCTCGGGTAGGCTGTACTTCATGATTGAGATATTTCCTGGATAGCTTTAATTACATGTTAGGATATTCAGCAGCATGGTCAACAGTGCAATGACAATTGTAACTTGCTTTAATTTAAGGGGAGCGCCTGACGTATACCAACTGGTTATTAGGCCGGCAAAATAATATCTACCACCATAACGTAGAAAATTGTGTATTATTCATACCGTACAAACAAGGTCAGTGGGACGATGTACCGTGTTATTATACGAACTTCGGCCGGAGTCTTGAACTACATCCTTACATTTGTGAATACCGTAAGTATCAAACAGTTTGCTGCAGTCATTATCTCAGAACAAAGATGAGCGTTTTGACTACAAACCGAAAGTCGAAATTCGTTTACATGCAGTAATTGGACATGCCCTCTAGCTATGATTTGAGCAAAATTCTATTTTCAGTACAGCTGAAATGGGATCAATTGCCAAATGGCTCCATTCAGTGATATTCGAACTTAGACAGATCTCGCCAATAAATATGATGCTAATAATAGTCTACATTAGCTCGCCATTACGAAAGTACAGGTAGAGCTATAGCAATAGCAAGCGTTGTTTAAATATAGTACCGGCGTTGTTTAAATTTTTGGATAATTGGTATAAAAGGCTATATTACCTGAACTTTTTATGGTACGATTTCATACTTGTCCTGATGTTAGATACTGGTCTGAAGTTTAATGCTGTCGTATTCAGACCAACATGAGTGACATTGAGGTTAAAGTCACGAACTTAGAAAACATTTATGTTATAGCTTTTTTTAAGATGTCAGAGGCAAAGCGCGATTCAGACGAGCTACGCTGTCCTGCAACAGCTCTTATTTAATATTTGACTTACAACCAGCTTGAACTATGGCGAGGGATATGCACTGACTTGAACACAATGTGTGTTTCATAAGCAATAAATAGTCATCAAACTCTGCTTTGATGTATATCATTTATACTTGTTGACAGAATCTTCAAAGGTGTCATTATGATTAATATGCTGTACTTGATATTGGTTGAATCATTCTAGTACTACAATCATAACTATGCAGAACTATATCAGGATTCAGGACGATGGTAAGACATGCTTAAAGTAATAAAGAAGATGTTCAGAAAGAGCCACAATCACAAAACATAACCAACACCAGCACCATGAAGAAGAGTGGAAGAATCAGGACAGATAGCACACATGTTACAAGCCAAACATCACGGAAACATACCTATATAACTGACCCCCCTTAAACCCCACTTTTATATAATAAAACTCGGGTTTACACAGGTAATTATTTAGTGTTTTTTTTATTTCCGTTCAAAAACATACATGGTGGGTACTCGTTAGAACCGTCTCGCGGTTCTAACGAGTACCCACTATCTATGTTTTGAGCAGAAATATGAAAAAAAAAATGTATGATTTTTATCTGAAAATTTTCACTATATGTTTGAAAAAGAGTGTTTTTATAATGGAAAACCAAAGCACCCAGCTCCACATTCCCAAAACAGGTGATCAATACACCATTCAGTGCCCATTAACCACAACAATCAGACATGGAAACGCGGTAGCTAAGTGGGTAGCGCACTGGTCTTCAGAGCCGGTTTCAGTGGAAGAAAGAAAGACAACAAACGGGTCAGAAGGCGACAAATACACAAAAAGCAGCCATATTTCGGCTCACATGGAGCTCCGTGACGCAACCGGTGAAGCATCACAGAAAATACGGAAATTAAATTAAATCACTGTGATGGAACAAGGATGATTCTCATGTCAGACACTAGCAGGCAGAGCTAATGATTAGGTTTCTCACCGCTGTGGATCGAGCCTCGCTTGAGTCAGATGTGGGAAAGCCAAGTTATGCTTACGGGATGGTCAAGTGGTTTTTCCGCGGATTCACCGGTTTTCGCCCACCTTTGATGAACAATCGGCTCGATAAGTGAAATATTCTTGAAAGGGCCGTAAAACCTAAATCAAAGAAAAACAAAAAAAAAAAAAAAAAAAAAAAACAAACAAAAAAACATAAGATGGAAGAAGGAAGCCTCGAACAAAGTCAGAATACCAGGCATCAACCTTTTAATGAAAGGTCTTAGTGGGCACCGTCATAGGGTCTGAGACCCGTTAGTGTAGTTGAAGAGGAAAGCGTAGATATCGACCAGGAATTGATTTAAAACTAAGAATGCAGTGAGTTGCATATCATCCTTGTTAAATTTGTAATTGTAATATATTTTACTTCTTATAATAAATGGAAATCACAACCTTTCCATACACTTAGGGAGCCAGCATTACAATGTATCATCATCTAAAATTAATAGTATTAAAATTCAAAAGCATCACGTTTGTCGCAGATGTCTGAAGAAATAATTCTATTTGAAATCCATAAGTCCGAATCTGAAAAAAATGCTTCGGTGTCAGAAGAATTGGTTTTATTTAGCTGAGGTTCAATAGGATCGATCTGATCATCCAAAACAAATATTGTCAATATTAAGCAAACTATATAGGTATCTTGGAGTAAACTTGAACGCTTCAATGATATCAGCATTATTTTTGTGAGAAAGAGACGACGTGAAGTCTCCCACACAACAAATTAGAAACAGGAGGAGCATTATTAGTCCCCACCAAGATGAACCACAATCTGGTTATAACGTTTAGTGCCAAATCAAATAAAAAGGTAACAAAGGGCTCCACAAACATTAGACATGAACATAAGTTATAATTGCTGTCCTCCTCAGAAGTGAACGAATACGTTCCTTTTTATTTGCCAAATAAAGGATGCCTTCTTGAATAAACGTCTACTTGCTCAGCTGAAATATCTTTTCTTCAATCAGCAAGGTTTTCACAGCAGCAGACATATATTTCTTCCGAAAAAACAGTAGTCTTTACCACTGACCGTTCTAAGGCGTTGGTCATTGGCAGACTATGTTCTGTTATTGTGGCTATTTCTGGACATCTTCTATACTATATTTCATATTTTGAAATTAGTCTAGTCTGAGTATGAGTTATTTATGGCTATGCATAACTAGTTGCATTGAATATTTTGAGCAGTTTTTAGTGTGTTTCTTTCTTTATAAGACTATAGGACTAATTTATTTCCTATGGTTTTATTTTTGCAGATACTGTGTCATCTATAAGCTCAGGAGGGCTCTTAATTGGAAAGTAAAGATGGAGCGGATGTGTTTTATCTGGTGCATAATAAATATACTGATCTTAGCATGCTTGTGTAGTTTCTATTTTATTAAATTAAATTTCACTTTATATTACCGGGAAATAAAGTATCGTATTATGTTTTTTTTTTTGTAAATCAGATGATAATGCGTACTTTTCACAGACACCTGGCTTGACCTTCGATTACTAACGGTGCTTGGAGAGAGTGCTATTAAATTACTGCAATAAACATATATATGTATATGCTTTATATTCAGAGAGAGAGAGAGAGAGAGAGAGAGAGAGAGAGAGAGAGAGAGAAACTACAATCTTTCAGATGTCGTTTGATCGTTTCTTAGTAACTCAGATGGTAATGCGTAATTGCAGGCAGCTGGCTTTACCTTCTATTAATAACGGTGCTTGGAGAGAGTGTTTTTAACATACTGCAATAAACATATATATGCATATGCTATGTATACAGAGAGAGAGAGAGAGAGAGAGAGAGAGAGAGAGAGAGAGAGAGAGAGAGATTCCAATCCATAAAACTTATAGAACGGACTCTAGTACTCATCTTTTACTAGCCCTAAAATCGGAAAGATGTACGATATATTTTTTGATATTGACAGAAAGCCTGGACATGTCTGTATATAAAACAACTATATAGCAGATATGCGTATATTGCGTTTTGCGAAAACTTGCACGTTTCTATGGCGGTCCAGTTGATATTTAACAAATTCTAAGTATACAAAACCTTCTGTATTCAGACTAAAATCATACCAAAAGAAAGAAAAAGATGCTCAAAACAGAAAATAAATCTTTATTTTCTCATGCACATACGCAAACTTGACGTCATTAGTGTCACCTCGGTTGTTTTCCGCATTTCAGGAAGAGTACCCCGTTTTTCTTCTGACATCAGTATTTAGATTTTGCGTGCAAACTGCGTTTCAAATGAATATTCTACCGTTTTCTATAACCCTTATTAGAAGGTATACAGAAATGAATTAACACAAAAACTGTTAGATTTTTCGTCCAATATGGCCTCTACAATAAACCTGTAAGAAAATGTTTGACTACAAATTTTATGATACCAATTTAATGACACATTTTAAATTTTACCAGACATCTTTCGGGCGTTCGTGCTTATGTTGTTTTAGTAAAACGTATTCGTATAGAACACTTTATTGTACCTACGTAAGTCATAAACATGCATGTTGAGGGGAGTTGTCGCGCATTTCTTCATGTGCATAATTTCTAAACCTTTGTTAACGAATTATACTGGGTAAGAATGTATAAAGACCAAATGTAATAATTGACGTTATTTCCACAAACTAAAATTTCATCAAAATTCCAATCATACGCAACGTTTTACAAAACCCGACAAGAATTTTAAACAGTCAGTGCTAATTTATGTTAAGACATCAACTATACAGATGAATTTATCGCGAGCTGGGTTACATTAGGTGTATTTTAGCTAATAGTATATATATTTTTACTATACGCGTAATAGAAGTTAAGTTGCTTGGCAAAACTCTAAACCAATATTTTGAATAATGCATTCGTTCTCCCAAATGCAGCCAGTTTCGCATTGCTATACAGCGGTTTTGTTTGAACAAATACCCTAGCTTATATATATATATATATATATATATATATATAGCTTATATATATATATATATATATATATATATATATATATATATATATATATATATATATATATACAAAAAGTCAGCCGTATATCCTTCCGATTGTAGGATAACGTTTTGTTTTGCACAATGTTTAAAACAATGTTTGTCGAGGCGTTTGGCAATAACAACTACTTGATCAACCTCACTCAGGTATGTAGTGACGCGTTTGCGGTGCATTTATCAAGTACAGGCTGCTGCAATCTGCAAAAAGGGCAAATTACTAGCATTATGAGGTACGTTATGACCCACAACGTCAGAAGACATACTTTTGGACAATATACATCCAGCGAAGATTCAGGTCTTCACTGAGTGCAGTTTAACGTTGGGGCGTATTATTTAACATGATTGACGGTGAGAGTATGTAGGATCATTTGAGTCTATATTTAGCATACGTGCAGACGGTACGTTTGTTCACGTTGTGGTTTATTAATAAACATGATTGACGGTGCGATTTCGCTATTGAGTGGATATGCCTTAGAATGTGGTAACGTTTTGGCCGCGCTGCATTCTTTTCAATAAAGTTGTCGTTGATGCATCTGTGAGTTTCTCCGTTGGGGTTTGGCTTGTTTTGATGTTAAACAGCCCTGTCAACACTAACACTACTTAATCATCTCTTAAAGAAAGGGAGGAAGAAAAAACAGATGGATTTGATGTGAAAAACGTCTCAACTCCTTAACATGCTCAATAGTAGGCACGAATCTGGCTGTCAATAGCCACCCTCTTTGGAAAAAAGGTAAGAGAAAAGTCCAGGGAGTGCCACAATCACAAACCGCAGCTCTTCCCAGACCACAAGAGGAAGAGGAAACTGACAAATCTAAACAAGCACAAACCGAACAAACGTACGAAAAGCACCAAGACCAGCTCTCTCTCTCTCTCCTCCCCTCGCCCATCCCCCCCCCCACCCCCAAGCGAGGCAACCGCAATACCAAATGGACCGAAAAACACAAGAACAAAATGACACACGGAAAGACACACAACAAATCGCCTCGTAGAATAAACCACAAAGCAACAAAGAGCAAGATCAACACCGGGACCACCGGCTTAGAACGGTCGGTAGAGCAAACCACCGGGGGGTTTAAAGCACTTTTACAGCTAGCTAAGTTTCAGCAGAAGGACGTACCAGCCACATCACGAAACCGTACCTATATAATGTTAATCCCTTTAAACCTGACTTATATATCTAGTAAAACTTAGGTTAACTGGGGTATACATTATTTTTCTTATTTCTGCTCATAAACATAGATTGTAGGTATTCGTTTAAATCGCTCTTCGAAGCGATTCTAACGATAAACCACAGTCTATGTTTTGAGCAGAAATATGGAAAATATCAGAATTATTATCTGAAAAATTTCATTTTTTGGTGGTAAAATTTCAGTAAATTTGAATAGGCTTGTTTTCGTAATGTATCATTCAGTTGTCTCTTTGGGAAAGGAAGTTCTATTAAATTCATAAAATTCAATAGTTAATGGTAGAAGCACAGCGTTTGAGCTCAAGGACGCATCAGTAGCCGGATGAATACCACCATCCTCCCAGAGCGTCAAAGAAAACAACTATGAAAGAAAGTCCAAGCAGCCACGCACAGATAGAGATATACGGGAATCAGGTTGTCAGTCTGACAAATCCTGTTCAGTTACATGAATACGACAACATGGCCAAAGGAACGAAAATGTTTTTAGCAACTGTTTCTGGACAATAGTATCAGATGCACAGGCTGTCAAGCAGGGTTGAGAACAAACTTATGAAGCTTTTGTTTCTCATGAGGAGTGCAGCTTCTTCAACGTGACTTAGCGATTTCGCCTGTAGCATTGTGCAAGATGTATATATGTATCTTTAATTCTAGAAATACTGATTTCAGCTGAAAGTATAAATAAAATGTATTTAAGTACAAAATGTATCTATCTTTTGTCTGCTTCTGGTATCATTTTACCATAAAGTGCTTGCTGTTTGGATACAGTTTTCTGACTGAAAATCACAAACGAATGACTGTTATTCAAAAAATAGTTATGAACATATCACCGAAGCGTTGATAATGATGACTGAATACAGATACACCATAAATTGATGCTAGAAATAAAAAGAAACATTTGATGCCAGTGTCAAGAAAAGTCCAAATGCAATCTACAGAATAAACATACTAATATACAAATAAATGTCCCCAGTTTATATTACAACCATGAAGCATAGCTTTTCCGGGGCACCAAAAGAAGAAAGGATAAAAAAAGATTAAACCACCGAAACATTAATGGAGAAGAATAATCAAAATATAAAAAAGATGCCTTTGGAAACAAATAACACACAAAAGATACTTTCCCACAAAGTGACCAAATGGCTATCCAAAACAAAAAAAAAAAAAAAAAAAAAAAAAAAAAAAAATGAAATGTAAGCGACACACACATTCAAAGACGAACTATAACAAAAATAAATCATGCCAGAAAACCCCCCTTGGAACGATTAGTAAAAAGTATTTCACTAGGGGGCTTAAATCGATTTTACGTGGCCACAATCCTCGCCCTTACTTCTGCCGCGCTTTAGACACATAATTTATTCAGTCCGCATAAAGGCTTCCTAACTCATCAGTGCTACATCTCCGAGAACACAAAAATTCAACAAATTACAGAGATGAAACAACGATGACGACTAGACAGCACGAAACAACCGAAATGCTAGAGCAAAAGAAAACCAACAGTAAGGCTCCGGTGGGCCCGACCTAAGATAGAGCATCAAGTACCAACCAACATTACCCAAAATTAAATTTCAAGTAAGCCTTTACGCTGGAACCATAATAGAATCTGAGGCCTAACCCGCCGGTGTGCAATTAAAAAGGGAAGCTCTTTTTATGCAACAGTGTAGTTTGCGGGGTTGCATACGCCACCACCCACGAGTCTGGTTTTGTTCATAACTGAGTAAGTGGTAATCGATGAGGCAGCATGAAATCTTTTCCTGAGTTGTGTTCTGTCTGTCAAATATAACATAGATAGTTAGCAATATACATATTTTTCTTATGCTGTGGGTACTCAGTTAGCAACGCCTACTGTAGTTCTTTTTTGATAATATAAAGAAGAGGTTCGTCAGCAATACAATTTCCTTTTGTAAAAATATAAACTTAAGTGTTAATATTGTTCTTGCTGTAAATGATTGGTATAAAGTAGTCCGTAAGGGGGTTTATACTTTGTACAAAAGAGGCAACAGTTGTGGCTTCCGATATGCTTTCCTGCACACTAAGTCCCTTCTAAAAAGATTTCTATCCTGAAAAAAAAATGTCCCAAGTTCTATCATTTCAGGGTAAACGACCTTTTGGAAGGGGGCAAATCAATAATTTTGACGGTGTTGCCTCCCTTGAATCTAAAAATATAACTTCTCCATAAACAATGACAACATTGGTGTAGAAACCAAATCATACTGTCTGTGGTATAACTTTCAAATGTTAGTTGTAAGTTGACATTTGACCTTTACGACAAGGTCAAGTTTGCGCCCCAATACATTTCTATTGGGGAAATGTTGCAAAGTCATTTTCTCGAAATGTATTCGACTAATTGCTTAAACTTATGGTGTATGATTAAAGTAGTATAACTTTTTAATTACAATAAAATTTTATCCCCTTATCCCCTAAGATTGTCTGCTCTTCCTGTCCTGGACAATATACATGTATAAAATTATGTATTTTTTAATGTCTTCTCCTCTAAAACTGCTTGAGCAGTTTTCAACAGATTTCGCATAGGGCCTTCTTTTGAAAGAATATTGACAATTAGTCGAATGGATCTGCGCCATTGAACAAGATGGCCACCATGCCTAAATATGTTGAAAACAAAGACACGTAAAAATATTTTTCTCCAGAACCATGAAAACTTTTCGGCTGAATCTTGGTATATAGCATCGGGGACTCAAGATCAACAATTCTGTTCAAAGATAGCTGTAGGTTGACCTTTGACCTGTTGAAAAGTCATTTTTTCAAAACGTATAAAGACTTATGGCTAAAACTTACCATGTTTGATTAAATCAGTAAAAGTTTTTAATTATAAAAACAATTGTGTCCCATGGTGGTTGCCTGCCCTTGCCCCTGGATTCTTTGCATGTATAATATTGTGTAAAGTTCACATGGGGCCTATTGTCGAAAGAATATTGACAATTTGTTCGAATGGATCCGCGCCATTGAACAAGATGGCCACCATGCCCATATATGGTAAACATGTTTAAAAATCGTTTGTTTGTTTTTTTTTTTTGTTTTTTTTTTTTTGTTTTTTCAGAACCCAAAAAAAACATATATTTTTTTTCGGCTGAAATTCGCTTACAGTTGGGCAGGGCGTGCTATCCTTGTGGCAGGTAAGGGTAGAGGGGGGAACGTTTTATTTCTGTTAAACCCCAACACTATCAATCAACCAAATGGGCTCAGTGATCCCAAAGGAAATAAAATATCATCTGCAATATGGTGATATACGGAAATTGTTCAACCGCCGCCACACAACACTAACACCAGCTGCAGTGTAGTAAAATAAACGTCAAAAAGAGTGCCTTTGGAAACAAAAAACACACTACGGATTAGAAAATGGGAGTCTCGATTTTATTGAGACTCTTCATAAGCAGTAATGAAGTTTGCAACACAGCTTACGTCCTCTGGCGTATACACAAATTTGTGAATGACATTCCTTGCCTGGCACGTGATATAAATTAAGCCGACACCGAGGTTCAAGGTTATCTGATAACCGGTTTTTCAAGCTAACTGACCAATGAAAATAAGTCTGATTGGCTGTCAAAGCGTTATATACCAACTGAACCGTCCCGAGCAGGACTGGAAACTTGATAGCTAATACGAGCTGGAACGAAGGAGCAAATTTTTCGGTCTCTCTGACTGATAGTTATCTTGAAACACCGTTGTGCCGTGTGCACATCTTGTTGTTGGTGTCAGCTTAATATTTTTATTAGATTTGGAACTAAACTTTATAGGCAAACTATTGGGTATTCCGATGGGAACTAATTGTGCTCCTCTTGTTGCAGATTTGTTTCTTTTTTGTTATGAGAGAGATTTCATGAAGTCTCTCTCACGTGAAAATCAGGCTGACATTATTGAGGCTTTCAATTCAACTTCAAGATACCTTAATAATTTATTAAATATTGACAATATTTACTTTGACCAAATGGTGGACCGGATATACCCTACAGAGCTCCAATTAAATAGAGCAAATTCTTCCGATATCAAGGCATCTTTTTTGGATTTGAATCTATGTATTTCTAATGGTACGGTTTCCACAAAAAATTATGGTAAACGGGATGATTTTTATTTTGATATAGTCAATTTCCCTTTTCTGGATGGCGATGTCCCCCGGCGTACCTCATATGGGGTATATATATCTCAACTTATAAGATTCGCCAGAGCTTCTTCAAATCTTAATGACTTTAACTACCGTAATAAAGCCCTTACTGCCAAACTTATTAAGCAGGGCTATCGTTATTTTAAACTCCGTAAGGCGTTTTCGAAATTTTATCGCAGACACAGTGCCTTGTTAGAAAAATATAGCGTCAGTCTGAAAACACTTCTGCAACAAGGTATATCGAAACCCGAATTTTACGGTGACTTAGTGTACAGATTTAGAAAAATTGTAGGTAAATCTAGCTTTTCGGAGCAATTCAGAAAACTTATTAACCGTTATAAAAAAATTGGCTATAGCCTGGATATTATGCGGCAGACTGCATGCCTAGTTGTCAACCCAGTCATTGTTGATGGCTATGCTTCACTCTTTAATTGCACGACGGCGGTTCGGGCCTCAGACCCAATGACGGCCTCTTCGTAAAACTTTAACCAGTGGGTTGGGGCTTGACGATATGTCTTTGGCTTGGCCCGCCGTGGTTCAACTATTGGTTTTCATTTACTCTGGCATACAGTAGAATTAGCCTTGAGTACTCGTCTTTGTTTATTATAGTGATTAATTTGATTTTTGTGTTTTCGCTTTGATGCATTGACTGAGTTGGGAGCCTTTATGCGAACCGAATTTTTATGTTTCTGTATTAAGAGTAGCATCGGGACCCAGGGTGAAGTTAGCTAGCTGTAAAGGTGCTTTAACCCCCCCCCCCCCCCCCCCCCCCCCCCGGTGGTTTACTCTACTGACCGTTCTAAGGCGGTGGTCCCGGTGTTAGTCTTACTCTTTGTTGCTTTGTGGTTTATTCTACGAGGCGATTTGTTGTATGTCTTTCCATGTGTCATTTTGTTCTTGTGTTTTTCAGTCCTTTTAGTATTGCGATTACCTCGCTTGGGGAAGAGAGAGCTAATGTTAGTGATTTTCGTACGTTTGTTCGATTTGTGCTTGTTTGGATTTGTCGGTTTTCTCTTCCTCTTGGGGTCTCGGAAGGGCTGCGGTTTGTGATTGTGGCACTCCCTGAACTTTTCTCTTACCTTTTATTGGGCATGGACCGATCAAATGGACAGGTCGCCCTGGACGGATACAAGGGTCGGGGCGGGCGGTCGATTTGCTGGGCCCTCAGTTATACTGAATAGTTTGTATACCTTATACAGGAATACTCAGCAAAGTTTTTGTTAAGCTCCTCAGCAAGACATAGATGTGTATGTAGACTCATGTTCTCACTATGTTTGTGATAGTAGGCGTGAACAGTGTATATGTTTAATGCTAGATAAAATATTTGTATTTGTATTTGTATTTGTATACACGAGCAGAATTCCACTTCAAATATACCACAACAGGCTCAGTGGTACGAAAGGAAATGAAATATAATCTGCACTATGATGATATAAGATGAGAAATTCTACTGCCGCCACTCAGCACTGGCACCAGCTGGCTGCAACGTAGTTAAATAAACGTCAAAAAGATTGCAGTAATGTTAGCTAAACAGTTTACGCCCTCAAGCGTATACATGAGAAATAAGGCTAGACATTTCATATGAATCGTCTCTTAAAAAAGACATGTGATTCATATCAAATGTCAAGTCATATTTTTCTTAAAATAGACGATTCTTATCAACTGTAAAGTATTTTGTCTTAAATTGGTAGACAATTCAGATAAAATGCCAATACTTATTGTCTCTGAAAATGATATAAGAAAAATAAGAATGTTACCCGATACAAATGTTGCTTCGCGCTTTAAGGATTCAAGAGGCTCTAAAATGTTAACGTTTAACAATATCATGGCCCAGTGTAATAATCGTGCCCAAAGTTAAGGTCTACCTTAACTTTATGGACTGAGATTGCGAAACATGTATTGTATTCGCACATTAAACTGGTTTATAATGATGAAACAAATAAATGGAGTTCGATATCGTATACTAGACTAACAAAATCATTCGTTTTATTTGACTTAGTTTCACAGTGATGTTTCACTCATGAGACAGAGGACCCTATGCTGACCAAAATATTCTGTTCCATATTTTGTGTAATTTGGAGACGCATCAAAATTAAAGGTGAGCTTTCGCGCGAGTAAACTGGTTTAATAACCCTAGTAGTTTTTTTTTTCTACTGACCGTTCAAAGGCGGTTTCGCTGTTGCAGTTTCATTACGAAAACACACCTATTCAAATATACAGAAAATTTCACTCCAAAAACTGAAAATTTTCAAAAAAAAAAAAAAAAAAAAAAAACTTTGATATTTTTCCTATTTCTGCTCAAAACATAGATTGTGGGTACTCGTTAGAACCGCCTCCCTGAGGCGGTTCTAACGAGTACCCACAATCTATGTCTTTGAGCAGATATAAGAAAAATAATGTATACCCCTGTAAACCCCAGTTTTACTGTATAAAGTAGGGTTTAAGAGGATCAAAATTATACAGGCATGTTTTCGTTTGCGTGCGCCCCAAGAAGAATCGGGCAAATTTAGGAACAGCGATGACACAGATCAGCCTTGTTGGATGCGCAGGCTGATCTGAGTTTTTTTTTTTTTTTTTTGCTTGGAGCACATGCAGTTTAGTAGGAAATATTGTGCCGACAGGCTATATTAGATATCGTTGGATATAAGTGAATCAAAGAAGACACAAACAGACTTATCTTGCCAAATTTGTTATCACTTAAATAGTTATTCAAATTAGACATAAGACTAATATTCATATTATAATGTATTAATGTAAATTATAGAATGACTTGCGTTTTTACTTATTAAATCTGACGTTTTTCGGCATAATCTATATCATTGCAGCAATGTCACCAACATGTACGTGTGGAGACTATTGGTCAGTAGATAGATATGGTTTAATTAAGTGTGTATGAATATTTTATGAATGTTTTCAGAAATTGACCTGACCTTACCTGTCTTAATGCCTATCGGGTCAAATATAAGTGGCTTAAGGGGACTGAATAAACATGGTACATTTTCTATCATTTCCGCCGGGGGAGACAACTTGTGTAACTTTCTATTTACTTCTCTGCACATCGTCGTCTACTGTCGAAGGATTGAATTTGTTCCCACAGGTTACAAATTCTTTTCATTTAGATGGACCCCTTTTCAAAGTGGAAACAAAGCAATTTTGACAAAATTGCCTTACCTGAAAGTGCATCCGTTCCCCTTAAAATTTGAATGGACGTAGTCTTATCTCTTCCACTCAGGATAGCTTTGTCATCATTTCTGCACTTATGAAAGACAAATGGAAGAACTCTGATTAAGGTAAGTCTGTCTAGATACAGAGCTTCCAGTCTCACATTTGATATTACAGTGGGCTTGTGTACCAAAGGATATCGGAACCAAGTTTTACGGTGGCCTAGTTTATACATTAAACTAAAACATGTTGCAAGCATAAGTGTTAAATTGTTTATCCGTTACAAAAGGAAAGGATATACAGACAACCCTCTTTATACCGACACTCGATACAACGACAAAATTCGTTATAATGACAATTTGAATGCCACGTAACCTTCGCCAAAGCGGTGACATTTAATGAAAAATTATGCAAGAATATTGCATTAAAACTTTAAGCAACATATGTTTTGGATATTTGTTAGAATCGTCTCACTGAGGCGATTCTAACAAATATCCAAAACATATATTATATGAGAAAAAAAAGAATAAAACAAGGTCTTTCTTACATAACATGCTGTCCATTAAGGATTCTTTACAACAGCACATTCATTTTAATAGTAAAATCTTTGGGAAAAATGCTGTCGTTGTAACGAGGGTTCACTGTAACATGGATGTTATGCGACAGACAGCATGCTTAGTTTTGACCCAATTACGGTTGACAGCAGTGTTTTTCTCTTTAATTGCACGACGGTGGATCGGGTCTCAGACTTTATAACGGTGCCGAATTAAAGCTTTCACTTGAGGGTTGATGCCTGATATTATGCCTTTGTTCGGGGCCTAGTCTTTAGATTTGACTGTCATTGTCTGAGGTGTTTGTCACAAGCCCACATCCTTATTACATCACCTTGATTTAATTCAATCTGATTTGCATGGTTTTCTGTGTTGTTTCATTGATTGAGTTAAGGAGCTATATGCGAGCTTAACAATTATTTTGTATTTGTCACAGCATTTGAACCTAGGGTGAAGATTTGGCGCCGGTAAAATCAACTTTAACCCAAATGTTTTTACTACTGACCGGTCTAAGACGGTGGAACTCGTGTTTTCGTCACGTTTGTAGTAAGGTTTTGTGGCTTCTCTTTTATCCGTGCGGTAACCCGCTGCCCGCTTTGCTTACTGTTTTATTTTTTTTTTATTTATCTTTTTTCTTGGCTTATGTTTTCTTGTACTGATGCTAGAATTGCTGTCTGGCATTAATACCACCTTGTTGGGGAAGAGACAGTCGGTTGCGTCGCTTTTCGTGGTTTGTAAAGTATGTGCTATCTGGCGTAGTTTGTTTACGCTTTCTCTTGGGGTCGTTGATTGGCTACGTTCTGAAATTGTAGTTCTTCTTGGACACATTTTACTATTTACGTTTCTGAGACTATACAAGCATCCAACTCCAGAGTTCATCTCCGACTATTCTGGAACAGCCTATGTATCTGTACAGTCTGTTCAGGTTCCTCATTATTCATGATTTACGTCGAATTAATTTTCATGGAGGAGCTGGTATAAATATGATACAAAATGTGAAAATTCGCTTAAAATGCAGACCCCTGCATACAATGTACCCCCTGTTTTATATTATATATTATTGCATAAAAAGCAGTGTCGCACGTTATTAACAGCCGTGCATTAACCGGCGAAAAGCCGTGTATTAACAAGGCAATTCACGCGCTGTTAATGCACGGCTCGCGCTATTAATGCACGGCTACGGAACTTTCAATATGCTCGTTACGGGGCCACAGAATTGCTGCCGTCACCAGATGTGTACTGCCCTGTCCCAGAACGAGCATAGTCCGTGGAAATAGCGTTCGCGCGACCATCGGTGAGAAGGCGAAACAACATAGTGTAAGAAAAAACGTGAACCGTAGCAAATGTTTTCAGGTTTTATGCAATAATAGCGATCGAACATGTTTTTTCAATGCATTAACATTCGCCAGGTCCCTTGGGAGGTGTTGAAAACCGCGGCCACGGGACCTGTAGAATGTTAATGCATGAAAAACCATGTTTGATCCCTATATTATGGGGGAACATGTGGTACACATTATACGGACTTCGCTACGTAATGCATATAGTCAACCACGGTCTATTTTGTAATAAATGAAGCACAGGCACTTCTATAAAGTGACCATCCATTACAAAAACACGCCTATTCAAATATACTGTAAATTTTACCACCAAAAAAATGAAAATGTTCAGATAAAAAATTCTGATATTTTTTTCCTGTTTCTGCTCAAAAAATCGATTATGGGTACTCGTTCGAACCGCCTCAATGAGGCGGTACTAACTAGTACCCACAATCTATGTTTTTGAGCAGAAATAAGGAAAATAATGTATACCCCTGTAAATCACAGTTTTACTATATAAAAGTAGGGTTTAAGGGGGTCAAAATTATATAGGCATGTTTTCGTGATGTTTGTGATTTACCAAGTTGCTTATTTCAGAACTGTAAAAGAAAAGTTACCTTAACAATTATATCTAAATATGAGCGTTACAGTGGCATAAATAAACTAGTTCCTTTTTTTTAATTTTTTTTTTCAGGCCTCATTATGCTGCCCGTGGTTCTGCTATTAGTACTCTTGCCACTGTGCCGAGGGGACTACGACTGTTTATGTAGCTATAACATTGAAAGCCCAGTGTACAACTCGGTAAAGTTTGCAGATTACTACCTTTCTTTATTCACAAATTTATGCCTAGTGTACCATAAAAAAAAACAGTATATATCGAGATCAGACGCCGCGTTCTGTGGCGTCTGATCAGGTTTTACACAGTTTGCAAATTCATATAATAAACGATATATATATATATATATATATATATATATATATATATATATATATATATATATATATATATATATATATATAATATATATATATATCGAAATTTGTTCGTTTGTGTTGAGGTTTAACGGCCCAGTGACCAATTGGGGTCATGTCGAGCGCTGTCAGTTTACCTAACAACACGTTTACTGGGCAGGCTTAGTCCTCTAAGCGGTTAACCAGTATTGTGCACATTCTTTTGCCAGAAACTGACAACTGCCCTTCTTGAATCAGCGGAAGGGAGAGAATGACCGCAGAAAATATTTCATGATCATTCTCCACGACACGAAAGAACTTTGCCGACTTCGGCGGTGGTCGAACCCGCGACCTCCTAGTCTCCAGTCGGGCGCGCATCCAACTGAGCCACCAAGGCCGGCACACTGTTTGCAGTTAAATACAGGAATTCATTTAATAAACGATAAACCTAAGATCAAACGTGTAACCCCTTAAATGGAGAATGTCTCTGTCCAATTAAGGATGTAGAAGAGTGTTTTTGGCATTTATGGGTTAATTACTTCAAAAATCTGAGTTTGAAGGCAAATCGATACATTTTCATTGGTAGGAACTATTAAAACTGTTTTACTTCCCCTCTAAGAATGGGTCCGCGCCAAAAGGTAAGAGTTTGTTCCAAAGGAGACCGAGTTCTTTCCTTTTAGAGTACAGTGAACCCTCGTTACAACAACAGCATTTGTTCCCAAAGATGTTGCCATTAAAACGAATTTGCTATTATACAGAAAACTTAAGGAGCAGATTGACATGTAAGAAGGTCTTGTTTTGTTCTTATATAGTGAGGCGATTCTAACAAATATCTAAAACATATGCTTCTTTAAAGTATTGAATATAATATTCTTGCATAATTTGTGACTAATTGGTACCTCTAAAGCGAAGGTTTCGTGACAGTCAAACTGCCATTATAGTAAATTTGTCGTTGTATCGAGTGTCGATATAAAGAGGATTGTCTGTAGACTCCCCTTTAGAAGGGATTGGTATGTAGTAAAGCAAACGGGAAGTCAAAACACGTGGTTCGTTTATATATATTGCTTAAAAGCTATCAAGTGTACCCGGTCCTTTTTAAACATACAGTTAACCCTCGATACAACGACAACATTTGTTACCAAAGATGCTGCCATTAAAATGAATTCGCTGTTGTAAAGAATCCTTAATAAGCAGATTGCTATGTAAGAAAGGTCTTATTTTGTTCTTATTTCCTTAAAGAACTCTTGTTTTGGATATTTGTTAGAATCGCTTCAGTGAGGCGATTCTAACAAATATCCAAAACATATGCTTCTTTAAAGTATTGAACAACATTTTTGCATGATTTGTGACTACAGTGAAGACTCTGTAAGAAAGCCATCTTTGAGATTGACTTTAGTGTGTGGGAAGGTGGCTACCTCATAAAGATACATATCATGTAATTTTGCTGGCAAAATTAAATGACATGTACTTTTATAAGACAGACACCTTTTACTCAGTCAACCACTATTTAAAGTCAGTCTTAAAGGTGGCTCTCTAACACAGGTTTTACTGTAATTGGTTCCTCTAAAGTGAAGGTTTCGTGACAGTCAAATTGTCATTTTAACGAATTTTGTCGTTGTATGGAGTATCGGTATAAAGAGGATTGTCTGTATACTATTGCAGTAATATTTGCGTGTGAACTTAGTTAAAGAAAATATTTGGCGACCTGTCATACACAATTTACTTTTTATATTTTATATAAGACCTTAATTATTCCAACTGCCCATCTTTATATACAGTCACGTAATTTGTATCGATAAAGAGAAATATTTACACTTCCATCAAGTCCAGAGATTGAATCCATCGGATCTATTTGCCTTCCGCTATCTCAAAAGATTGACAATTTAGCAGCATTTGAAATGTTCTGGTGACAAAGAGTTTGAATAATAAGGAACGAATTATTATTTTTTTGTGATTTTTATCGATGTGTAAATACCGGCGAATTACTAACAAATTTAACATAAGACCCTTCGGGTTCATCCGGTTTGTGAGTGATTCGCCTAAGTTTGCACTCTTGTCAATACGCGTGTTTGCATGTTGATTTTAGGCTTCACGGTCGGCCTCGGTAATTGGTTATCTACACGAATTCGACTGCAAAGCTTATCTTCAAACTGGAGCCATAGACCCGAAGACGTGGGCATCAATTGCCTATCAGAAGCAGGTAATTTTAAAGGCGTAGCCAGGAAGTAATTATTTTTATACACACTGAAGAAACATTTAGAAAAAATCTCCCTAGTTTCACTTCCAAACTGGGTGCTACTCTTTTAGGAGTATGCAGAAAGGAATTATTTTTATACACACCGAAGAAACATTGAGAGAAATTCTCCCTAGTTTCCATTCCAAATTGGGTGCTACTCTGAAAGGAAAGAGTTTGCTCCCAGAGGAGAGCCCTTATGATAAACGAGGAGAATAATATTTTATATTTGGTGATGTCTCTTCATTGCAAATACAGTCGAACCTCGTTATCTCGGACTCGCTTATTTCGAATCACCGCTTATCTCGAAGTGAAAATCTGGTCCCTGTTTTAAGATGAAACTATGACAACAGGTTACAATATAATGTGGAAAAGAGGAGAAATTGCTCCTAAGGAGCAATTTCTCTTCTTTTCCACATTATTTTATATATATATTTCTAACTTCAGGAGTCAAATTACATATTCATTTGTTAAATGTGGTTGTTCAATTTACTGTTTTCCTCAATCTCTCAACTCTGATATGTCGAGGTACGGATATCTCGAAGTGTTTTCAGTGAGTCCCTTGGAATTCGAGATAACGAGAGTCGACTGTACTTTCCTTACCCATATGCGCAATGTGCATAATGAGCGCTGCGTATATGATTTTCAGGAACTGACTAAATAAGAGTTATTTTTCATTTATCCAGTGAAACACACGTTCAAATACCAACTAAACGTTGTGTTCTTGGTTTATATTTGCACGAGCGCGGCTCCGATGTCCTGGTAGCCACGTGTTGGAATCCGCTTAAAGGCTTTCACGTTGTTTTCTTGCACAAAGTATTTTCGGCCCACTCACGGGCGGCCGAATATACGATAGGATTTTGCTTAGAAACAGCAAAAAACCTTGAACGCTCCAACTGTTTGGAAATGGTTGGTTTTCGACATGTTCATTCTTTCCAGTAGTTTGCGCTGAAAATCTGTGTTTATTAAACGCATACAGCCATTGGCTGACTTTAGCTCGACCAATAACTTTTGCTCTTTCAAACCAAACCAAGGAGCACTCGATTCCGATCAGATGTTGAAACTCAATAATGCAACGATGCAACGGGTTAATCTAAATACTGAAAAAGCTAACAATATGGAAGTCGGCTCAGCTCGCAGAATGAAAGGTAATTCGGCAGAGATAAGTATATTGAAACCACAATACACTGATTTCTAATTTACAGTAATACATTTGCTTATAGCTTTTATTGTTGTTTTAAGCTTCTGTCTGATAATAACAGATGACGAAATGTGGGATATTTGTTTTCTTACTCGTATTTTCCACTGAAAATAGATCTTGGCATCTTCAAAGCAAACAATTTTGAAACAGCAAGCTTTTTATACTAGAGGTATCCTGATTGCTCTAGATAAGACGAGGTATCCACAGAATATTTTCTTATTTCTCCATAAAAACGTAGTTTATGGACTCCCATCACGAAAACATACCTATATAATTTTGACCCCCTTAAACCCCACTTTTGTATAGTAAAACTGGGGTTTACAGGGGTATACATTATTTTTCTTATTTCTGCTCAAAACATAGATTGTGGGTACTCGTTAGAACCGCCTCTATGTTTGTGCAGAAATATAAAATAATATCTGAGTTTTTTATCTGAAAATTTTCAGTTTTTGGAGATAAAATTTTCTATATATTTGAATAGGTGTGTTTTCGTAATGCATAAAAACGTATGTTTTGGTAACCATTAGAAATGCCTAAGCAAGACACTTCTAATAAGTACAACAACATATGTCTTTGTGGAGAAATAGGAAAAACAGCCACACTTTCGGTTGACAAACTGGCTATATCTAGAGCTATGTATCTAGCTAAATATTTCTTTTATTTTTCCATGAAATGGAGTATTCGGCCATTTCTGCCAAGGGAACTGACCTTTACACTCTGGGCTAATTCAGCAGACAACAACTTGATGATATTTTTCTTATGTTCCCTAGAAATCAGGATTTACATTTCATGCAAATTGTCTCCATTGATGACGATCTGTATGAAATGTCAAATTATGTTTTCTGGGAAAATAAGAAACTTATTTCAAATTTTCATCTGCAGAAAACTTTACCCATAGTGTGAAACATTGAAAAGATTAATAAAATACTATCTATCGGTACTGTTTTCAGGGAGAAGTAAGAAAATGTCTTCTGTATTCATCTGTCAGGCTAGAAGTTTGTTTGTAGAATTGCTGATCTTTTGTTGCTTTGGAGCTAAAAGAAGAAGATAATAATTCAACATATTTAAGAATTCTGTGCAAAAAGATAGTCTTAGCTATTATTAGAATTATCAGTCTGCATAGCTCTTGAAAAGGTGCTTTTTTTAACCAAAATTATTCATATTTTTCTTATTATATGATTTCGGTTCTCATTAGAAGTGCCTCACCGATTGCAACACGCTTGATACATCAATGCATATGAATAGATATATGAAATAAATCGTGAACTGTTTTCGGCCCTTTCACGGGCGGCCGAATATACGATAGGAATTGGCTTAGAAACCATCACGGTGAAAACCTTGAACGCTTTAAACGCATTTGTAAGGCCGCAAACTTTCCTGTAAAGAATCTGTGTTTTGGTCCACTTGTTTCACCTACAGCGCTGATACTTGGATTACTAATAAACTAAGACATGTCCACCTGAATTCAGGCATGACGTAAATTAACTGACTTTGTTAATAATTTGCGTTTGAATCTGTTTTTGACCAAGTATCAGGCATTCATAGGGCATTCATTGCGTAATTCTTTAACAGCAAGCCACAAATATAACTATTATATACACAACCCTTCTTGAACAGTCATATGCTATGCGGGCCATTTCTAGCTTTTTAAAAGCTATCCTTGTCATCATGCTCAAGGATTCGATAAAAAGAATCAAATTATCAAACTAAAAGCGATACTCGCTTTTACTCGAACTGAACGCTTTGTGTCACGGGCACTTTAAATGGCTGCTTTACTATCAGAGAAGACCCTTATCAGAATGATTCTGTTTGGGGTCGTGCTATTTAATAAAGTAGATATATCCAAATATTTAAGTAAGTACGGTAAGAATGATATGATACCCAAGCCAACCTGTTCTTTCTCGGTCTCAAACTGTAGCCATAGGCAATCTTTTTCACTCAATATTCAAAAACTGCTCCATACTTTGGTCGCGCCAAGCGAAAAGTCTTTGAGCATTTACAAAATGTGCGGATTCTCATCATTCTGCGCATGCGCAAAGTATCATCCGGGCAGGTACTATCCATTCATACATTCTGTATATATTCCTTATGATTAGCGGAAAGTGAAGGCCCTGATCAGACTGCGCGGATGCGCAGTCTGATCTGGGCCTTTGCTATCCGCATATGCTCAGACACGTTTTCTTATGGCGCGGCTCATGGTTGACCACTTACTTCACTGTATGTTTTACTTTCAGTTTGATATAGACTTTTAAATAGTAAACATGCATTTTATATAAATTCATTGACTTATAATCCTTTTAATTTATAATTTTATATTCACTGGTAGACTTTTCCGGTATCTTATTGTTTTTCATGATTCTATTTTATAAGACTAATCTGATTTCAATTAATGCCCATAACTGTATTTTAATTCTTCAGTTTTTATATATGTAATGTGCTATGTGATATATGTTTACTACTGTTGTATGTTATGCCGATTTTAACGAATAAAAAACTATCCGATTAGTTTATGAGAATGTGTGCAGCCAAACATAAATATTAAATGAAACTTCCGCAGAAACCAAAGAGCCAACTACAAACGGGATGCAAAAAAACATAATAATAATAATAACGACTTCCGCTAAGTTTGTTTTGTTTCCTATAGTCTAAATCACAATTTGATAATCTACCCAAAGCGAATGGATTCTTTTTCTGAGCAGATAATTGAGCAGTGGTTTAGAATGACTGCACCTCATCCATCTATATCCTAGTTTTATCTATGCCTGTTTTGCAGCAGTGTTAATATAACCTAGTTGGCAGTTTTATCTTTATGATTCAGTTAATCATTATTTCAGTCAAGTATTATACAATATTTACGCTAAATACCTCGAACACCTAACCTCCTTACTGGTCCTAACTTTGAAAACAAGTCATCTTTACAACTAGCTGCGTAATTAAGCGGCTTTATGAGTGGCAAAGATTGTAGATCCTGATCAGACGTGTCTGGTCTAGGCTACGCTGTTTGCTCAGGCATGCCTGTCACAATACTTAAGCTAAAAAGCTAAACATAGATACATGTACGAGTTATATATATACCACGTATGAGCTGCATTGTCTTTGTTTTAACTTTGTAGCTTGGTTTTGTTGAGATAGACCAACAAATAAAGATACAAGTCTGCCCTGGAGACCCCTCTGTCACCGATATGTGTAAGTTTTATACATCAGGTTCAAAGCTAACGACGTCGTTAGTTAACGATTCGTTAAAATTTACATCAAGTGATACGCAAATATGCTGAAATTTTTTGCTGAAAAAATGTGAGTAGCTTTTGCACTGCAAAAGCTACTCACATTTTTTTTTCAGCAAAAAATATTAGAATATTGTATATTGAATCCGCTAAAACAGTTAACGAAATGATCCTTAACGAGCTCGTTCAGCTAAAGACGCTTTGAACAACTGGGCCCAGGATAAATGAGCTAGCGCATGACCAAACCTTTAAAATGGCATGTGCGCCCAGCGAACACTCAGATCGGCCTGGGCATCCGACCAGTCTGATCAGTCTTGCTGTGCACGCAATGGGTAGCTAAGGACCCAAGCTTTCTTCATGCGGACAGCGAAGACTCTGATCAGACTGGGCGAATGCCCAGGCTGATCTGAGATTTAGCTGGGCGCACATGCCATTTTGTAGTTTTTGTCATGCGCTGGCTCATATGGAGATGCTCAGAAACCGTCACAATTACGAAACACAGCCCTTCGATAGCACCGGTTAACGGTTCAACGACACAAGAAGAAAACACAATTAATCAACTCACCAAACCAGAACGAACGGCAAAAATAAACTGTAACGATGCAAACTCCGAACTTTATGAGCTAAAATTCTTCTTATTATTTTTTAAATAAAAATTAACATGTCACACAGATTTTTTTTGGTGTGGTGGGAGTTACATTTTAAGATAATCGTATCTTGGGCTGCAACACTGCATCTACGCAACACTTGAAATGACACCGTATTGCCTGGGAAATTTTATTAGTTACGAGATAAATTCGTTCTACAGGCAAAACGAATACATCTAAATAATTATTATAGTCGAGGCGCGTGCCTATGGAAATGAATATCTATTAGTGGAAAGTAAAACTAGGTATTCTGAAGGTTATGCCATTATTTGAATGCTGACCTAATTTACCTAGAAATTTCACTTATATAAGTCAATCTTTTATCTCAAGGAAATACTAAAAGGTCGTACATCATGATTTGGGAGAAACATTGAGCTTAAGACTGAAAATAAAAACTGTTGTTTAAAGGCATAAGAGTTCATAGTCAATATTTGCAAAATTGCAAATATGTATAGACGTTAAACACCTCCTAGTCAACGAGAGTATTCAAACGTGTTATCGAATAATTTAGTGTAATTTTCGTGCTAGTGCCGAATTCATACTCAATGACAAATATATGCTGAACTTTCTCTGTTTCAACAAGAATGGAAGAGCAACGCTGCTAGTAAGGAAAGAGATGAGTTTCTGCATTTGAATCCAAATTTGACGTGTACCGTTTCGGGAAATTCTTAGTACACTTAAAAGTACACTTAAAACAGAATAATCAAGTACGTTCACCGTTTGATTATCTATTAACTTCTGTACTTGAAAAATAAATGAGTACACGCACGCTAGAGTTTCGTAGGAATAAGATTTTTACAACGATTTACCAGCATATGCGGAATCCGGACAAAAAATATCATCTTCATACAAATATGCTTAAGTATGAACACACTCAGATATAGTCCTGCCTCAAACGAAAGTTAGAAAAAAATCTTCATTGTTAAACCAATTCATCACTGCAGCCCAAAGCAAAATACCATTGCAAACAGTGTAGAGCCAGATGAACTGGTTCGTAGCCATCTCATCTGGATCTATACTGTGTGTCATTCTATATTTGATTTATAACTAACACACCTATTTGCGAAAATGAATGTCCTAATTAAAAAATGGAAGAGCGCACTTTTGAAACTCAGGCTTTAAACACAACTTCCAGTATGAATTATATACCCTTTTATTCTTCGCGTCCCATGAAAGTGACATTGGCAAGCAGTGTAGACCATTGTGAGACCCCGTGTTCTAAGGCGTCTGATCATGGCCTATACTGCTTCCATTAAGTGCATGAAATTCTATGAAGCGTGATAATAATAAAAAGAAAACACCCTTCTACTTAGACCTATCCACAAAGCTGAAATGGAAGAGTCCACTCGGCATAAATGAGCTAATTGTCTCGTCCTTTCTGTTTTATTTGTAGTGCCTGCTCTTCAGTCATCCGCTAAACCAAACAGTCAGACAACGCAACCAAAAGGAATAACATCAGTCAAGAGCATTTCAGTGAAACAAACAAACTCACCACTAACCCCGACCACATACAGTTACTCACCAAGCCAGTCATCTACGGCAACATCAGTAATACAGTCAACAGAGGCACCAACGACGAGTGGTTCTTTGTTAATGAATAGTGCACTCCTTGGTCTAACAACGACACCAAATCCTACGACGACTCAAGATGTCACAACATATACTATATCGTCAAAACTGATGGCAAGGCTGACAACCAATTCTTACAGTAGCAATTTATCTTCATCCACTGGCTCATCTCGGCAGTCCTCCTCAGGCTTATTTGGTATCTATCTTGTTTTAATAGTTTCTGATTTTCTTACCGCAAGTAATTTTATCTGTATTAAATAAATTTTTGAATAAACAATAACGTTCTAAGTAGTTCAAAATATTAAACAAAAATAT
Source organism: Anodontia alba (assembly GCA_964016985.1). NCBI lineage: Eukaryota > Metazoa > Mollusca > Bivalvia > Lucinida > Lucinidae > Anodontia > Anodontia alba. Next base: position 8,709,978 of record OZ024836.1, on the reverse strand, counting down.
TCTTTTGAATTGAAATAATGATGTTTTCAGGTAAAATCAATATTGCCTGGAGAAGCGATATGTACAAATATAGAGGTTGGAGATTGTTGCAAATCTTATTTATTTTGGTTTTGCATATTTAATTAAGGCTTTATGACGTCAGAAAGCCCCATTAAATATTCAAAATCTTGATAACATACTTATTTGCGTTCACCCTCTATTGATCAAAATGTATCAATATGCACAGTGTCAAGCGTTTGCATCTAAGATACATTGTTCACCAATGTTGCTTTCCCTTTAAGTTTATATGTACGTTTCTGTATTTCAGGAGACCCATCTGTTTGTCCATTGACACAAATACAGTTTGCTCAGAAATATGGAGATATCCTAGCACAATATGGCGATAGCTGCTACACAGTGGTCAACTTCAAAGCTGCTTGGGAACATGCTGAGGATATCTGTCAACGTCATGGCGGACATCTGCTTCATATAGCAAACGAAAAGGAAAACAACTTCATCTACAACTTGCTAGACACCCAGTTTAGTCACTCAGTTTGGATAGGGCTTCACGATATCGGTCATGAAGAACATTTTAAATGGACGTCAGGTAGCTAGCTGGGCCCAGTTGTTAAAAGCATCGTTAGCTTAACGAGCTCGTTAGTGGTCAAATATTAACTGTTCTAGTAAGAGCAGTATATAATTCACAGTTGTTTTTGTTTTTGCTTTTGCTGAAGAAATCTGAGTAGCTTTTGCAATGCAAAAGCTACGCACATTTTTTCAGCAAAAATATTAGCATATATGCCATATTTAATGATCAAAGTTTTAATGGTAGATTAACTAACAACATCGTTAGTTTTGAACACAAGGCACAAATTTTCATAATTGGGCAACATCAGGCAAAGATGCCTTAGAACATGCGCAAAATGCACAGAATCAGCTTATCCTGCGCATGCGCATAGCATCATCCGGGCCTTTTCTCTCCATTTATATATTCGGTAGTATCCAATAATTTTGTTAGCGGTGAAGGCCCTAATCAGAATGCACGGACGCGCAAGCTGATCTAGCCCTTTGCTGCCCGCATATGCCTGAAGACACGTTTTGGCTTGGCTCACCTCATTTGCCTTCATACTCAAATACAACCACGCGTTTGAAGATGATCTAAATTATTAGGACTCTGCCAACATTGTATTTATTTAAGTGGAACTGAAATAATTTATTGTATCTCTGTTAACATTGTTTTCCCCGTCTGGTAACTCTTAGATGTTAAGCAAAGATTTAGCTCCCAGAGGGAGTTTATACACTTTACAGTGTCTCTTTAAGGTTGGCACCTTGCTATCAATGTCTGTGGTTGGGTCCATCGTGGTCCTGTTTGTGTTTTCTTATATCGTGGCTTCTGATTTCAACTGAGCCCTTTGCTTTGTTCATCACAATGTTTGTCACTGTGATATCTCACAGATGAGGTATGCGGACCGAACATATATTTGTAATTTGGACATGTTGGAGCTGCATCGAAATTAATAGTGAGCTCTCGCGCGAGTAAAATTAGTTTAAGCCCACCCCACCCCTTCCCCTACTAGTTTTCCTACTGACCATTCTCTGTTGGTCTGTTGTTCTTTGTTTGTGCGTCGCATCACGAAAACACGCCTATATAGTTTTGATCCCCTTAAACCTCCCTTTTCCACAGTAAAACTGGGGTTTACAAGGATATACATTAATTTTCCTATTTCTGCTATAAAACATAGTGTGGGTACTTGTTAGAACCGCCTTGCCGAGGCGGTTCTAACAAGTACTCACAATCTCTGTTTTAAGCAGAAATACGAAAACTATCAGAATTTTTTATCTGAAAGTTTTCATTTTATCGTGATAAAATTCTCAATATTCTTAAACAGGCGTATTTTCGTAATGGGTGGTTTCATTGTGGCGTTTGTATAGTCATTATTTGTTCCTTATCTCTCCTTCGTTTGTTGCCTGGGGAAGTTTGTGCATCGTGATTGTGGCATTTTCTTTGTATCTTCACTTATCATCACGAAAACATACCTATATAATTTTGACCCCCCTTAAACCACTTTTATTTAGTAGAACTGGGGTTTTCAGGGTATACATTTGTTTTTCTTATTTCTGCTCTAAAACATGAAAAATATCAGACTTTTTATCTGATATTTCAATAGGCATGATTTCATAATGTATTTTTGACAAAAAAGGTTTTGTTCTCTTCGTAAAAGGGGCTTACTCTAGAGGACAAGAAATTGCTCGCAGAAGGAATTTGATACACTTTAAGGTGTCTTATGAAAAATTGTCTCGCCCCTTTTAAAAGGATTCTATTCTATAAGGAAATAACTTGCTCCCAGATGGAAATGATACACTCTGATGTGCCTCTTAGTTGTCTCCCTATGATACTGATAAACTTTAAGATGTTTCTGACAAAATAATTTTGTCGCCTTTTGAAAAGGGTTTTACTATGTAAGGAACGAAGTTGCTCCCATTGAGAAATAATACACTCTAAGTTGCCTATCTTTGATATTGATACATTTTAAGGTGTCTCGGATAAGATTGTTTTGTTGCAATTTGAATAGTGTCCTACACTATTATAAAACAATTTGCTCCCAGACACACCTTATTGTGTAGATTAATTCGTTTGTATCATGTTCGTGATATTCGCAGACCCTGGGGTGTTTTTGCGTAATTCAACCCGACTATAATTATTCTGCATGTTTTAGGTGACCCAGTGACGTACACAAACTGGCTTCCTGGACGGAAAGACAACCATGATTCTCATTACGAAGAGGACTGCGTAGAATTTATTCCCTATAGGAATCATGGTGCCTGGGACGATTTACCTTGTGGAGACTACCCGGATGATGATCATGACAAAGATTGGGGATTTACAAAGTACTTCATTTGTGAGCATGGTAAATCACTCCCATCACGAAAACATGCCTATATAATTTTGACACCCTTAAACCCCACTTTTATATAGTAAAACTGGGGTTTACAGGGGTATACATTGTTTATCTCATTTTTGCTTATAAACATAGATTGTGGGTACACGTTAGAACCGCTGCTCCGAGGCGGTTCTAACGAGTACCCACAATCTATGTTTTAAGCAGAAATATGAAAAATATCAGAGTTTTATATCTGAAAATTTTCAGTTTTTTGAGGTGAAATTTTCTATATATTTGAATAGGCGTGTTTTCGTAATGTTTATTCCACTTTTGGTATAACAAACCAAATAGCTGTATGCAATGAGAAACTGTAATTACTGGAGTTATAGAACTGACAGAGTATCAATGAATACTAAACTCGGATTCAAGCTCATTATCTCACATCTCGCAAAACAATGGTATGTAACGGTTTACATTATTAGGCAGATTTACAGACTGAAATCCTTCTTGACTTTTCTTTAATATTGTTTCTTGGATAAATCAGTCTTAATGTGCTTAATGACGATAATCATTGCAATACCGATAGTTTACGATGACATGGTTTGCACAGTTCTAGACAAGAGGTTATCAAGATAATATTTCTTGACAAAACCTATTCTATTATTAAAGATAATCATTAAAACGCTTTGGTGGTGCTTATGAGTACCAGCAAAATCTGCACTTATAATGACTACCCATGATATATATGTTTGTGGAGAAAAGAGAAAGTGTGTCAGTGAACGACAAAACCTACAATAAAAATATATGCGACCAGCCAAAACTCAAATCAGCCTGTGCATCTGCGCAGTCTGATCAGTCTTCACTAATTGCATTGTCTTCTACGGCCTCAAGGCCAGCCAAAGAGGACTGAACAAGAGTCCTTGCCATACTAGGTGGATGTACAGGCTGATCGGAATCTTTGCTGGCCACACAGGTCTTATTGTAGGTTTTGTCGGACGCTGACTCAAATAATATATGTCAGTATTTTTATTTTAAACAAAAAAAAATTGGCTTATGTAGAGCTATCTTTTAGATATACAGATTTTACATAAGCCTGTTAACATGATGCCCTCAAGTGACCGATTTAAATCTGGCAGACTGAGGAAGTTTGAAAAAAGAAAATCAGCCTGCGTGTTTATTTATTAAGTGCATGGCCAAGACTATTCCACAAATGCTCCGTACGCATTTAGTTTATAGGTTATAGTCAGATCCAGGAACAATCATATTGTTTATGTTTATATACATGTAAATGAACAAATAAAGTATTTTTACAACTTAATATTCAATGCACATCAATTTTGGACACTAAGGCCGCCAGTCATGTTCTTTTCACTGGACAGCACTGTCCGTCTATTCGTGTTAAACCTTGCTGGAGCGATCTAATCTTTGATCAGGAAATTTTATACTAAACTATGCGCATGTACATATCATTTTGCTGTTGACTGGTTTACAAAAAAATAAACGTCAAAAAGATTGCCTTTGGAAACAAAGAACACACTACAGATAAAAAAATGGGAGTCTCGGTTTTATTGAGTCTCTTCATAAGCAGTAATGAAGTTTGCAACACTGCTTACGCCCTCTAGCGTATACATGAGCAGAACTCCATCTTCAAAGATTCCACAATAGGCCCAATGATTCCAATGGAAATGAAATATAATCTACACTATGGTAAAGTACGGGAAGACGTGCTATCGCCGCCACACGGCACTAATACCAGCTGCAGTGTAGTAAAATAAACGTCAAAAAGATTGCCTTACTCGGTCATTTCTTTATTGAGTTTGAGCACGTTTTAAAATTAATTTCACTAAAAGCTTCTATCAAAGCAGCTTATATGTTATACTACAATTTATGTCATCTAGGCAAAAGAATGAATTAAACACACACACACACACACAAACACACAAACACACAAACACACACACACACACATACACACAGTGATGCAGAATATTTTGTTGAGTATATTGATCTTGAACTTGCAAATGATGCATGAACTGTTAAAGCGAATAATTCGCAGAAGCTCGAGTTTGTGCTCGGTTCATATTGTGGCCAGAATAACCATACTTATATTCATCTGAGTATATTTTATATAGCTTCTAAACAAATGATATCCTTAATGTATGTGTACCTGTCACATAAATTGAGCTCTGGACCAATGCCACTTCAAATGAGCAGTGCAAAAAAAAAAAAAAAAAAAATGAAATGTTGCATTATTTTATGGTATGTAGCAGTGAAATAATGACCCTGCTCAAAATACACTTTAAGTTATTACATTGTGTATCAGAGTAGATTATTATTAGTTATGTTAAGGAGTCCCTGTAATGTCATGCTCCGCCATAACATATGTTAGAAAAAAGGAGATTAGTATAGTTTACAGATTTTAATTTGTTTATTACTCCTTGCAATGCTTTTACTGCATAAATCAGTCTTATTGAGCTTAATAATCAATCGTTTTCTCTTTTCCAACATTGTATTGTAAATATACTATGCCTTACATAATACTAGGCAAAAGGATATCAAGACATTGTTTGATTTCGCCATTGAACATATGTTATTGAAAAGGTAGAAAAAAGTCAATACATTTTGTTTATTGGCTTATCTAGAGCTATAATAAAACATTTAAAAGATTACCTTTGGAAACAAAGAACACATTACAGATAGAAAATGGGTCTCGGTTCTACTGAGACTCTTCATAAGCAGTAATCAAGTTTGCAGCACTGATTAAGCCCTCCAGAGTATACATAGCCAACCCAGCTAGCATTCTTTATAAATCTATAGCGGGCCGTTATCGACCCGTCAGCTACCCTGACGGGTCGATAACGGCCCGCTATAGATTTATGTAGAATGCTTACTGGTAATGGGTAAAAAAATCCGAAAGGAAATAAAACTATTATCTGCACTATGGCTAAGAAGTATACATTAACCCTTTACTACTCTCTGGGCTAATTCAACAAACGACAAATGGTTACTGGTTTTAGTTACTTTTCCCAGAAAATAGGCTTTGATACTTCTCCAAATTAACTCCAAGGAAGACAAGAAATGTATATCAAGAATGTCGTCTGCATCCTGAACGTGAAACGTGTGTGTTAACATACTGTGCTTTTGTAGCTTCTACCGCACAGCCAGCTACAAAACCCAGTTCTCAAACGGCACAAACGGCCATGATGATACAAGCAAATACTACTGCGGCACCAATGCAGCAATCAAGTACGACACAATCTGCAGCAGCAACAACGACTGCAAGGATGTATAGTTCTTTGTCCGCTTTATCGACACAGCCATCAACAATTAAAAACAGAACAGTCTTGGCGCTAACAACGTCAAAGCCGTCATCAACACAAGGTAGTTGGATCCTCTCACATCGCAGTGGTATCGACCACTGACACAATTGTTCCAAGACATAATCTGACAAATTTACCGTTAAGTATTGTTTCACCTGTACAGTTGGCCACAGGATTAAACGGGATTTTGTGTAGCTTTGTGGCTGCTCGCCACTGGGCCTTTTCCATTTTTTGTCCTGTTCGTTGCCTTATTGTTGTGTTTAGTGGATCCTGTCTAGCACTTTGATCACGTTTTGAGGAATTGGTCTGCGGCTTGTGTACTGTTTGTGATGGCTTGTAATTAGCCGTAAAAGTGCTTTAAACACCCGGTGGTTAAAACGGCAGCCGGTGGCGGCGGTTTGTGATTGTGGCACTCCCTGGACTTTTCTCTTACCCTTTTTTTACTCTACTGACCGTTCTGAGGCGGTAATCCCGGTGTTAGTCGTACTCTTTGTTGCTTTGTGGTTTATTCTATGAGGCGGTTTGTTTTATGTGTTACCTTGTGTCATTTTGTTCTTGTGCTTTTTAGTCCTTTTAGTATTGCGATTACTTTGCTTGGGGAAGAGAGAGCTAATCTGAGTGCTTTTCGTACGTTTGTTCGATTTGTGCTTGTTTGGATTTGTCGGTTTCCTCTTCCTCTTGGTGTCTGGGAAGGTCTGCGGTTTGTGATTGTGGTATTCCCTAGACTTTTTCTCTTACCTTTTTTTTTTGTTTGCTTTTCCGCTGTGTCATTGGAAGGCTATGATCTGTGATTGTGGCTTTTCCTTGACATATTCTGTACTATTTGTGTTTAAATTGTTTAAGGGTGAGGTAATTCTGTCAAACTGGTTTTGTCTCCTTCATTTAAAAGGATCTACTTAAAGAAGAAAAATTTGGGTGATTTTTTTTTCATTTTATATTCATCTTATAAAACAAACAAAGCATATATTGATTCTGGACCAGTTTACAATAGATAAACAGGAAGTACCCAGAAAAGACCACAATCTTTAAGCGCAGACCTCCCAGTAAGCATTCGTTATAAATCTATAGCGGGCCGTTATCGGCCCGTCAGCTATCCTGACGGGCCGATAACGGCCCGCTATAGATTTATTGGTATTCCGATGGGAACTATTGATTGGTATTCTGATGGGACTATTGATATTCCGATGGGAACTAATTGTGCTCCTCTTGTTGCAGATTTGTTTCTATTTTGTAATGAGAGAGATTTCATGAAGTCTCTCTCGCGTGAAAATCAGACTGACATTATTGAGGCTTTCAATTCAACTTCAAGATACCTTGATGACTTATTAAATATTACAATATTTACTTTGACCAAATGGTGGACCGGATATACCCTACAGAACTCCAATTAAATAGAGCAAATTCTTCCGATACCGAGGCACCTTTTTTGGATTTGAATCTATGTATATCTAATGGTACAGTTTCCACCAAAATTTATGATAAACGGGACGATTTTGATTTTGATATAGTCAATTTCCCTTTTCTGGATGGCGATGTCCCCCGGCGTACCTCATATGGGGTATACATATCTCAACTTATTAGATTCGCCAGAGCTTCTTCAAATCTTAATGACTTTAACTACCGTAATAAAGCCCTTACTGCAAAACTTCTTAGGCAGAGCTATCGTTATTTTAAATTTCGTAAGGCGTTTTCGAAATTTTATCGCAGACACAGTGCCTTGTTAGGAAAATATAGCGTCAGTCTGAAAACACTTCTGCAACAAGGTATATCGGAACCAGAATTTTACGGTGACTTAGGTTACAGATTCAGAAAAACTTTTGTAGGTAAATCTAACTTTTCAGAGCAATTCAGAAAACTTATTAACCGTTAAAAAAGAATTGGCTATAGCCTGGATATTATACGGCAGACTGCATGCCTAGTTGTCAACCCAATCATTGTGGATGGCTATGCTTCACTCTTTAATTGCACGACGGCGGTTCGGGCCTCAGACTCAATGACGGTCTTTTCGTAAAACTTTAACCAGTGGGTTGGGACTTGACGATATGTCTTTGGCTTGGCCCGCCGTGGTTCAACTACTGGTTTTCATTTACTCTGGCATACAGTAGTTAGCCATGAGTACTCGTCTTTGTTTATTATAGCGATTAATTTGATTTTTATGTTTTCGCTTTGATGCATTGACTGAGTTGGGAGCCTTTATGCGAACCGAATTTTTATGTATTTCTGTATTAAGAGTATCTGTCTATCTTCCAATAATGCTTAACCCATTTCTGGGACTTGTAGCATGAGTAGCATCGGGACCCAGGGTGAAGTTAGCTAGCTGTAAAAGTGCTTTAAACCCCCGGTGGTTTGCTCTACTGACCGTTCCAAGGCGGTGGTCCCGGTGTTATTCTTACTCTTTGTTGCTTTGTGGTTTATTCTACGAGGCGATTTGTTGTATGTCTTTCCGTGTGTCAGTGCTTTTCGCACGTTGTTCGATTTGAGCTTGTTTGGATTTGTCGGTTTCCTCTTCCTCTTGGGGTCTGGGAAGGGCTGCGGTTTGTGATTGTGGCACTCCCTGGACTTTTCTCTTACCTTTTTTTTTTTTTTTTTATAAAGAATACTAGTTGGGCTTGTACGTCACCGGATAGGGATTAAATGATATGAAAAAACAAATCAAAACAATAATACCTCGAAAACAAAATCGAGAAAAACTGCAAGAAAATAATAATAAAAACGTAAACAGCAGTGGCAGCGAGACAAAAGGAGAAAACTAAACAGCCCGGGCACGTTATTTTATTTTATATTAGGTTTTCTGTTACTGTTAAGCAGCAATAACTGCAGTATTACATATTGTTATTTTTTCATTACGTTTTGCGGCGTGATAAAATTGAATTCGAATAAAAAAAATAAGTCGTACTGAACTAATAGTGACAGGCCGTAAACTACGCAATATCTGCGCTGCTTCTATTTCATATACATATCAAAGTTACATTAGAATTATGTTAGAGGGTATGTACTTACATTTCAGGAGACACGTCTCTTTGTCCAATAACACAAATACAGTATGCTCAGAAATATGGAGATATCCTAGCACAGTATGGCGATAGCTGTTACACAGTGGTTAACGTCAAAGCTGCTTGGGAACATGCTGAGGGCATCTGTCAAAGTCATGGCGGACATCTGCTTCATATAGCTAACGAACAGGAAAACAACTTCATCTACAACTTGCTAGATTCTCAGTTCAGTCACTCGGTTTGGATAGGCCTACATGATATCGGTCATGAAGAACATTTTAAATGGACTTCAGGTAGACTGTCACCTTTCGTTTTCAGTAAATGTATTACGGCATTTACGTTAGCTATGCCAACAGAAATGGCTGTTCAGTGTCGACGTTGTTTGCAACTGATTTTGTAGATCAACAGGCTTGTAACGCTCGATGTTGTTTGGCGAACGTCTTTCTAAAATATGCATTATCCTAATTGACCATGTTTTATAGTCCGTTTACACAAACCGTAAGATAAATAGATACACCTGAAAGAGTTTACCGCCATTTTGCAAAGGGAGACATCTTTTGCAGGCGGTGATTGGTGTCCTAGTATTTATTCAAACGAGCATGGGAGCTACTCGTCAAGAAATATACTCCCAGAGGAAGCATTTTTCCCGGTAAGAGGTTATGAAGGTAGATAAATATTTCCCTGTTAGTGTCAATTCTATTAAAATGATATCCATTCCAATAAACACCGATTTGCACGTACCTTATTATCATATGGGCCATGCCAAGCAATAATATGCCTTCGAGGATCCACAAAATGTACAGATTCAGATTCATCCTGTGCAAAGTATCATCAGGGTCTGCTTTCCATTCATACATTGTATCAAAAAATCATTTTAACGGACAGCGAATGCTCTGATCAGACTGTGTTGATGCGCAGGCTGATCTGGGCATTCGCTTTCCGTATATGCCTGAAACACGCGTTTGCTTGGAGCGTCCCATATATTTCCAGCTGCAAGCTAACATTATCTGGTATATCTTCCAGTGTCCCTATAAAATAGTATAGACGCTGCAGAGGCATAATCACAAAACATAGCCTACCGATAACACTAAGAGGAGGACCAAACAAACCAACACAGGCAGTCTGCAAACCACAAAAAAAGGTAAGAGAAAAATGCAGGGAGGGCCACAATCACAAACCGCAGCCCTTCCCAAACCCCAAAAGGAAGAGAAAACCGACAAATCCAAACAAGCACAAATCGAACAAACGTACGAAAAGCACTAAGATTAGCTCTCTCTTCCCCAAAGCACAACTCAAAGAAAAGCAAAGCAACCAGCTGCTCTTTCCAAACAAGTTGATCATAATATTTGATAAAAACCACTTAACACAACAATAAGACAACGAACCGGTAAAAACCGAGAAAAGCCCCGCAGCGAGTAGCTACAAGACCAAAAAAAAAAAAAAAACAAAAATTATAATAATAATAATAATAATAACAGAACCACCGCTTTGAACGATCAGTAGTATAATAAGAGTCAAAAAAGATTGCCTTTGGAAATAAAGAACACTAAAAAATCACAATAATCGGAGACTCGGTTTGATTGAGTCTCTTCATATACAACACTGTAGTTTGCGAGGCTGCATACACCCCATAGCGCCAGCTTAAGGGGTATTTGATTTTCAAAACAACCAGGATGGGCTCAATGATCCCAAAGGAAATAAAATAAAGCCAACACTAAGTAGTAAAACCTACCAGTGGGGGAGGGGTAGGGCGGTGATCGGGCGTAGGGTTATTCAAATTTTACTGGCACCAAATCTTCGCCCTAGGTTTAAATAGTATATAAATAATATCAATAATAAAATGGTTGGCTCGCACAAACAAAGCAGCATTACTATATTAATGCGTTTTCAAAGAAATCATAACCATTGACATCACATTTTACATTCAGGTTATCTGATATATCAACATAGCTCTGGATTATGCACATTTTTCAGTCAAAATGCAATGATATTTTGACAGTGTATGTTTTAATTCATGCAGAAAAAAAATAAATATATTTTCCCGAGACCCCATTCTTAGCTAGAGCTGTGTATCTATGTTCAAACATCATGTCCATCATTGATAATACAATTATGGCAAATAAAATTTAATATTTAGAATATATGAATTAAAATATTTCTGAGGCAACCAACAGTTTATCAGTCTGTATCATCTAGCAAACTCGTTCTATAACGAAATAAATAATTCTAACCATCTATGACTTACTAGCGTCCCATAATAGAAACATTTGCAAACGGTGCAGACACAGATCAGACGCCGCATCATGCGGCGTCTGATCAGTGTCTACACTGTTTGCTTTATATACAGGAATTCATATGACATGATGATAATTAAAAACTAACCAGCCGTCTTGCTTTTGGAAACAGACCAGTCCAAAGAGTTGTGGTAGAAGAGGCCACGCGACGTACATCGGTTAGTTGGTCGCTTGACAAGTCGTTTAGCTCTATGTTCTGGTTATGGTGGTTCCTATTCGCTCGTAATTCCTTTCGGTATCGGACGTGAACGGCAATATGGGATTGTGAAATTTCCTGAACTTCATTATTGCTCGTATGCAGCAAATGTGAATATGTGACTGTATTGATGACTTGAGACTTACAGTATAAATCGATTCTAAAAGGAATGACCCTTGAGAGCAATGAATACACTCATAAAATTGAAAACAGCTTCAATATCGCACAAAATTACCAGTATAAAGAAGTACAAAAAAAAAACATGTAATGATCGTTAAATGCGCACTCAGCTTAACCCGGGTCTCGGATATGCCCTGAGGTTGCTAACAGTGTAGAGATAGATCAGTTGGCTATTGAGGAAGTCATTTGGCCTTGATTTGCACTGTTTGTCATTCAGTATGAAAATTTGTATCAACAGCCTGGATCAAGTAATCTGATTGGCTGGCAGTAAGAAGTGGGCGAGGCATCTTGATTATTCAGCATGACAAGGGTTAAAAAGATATTGCGATGAGGCAGATTTACCAGGTCTGTATATTCAATAGATGGGATATTCAGGTTGTAATGGCTTTTATTTTTCTTTTAGGTGACCCTGTAACGTACACAAACGGCTTCCTGGGCGAAAAAACAACCATATTCAACATATAGGATATTCAGATTGTAATGACTTTTATTTATCTTTTAGGTGACCCTGTAACGTACACAAACTGGCTTCCTGGGCGAAAAAACAACCATGATTCACATTACGAAGAAGACTGCGTAGAGTTTATTCCCTATAGGAACCATGGCGCCTGGGACGATTTACCTTGTGGTGACTACCCGGATGATGATCATGACAAGGATTGGGGTTTTACAAAGTACTTCATTTGTGAGCATAGTAAGTCAGAAGTTTACCAAATTTTCAGTTTATAGAAAATGAACTGTTTATCCCATGTTAGTCCGGAAAGCCAAAAAAGGGTAATTGGCAAACAATGCAGACCAAGATCAGACGCCGCAGATCGTGGCGTCTGGTCAGAGTCTACCCTATTTGCCTTTATAACAGGAACGTCAAGAAACATAGTAATAACAAAAAACTTTCTAGAAACTTTGCTATTGGAAATAGATCGGTCCTAAGAGTTGTGGTAGAAGGGTCTTCTCGACGCAAATGGGTTGTTCATCCATCGAAGTTTTTAAGATGTAAATCAAATAATTTATTTCCTTTGATTAACTTAAGTTGATTGTATACATTGTCAGGGACAACAACTGTGACAATAAAAGATTTGCCTCCCTTCACATTGAAGGCTCTCTTGAAAACAACAAGCAACTTCCTGGTGGAGCAATTTTTTACCTTTAAGAGACTATTTCAAATACTGAAAAAGCAACTTTCTATTTGCAAGCTTTGTAATTCACAGCAAAATGGCAGGGACATCCTACCACATTAAAGTGACTTACAGAGCTATAAATGAAATTTCAAAAGCTAACGTAGTTAACATTTCTAAATCATTACGAAAACACGCCTATTCAAATATATTGAAATTCTACCACCAAAAACCGAAAGTTTTCAGATAAAAATTCTGATATTTTCCGTATTTCGGCTACAAGCATAGATTGTGGGTAGTCGTTAGAACCCGCTTCGCCGAAACGGTTCTAACTAGTACCCACGATTTATGTTTTAGAACAGAAATAAAAAAAAATGTATACCCTTGTAAACCCCAGTTTTACTATACAAAAGTGGGGTTTAAGGGGGGTCAAAATTGTATAGGTATGTTTTCGTGATGAATTGAAAGCAAGTTCTGAATTTATGCTTTGTTTTCGTATTCTTTATCAGTTTTAAAAATACATTCGGCAAAGTGATGTTTCCAACTACGGTCAAGGGGACTTTAACCCTTTCAATAAACGTCAAAAAGATTGCCTTTGGAAACAAAGAACACACTACGGATCAGAAAATGGGCGTCTCGGTTTTATTGAGGCTCTTCATAAGCAGTAATGAAGTTGCAACACTGATTACGCCCTCTAGCGTATACATGAGCAGAACTCCATTTTCAAATAAACCACAATGTGCCCAATGATCCCAAAGGAAATGAAATATAATCTGGACTATGGTGAACGGGGAGACGTTCTACCGCCGCCACAAACCCTGAATTTCTAAAGTGAACTCTTCATCTATAAATTTGAATGTGTACATTATCTCAGTAAGGGACGTCGGCTAGACAAACGTCACAAAAACACACCTATATAGTTTTGACCCCATTACGAGCCGTCTCATCTGAATCTGTAATGTTTGCAAAGGTATCTTTTTTGGTCTTTAGGTACGAAAAGGTTAAGGCACCTGATAAATTCTATTCTAGTATAGATCAGACAATATTATCATGGAAAAGAGAAAAAAAAAAGGTTATCATCTAGTAAATAAATACCATATGCCATAACGGTCACTCTAGGCGAAATTAGACTAAAAAATATTCCAAGCTAACATTTTCTATAAATCTACAGCGGGCCGTTATCGGCCCGTCAGCTACCCTGACGGACCGATAACGGCCCGCTGTAGAGTTACAAAGAATGCTGACTGGGTTACTAGTTTAAGCTCTCAGCACTCCGCTCTCCAGTAGTAAACTAGTTTAAAGGCTCCATATCCCTCAAAAATAGGCATTTTTTTATCCAAGAAAGATTTAATAAATTAATATATAATATCAATACGATCATAAAATGCGGCATCTGACAGCCTGTAAAATTTCAGTTAGTCTCTCGTTTTTGAACTGAATAAAAAATGAAATGATTTTTTATCATATATTTGAATTAATATTGGCAACATTAATTCAGAGATACGTTAAAATCATTTCATTTCAAGAACGAGAGACTAAACTGAAATTTTACTGGCTGTCAGGTGCCACATTTTATGATTGTATTAATTATTTATTAAGCCTTTTTTGGACAATAAAGTGTCTATTTTTGCGGGATATGGAGCCTTTAAGCACCATCTTTCCTTCCAGTAGTTTTTCTATTGAACAATAGATGAGAAACAAATAAGGACAGAACAAACTCCATATATTAAAACATAGCCGCTTTAAGAAGAACTGCAACAGAGTAATTTTTGGCGGTTACTCTGTTGCAGTTCTTCTTAAAGCGGCTGTGTTTTAATATATGGAGTTTGTTCTGTCCTTATTTGTTTCTCATCTCTCCTACTTTTGGAGCTTCGGGAATGATGCGCTTCGTGATAGTGGTATTTCCTGGTTCTCTTTACTTATATTGTTCAAAGAAAACATGTTTATTATTTCTTTCCAGAGATAATAAAGCCTATGACAACAACACAAACAACAAATCTAGGTAAATATTAATTGTAATTTAAAATGCTTGAGACGAAATCAGATACAATGTACTTATTTTTAAATTGGAATGCATTTAGGGGAATAGATACACGTTTATGGAAGGAAACTGTGTCAGAAATGGTTTGTTGCCCTTCTGAAAAGGGGTCTACTGAAAAGAAAACAATGCTGGCCTTGGGAACATATTCTTTACTGTTAGAGTGGACACCTTTTAGAAGCGGTCCGTTGTGCAGAAAAGGAAACAGGAAGTCAACAACAAGTTGTTTCCCTTGTAAAACCTTGCGGAAATACTACCAAGTGTGTATAGTCCTTTAATATGTTTCAGTAGTGTTTGGCATTTGGAATTGTTATATGTAATATTATAGTTGTGTCATGAGTTTGTGCATTTTGGCCTCAGATCGCCTTTGCTTTATTTCTTCACAGTGGTTGTTATGCCCCACCTCCATCCCCGCCCTTCGAATAATGGTGGAAAGTGCATATAGTGTTACCCCTGCCATTCGTCCGTCTCCATCCGCGTCCGGCGTTACCAATTTGCACTTAAATGTTTTCAGACCTGTCCCTTACACATATTTCTAGTTATTATATGTGTCGCATAATATCGTCATAATGTAATCATTTGGGAACATTTAAAATAATTTGTGAATAGAATATTGCCCAAACCGGCTAAGAAACTTGTACAATGGTACCACCTATATTAATTTACTCTTTTTGAATTGACACTATAAAAACAGAATCTGCAATTTTCGTGTTCCTCATTATGCTCTTAGCTTTCAATGAATGCAATTTCTTAAAACTTAACACAACACTTCAAATGTGTCCAGAGGACACGGATGCCACAACCTGAAAAACTTAAACGCAAATAGCTAACGCCTGGATAACTTAAACGCATATAACTAACGATATCTCGAACGCGGACGGAGACGGATATTCGGACAGTGGTAACACTATATGCCCTTTCCACCATTCTTCGAATGGCGGGGCATCAAAAGCAATGGAAAGCAACTTTCGGTATATGTGGAATAAAATTGTCGCTTGGCAGGACAATGTGCTGAAAAAAAAACAGAGCAGCGAAACAGTCATGCATTTAATATAATATTTATGTTTTCAAATACAACAAAGATTGTTGCTACCACAATGAAAAAAAAGGAAAGAGAAAATTCTAGGGAGAGTGCCACAATCATAAATCGTAGCGCTTCCCAGACACCAAGAGGGAGAGGAAACTGACAAAACCAAACAAATCGAACAAACGTACGAAAGCATTAAGATAAGCTCTCTCTTCTCAAAGCGAGGTTATCGCAATGCTAAAAGGTCTGAAAAACACAATAACAAAATAACACAAGGTAAGACATAAAACAAATCGCCTCGTAGAATAAACCACAAAGCAACAAAGCTTTGTAGAACGGTCAGTAGAGTACACCACCGAGGGGGTATAAAGCACATTTACAGCTAGCCAACTTCACCCTGGGTCCCGATGCAACTCTTAATACAGAAATACATAAAAATTTGGTTCGCATAAAGGCCCCCAACTCAGTCAATGTAATCAAAGCAAAAACATAAAAATCAAATTAATCACTTTTATAAACAAAGACGAGTACTCGTGGCTAATTTTACTATATGCCAGAGTAAATGAAAATCAATAGTTGAACCACGGCGGGCAAAACCAAAGACATATCGTCAAGCCCCAACCCACTGGTTAAACTTTTAAGAAAAGGCCGTCAGTGAGTCTGAGGCCCGAACCGCTGTCGAGCAATTAAAGAGTGAAGCATAGCCATCAACAATGACTGGGTTGACAACTAGGCATGCAGTCTGCCGTATAATATCCAGGCTATAGCCAATTTTTATATAACCGTTAAGAAGTTTTCTGAATTGTTTTCTGAATCCGAAAAGTTAGATTTTCCTACAATTTTTCTAAATCTGTACACTAAGTCTTCGTAAAATTCTGAGTCCGATATACCTTGTTGTCAGACGGTTTTCAGACTGGTGAGTATCACTATGTGTTAATACAATTACACGATTACAGAGGCCTTTAGGCTTGGGAATTTGTTCAAGTTACATTAAGTGAAATGACATGTATGTATGTACCACAGAAGTTAAATTAGTTTAAATTAGATTAAAAAGTCTTTTTTTCTGCGTGAAGGGAGACAGTAACGAAAAACTTCACAATGCTGCGATTTTTATCTGTACAGAATATGCATCAGTAATGTTTGGCATTTGGCATTGTTAAATGTAATATTATAGCTGTCACATGCACAGTTTGGCATAAAATAAAAGATTGTTTCTAACCTGTAATGAATATTAAAAATATATTGTCTGTTTTCTGCGCTTTTATTAAAGAAATGAAGGTCATTTTTTAACATTCATTAAAGTCTGAACAACATTACGTTCTGTAAATGCACTTGGAATGTCAGTATTTGGGCTTGTTACCTGTGGACATCAATTGGCAAGCTTACACTGTTCTTCCTGTATGACTGTCAGGCTCGCTACGTTATGCATTTGAAGCAGATCAAATTGTCATTCTCATACACTTAATAGCTTGACAGGAATAACAATTTAACCGTTCACTTTTTTCGAAATAAACTTTTCTATATTTGAATTTGGATCCATGTATTATTGAAATTAAAGGTGTCTGTTCAAAATCAAGAAAAAGAGTAGCAAACCGTAAAGACCCTGATGAGATTACTCGTTATGAATGGTCCGTATACGGTTTGACTTTTGCTTGCTTTAGAGCTGATAATGTTAGAGATGAAATTATAACGAAATGATAGTATATAAGACTTTGCTGTGGTGTTGGACATGCGTTCTCGTGAAATAAGTTATAAATGGTTAATCTACTGCAAAAACACACAAAAAATAACAGGCCAGACAGAAAATCAGAAACTTTTCTTTTAGATGGCAGTTGGTGTATGTGCGTGGCGTCCTTAAAACATCTCCTTCTTTATCATAGTGTAATTGTTTGGGATCGTTTGAAATGATTTGTAAATAAGAATATTGCTCAAACTGGTGCTAAGAGACGTGTGCAATGTTACAACTTATTTCAATATACTGTTTATAAATTGATTCAATAAAACTGAATCTGCAATTTTCACTTTCTTTGATATGTTCTTTGCTTTCAAACGATGCAATTTCAAAGAAAACAAAACGAAAAAGCTTTGAAAAGCAAATTTTTATGTCTATGTGGAACTGCATTTGTTCTTAGCAGGACGGTATGCTGAACAAAATTAAGAAGTAAAACAGTCATAGATGTAATATTATGTTTATATTTTCAGATACAACAACGCCTGTCATTACCACAATGAAACCTGGTGAGTAGCATTATGGGTTAATACAATTACACAATTACAAAAGATTACTTTTAGGTTTGGGAATCTGTTTGAGTTAAATTACATGAAATGACTTGACGTGTATGCACCACAGAAGTCGAAAAAGCTTTTTAAAAACTCTTTTTGCGTAAAGAAAATAAGTTACACTTAAAGGAAACACTTTTGGTGCCAGTGAAAAAAAAAAACACCAAAACGGTGTGACCGTTCTAAAGCGGTATTTCTATTGCAGTTCATCGTTTGCGTTCGCTCTGTTTTCGTTTGTTCTGGTGTGATGTTGTTTTACGTCATTCAGAGATCCGTGAAACAGTCATACTATATTTTCAGATTCAACAACGGCTGTGCTTACCACAATGAAACCTGGTAAGTAACATTTAATGAGTTTTATACCATCACGGAGTATTAACTATGGTGGTGGGAAAGTCTTCAGATTGAGCAAAGTGAAATGATATAATGAAAATAACCGCGCCAGTTCTAAAAGGTCAAACACAAGAGAAAATGCAATTACCAAATTGGAGTACTGGGCCCAGTTGTTCAAAACTAGCGATGTCGTTAGTTAACGATTCGTTAAAATTTACATTGAATGATACGCAAATATGCTGAAATTTTTTGCTGAAAAAATGTGAGTAGCTTTTGCATTGCAAAAGCTACTCACATTTTTTCAGCAAAATATATCAGAATATTGTATATTGAATCCGCTAAAACAGTTAACGAAATGACCCTTAACGAGCTCGTTAAGCTAACGACGCTTTGAATAACTGGGTCCTGAACGATATAGAGAAGTAAAATGTATATAATTATATATCTAAAAAACGAGAGCCCACAATACAGGAAAATCAGGAAAATATATCCGCAAGATATATATATATATATTAGCTGTCTCTTTCCCAAGCGAGATAATCGCAATGCTAAAAAAGACTGAAAAACAAAAACAAAATAACACAAGGCAAGACTTAAAACGAATCGCCTCGTAGAATAAACCACAATGCAACAAAGAGTAAGACTAAAAAAGGTAAGAGAAAAGTCCAGGGAGTGCCACAATCACAAACCGCAGCGCCCCCCCCCCCCACCCCCACCCCCCCCGCACCCAGGCCCCAAGAGGAAGAGGAAACGCCGCCTTAGAACCGTTAGTAGAATAAACCACCGGGAGTTCAAAGCACTCATACAGTCGGCAAACTTCACCCTGGGTCCCGATGCTACTCTTGATGCAGAAATACATAAAAATTCGGTTCGCATAAAGGCTCCCAACTTAGTCAATGCATCGAAGCGAAAACATAAAAATCAAATTAATCACTACGATACTTAAATTCTACTCAAATTAGCCTGGATATATATATACCACTTTGCTTGTGATTACGACAGTGAAACCAACCAGGTAAGAGAGTGTCATCCCCGCCATCACCTGTTATTATTGAAAGCATTTACATTCTGAGTGTTTATACTTATAGTCTGGTTACAATGTCTTGACCGGGCGTGGTTTAAATGTGAGCAAAATGCATTGCCTCTGTCACTGTCAAAATGGCTCATTCTATTCATAAATGTGGTTGAACAGCGTTTGACATTACGATGGCACTCTCATTGTTATATTCGACATGAATGACTAGTACTCCCGAAGAACCAAAATGAACCAATATTGTCATTTATTTAGTTTGACTTAAGCAGTATTTGAAATAGCGAGTCAACTGTCTTTTTTTTTCAGATACAACGACGGCTGTTGTTTCGACAATGAAACCAGGTAAGAATGTCCGGGCGAACACAAATGTTATATCATCCTTTTGACTTATTTCATCCCCGACATCCCCTGCTATATCCCCTAGCGCCGGCTTAAGCGGTATTCGATTTTCAAAATAACCAGGATGGGCGCTATGATCCCAAAGGAAATAAAATAAAACCTTATAGTGACCTGAGGCTTCGGGTTCCCAGTTGCATTACGTCAAATAGAAAGTTGAAACCACAAGTTACAGGTCACCAGACAAGGTGGTATTTATATTATTGAAATCATTTGCATCCTGTATCTTTATAATTATACATGTATCTTACAATATTAGCCTGTATCACTCTGTAAAGGACATTTGCAGGAATATACGTTTTTTTTGTTTCATTATTTCCCAGTAAATGTTTTTGACACGTCTTTGCAGGCGTCTTTTATTAAGATATGAACTATTCATTGCCTGAAACATCCATAGTTTAGTTTTCTGATATCTAACGAATACAAACTTCTTTTTTAACCGCTGCGATAATGCAGTTAGTGAAGCATTTGCCTTGCAACGTTAAAAACATCACGGCCCAGTTGTTCAAAACTAACGATATCGTTAGTTAACGATTCGTTAAATTTTAATCGAGTGATACGCAAATATGCTAAAATTTTTTGCTGAAAAAATGCAGTGCAAAAGTTACTCACATTTTTTCAGCAAAAAATATCAGAATATTGTATATTGAATCCGCTAAAACAGTTAACGACATGACCCTTAACGAGGTCGTTAAGCTAACGATGCTTTGAACAACTGGGCCCTGAAAACAAAGCCTAAGCGGTGTTCAGTTAACCGAGAATTTCGCGGTTACTTGCAAACAAAAGAAAATTTTCCGTTCATTTGTGACGGTAGCGGACATCCACAAATTGTTCTCAAGCTGTCTTTTTGGCACAACCGAGATGACGGCCTGTGCGAATAATATTTTTGTATGCTTGTTCTTAACGAAAGTTATAGACTTATTTACTTGGTTGATATTATACATTCGATCCCTAGATTGTCGATACAATTTATTTGATTTGATATCAAGTCTCGTCAACAAGAATATCACCTTATTTGAGGTCGCATATAACGCGTTTACAATAAGCGTTCAGAAGATGCAAAATAATTTTTGAAAAACTCTGGCTAGTGATTTGCTTTATTGAACGCAGCCGAAGATCTGTTTGTGCTCACATTTATCTAGTTATAAGCTACAATGTCCGACAACGTATTTTCGGACATCGGCGCCCATATAAGATTCAAATCAGTGTGCGCTTTGGTGCAGTCTGATCACAATCTTTATTGGGCGTAGTTAGGATATCCAAAAACGCAAAGTTTCTTCATGCGGAAAACGAAAACTCTGATCAGACTGCGCATCCAGGCTAATTTGAGTAGAATTTGTTTGTTTGTTTGTGTTGAGGTTTTACGGCCCAGTCATCCTAATGGGGTCATGTTGAGCGCGGTCAGTTTACCTAACCACACGTTTACTGGGCAGGCTTAGTCCTCTAAGCGGTTAACCAGTATTGTGCACATTCTTTTGCCAGAAACTGACAACTGCCCTTCTTGAATCAGCGGAAGGGAGAGAATGACCGTAGAAAATATTTCATGATCAATCTGCACGAAAGAATGTTGCCGACCTCGGCGGGGGTTGAACCCGTGAGTCTTTGTTTATCGTAGTGATTAATTTGATTTTTTATGTTTTCGCTTCGATGCATTGACTAAGTTGGGAGCCTTTATGCGAACCGAATTTGTATGTATTTCTGCATTAAGAGTAGTATCGGGACCCAGGGTGAAGTTGGCCGGCTGTAAGAGTGCTTTAAACCCCCGGTGGTTTATTCTACTGACCGTTCTAAGGCGGTGTTCCCGGTGTTAGTCTTACTCTTTGTTGCTTTGTGGTTTATTCTACGAGGCGATTCGTTTTAAGTCTTGCCTTGTGTTATTTTGTTCTTGTGTTTTTCAGTCTTTTTAGTATTGCAATTATCTCGCTTGGGGAAGAGACAGCTAATTTAAGTGCTTTTCGTACGTGTGTTCATTTTGCGCTTGTTTGGTTTTGTCTGTTTCCTCTTCCTCTTGGTGTCTGGGAAAGGCTGCCGCTTGTGATTAGGGCACTCCCTGGACTTTTCTCTTACATTTTTTGAGTCCTCGTTTGGCGCACCTGTCAGAAGATAAGTTGTGGCTCTTATGTTCGTCAGTGCTAGACTACACAGTGTTTTGTAACTAAAGAAGGTATTCTGAGAAGAAAACGTAATACAAAGCAATTTTAAGTTGTATTTGTACATTGTGATACTGCGCTGTTTCCCGAAAGTGGATCAGAAGATTGAACGAAAAATTAGTTTTCATGTGGTGTTTTCTAAGAAACACATAGCTGTAATATTATTACCCATTGGTGCTCTTTATATTGTAAATAATCTGAAGTTCTTTGTTTTATGATGAAGCAAAATGTAAATTGGAGGTCTATGTAACCTTTAATCAGAAAAGCCCTGTCTACGACGGCCTGAAATACTTATCTTACCTCTTTTACCCCTATGCTTCTGAAGTGGAATCGACCATCTTTAAATAAAATCAGGAGTGTGTGTCAAACTCGTGAATGGAACAGAAAACGGTGTAGATCCCTGATGATGGTTTACAAACGTTTTCATGTGAAAATATTTTCACCTGAAATACTTATCTTATCTCTTTCACCTCTATGTTTCTGAAGTGGAATCGACCATCTTTCAATAAAAAGAGGTGGGAGTCAAACTCGTGAATGGAACAGAAAACGGTGTAGAATCCTGATGATGGTTTACAAACGTTTGTTTTTGTGTGTGTGTGAAAATAGTTTCACCTGAAAGTATTTGAATTAAGGAATAGATTAAAGACTTAAAGGCGTATTAATTGCATTACAGCAAATATTGCTCCTTGTTCCGCCAGTATTCAATACAACGCCAAAATCGAAGGTGGAGTTCTAACTGATAACGGACAAAAATGTTATGAACTGGTTAAACAAAATGTAACATGGGACCATTCAGAGAAGCACTGCAACCAGTATGGAGGACATCTGTTACAGATCAGCGACCAGTCAGAACAAGACTTTATCCAAAACTTCCTGAACCTGCAGGATCCAACACAAGCTGTCTGGATAGGTTTGCATGATCAGAATCAGGAGGATACGTTCATCTGGACCTCAGGTACATGTACATATGGACTCTTCCATATCTGAGTTAGGACACACCCACTGTTGAAAGTAGGGGCTTCAGTCAAAATTCAATAACAGAACGGCAAACAATGTAGATCCTGATGAGACGGCTCATAACAAGCCGTCTCATCTGCAACTACTCTGTTTGCAAAGGTATCTGCATTGATCTGCAGGGATGAAAGGGTCATATGGAGCTGATACTCTTTTACGGGATGCAACTATGTCAAATTTGATTTTGTCCTTCTGAAAAGAGATCTGCTATAAAAAAAAGAATTTGCTCCCCCCTACCTCCACCCGCGGGAGCAAAGTCTTTTCTTCTAGAGCAAACTTCTTTTCAGATGTGGCTGATGTGCAGAAGAGTAAACAGCAAGTCACAAAAGTTGTCTCCCTTGTAAACATGGCAGAAAATCTGCAAAATGTGTCTAGTTTCCTTTTTATCTTAGACTGACAAATACAACCTTAGCATATGGACATCGTCATGCGAAAAAGTGTTTTAGGTCATATGCGGACAACGAATGTCCAGATCAGCCTCCTTATCCGCGGAGTCTGAACTGGGTCTTCACTGTCCGCTAACAGTATTATTTGATACTACAGAATATACGAATGGAGAGACATGCCCGGATGGTACTTTGCGCATGCGCAGGATGATCTGAATGCTCAATTTTTGCATGTTCTAAGGCACTTTTTCACGGCGAGGTCAATGTATAATCGCTTGTATATTTGGTATAGTAATCAAGCTAAGCATTCAGACAGAGAGGCATGAGCAAACAGTGTGGACCCAGATCAGAAGTGGCAAAACGCGGCGTCTTATCATGGCCTACACTGTTTGCCATTCAACCGACATCAACAGGTAGCCAAAATAGTCTTACACAAAGTTTAGAATAAGTATAAGTATGGAAATTAGTTAAGGTATCCAAATGTTAGGTCAAATATGCTACATGTAATTGCTGTCAAAGTGTTTGGAAACAATTTTTTCTCGAAATATTGTATTTAAAATGCGTATATCCTGCCATAAATAAATGTAAATAAATCAAATGGAGTCACCTCGACACAAGCTCTGAATGTCCGCTGTTTGGATCACAATTTCGAAATAGGAACACTTTTTAATGCAATACAATCACCGTATGAATACTTAATACAGTACATATCCAAATTAGAAAATAGGCGAGGTTTGATTTAGACCGTTCATAGCGAATAAGTATGTTATCTTCCTGTCATCCTTTGCCAGCTTTAGGCAGAACTCTATTACCACATATAATGTACGAACCCTAATGTTCCAAAGGACCGGAATTTTATTAAAACTTAAACTGTATCGAATCTTTCATGAGTCGTTCACTTCGAAATTCTTGTTTGAAATGTTTATCGACACATACATGTTGCGTTATTCCTAACAATATGTGAGAATACCCAGGAAAAGTCACCATCACGAAGCATAAACCTTCCAAGGCACCAGAAGAAGGAGAGATGAGGAACATATATAAAGACAAGCAAAACCACATATGAAAACATAGACGCACAAACAAAGAAGAACTGCATCAGAGGAGGTGCCTTAGAATGGTCAGTAGGGAAACTTCTGCGGATGGTCTTAAACCAGTTTTATTCGCGCGAAATCGCCGAAAAGCCGCATTTATTTTGCAATTTGTTTCAGAGAAATTCGTTCTATACCGTAAAAACTCTAAGTATTGAGATAGACGGGCCTGAGCAAGCCGGGCCATACATCGTGGTGTTTGATCAGTCAACACCGTTTGCCACGCATTGTGAGTGTGTTTATTACATTCAAGTGGCACTCCTTTTATAAGCTATTGTCTAAATATTAGAACTAGTATGGTAAGGAGATAAGCTTTCCAACAGCATCACGAAAACATACCTATATAATTTTGACCCCCATAAACCCCACTTTTATATAGTAAAACTGATAGATTGTATGTACTTGTTAGAACCGCCTCACCGAGGCGGTTCTAACGGTATCCACAATCTATGTTTTGAGCAGAAATATGAAAAATATCAGATTTTTTAATCTGAACATTTTCCATTTTTTTGTTTGTAAAATTTTCAATATATTTGAATAGGCGTGTTTTCGTAATGGTAAGGCTAAATAAGGTATGTTTCTGTATACAGAATTCTACTGTGTATAATGAAGACCAATCATTTACGCATACATGTACTTTGCAACATTTTTCATGAGATTATATCAAAGAGCGACGAAAAGGTCATTAACTGAAACGAATAAGCAGTCTGGTTCATTTTATGCGTTTTTGGACAATAGATGCATTTTGGACAATAGAGATTATCTTCATGCAGTTTGCTGCTAAAAGAATAAAAAAAAAACTGTAAGAACACCTTCAAATGCATCAGGGAGTACAGTGTCAAATTTCAATACCAGGTAAATGAAGTTTAATTTGTACGTTCCTCTTCTTGTAGAATGGAAATCTATGGAACCTTTGTTGACAATTTTCTTTTCAATACTCAGTTTCACCCTTCGGCACAATTCGCCAATACAAATCACAGGTTTCCAAAAACACCGAGTTAAAATGTCCAACACAAATAGATATATACGCCCTTTCATTTCCTCATATTTATCATTCAAATGGAGACAATTTGAGAAGGGTAGAAATTCAACTTGAGGCTGTTTGATGCGGATTTCGGATTAAATAATGTGAGTTTATTACACTCAAGTGTGATTCACAGGATTTATGCAAGGCATTTGTGAAAAGAAAACATGCCCTTTGTCGTATACGAAGCAAGACATAACTTGACATATACATATTTCTTTAAATTAAGGGTCTACAAAAATATAACTTCATAATTTATTATTGTAAAAGAATGAGCCTTTGTGTCTTGTAAGGCTAGACGTTTAAAAAAATGAACACGAAAAGTCTTTAACGTATAAATTCGCACACAAGCCGGTATTCAAAAATAAAAACTGTATACTGTTTATTGCATATGAGTATGTCAATAGAATAACTCGATATACATACAAAATATCTGCTGGATAGCCCTTGGTGACCGACAGCGGCACTAAGCACACATGTCGATCCATGGAAACAAAGCTGTACGTAAATACAGTCGATGCTGCCTCCGTGTGCACTAGGTGCCTGTTACAATTTTAACTCCGCACAACAAAAAACTTTTGATTAATTTTGTTATTTAGGTGAGCCTGTCACTTATGCAAACTGGATGGCTGGACGCTTAGACGACGTTGTAAATAAAGATATTGAAGACTGTGTTGTATTCATGCCTTATAACCAAGGAAAATGGAACGATGTACCTTGCGGATATTGGGATACAGGAGAGTTTATACCGGGCAGTAGTGGCTTTGTATCACATTACTTTATTTGTGAATACGGTAAGATACTAATACATATTGTCTAGCATGTTGTTTTCAGTACAAAAAAGGGCTTCTTAGCCCTTTCAGACCTGCAGATCAGTCCAGATACCTATGCAAACAGTGTAGATCTAGATGACCCGTCTCAAGCCGTCTAACCAGTACCTACACTATTTGCCAGGGCCCAGTTGTTCAAAACTAACAATGTCGTTAGTTAACGTATCGCTCAAATATTAAATATGGCATACGCTAATATTTTTGCTGAAAAAATGTGAGTAGCTTTTGCAAAAGCTACTCACATTTTTTCAGCAAAAATAACTGTGAAGTAGATATTGTACTTACTTGAATAATTAACATTTTGAGCACTGACGAGCTCGTTAAGCTAACGATACTTTGAACAACTGGACCCAGTCTGTCAATGATTTTTGTGTAAAAACCCACTGACAACAATGGATATGCCCAAATACAATGCTGGAAGTGTCCACTTCAGAAATTCAAGGATGAAAGTGCTGATTGATCGCATTCAAATATATTAGATACATTTGTACATTTGTAGCCATTTGTTACCAGGGAAACAACGTTTGTGAAATCCTGCTTGCCTTCCTTGGCACCAGTTCCTTCCAAAAAAGGATTTACTCTAAAAGGAAAATCTTTGCTCCCAATGCATTGAGTGTGTGATAAATAAAGGAGAAACAAGGGTCATGATGGCATATGTTGACAGCGAATGCCCGAATCTCCATCCGTATCAGCGCAGTTGGATACACGTATTGTGTTCTCTTTTAGATATAAATTATATAAACCCGCTTAAAGGATATAATCAGACCTTCGAAATGATCAGGACTATGCATTGGGACAAGACATGCTTGGGCAAATAGTGTAGACGCAGAGCGTCTGATCAAAATCTACCCTACTTGCCACTCATCCAGAAGTTCTTCGACACTTCGAGAGATAGTGAATACACTTTGTGGTATTAATTCTAGTATAATTATGGTAAGCAGTAAAGGCATACCGATGATTAGGGCAGATACAGTGACCTTTACCTTCTCTGTCCGTCTATTCGATGTTGAAACTTAAAAATATAGCGCACTTATCATACACCTCGGAAGCCATACCTCTGTATCATATCTATCCTTGAATAATTTAATATACTTTCACATGTGTTTCAAACATGTCTTGCTTGAAAAGCAAACAATGCAGCCTAAACAAATTATAATTGACGTCATCTAGTCCTCGGGTTTTGTTTAATAATGAATCCGTTTTGTATGTCCACTGTGAGTCTCTCTATGTGAGGCATTAGTCACATTTAAAACAGCATTGAAGTTGCGGCTGAGGTTGAGCGCCTCTTAAATGCAGAAAATAAACTTTCAACTCCAAGTTATCCTGCTACTGACCATTTAGCGAATTCAGTATCATTTGTCCATTACCCTGTGAAGTCTAATATGGTGCGTATAAAGTATGTTATGATACTTGTGTTTGCGTTCTCCGTAGCTCCAGATAAGGTTTGTTTTAGAAAAAAAAATGTGATTTTCTTATTTCTACATGAAAACATATGCTGTCGATTCTCATAAGAAAAACCACGATAAACTTAATAATATTTAAGCACAACAGACTGCAAAGACAGGCAATTTAAAAAACAAAATATATTACCTCCTGAAACACTTATATTGCTGCGCAGAACAGTTCGGCTTTTGAAAAGTATCATTTATAGTGCGCAGGAGTTTTTCATTGCATATACAATAACCTTCACCCTCTCTGGGCTAATCCAGCAGAAGACAATGTGATTATCTATTTCTTAATTTTCCCACCAAACAGGATTTGACATTTCTTGCAAATGATCTCCAACAGAGACAATTTGCATGAAATGTCAAAACTTGTTTTCCTCGAAAAAAAAAGAAATAATATTTCATTTCTACCATGAGTATTAAGTGCTAAAGTGGATGAAATATTTTAAAATGTAACCCATTACTGGTTTACTAATCCTATTATTCTTTTTTAGGTGCGGTAGCAGGTGGCGGTTCAGTACTTGTTGGAAAGTAAAAGAGAACTGATTGTGTGGTCCTATAAAAGTCAAATAAAAGAACTTTTTACATTATGGTTTTAAATGTTATCATGTTTCCTATACCCATGCCGCTGTTTTTGAATTTTAAAATTGTTAGCCCTGCGATTGCTATATATAGTGAAATTTAACATGACTTGAGTATCTTAAAACTGGCCTTCAAAAACTGTCAAAACTTATCGTAAACAGAGATCAGGATGGCCGCCATGACTAAATCTTGTGATATCAATTTTCCAATTGAGTTCATATCAGAGATTAAGCATCATAGGGGCGTACACTTCTGTGTTTGGGATTTTGAAGATAGGGATCCAAGATGGCAACCATAAACAAAAATGTTAAACGTCTAAATGATCGCCTTTGGAAACAAAAAACACATGGTGTCTGGGAAGGGCTGTGGTTTGTGATTGTGGCACTCCCTGGACTTTTTTCTTACCTTTTTTTTCATGATGTCTTTTTCTGAAGAAAAGCAATCTAAAGTTATTGAAGATTTCAGCTCGACCTCCAGATATTTGGACGATTATTAAATATTGATAATAAGTACTTAGACGGTTTGGTTAGTCAAATTTATCCTTCCGAGCTTCAATTAAATAAAGCAAATTCTTCTGAAACTAAAGCCCCGATTTGGGATTTGCATTTGTTTATTTTAGATGGGTTATTTCATGTAAAATGTATGATAAACGCGATGATTTTGCTTTTGAGATTGTAAATTTTCCTTACTTGGATAGGGATGTTCCTCGTCGAGCATCCTACGGTGTTTATATCTCGCAGCTTATTCGGTTCGCCAGTGTGTCTAGTCATGTTTCTGACTTCAACACTCGAAAGAAATTGTTAACTGCTAAACTTCTAAATCAGGGTTATCGGTACCATAAACTCCGCAAAGCAAGCCTTTTCTACATTTTATAGACGTCATTTCGATTTAGTTTCAAAATTCAATGTTGGGCTTAAATTTCTTCTGCAACAAGGCCAATCGGAACCTGAATTTTATTGTGAGTTGGAAGCCTTTATGCGAACCGAATTTTTATGTATTTATGTATTAAGAGTAGCATCGGGACCCAGGGTGAAGTTAGCTAGCTGTAAAAGTGCTTTAAACCCCCCGGTGGTTTGCTCTACCGACCGTTCTAAGGCGGTGGTCCCGGTGATAGTCTTACTCCTTGTTGCTTTGTGGTTTATTCTACGAGGCGATTTGTTGTATGTCTTTCTGTGTGTCATTTTGTTCTTGTGTTTTTCAGTCCTTTTAGTATTGCGATTACCTCGCTTGGGAAAGAGAGAGCTAATCTTAGTGCTTTTTGTACGTTTATTCGGTTTGTGCTTGTTTAGATTTGTCGGTTTCCTCTTGGGGTCTGGGAAGGGCTGCGGTTTGCGACTGTGGCACTCCCTGGACGTTTCTCTTACTTTTTTTAGTATATGAATTCCGAAAAATATATGCTTGCAATGATTTTAGCACTCAATTTCGTAAAATCATTCTTCACAAAGACTGGGTACAACATAAATGTAATACGACAGACCGCATGCATGGTAGTTAACCCAATCACGGTTAATAACTTTGCTTCTCTCTTTGATTGTACGCCGGCGGGTCGGGCCTCAGACACTATGACGGCTCCGGCCTGAAGACTTTTAAGTAAGTTGGTTGGTGCCTGATGCTCTGGCTCTGGTCGGGCCCACCGGAGTCCCACTGTTGGTTTTATTTTGCTTCAGCATTTCAGTTATTTCTTGCTGTCGAGTCCTCATTGTCGTTTCATTTCCGTATTCGTTTGATTTTTATGCTCTCGGAGATGTTGCACTGATGAGTTAGGAACCCTTCACGCGGACTGAACAAATGTCACCCCCCAGTAATAGTTTACTAACCGTTCTAAGGCGGTGCTTCTGCTGTGGTTAACTACAGCTGTCATTGTATGTCTTTGCATGTATGTCCTGGTAAAATTTTTGTTTTGGATATCCGTTTAGCCATTTTGGGGAAACTGTCCTTTTGTTTTTCTGCTTGTAGTGTTTTGCCTGGTGGTTTATTCTACCGACCGTTCTACGGCGGTGGTCCCGGTGTTAGTCTTACTCTTTGTGGCTTTGTGGTTTATTCAACGAGGCAATTTGTTTTAAGTCTTGCCTTGTTTTATTTTGTTATTGTATTTTTCAGTCCTTTTAGCATTGCGATTACCTCGCTTCGGGAAGAGAAAGCTAATCTTAGTTTTTTCGTACTTTTGTTCGAATTGCGCTTGTTTGGTTTTGTCTGTTTCCTCTTCCTCTTGTTTTCTGGGATAGGCTGCGGCTTGTGAATTTGGCACTCCCTGGACTTTTTTCTTACCTTTTTTGATTGTGGTGCCGTTACTTTAAGGGCGTCCTTTTTCCCTTTGGTGTCTCAGAACTGAAGTGGTCGGTAATTGTATTGATCCCTGAGCATTGCCTTCCTTTCTATTCATTTACATAATTTTCATCTGTTCATCCCGACTATATGTAATGTAAATAATTAAACAACGACACCAGTCATTGGTTAGTTTGTTCAAAGGTAAGTACCTTCACAGGTACCTTGCCGACTAGAAAGAAGACGTTTTGTCAGTTACACTGATTGAAAGAACATGGTGGGTTTTCTGTTTTTAACAAGACTAAATATTATTTATTCCAGCAAACAGTATTTGCTGCTTTTGTAATTTGACAAGGAATTCAAGAGATACACAACCTTTTGATTGCAATATACATATATTTCAAAAGTAACGGACTAGCTGATAGCGAATTCTTACGAAATTAATTTTCATCAAGTACGTAGGAAATGGCGAACCTTTGATAAGGATGTGACCACACATGCTGACATGAAAACAAAATTAGATACCTGTAAGTAAAGAAAAACAATATTACTACACTGTAAGCTCAAGCGACATATCACTAAGAATAAACTGGCCATTTTCCGTCACAATATTTGTACTTACGTAACATTTTGCTGCCTCTGTACGAGACAAGTACCCCTTTTGCGTGTCCTAGCCTATATACATCCTTTACAATCCGTCATTTGTGACACAGACATAAAGTAGGCTAGGCTAACCTAGCCACAGATTCTGGCATAGATCTAGACTGTTTACAAAGACAATATTTTGTTGTATCTAAGGCTGAAGAACAAACATTTGGAACATGTTAGTCAGATTCTATACTACTTTTAACATAGGGCGTTTACATTAAATACGAAAATACTTAGGAAAGGCCACAGCTACAGAACACAGCCCTCTTATGACTCAGGAAGGTAGTACAAGCATATCTTGTTAAATCAGAATGAAGAAAGACAAATATCAACAAAAGTACCGCCTTGGGACAGTCATCAGAAACACTGCCGGGGCTTTAACCTGGTTTTATCTTCAATACAGCTGGCATTAGTGCCGTCAAACAGTGGCGGCCGTAAAACATCTCCCAGAACTGTATAATTTCTGGTCCTCTGTGATCATTCAGCTTATTCTGAGATTTGTTTTAAATAATTTATACAAGGGTTTACTGTTGAGGCCAAATTATCCAATCTAGCTAATCTGGCCCAGAAAGCGCGACACTCCAGCTGTTTTAGTTTTGGGTGTGTGTTCATTGTTTTCAAAGGGTTTTAATTCCCTTTAAAAGCTATTTATGGCCGCCCCACCTCACCCTTTATCCTTATACAGTTCCACTTACTGGTACATATAACTGCTGCTCATCATTAACGCAATACAGTCGGACTGCAGTGGTTCAAACATCTTTGGGATAATGGGAACGTGTATTACACATTGGTATTTTGAGCCACTGAGGACTAATCATAGCGCCAGGTCAGGAGGCAAATGGGGATAGTTTAGGAATGCCTTTTTGTTATTCTATAAAATGGTTTGGTGAGTATACTCATTAGAATCGATTCGATGAAACGATTGTAATGAGTACATCCAACATGCATTTTAATAATGAAATAAAACAAAAAGTTCCCTAAAACATCCCTGCATATTTATTTTCTTGAAAATGTCCTAGGGACTCAGAAATCAGCCCTTGTTTTTCGAGTCATTAAAGTTTTACTATATATAGAAACTTTTATCTCATTTTCAACAAATTTTTTTACGATATTAAGTAGTAACATCAAAACGTTTTCATAAAATACTATTGTAGGAAATCTCTTAATATTGCTGAAGAAAATAGTACGTATATTCAAAAACATACTTTTCCTCAACTGAGGACTGGATGGCATGTGCATTTTCGCATAATCCAGTACTGCTCATGAACGGACACAATAAAACCAAGCAGAAAAAAGTCACCGGGTCTGCCGTTTTCATTTTTTCGGAGCTTGATGTATTTTTCCCAAAGTAACCCCTTCTCTAGAACATATCTATTGCCGATTTATGTATTTCAACCCTTCTCTGGTCCATTGGAAGGGGTATGTTGTGTTATGGAGGCCTTTTCTATATATCTCCACATTTGTGCTTTGCGCATTGCATGTAATAATTTAGACAATGCAAGCAAGTAGAAACTAATTATCGCTCGAGCCCGTGTCCTCATGTGAAAGGATAGTTAAATGTGCACACTAAGCCATAAATATTTTGCTTGTTATTTTATTCGCTTTAAAATTATTTCATCAAATATTGTTTAAATATATGCGCATCTAATAGAACATAAAAATGCCTTATATAGCGTCACACGAGTGATATAATGACCGTTACATAATTTCAGTTAACTGTTGTATATTATGTATGTTAAATTCCAGTAGTTTGTCCCAAATAATGTTCGTTTAAATACATGTGACAGGCCAACTGACGCATGTTTTCGAACACCAGATATTTTACAAGCATTTGGTGGGTTTCGTTTGGTATGTATAGATGGTGAGTTCAACCCGAGTAAGATATGGTGATGATAAAAAATGAAAGGGTGAACATAAATAGGCTTTTATATTTTTCATAATTTACCATTTATAGTTATGAGAACAACAAATAAAACTACCATTCGAGAAAACTGATGCCAAATGTTAATATTTGTTGAAATATAAATGCAATTACTTATCTTTGACGCCTATAAAGATATGACGTAATTCAACATTGTGTCCGCTATATAACTTTGGCCTTTAGTTGTGCCATATTTATAAGATATAAGCACAAACGTTTTCCCTGAATATACTTTTTGGTGTAAAGTTCATGTGATCGAGCGGTTAATACACTAGATTTCACAATGTTCGAGTCCCACTGTAGGCGGAAATTAGCTAAGCACGAGTGTACGGCATTTCATTCCACTGAGCCTTTCATTATCACCTTTCATTGCCGCGATTAACGCACGAAAATGGTCCTTATATAGTTTGCGGATATCACAGGCCCTGATCAGCCTGCGCACCGCACAGACTGATTTGGGCCTTCGTTGTCTGCTTACATAGTCAGTGGAAGATGCAGTATATGTCGACGAATACAGACTTTCAGATCTGACTGCACGGATGTGCACACTCATCTGGACCTTTGCTGGGCACTCGCATATAGCATAAGGACCTTTTTTTCCACGCTGCGCATCAGTAATCATGATCATAATGGAAACTATCAGAAATGTTTACCTTTTACATGCGCATGCCTTTTTCCGAAACCAGAGGAGAGTGGAACGTAAGTGAAATGATCATGAATCGCTGCAAAACAGAATTCAAATATGAATTTACTGTAAAGTACCATCACTAATTATTTTATTCCAAACAAAGTCCTTATACATGTCCTTTGAGCCGAGAGCTTAAAAGCATTTTATGGTATTGAATTAAATATCAGTGAAGTAAATATCTGTCAGCAAAAGCGGTTTCCTTCTTAACAATGCAGTAAATCTCCACATTGCTCTATACGCTATAATTAGCTATAATTATCGTGTACGAATCAGCTTTTTATGTATAGTTTTGATCCGTATAAAGCATCACACATTTTTATAATTGGATCCAGGTTTTAGTTTTATCATACTCTCTGTATAAATGACTGTTCAAAATCGCTTTCTATTGGTTCTTCTATCATACCAGTGACAAGAATGTTGTGTTGCTTATAAAAACTTCTTCATTTGCAGTCCCTGTTTTTTAAGAGACGGTGTCCTGCTTACTATTTCACCCAGGAATGAAACTGAAGTTAAAAGAGCGTAAATGTTACAAAATACAGGTAGTTATTCCAATTTGTGCTAGTACAGGCGATATTCCTAACTGATGTCCGTCGGAATTAAGAGTGCGGCAAGGGAATGTATTGTGACCAAATATTTTTAGACATTACGAAAACAAGCCTATTCAAATATATTGAAAATTTTACAACCAAAAACTGGCAAATTTACAGATAAAAAATTCACATATTTTTCATATTTCTGCTCAAAACATAGATTGTGTGTACTCGTTAGAACCGCCTCGGAGAGGTGGTTCTAACGTGTACCACAATCCATGTTTTGAGCAGAAATAAGAAAAATAACTTATACCCCTGTAAACCCCAGTTTTACAATATAAAAGTGGGGCTTAAGGGGGTCAAAATTATATAGGTATGTTTTCGTGATGAATTTCATTGATGATATTCGTAATAAAATGAAAGGCTGCTGTGATCAAAATATATGCACATGTAAAAGACAGTCCAATCTAATGTTTCATATATGTCGACGATATCTATCTAGATTTTATAAACACAAGTTTGTCTACATATGATTATATTTTAAAAATACTTTCTCATATAACAAAGCAAACATATCAATTGAAGACTTTTTATATGACTGTTTAAATGTGTTAAGTATAATTAATTTAGCCACCTACAGAATTGGCATATAAATGGGTTTGTCTTCACTTGGTCAATACCCAGGGCGTTTGTTGTACCACAAGGAACATCGTCCCACTTTCCAAAGTAAGGTGCGTATGGAACAAACAAGACACAATCCTCATAATGGTGACTGAAGAAATTCCCTTTCCGGTCCAACCACCAATTAGTGTAAGTAAGGTTGTCTCCTGGAACAAAATAAAGGAGCCATAGTTGTCATCAGAACATGAAGTTCCTAATCAGCCTGCGTTTACCGTTTAAATTACTATTCTCATTTTTTTGTACCTAGTATTGTATCAACACCATTATTATTATTATTATTATTATTATTATTATTATTATACAAGCTACCAAATACTCCTTATATGTTAGTTTATATTCTTAGTATATATAATAAGAATTTAAACTGTCTTAACATGCATGTAATGCATTAGATGTAACCGCTTGTAAATATTAGTATTGTATTAGTTTTTTTTTTCTGCCAGTATATATACAGTTGTGCATGTTTCGGGAGAAGAACAAAATAAGCTTTAAGCTTCCGTTCTAATTCTGGCTGTTTTGTTACATTGTATGTTTTGTACATGTACTAAATTAGAAATAAATTATGTTAAATCTAAAGTCGTTGAATTTATCCTGCAATACCAACTCACTATCGTAATGGTCGAATATCATCGTAATACTTTAATATGAACTGCGTGCAGAAAGAAACAAAGATAGAAAGAAAGAAAGAAAACTGAACGACTTGTGTGACTTACCGTTTGCTTTTATGCACACCAAGCCTCTTCTGGAAAGGGGTCTACTACGAAGCCCATCTCAAAAGGAGTCCTTTCTAAAGTGAAAGCAAATTCTTTCCTTTGGTAGTAGACCCTTTTTCAGAAGAGAGACACAACGATTATGGCACAGTTGCCTCCCTTGATGGTGTATCAATTCCCGACCCCAAGCAGACATTGATGGGTTCGCTGTTCAGTTGTATGTTTTCAGTATTGGATAAGCATCAAAAACTATAACACATAATTCTGACTGCAAGGACATTAGTACAGAACACATATATATATATATATTGAGCTGTTCGGTACGCATTACCAACATCCTAAAATATATATGTTTGAGCTTTTAGTTGTTAAATTATAGTCGACTCTCGTTATCTCGAATTCCAAGGGACTCACTGAAACAGTTCGAGATATCCGTACCTCGACATATCAGAGTTGAGAGAGTGAGTAAAATAATAATTTGAACAACCACATTTAACAAATGAATATGTAATTTGACTCCTGAAGTTAGAACTATATATATATATATATATATATATATATATATATATATATATATATATATATATATATATATATATATATATATATATATATATAAAATAATGTGGAAAAGAGGAGAAATTGCTCCTTAGGAGCAATTTCTCCTCTTTTCCACATTATTTTGTTACCTGATGTCATAGTTTCATGTTAAAACAGGGACCAGATTTTCACTTCGAGATAAGCGGTAATTCGAAATAAGCGAGTTCGAGATAACGAGGTTCGACTGTATGTCTTGAGTTTCTAGGTGTCCGATAAAACACAGTTCCATAATAATAACAATGCTTCAGTTGTTCTTGAAAGAGTAAAGATCGAGAAAGTCCAAATATTTAATATGCGAAACATCGATTGTGTCGATGCTCCGTCTAGTCTCAGCACACACACACACACACACACACACACACACTTCGCATTTTGTATTTTGGTACTTGTGCTCCGCTGTTCTGCCATATATTTTCATTCCCTGTACATCAATAAATCCACATATAAAGAAACCTGAAGTCCATTCGAACAGTTCCTCTTGTATGAGGTCATGGAGACCCATCCAACATGCATGCGCAAAGTTATTAGAGTTGATGAACTGAAGGATGAAGTCCTGTTCACGCTGGTTGGAGATATGAAACAAGTGTCCACCTTTCGCAACACAATCCTTTTCACCTAAAATAATAGGAGAAGCCCAAATATGATTGAGTACGAACAGAGGTGATGGTGGCGTGGGACTGGGGGGTGGGGGGAGGGGGATTTCGAAAATAAAAACCATTGAGCCGCAACGTGAGAAAACGTACTTTCTGATACGTGCGCCCAACAAAACTCAAATCAGCCTGCGCAAACGTTGCACTCTTGGCTATCCAAAATGCCCCCCACCCCCCACCCCCAGTGAAGATTCTGATCAGCCTGCGCAATGAATCTTCGCTGGGCGCACGTGTCCGAAGGTACGTTTTCTGATGCCAACATCACGGAGCTCGGCTGTCACATAGCACTCGGTAAGCTTGAATGACATGAACTGACAATAATACAAAGCCCATTGCATCGACAAAGCAAAAAATAAACGAAGATCAACAGAAATACCGTCCTACAATGGTCAACGACAGACAACTATTGCGACGTCCTGTTTGTTTTGCCGTGCGTGGAAATGCAATGCAGCTAAGTCCAGTTTAATGTCATCTTCCTCTGAAGTGTATCAATTTAGACTAATTTGGCATTTGCTGTGTCAGATCTCTGTTATATTCAAAATGTGTGTGTTTTGAATAGGTCTTTTACAAACATACATATGTACATCACACACACACACACACATACACACACACACACACACACACACACACACACATTGTTGAAGGATTCTCTCTAAGTATCTTTGTCGTGTTTTAAGGTTGTACTTTTTTTTTTGTTTGAAAAGATCCTGGTAATAGTGCATGAGCAAAGCAGAAGACCCATTTTTAGAGAGAGAGAGAGAGAGAGAGAGAGAGAGAGAGAGAGAGACAGAGACAGAGAGAATACTACCGTATACTTGCAACATATGTGCATATGCAATCATTACCTTATCTAGAGACCTATGATGCGACCGTTCAATGTCTAATTTCAGGTGATGGACCTTAAGCGCCGCAACGTCAGAAAACGTATCTTCCGACATGTGCGCCTAGCTAAGATTCTGATCAGTCTGCGCATTCACACGGTCCGATCAGAATCTTCACTGGGTGCATTTTGGAAAGCCAAGGATACAACCTTTCTTCATGCATACAACGAGGATTTTAATCAGACTGTACTAATGCGTAAACTGATCGCAGTCTTCGTTTCGCGCACATGTCAGAAGGTACGTTTCGTCACAGTGTGGTTCCTTACCTTTAAGCCAAGTTGTGAGAATAGGTACTATTTCATAGCAACTGTCCCCAAACTGTCCTAGCGCACCTTGGTCTTCTATCGTATACTGGTGTAAAACGTGCGGACATAACCGAACATCTCCTGAATTTATTAAAACATCAGGGCCCAGTTGTTCAAAACTAACGATGTCTTTAGTTAACGTACCGTTAAAACTTTGATCATTAACAATGGCATATATGCTAATATTTTTGCTAAAAAATGTGAGTAGCTTTTGCATTTGCAAAAGCTACTAACATTTTTTTTTCAGCCAAAATACCTGTGAATTAGATATTGTACTTAGTAGAAAAGTTAACTTTTTTGACTACTAACGAGCTCGTTAAGCTAACGATGCTTTGAGCAACTGGGCCCAGAATATGACTACTCTGTGTTTATTATATACATCACAAATTAATACAATTTTTTTGCTCTTTTTCTGGTGGCTAATCACTTGACCGTCAGAATGGACTACAAGTAAGTAATGACAGGCTGCTCGACTTCCTAACTCCCGAACAGAATGGCATACGGATTGATAACAGACAGAAGTAGTGTAAGGTGATCTGATCCCACACGTGAAGTTAACCTTTACCATTATCTTGGCTAATTCAACAGAGGACAAACTGGTGATACATTTTCTTATTTTTCCTAGAAAACATGACTTGATATTTCATGCGAATTGTCTTCAATGTCAAATCCTGTTTTCTGTGAAAAATAAGATATTGCCATTGGCAAACATAGTTCCATATTTCAGACAGCGTGTATCTACTTTTAATAGGGCTTGATGGGTTGAGGGAGGCAAGAAGTCCATACGAATAAGACAGTATCAAATGAGGCCCCTGAACTTAAAAAAATGGCATATCTCCAGGAACTTAAAAAAAAAATGGCATAGCTCCAGACAAGAAGGGCTTTCTCAAAAATAGTTTTACTTATATTTCTCCACACAAAGAATACGCTGTGGGTACTCATTAGAAGCTTCTAATGAGCACCATAACATATGTTTTTTGTGGCAAAATTAGAAAAGTGTCAACATTTTTCAGTTGAAAAAGAGCTCCTCATCTGGAGCTATGTAAAAAAAATGTCTCTCAGTTACAGCTGTGACAATACATGTGACAAAAGTTCTAAGTTTACCGACGTGGTTTAGTGAAGTGTTATTTTATTGGGGGCGGTTGCCAAACCGCCATCAGATTTAACATACCACCTTTCGACAATCCGTTTTCCTGTTACTGCAACCTTATAGCTATCTAACAAATAGTTCCAACTATGATAATGCTAAATTCTGCATTCAAACCTATTAGTCTTATACTCTTTAATGCTTATAAATAATGAATAAATTAAAAAGAAAAGAAAACTTCAAACTTTCAGCAAAAAATTTCAGCATATTTGCGTATCACTCGATGTAAATTTTAACGACATCGTTAGTTTTGAACAACTGGGCCCAGGAAATAAAATGCTACAATCCCGGGGCACCTAAAGAAGAAAAGATGAGGAACACATACAGACAACACAAACGGCACATATGAAACGACAGACGCACTAACAAAGAAGAACCTCAACAGAGGACCACGCCAAAATTACAGCTTTGGGTAAAATGCGTAACCCGAGTCGCTTAGCACCGAAAAAGACCTTTTTAACCAAAAAGGACCCACCATACAAAGTCACCAAGTCTGCAATATGTTAAAAACAAGGTCTACAGTACATGCCTGGCTTTCTGCTTCCAAATTACAGTTGTGCAAATAAAAATTTTGTACTGTTTCCGTGTATTTTGTTTTAATTTCAGTGTAAACCCCAATCAGTTCTAGAGGCCTATAGAATTTCAGGTAACCGCCTTCATCAGCACTCTCAGTGCTTTGATTTTCCTTGAGATAATTGAGCCATTTCAGTTTCCGTTACAAAAACACGCCTATTCAAATATGTAGAAAATTTCATCTCCAAAAACTGAAAATTTTCAGATAAAAAACTCTGATATGTTTTCAAATTTCTGCTCAAAACATACATTGTGGGTACTCTCTTTAGAACCGCCTCGCCGGGGCGGTTCTAATGAGTACCCACAATTTATGTTTTTGAACAAAGATAAGAAACATAATGTATACCTCTGTAAACCCCAGTTTTATTCTAAAAAGTGGGGTTTAAGGTGGGTCAAAATTATTTATGCATGTTTTCGTGATGCGT
This sequence comes from Anodontia alba, assembly GCA_964016985.1. Taxonomy (NCBI): domain Eukaryota; kingdom Metazoa; phylum Mollusca; class Bivalvia; order Lucinida; family Lucinidae; genus Anodontia; species Anodontia alba. The sequence goes on along the minus strand of OZ024836.1, from coordinate 8,669,363 downwards.
TTGAGCTGGTGCTTGGAGTGGGGTTCGCTTCGCAGCCCTGCAAACTACATGCACATTGCTTCCATATAAAGAGTCTCGATGAAACTGACACTCTGATTTTCGTTCTTTTGTGTATTTGGTGTTTCCAAGGGCAACGTTTATAGATTTTAATTAATCCATTTATGCCGAGTGAACTCTTCTACCTGAACTCTTTGGACCTGTCCATTTCCAGTTGAAGTGGTGTCTGGTCAGTTTTTATTATTACCATGTTTAACTGAAATGCCTGTAGTTAATGCAAACAGTGTAGACCCTGATCAGACGCCGCAGAATGCGGCGTCTGATAAGGGTCTACACTGTTTGCCAATGTCCCACTTATGGGACACTAGGCACAAATGGGGTTAATGTACATGTATAAGCCTGAAAGATTTTGCAGCCATTTTTATAAAAGCAGACAATCTTTGCAAACAGGAACTTGCATCCTTAGTATCTAAAATCTTTCAAAAATGTGACTACACTTAAGGACAGAATTTGCTCCAAGAGGGAGCAAACTGTCATTTAAGAGTAAACTTTAATAAGAAGGGAGGGAAATAGTTCCCTATGAGAGGTACCCCACCCCCTCTTAAAATTTCAAGGGAAAGGGAGACTATAAAAATATTATTGTTTTTCCTCCTTTTGAAGAGGAATCTTCTCTAAGGGGAAAAAACCTGCTCCTTTTCAGAAGGGGCTTGGTGTGCAGGAAACCAAATTGCCTCCCTTGTAAAACTGGCGGACAATCTGTCAAATGCATCCAATTTCCTTAATGTTACCCTGCACAACTGGTGAGGCTGAAGTAGACGTTGTAGGTTTTATTGTTGTTGTTGTTGTGGATGTGGTCGGCTTCACTCGTGTCGTCGTCCTAGTTGTTGTCCGTGTAGTAGTGGGCGATGTTGTGGTTGTAGACTGTGTTGTAGATGAAGTAGTTGTGGTAAGGGTTGGTGTTGTTGTTACTGCTGTTGATGATGTTGTTTCTGTTGTTGTTTGCGTTTTCGGCTTTGTTGATGGTGTCGATGTCACTGAAATTGGTCCACAACAAAGCATTAATGCTCTGCATTCTGGGCAAATCCTTCAGCAGACGACAATTTGAAATATTTTTATTTTTTTTTTTTTTTCAGGAAATAGGTTTTGATATTTCATTCAGATTGTCTCCTAACTAAGGAGACAATTTGCATAAGGCATCAGTGCCTATTCAGAGCATTGAAAAAGGAAAATATTCTAAAATGTCTTCTGCTGAAATGAAATGTTAAATTCTGTTTTCTGTGGAAAATGGAGACAATTTGCATGAAATGTAAAAGCCTATTCAGCTATCGAAAAGAAACAATATTTCCATCACGAAAACATGCCAATATAATTTTGACCATATTAAACCCCACTTTTATATAGTAAAATTGGAGTTTACAGGGGTATACATTTTTTTTCCTATTTCTGCTCAAAAACATAAATTGTGGGTTCTAACGAGTACCTACAACCTATGTTTTGAGCAGAAATATGAAAACTACCAGAATTTTTCATCTGAAAATTTTCATTTGTTTGGTGGTAAAATTCTCTATATATTTGAATAGATGTATTTTCGTGATGATTTCAAAGTTTTTGAAAGTTTTACCCAGCATGCGTATCGTTAAATAGATTGCGTGTTAGGTATGCGAACTTAAACTTTACCCAGTAAGCATTCTTTACAAATCTATAGCGGGCCGTTATCGGCCCATCAGCTACCCTGACGGGCCGATAACGGCCCGCTATAAATTTATAAAGAATGCTAGCTGGGTTAACACCCTCTTGTCAAAATGAGCATCCGATAACTGAATATTTTCTTTTGTTTTTCGGAGAATAACGTGTGATGTTTTATTTATAAAATCACTTTTGTGGCTTGACGTTCAAAAGAATACAATTTTTAGCGTGTATTGAAAACTGTTTTTGTAAAACCTTAGAAAAGAGGAACATTTTGAAAAAAAAAAAACATCGTTTGCTGCAATACAAATTTCCTAAATTAAAAGTAAACATCTTCCAATGTTGTTTAACAAGCTGTGAAATTTTATGAAGATCTTTAACATTTTCAACTCTCTGTTGGAAATTTTACCTAGTGAGTTAGAGCGTTAACGTGCAGAAGGTAAAAGAAAAAAACTAAAAATATTCATACATGTGACTGCAATAATCAAACTGATGAAGCTGCGAACCCTCGACCCCATGAAAAAATACAGTTATAGTAACTTACAAATGTCCGTATCTGATGGTGTTCCAGGACATATCTGGCTTGCTACTTGAGTGTCCGTTTGTACGTAACCCACCTATAAACACAGATGCAATAAGCTGTAATAATGAGCAAACCACTATTCGGGGCACGCACGAATTATAAAGACTGTTTGAGTGTCTTCACAGTCTAATCTGGACCTTTGCTCATTACGAAAACACACCTATTCAGATAGGTGGATGGAGACTCAAATACAATATATACATTGTCATATTCAAAAGTTACTGTCTTTTAATGCATATTAAACGAGCCCAACTGAGCGAAAATGTTTCTTCGGGTCACGTGTGAACAGCGGAGGCCCCGTCTAATCAGGGCCTTTGCTGTCCACGGACAGAATCATTAGATACTATAGAATGTTTCAGTGGAGAGCAAATGTCCGGATGAGACTGCGCATGTGCAGGATGATATGAGTCCGCACAAATAGTGCATGTTCGAAAGCACGTTTCCGCTTGATGCTGGCCAAATAATATTTACATGTAACCTTTTTCAACCACAAAAGGTAAACGTATTTTTTTTTCTCATCTCTCGTTATTGTGGTGCCTCGGGAGGGCTGTGCTTCATGACTGTGGCATTTCCTGGGTATCTTCACTTATATTTCAAAAAAAAAAAAAAAATCACATATTTCTGTTACATTGAATGAGCTACAAATCACTGCCTATCCAAATATATTGAGAATTTTACCACCAATAAAATGAAAACTTTTAGATAAAAAAAATCTGATATTCTTCATATTTCTGCTCAAAACATAGATTGTGGATACTCTGCGAGGCGGTTCTAACGAGCACCACAATCTATGTTTCTGAGCAGAAGTAAAAAAAAATAATGCATACCCCTGTAAAACCCCAGATTTACTGTATAAAAGTGGGGTTTAAGGGGGTCAAAACTATATCGGTGTGTTTTCGTGATGCAACCTCTGTTTCTACTTACCTGATGTTCGTATGCAATGGCTTGCCATTTCGCTGGCATTCCTCCAGCTGGACTTGTTGTAGGTTTACAGTCAAATTCGTACAAATAACCCAGGACTGGTGAGCTTGTATTGGCCTGTGAATGGTAAAATAGAACACGAATCCTCTAGCGAAATAGATTGTTTTTTGTCTATACCGTATTGACGGTCTTCATTTTGAAAACACGCCTATTCAAATACATTGAAAATTTCACCACAAAAAACTGAAAGTTTCCAGATACAAATTCTGATTTTTTATTATTATTATTATTATTTTCATATTTCTGCTCAAAACGTACATTGTGGGTACTCGTTAGAACCGCCTTGGCGAGGCGGTCCTAACGAGTATCCACAATCTATGTTTTTGAACAGAAATACGAAAAATAATGTATACCCCTGTAAACCCGTTTACTATAAAAAGTGGGGTTTAAGGGGATCAAAATTATACAGGTATGTTTTTCGTGATGTATATTTGTCAGAACAGACCCTAACCCTTCCACACCCGAGTTCCTGAAATGAACTCTTCCGTCCATTAATTTGGTTATGTCCATACAGTAATTTACGGGTTTTAGTCTCAAATCAAAAACAAAATGGCAATCAGTGTAGATCCTGATGTGATGAGAAAGCTCGTGACGAGCCGTCTCATCTGGATTTACTCTGTTTGCATGGAGATCTGTTTGGTCTACAGGGCTGAAGGGTTAACTCTAGAACTAAGGTGGAAATGACTAAGATGGCGACATATAAGCCTGGGTCATAAAATGATATCAGAATTCGTTATAGGAGGAAATGTATGAAGCCCAAAGGAAGGGCGGGCGGACGGACGGACCAAAACCCGGACATATATACTGTTTTCAAACTTTAAGGGAACCTATTTTTTGCCGGCCTGTCACCTACTAAATTATTTTTGTTTGACTTGCCTGTAACGATTTAAAAATTTCATTTGAATCGATGAAAGAAATTCAAATAATGGACACACTGACAAAAATTGTGAATACAGCAGTAGCTAAATGTGGGGTTAGTACAGACGTGTAAATGTCAACTTCCGTAAACGCCATGCCCCGTAACTCACCATATGAATTTTATTTGCACTGAATGGGGAAAAAACAGCATGTTATTAGACGGAAAAGTATTGTAACGTTTGTTGGAAGCCATAACTAAGATCGTCTTTTCCAAAGGATCCCCATTTGAGTAAAGCTGATGCATAAATCTCTTCAACGAGATGAACTTTTGTTTTTAATCATCAAGCCAACAGATGAATTTCATTAGAGGAAGAGGACTGTTGGGTCATTTAGGTAAACTCGGACAGTTTTGGAGGGTCGTTACATTTGTTGTTGTCGTCCCTTACTCCGACTCGTTAGTACGTTCCTTATTCCGACTCGTTAGCACTGCCGAAGTATCGCAGGATGGCAGAGGGATTTCAAATGCGCTAATTTATATCACATATCAACTGTTTACCATCACGAAAACATGCCTATATAATACTGACCCCTTAAACCCCATAATTATATAGTACAACTGGGGTTTACAGGGGTATACATTATTTTTCTCATTACTGCTCAAAAACATAGATTGTGGGTACTCGTTAAAACGCCTCAGCGAGGCGGTTCTAACGAGTACTCACCACAATATATGTTTTGAGCGAAAATGTGGAAAATATCAGTTTTTATCAGATTTTCAGTTTTTGGAGGTGAAATTTTCTATATATTTGAATAGGCATGTTTTCGTAATGCCCACATTTTTATGTCATAATTAATAGAATAAGAGCCAGACCCTTGAGTGAGGTTAACTCGGACAGTGATGTTTTATTGTTGTTTTTAAAACAACTACAACAACAACTATAACAACAACCCATTGGAAGAGGTAGTAAAAACTGACATATGCAAATAGCATTTATGTATGCTTGTTTGTAATCAAAACCAGGGTATGTTTACCGTGTTTATACTATTTGTTTGTTCCTATATTGAAGTTTAATAGTCTAATCATATTTTATTTCAACACTCACATAAATACGTAAAAAGATATCAAATCATTGATATGATTTATTCGATCAAATATCAAGTTTGCAAAGTCAGTGATTAATTTTTGAATCTCTTAACAATGCTAAAACAGCGATCACATTTACGTTGCAGCAAACACTCCCAACAAGTCAAATGACATGACTCCGATGTATGCTTACTTGAGAGTAGACATGGGTCTCTACTTTGTAGCTGCACAAACATTCGTAATCTGCCTCCACAATAACTGCTAGTGCGAGGGTTGTGATATATGTAACTGCCACAAACATCTGAAAAAAAAAATTTTTTATTTACATTTATGTGTGTTCCTGCTGTCTGATTGGAGGAAAAGACATTCATTTCCCAATGAAATAAACATATCTGGCCCAGTTGTTTATTTGAAGCATTGTTAGCTTCACGAGTGGTCAAAATGTTAACTGTCTTAATAAGAACAATATCTAAATGCAAAACCTGCTCATTATTTTTTTTTTTTTTTTTTTTTTTTTTTTTCAGCAAATATATGAGCGTATATGCCAAATGTAATGATCAAAGTTTTAACGATACAGCAACTAACGGCATCGTTAGTTTTAAACAACTGGGTCCTGGTGCCCTGCCTAACTCAATATCCTTGCGCGCACCAACCTGTCGCTATAAAGACAAGCACAGCATGTTTTACCATATCTGAAAACAAATTAAAAAAAATCAAACAGAAGAATAATTAAGGGGAAAAACACAGACAAAAAAAAAAAAAAAAAAAAAAAAAAACGAAGGACGCCATTTTGCACGAATGCACTACGCATATATGCGTAGTGCATTCGTGCAAAATGGCGTCCTTCGTTTTTTTGTATAATGCATACACACTTGCGGCTCTGTATTTGGACACATCCGTATTTGGAAATAGGGATTTAGTCAAAAATCAAAAATAGACTAGCAAACAGTGTAGATCCTGATGAGTTACGAGCCGTCCCATCTGGATCTAGACTGTTTGCACTTATCTGTGTTATATGGTGTGTATGTTAAACGATTAATTTTTATTTACATTTATGCGATTTCCTGCTTTCTGACGGGTGGACAATTTTCATTCATTGCCCGATTAAACAAAACCATCTGGTGCCCTGCCTAAATTAAATAATCTAGCGCGCACCGACCTGCCGCAATAAAATAAAAATAGGACGTTTTTACCATATCTGAAAGCGACCTTTTAAAATTCTCAAGCAGGAAACTAATTATAGAAAAAAAGGAAAAAAAAAAAAAAAAAAAAAAGAAAAAAAGCGAAGGACGCCATTTTGCACGAGTGCAGTACGCGTATAATGCATAGACTCTTGCATCTCTGAATTTGGACACATCCGTTGTTGGAAATAGATTAAGTCAAAGATCAATAATAAAATAGCAAACAGTGTAGATTCTGATGAAAGGGTCCGTTACGGGCCGTCTCATCTGGACCTAGACTGTTTGCAAACTTATCTGTGTTAGTCTGCAGGGATGAAAAGGTTAATACGAGCTGCATTTATAGCTTCTATATGATGGGACGAAAGCATGTAGCACTAAGAATCCTACATATATAATAAAGTAAAATCTCCCAACCAGCTGGCGTAGATTCCATGTGCCTCGAAGGCTTTGCTACGTTAAAGATCTACGTTCAATTCAGTTCACTGATCAAGCTCTAAGATGGAAGAAAAACAAACATCGCACTACCTTTATTTATCCGCATATGACGTCCCAGTGCAATGACAAACTGTAAGTAGGTCAAATATTTTCTGTTATCTTTATCTTTACGTCTTTAACGGCCCCATATTCCTAAAAAAACAGACGTTTTATTATCCAAAAAAGATTTAATAAATTGTTATATGGTATTAATACAATCATAAAATGTGGCACATGACCGCCTGTAAAATTTCAGTTAGTCTCTCGTTCTTGAAATGAAATAAAATTTTATTGTAGCTCTGAATTAATTTTGGCAACATTAATTCAGAGATACGATAAAAAAAAAAGTCATTTAATTTTTGATCCAGTTCAAAAACGAGGGACTAACTGAAATTTTACAGGCAGTCAGATGCCACATTTTATTGCCATATTAAAAAAGGGTAAGAGAAAAGTCCAGGGAATGCCACAATCACAATTCGCAGCCCTTCCCAGACACCAAGAGGAAGAGGAAACAGACAAAACCAAACAAGCGCAAATCGAACAAACGTACGAAAAGCACTAAGATTAGCTCCCTCAAGCGAGGTAATCGCAGTGCTAAAAGGACTGAAAAACATAAGAACAAAATTACACAAGGTAAGACAAAACAAATCGCCTCGTAGAATAAACCACAAAGCAACAAAGAGTAAGAGTTTAATAAATTAATACAATATATCAATTTATTAAACCTTTCTTAGATAAAAACAATGCCTATTTTTGAGGAATATGGGGCCTTTAAGAACTCGCCCTTCTACCAAGTAATCGATACTCTTCCCGGGGAGGCAACTCTGTCAAAAATTGTTTGTTTCTCAAAAGGGGTTCTACTATAAAAAGACAGAATGACTCCCTGGAACAAGGTCTGTTCTAAAAACAAAGACTATTCCCCCGTTTTCAGATGGTCTTTGGTATGCGGGAAAGCAAACAGGCTGAAAATCTTAATGTGAACTCATACACATTCATGGGAACAAGTCTGCAATTTTTTGTCCCCTTCCGAAAGGGGCTTAAGTTATAAAGAAACCATTTGCTCCTTCTGGGTTCCTTATGGAGTAGACCTCTTTTCAGAAGGGACAAGGCGCGAAATAAAACAAACAGGAAGTCACAAAAATCTCTTAGCGGAAATGGCAAAACTCTACCAAGTAAGTCCAATCTCGTTAAGCAATACTTTCCAATACAGAGGAAGTGGAAAAATGGAATTCTATTGCCCTGCAAATAAACACAAAAAACAAAACAAAACAAAACAAAAATCAAGAAGGCACTTTAAGGATTGAATAAACAGAAACATAAATTCACTAAGTCGCTTCAAAATGGTCTTTTTCTATCATTTTACTCCAAAATGCCAAAACCTTCCAACCTTCTTTTCGTCATCTGAAAATTTGTATCCTAGACTTCCATAGACATTATGTTCTGTTATCTACACCAGTGTTGGCATTGTTTAAGGAGAAGTTATAGACTTTCAAGTCAAAATTGATTTCGCTTTCTTTCGAAAAGACGTCTATCCTAAAGGGGAGCCAATTCTTTCCTTTTAGAGTAGAATTCTTTATAAAAGTGGCTTGGTGTGGCTTGGTGTGTAGGAAAGCATATCAGAATTCACAACTGTTACCTCCCGTGTACAGAGGGGCGGAAAGTCTACTGGATGTATCCAACGCTCTTAACCCTTGTCATGCTGAATAAATTAAGATGCCACGCCGTTTTCTAATTTTCAGCCAGTCAGATTCCTTGATCCAGATTGATGATATAAATTCACATACTTAATGGAAAACAGTGCAGATCCAGATCAGTTGGCTTCTTCAGAAGCCAACTGATCTGGATCCACACTGTTTGCAAAGGCAGGACAGATCCGGGTTCAGCAGTACTATGGTTAATGACCACACTATATCAATCATTTACATAATGTACAACAGGAACACACCCACAGCAAAAAAAAAAAAAAAAATAAATAATAATAATAATAATAATAAAAAATAAAATAAAAAAAGTGTATTTCGCTACCCATGTTATCTATGTCGTATTGGACTGAACATAGCCCAGGAAAAAGTTTCATGTTGCCACATCGAGACCCACTTACCCAGGTATGAACAAAACAAGACTTCTCTGTCCGTGCGTCTCAGTTTCATTTTTACCTGGGCCGCGTCATGCAAAAACATGTCTTCGGGCATACGTGGACAGCGAAGGTCCAGATTAGCCTTCACATACGCACAGTCTGATCAGAACCACCACTGTCCGCTTATCGAATCATTGGGTACTGTAGAAATTGCAAAGTTCCTGATCAGATTATATATATCCGCTGGCTAATCTGGACCATTACTGTTTGCATTTAACCCCATCACGAAAACACGCCAATATAATTTTGACCCCCTTAAACCCCACTTTTATATAGTACTACTGGGATTTACAGGGGTATACATTATTTTTCTTATTTCTGTTCAAAAACATAGATTGTCGAGGCGGTTCCAACGATTACCCACAACCTATGTTTTTGAGCAGAAATATGAAAAATATGAGGTTTTTATCTGCAAATTTTCAGTTTTTGGAGGTGAATTTTTTTATGTCTTTGATTAGGCGAGTTTACGAAGTCTCCTTTTCTCAAGTCGCGACTCGCCTCATCTCTCCTTCTTATGATACCTCAGTAAAGCTGTGCTTCGTGATTGTGGTATATCCTGGCTACATTCACTTAACATACATGTAGTTCAGTGGCGCGGAACCATTTGAACAAATTGTTAATACATTTTCAACAGATTGCCCCATGTGAAATATGGTGAAAATTGGTCAAGCGGTTTCAGAGAAGACGTTTTGAAAATTACAAAATTTTATACATGTATATAACCTAGGGAAAAGGGTGTTCTCATTCTTTGGTAACATGAAAACATGAAAATACCTTATTTTCTCCCGAGTATTTGGACAGACAAGCCCGAGCATAAGTGAACATCAGATCAGCTCTATACCGTTCGCAACACGTTGCAGTTTTAGATACGTCGACAGGAAGCAAAATCGAGTATTTTTTTTTCAGATTTTAGTACAAGTATGGTAAGGCGGTAAGGTGTCTGAATAATTTGGTAAATGCATCACGTAAACATACCTATATAATTTTGATCCCCCCTTAAACCCCACTTTTATATAGTAAAACTGGGGTTTACATTATTTTTTTTCTTATTTCTGCTCAAAAACAAAGATTGTGGGTACTCGTTAGAACTGCCTTACCGAGGCGAATCTAACGAGTAACCACAATCTATGTTTTGAGCAGAAATCAGTAAAATATCAGAATTTTTACCTGAAAATTTTCAATTTTTTTTTTTGGTGGTGAAATTTTCAATATATTTGAATAGGCGTGTTTTCATAATGCTGATAAACATAGACAGGTCTGAACAAACAACATACAAAACTCAGACGGCTCAGAACGCAATATCTGATAGGGTGGACAATCTCCACCATTGAAACAGTAACTTTTAGACACATTAAAATGTAGCAAACCAGACTTTTTCTAATTTTAGGACAAGCTTGGTTATGAAATACGGTGTCTGACTAATTGGGTAAATACGACAGTCTTGGACAGACAGCTCTGATCAAAATATTGAAGACCTAAATCAGAAGGCATAGAAATAGGAGTCTGATCATGGTCTACATGGTTTGTCACTTCATCTTCAGTTTCAGATACCCAGCAGGTAGTAAAATAGACCTGTCCCAATTTTAAGACAAGTAAGGTAAGGGATAGAGGGGGGGGGGGGAGGGGGTGGGGAGGGGCGGAGGGGGGTAGAATATTTAGTCTGATCAGGGTCCACACTGTTTGCCATTCCACTAAATATTTTAAGGAATATTTGCATAAAAAGCAAAAATTAGGCCGAAAAAATATGGCAAAAAGTGTTCAAAATTTTTAGGATATTTACTGACTTGCAGTAAGCAAAAGGAGACATGTTTTCAGGAGCCATTTATTTCAATCATCAAATATAGAAACAACAAAATAAAATCAACAAATTAACACTTTGTAGAGTTTGAATGCTGTGTAAACATTTCAGCAGATGACATTTTAAAACAGTTTTCTTATTTTTCCTACAAAATAGGATTTCACATTTCATGTAAATTGTCTCCTTAGGAGACAATTAGCATGAAGTATCAAATCCTACTTTTCCTACAAAAATAGTATTTGATATTTCATACAAACTGTCTCCTTAATACATAATTTGCATGTAGTGTCAAATCCTATTTTCTAGGAAAAGTAAGAAAATATTTCAAAATGTTGTCTGCCGAAATTGTCCATAGCATGATAACTGTTCAAGCACAATAAGGGATGTTTAAACAGGAAAATGCTTTCTTTTCTAGAATTCTGCATATCGAAGAACTGTATGCATAGGTAAGCCCAGCATATTCATACAGTCTGATCAGTCAGTTTGTATGCCTCGTGCAAACACATTCTACAAAACACTGTACTAAGTATAGTCTGTTGATAGTAAAGAATTACCTGGAAGAGACTGTATTGAAGGAGGAGATCCTGCATTTTTAGCAAGAGAGGTTCAACTTAAGCTTATACATAAATGTCGTAATCCAAATAGGAATTCAGCCCCATCCGGAATCTGGGTAGGCCAAATAGGAATTCTTATTTATCTTCACATAATTTCCTCACTATGGACCAGCAAGGCAGCTGTTAATCTGTGTACTCTTTCCCCAGAATTATACTTTTATGCCATGGGTCCACTTCAGATTTTTAAAGATGATGAGTTCAATGAATTCCATTTACATAACCATGATTTGTTTGTGTTAAAGTTTTATGGCCCAGTCAACCCATTAGGGTCATGTCGAGCATGGTCAGTTTACCTAACCATACTTTTTCCTGGCCCTCTAAGCGGTTAATCAGTACTTGTGCACATTCTTTTGCCAGAAACTGACAACTACCCTTCTTGAATCAGGCAGGGAGAATGGCCACTGATATTTCATGACCAACCTCCACAAATGAATGTTGCTGAAACCCACGGAGATCAAACCTGTGACCTCCTGATCACCAGGCGGATGCCCATCCAACTGAGCCACCGAGGCCGGCTTAATAACCTTGAACCAAGAACATTTTCAACTAATAAAAGTTATTGCTATCATTAGTTGAGTAAATAAAACAGACAAATTTCTAGTGGAATTAAAATGATACATTCTTATACTTGAGAATCACTAATTCATTTACTGATATGTACAGTTATGATCCCTGGGAGAAAAAAAAAACAAAAAACTCCTGGAAGATGAGATGAAGGTCCAAATAAGAATCCTATTTGGCCTAGCCAGATTCCAGATCTGGCTAAATTCCAATTTGGAGAACATATATATATATATATATATATATATATATATATATATATATATATTATATATATATATATATATATATATATATATATATATATATATATAGTAAAACCTCAATGATTCTAACACCAATAACTTGTTTACAGGAGCTAATTCAAACTTGTTTTTGAGTCCCTAGGAAATTCTTCCGACAGGAAGAAAACAAATATATAAGGATATTTTAGGAATTTTTCCTATTTTATTATGAAAATGTATGTTGTGTGTGCTCATTAGAATCGCCCCATCATCTTATGAGTACACTCAACATACCATTATTTTATAGAAGAACTAATATATCTATATATTATTCCGGTATATATATACAAATTACAAATGCATTTTTTTTCAAACAGTGTACACTCAAGATTATATAACATGGGATCTGATCAGAATCTCCGATGTTTGCAATGCACAATGACACACTCATGCTACACAAACACACATTTCTAAATGCATGTTGAAAAAGGAAAGAATGGTGTTTTAAGATGGGAAATCCTCAAGAAAAAAAAATGTGATATTAGCTAATTTCCCTTGTATGCAAATGAAACATTTTTTTAGTCAAATAGTGGACCACATGAACCTATCCTGGATCTACCACTGATGTGACACAAAGGACTGAGATCTACCTCTGGCTGAAGATAATCTTTTCCTTTACACAGCTTTACTGAAACTGTCAGACTCAAGGTGAGAGAATAAGAAAATGTATCTTTTGATGTATGCCCAGGGAAGACTGGGACTGGTCTGTGCATAAATGCAGTCTGGTCAGTCTATGCTGAGTACTCTGCATACATAAAGTATATCCCAGGTTTATTCAAGCAGATAGCAAAGAGTCAAATTAGGAGTATATACAGGCTGTAGAGGATGAATGGAGTTCGCTGGGCTTATATTTGCTATCAACCTTTGTCCTGACCCTACCTTTGCAAACAGTGTAGATCCAGATCAGTTGGCTTCTGAAGAAGCCAACTGATCTGTATCTGCACTGTTTGCCATTTAGTATCTAAATTTATATCAACAATCTAGGTGAAGGAATCTGATTGGCTGAGAATTATAAGTGGGTGTGGCATCTTTATTTATTCAGCATGACAAGGGTTAAAGTTATATTTTCACATGCTTTGGCTCTAATGATGGCCAGAAAGGCTGAGATCTGATCTATTGCTGACTAACCTGTTTCCCTGACTTTTATTTACCCTAAATATTGAGACAATGCAACTCCTTACTAGATTTGTCCTAGAATTCCAACATGTCCATTTTACTACCTGTTGACGTAAACAAGAAAAACGCCTAACAGCATTATGGACGTGTTTTTCAAAAAGATAAACCTCTGACATCAGGGGAGACAAGTACATAATGAAGAAAGTGAGAGTTGTCTCTCTTGCACATGACAAGTCTATTGGTTCTCCTCTTCATCCCTACCAAATATGAAAGCAATCCACTGAAGAATAAAGGCAACATATATAATAAAGGTTAGCCTGGGACGCCTGACGCCCGCCTGGACATCACTATTTTAAAGGACGGATTTTTTTAAAAACTTGTCCAAAAATAACAACTGCCTAATGAGTGGCAGTATTGACCCTGATAAATTGTCACACTCTACAGTGTCTGATCTTGATCTACAGCATCACCTCAGACCTGTCTGTCCAGATAAATAGTTAATATGGTACATTGTTCAGATAGCTAATTTAAATACAAGCAGGCAATATTTTCAAATATTTTTCTTACTTTTGGAAAAAACAGGACTGGATCATTTCATGTGAATCATCTGTGTAGGCAATTCACACACCATGTCAATTCCTGTGTTCTCTGAAAACCTAGAAAACTATCACTGTGCTATGATTAGCACTCTTAAGCTTAAAGTAATACAAATATCAAAAGTCAGACAGTACAACCTATTTTTAAAACTATTGCTGGTATCAAAACCAAAAATCGTGTTTAACTAAACAGCTGGCTTGTATCCAAACAAGAATGTAAAGTTTATATAGAAGCAGGACCATAAATGGTAATTTTTCTATACAATCTATACATTTTTGTTTGGATACAACAAATCTGGGGTCATATCAGAAACCGTCCTATAATGAACCGTCTTACAGAGATCTGGTTGGTTTGGAGTTTAACCATCCAGACATCACGAAAAATTGCCTACATAATTTTGACCCCCTTAAACCCCACTTTTATATAGTAAAACTGGGGTTTAAAGGGGTATACATTATTTTTCTTATTCCTTCTAAAAACATAGATTATGCGTACTCGTTAGAACCGCCTTGATGAGGAGTACACACAATCTATGTTTTGAGCAGAAATATGAAAAATATCAGAATTTTTTATCTGAAAATTTTCATTTTTTGGTGGTAAAATTTTCAGTATACATTCAATAGGCATGTTTTTGTAATGCAACACTATTATGGTCAATTCGTCAGTCATTTTATCTAACCACTCTTTTCCTGAGCAGGTTTAGTCTCTATGCGATTAACCAGTATGTGTGCACAGTCTTTCACCAGAAACTGATGAATGATTTTATAAAGAATGTCTAGTATATTATTTGTACTAAAATGATCAGAATAGCTCACAATGCATTTTCAACGGGAGTTAACGTCAAGAAATACTACAAAAGTAACTTTGTCATCAACTATAAGTTGAATTGTCATTGGTTGTTTTTGAGGATAGTAAACTACTGTCGGTTTCACTTGGTGTTGCAACAATGTTTGTTTCCCTTGTCATTTCACCAGCCAATGAGTAAGAATGTACTTTTTCACTGGTTCCAGGCTGTTCACCATTGGTTTCACCTATTTTCTGTTTCTTCTTGGCTCTTGATTCGGCCAGTACTTCTTCTATTGTTCTGTGGTCTCTCTTATTCTCACTTGAAACTGAAGAAAATTCATAACAGTTAATCAAGATGACTATTTTCTTAACCCTTAAAAGCTAAGTACATACATGCCATAAGCTCTGGACTAAAATCTGTGAGGTAAGGCAAAAGTAAGATTTGACAAAATTCTGTGAGATTTTCTTAAAAATCACTTTGGAATTCCCCCAATACAGTCCAAAGTCTTTTTTTTTCATGTAAGAAACTTGTGAAAACAACAAAAGTCTGTGATTTATGTTTATTTCTTCATAAAATCTATCATAAAATGGTCTGAAAATTCTGTGAGATTTGAATTTTTTATGGAAATTGCCTTCCAGATGGGCCAAATTCTGTGAGATTTTAACCCATTTAAGGCTGGCGTCCCATAAAAGGGACATTTGCAAACAGTGTAGACTCAGATCAGATGCACTGTTTGCATTCAGCTCAAGAATTTCTATAAAACATGATTATAATAATAACCAACCATGTATATGGCATGTATGTAAGTAAACCTGCAGCAAATGACATAAACATTTGTTGTGATGGGTCTAAAAAGAAAATTCATAATACTTAATCCAGATATGACTAGTTTCTTAACCCTTAAACGCTGTTGAAGCAAACCTGTAGCAAATTTCTTGTGATGGGTCTAAAAAGAACACGGCCCAGTTGTTCAAAACTTAACAAAATTGTTGGCTAACATGATCTTAAAATTTCTATCTTGAAATATGGCAACTACATTTAATAATATTTTTTGCTGAAAAAATGTGAGTAGCTTTTGCATTGCTACTCACAATTTTGCAGCAAAAATATCCATCTATTTGAAAATACCTTAGATACAACAGTTAACAAGTATGTCATTAACAAGGCCGTTAAGCTAACAATGCTTTGAACAACTGAGCCAAGGTGTCTTGGAAGTTAGTGTAGACACTAAACAGAGTGCAGTTTGATCTGATCTACATAGCTTGCTTGGGCAAATGAATCCGTGTATTTTATGTTATGACAGTATGCTTTCAAAAAACATACTGACTGAATGGCCAACAATTTGTTTGTGTTGAAGTTTTACAGCCCAGTCAACCCAAGAGCGGTCAGTTTACCTAAGCACAATTTTTCTTGGGCAGTCTTAGTCCTCTAAGCAGTTAACTAGTACTGTGCACATTCTTTTGCCAGACACTGACAACTGCCCTTCTTGAATCAGCAGAAGGGAGAGAACTACAGTAAAAATTATTTCATGATCAATCGCCACAAAAGAATGTTGCCAGACTCGGCTGGGGTCGAACCAGCAACCTCCTGATCTCGTTGGATGTCCACTAGACTGAGCCAAAGAGGCCGGCCAATGGCCGACAGTGTAGAACTTTATCAAACTGCTCTTTTAGGAGGATTTCATCTGGGTGTACAAAATTTGCCAAGGAATATATCTCCACATACAGTCGACTCTCATTATCTCAAAGTCCAAGAGACTCTCTAAAATACTTCGAGATATCCGTACCTCGACATATCTGATTTGCAGAATTGAGAAATAGAAATAAATCACACAACCACATTTAATAAATGAATATATAATTTGACTCCTGAAGTTAGAGATATATTGTAAATATTGTGGAAAAGAGGAGAAATTGCTCCATAGGAGCAATTTCTCCTCTTTTCCACAATATTTTTTTTACCTGTTGTTAGATTCCCATATTAAAACAGGGACCAGATTTTCACTTCGAGATAAGCGATAATTCGAGATAAGCGAGGTCGAGATAAGGAGAGTCGACTGTATTTAGAATAATGACTGTCTGTTTATCAAAAAAGTACTGGCTAAAAGGCAACCAGTGCAGACAAAGATTAAACTGCTCCTTTGATCTGGGTCTATATTGTTTGCTAACACTAGTATTTCCAAATTTTAGAGTTTATATTATAAACTACCTGTTTTCCAGTATGGTAAATGTTCTAATAATTCAAACAGAAAAAAAACTTAGCTTTAACAAAAAAAAAAGTCTGAAGAATACTTTAAAAGTAACCAATTTGTAAAGGGAGGCAACTGATAAAACTAGTAAAACTTCAATTTGAACATGGATGGCTTGTTTATCGTGGCTGATTTGTTACTTGTTTTTGAGTCCTGAGGAAATTTTTCCAATAACTCAAAACAAATATTTAACGATATTTTTGGAAATTTTCTGATTTTATCATCAAAATCTTCAAAAAGATCAAAAAAACATCCCAAATGTAATCCCCATTTATCTCCTGACCTGTGCCTATGAATAACCCACAGTAGCTCAAACTACACAGGTCTAGATTAAATTTCTATGGTCCCAAAAGTGTTCGAGCCATTAAATTGACTGTACATAATAAATTAAGGTCTCATTATGTTTTTTTGTTTTTTTCTATTCAAAATTTTAGAAGTTATTGTTACATAGCAACAGATAAGGCGTTTTTTTCATCCGAAAAATGCTGATATCTTTCTTATTTCTCAACAAAAACACATGTTGTGGGTACTCATTAGAAGCGCCTCGGCGAGGCGCTTCTAATGTGTACCCACAACATATGTTTTCGTCGAGAAATAAGAAAAAAATTATGTGGATACCCCCTCTTATCTGTAGCTATGTTGTTACCTACCAAACCCGTATGATCTATTCGTCTGAGTGGATTGTGCTGCTTCTTTAGCGGCTGTTTCTCCAATCAGATGTTTATACTTGTCTTTGTAATTACTCTGAGGTATAATACCCTTCTGTTTAGGTGACATCATCTGAGCTTGTAACCTTTCTTCCTCCTGTCAACGGATATACAATATTAATACAAGTATCAGCTATTTAAAAAGAAACATACTATACACTAGATGCTTATTTATCCTATATTATATAATCAAACAACTTAACGCCTTGCCATACTTTTCCTTGTATCCTAAAATTGAATAACAGTATTGCAGACACTGCATGATAACCAGTGACTGTGGGCAACAAGTATTTAAAAGCAAATATCAAATTTGACAATCAAGGGCCATAACTCAGTTTAAAAGAAACAATACTGGCTCATTTTCTATCTCTACCCACTCCCAGTCAGTATCAATGTGATATATAAACTTTGATCAAAATCTATCAATTCATTCTCAAGATATTAAAGGTTAATACTGGAGCTACTTTAGATGTAAACAAAATCACAGGAGCTTCACTTTTGTTTCAAACTGATTTTCCCAGACTGTCGTTTTGATAGTTATATTGTCCATTAAATTAATTAGAATAAATGTTCTCATACTCTAAGTTTCACAAAAACAATTTATGCTCTCACTGAGGGTCTGAAGAATCTGCATACTCATTGTGAAAGAAACATACATGCTTAATATCATAAAAAATACATAAAAATACAAGACTATACCAAAAACTTTTAAAAGTAAGATTATAATTACTTTTTAATTGATAACATTTTTACCTCCCTTGACCTAACTTGGCTACATAGCCTAGTTAGGAAACTACATACTTAGGCAATATTTTCTCCTGTCATACTTTATTACACAGTCCTCAGATGCATTTGAAGAGCAGGTTTATTTCATTTGGAAAAAGTATTTTCAGACAACAAAAAGTAAGGTTATATCAGATTTAGCTCCAATATCAACCTTTAACCCTTGTCATGCTGAATAAATTAAGATGCCACGCCCACTTCTAATTTTCAGCCAATCATATTACTTGATCCATATTGTTGTTATAAATTCACATACTTAATGGCAAACAGTGCAGATCCAGATTTTGTTTGTGTTGAGGTTTTACGGCCCAGTCAACCCAATGGGGTCATGTCGAGCGCGGTCAGTTTACCTAACCACACGTTTACTGGGCAGGCTTAGACCTCTAAGTGGTTAACCAGTATTGTGCACATTCTTTCGCCAGAAACTGACAACTGCCCTTCTTGAATCAGCGGAAGGGAGAGAATGACCGTAGAAAATATTTCATGATCAATCTCCACGAAAGAATGTTGCCGACCTCGGCGGGGGTTGAACCCGCGACCTCCTGGTCTCCAGTCGGACGGCGCATCCAACTGAGCCACCGAGGCCGGCAAGCAGATCCAGATCAGTTGGCTTCTGATCTATATCTACACTGATTGCTAAGACAGGGCATGTCGTGTTCAGCAATGAAGAGTTACACAAAACCTCTATTCTGATGTTAATAAAGTCATAACACTGTTGAAAACTAACAAAATTGGTCCATTTTTAATCCAAACCTAGATCTAGTCAATTTCATTTGTCTTAAAATCTGATCAAAATCCATTTGTCCTCAAGATATTTAAAGGCTTCATATTCCTCAAAAATAGACATTTTTTATCCATACTATATGGTATTAATACGATCATAAAATGTGGCATCTGACAGCCTATAAAATTTAAGTTTGTCTCTAATTTTTGGACTGGATCAAAAATGAAATGATTTTTTATCACATCCCTGAATTAATGTTAGCAATATTAATTCAGAGATACAATAAAAAATCATTTCATTTTTGACGAGAGACTAACTGAAATTTTACAGTATGCCAGATGCCACAATTCATGATTTGATCAATTCCATATAAATTTATCAATTTATTAATCCTTTCTTGGATAATAAAATGTCTATTTTTGAGGAATATGGAGCCTTTAATTCGTGAAATTTTTCATTTATCATAAAAGGGCATATAAGATAAAGCTATAAAACACATTTTTACAATAACACATGAGAAGCTACCAGGGGTTAGGCCAATAGCTCCAGATAAGGCATTTTTTTTCATCCAGAACTTGTTAATATTTTTATCAATTTGCCACAAAAACATATATTGTGGCTACTCATTAGAAGTGCCTCACTGGAGAAATAAGAAAAATATTTTCCTGATACCTTCTCTTATCTAGAGCTATGACCCATAAACAAACCTACCCTCTGCTGAACAATCTGTTTGGCCTTGACAGGGTCCCATTCTTCTTCTCTTCTATATGCTAGCAACTCCTCATCTGAAGGAGCGAATTCCTGAAACACAGAAATAAGAATAATGATGATTTAGTGTTCTATGTTTCGTTCAAAATTGAGCTGCAAAAAGAGTAAAAGTACCTTTGGACATGTGAGTCCAACAAAACTCAAATCAGCCTGCGCATCTGCACAGTCTGATCAGAGTCTGTTGTCCGCATGAAGGAACTTTGCATCCTTGCCTATCCAAAATGCTGCACAGAAATGGGCCTAGTAAAGGTTCTGATCAGGCAGTGCAAATGCGCAGGCTGATCTGAAGCTTTTCTTGGTGCACATGTCCAAGGTATTTTTTTCTGAAATGGTGGCTTCATTATCGAAGTCATATCGTCACAAAAACATACCTATATAATTTTAACCCCCTTAAACCCCATTTTTATATAGTAAAACTGGGTTTTACAGGGGTAAACATTATTTTTCTTATTTCTGCTCAAAAACATAGATTGTTTCCAGACTGCTGCTTTGAGGATATCATTGAGTGGAACCTTATCAAAGAATGCCCAGAAAGAAGACAGCACCCTAACTTCACGAGCCTTAACTTTTAGGAAAGAGATATCTCCTTGAGTGAGTTTCATATAGGCAAGCTTAACAGTATAAGCTACCCATCTCAAGACAGAAGTCTTGGAGATGTCATGATTGCCTTTAATTGGTAAGAATAATCTAGTTCTATTCTGATGATAAGAACTAGTCATCCTAAGGTAAAATTTTAATGCTCTAATCGGGCATAGAAGTCTACCCAAATGTTCCCTCTTACGTGTTTGAGCTAAATTAGGGTTAACTATAGGATCTGGGCAAACAGACGGAAGCCGACTCTTTACCAAAAACCTAGTTTGTACTATCAATGATACTGAACCATCTGATTAATTGAACCTTAAATGATTTACGTCCATTACCAAAGCATGAATTTCGTTACATCTCTTAGCTGTGGCAAGAGCAAGTGGAAAGGCTGTTTTAATCATAACGTGAAGTTTAGAAGCCTTATGTAGAGGTTTATATGGGGCTTTTTGTAGACAAACTAACACCCAAGATAAGTCCAATTTTTGGAGTAAGAGATCTTTGTACTGGATGTTGCAATCCAATAGATCTAATTAATTCTGACTAGACTGGATTAGATCCGATCCTATTACCAGTTTTAAATTTAAGCGTATTTGAAATCATGGATCTATAACCCTTGATGGTACTTATTTGACATTTTTTCTCAGAAAAAAAGGTATATAAGGAAGTCGGCTGTAACCGTAAAAGGATCCAAGACCGGATTAACCTTCAAAGACACCAACTGGCGTATACGACCCATTTTGCATCATAGACTTTCTGGAGTAGATACTCTTCTTGATTTAGAGACAAAATCTACAATGCTTTGCAAAAACTTTTTATCTCTAATTGATTCCTTGATAACTCCCAAGCGTAAAATGCCAAAGTTGGGAGATTTTGATGTTGGAACTTTCTTTTTGCTTGTGTTAGTAAGTTTGGAAAGCATGGAAGTCAAATCAGAGCTGATACTAGTAGTTGTAACACTTCTGAGAACCAAGGACGTTGAGGCAAAAGAGAAGCAATTAGAACTATTCTGCACGAGACTGACATATATTGGCTAGAATAAAAGGTATCAGAATTGTTGGTGGAAATGCATATGCATGTAGATAGTTCCAGTTCATTGATAATGTGTCTATCGCCAAGACTTGATTGTCCAGAACTGGAGATACATACAATGGGACTTTGTGACTGAATCAAGTCGCACAAATCCACATTGGAAAAATTGAGCATCTGAAAGATGCACTTCGATATCATAAAACAATGTGAAATAAAAGTGAAAAAGAAAAAGAGAAAAGAAACTTGAGAAGTAATGAATTCGCTCATATGACAAGATCCGTTTTTTAAGTTCATGTCAAGCAAGTCATATAACAGGACCTAAGAAATTTAATACATGCCTTCTTCCATAGCATCACATATCTGTCTTCCTCTTCTATACCAAAGGAAAATGATGCTAAGCTAGCTATATCAGCCACCTCATGTCTGTAATCAAATATGAAACTATAAACAGATGATCAGTTCGTTTTACAAAACTGATAAACAACTAAAATTCTGGCCGATTCCCAACACTAGAATCTCGGTGACTGTTGGAGGTATCAGGAACCACAGAATGCAGCAACTGATCACGCTCTACTTTGTTTTGCCACACATCCAGCAAAATATGACACATCAACAGGTAGTAAAATTGAACTTTTTCAAATGTTAGGACAGGATGTCCCAATATTTAGGGTAAATATGGTACTATTTCAGTAACTCATCAGAATCAACATCTAAATGTCATATTCCAATGGAACCTGTGTTTAGTTGCCATGCAGTGACAGTCATTAAAGTATTAAGGTTGAATCCAATGTCAGAAACTCATCTATTAACCCTTGCCAACCTGAATAAATTACAATGCCCTGCCCACTTCTAATTTTCAGCCAGGTGGATTACTTGATCCAGGTCGTTGATACAAATTCTCATACTTAATGACAAACAGTGCAGATACAGATCAGTTGGCTTTTTCATAAGATTACTGATCTGGTCCCCACTGTTTGCAAAAGCAGAGCATATCCAGGTGAGAAACAGCATTTCCTATGATTACTTTAAATATTTCAACAGACAGGCAAACAGCTTAAACATAACTCCAAATTTTCAGCTGATATTTTTGCTTATTTCTAATTCGAGGGTTGAGCGCAAGACTGGCGTAAGTCAGATGGTTGTTTTTCCCCAAACCTAATCTCCTAACCATGAAGGCGTTATGAAGATTACAACATTTCTTTCTGTAAACAATGAAAATTTAGGTGCCATTGCTCGTATGAGCAATGGCACCTAAATTTGCATTGTTTACAAAGGGGTCCAAGTTGCCCCTAAACAAGGGTTTCAAAAATATGTTTGAGTTACCATAGTCTTGCGCTCAACCCTCGAAATGATAACTTAACTTAGAGAACTATGACTTCAACCTTATTCACTTGTAAATTTGTAATGCACCCACTGTTTCAATGTTGTGGGTACTCATTAGAAGTGCCTTGGCATGGCAATTCTATTAACCCTGGTCCTGCTAAAAATATGAACGGGATTCAGTTTACACAATGGAAATTAAAAATATAACAGTTGACAATAATATTTACCAAACATTGCACCAAAACAGCATGGGATACATGTATCTATATTCTTGCTTTGGAGTTCTGAGAGTTTTACCAAATATTTCTTTACTTACACTATAGAACGATAGACCTTGTCCATGGGTTCTAGCTTCAGTTTTTCCAAACTTGAGTCCTGAATAAATTCTTGAATTCTTTTCTGAATCTAAAATAAATACCATATTTATCATAAGTATAGTAAATGTCCTAAACTTTTGTACATTTAATGTATTGATGAAATGGAATATGCAAACAGTGCAGACCCAGATCAGACCAAAGGAGCAGTCTGAGCAGGGTCTACACTGTTTGTCATTCCACTTTTAAGAAAGCAACTGCATAAAAGGCAAAAATTCCCCCGCCCCCACCCCACAAAATATGGACTAAAGTGTTCAAAATTTTGGACATTTACCATACTGGGACTGATTGACCTTAGCAAATGATGCACAAACAGATCAGATGTTACAGAGTGTGGTGTCTGATCTTGGTCTATACTAGTACTGTCTGGAACTTCTCCAGCGGTTTTATGACACAACAACAGGTAGTAAAATGGACATCTTCAAATTTCTGTTTTCATGGAGATCGAAAATAATACATTAATTAATACAACTATGGTTTAACCCATTTTAATCTGGAAACCCCAAAAAGGGCAACTGGCAAACAGTGCAGACCCAGATCAGATGACACAGAATGTGGCCTCTGATCAGGGTCTCCACTGTTTGCAAATGGTTTAACCATTTTTCTCTATGAATATCTAACTCAAATAGCCTGACATACCCAAAACTGAAACTGGACTTTTCCAGTATATTGTGTGGGGAGAGTCTAAAATCGGCTAAAAAAGTGTGTTACCTAGACCAATAGCTCAGATGTATACAAATCATATACGCCAACATAAAAAATCCATGAAATTTTATCTTATAGTTAATGAGTATCCACAACATGTTTTATGAAGAAAATAGAAAACTATAAATATTTTAGGCTGAAAAAGCCAGAGATCAATTTTAGCACATGCTAAGTTGCTAAATGCTGGTTAATTTCTTCAAAAAGCAAGCCACAATTTCCATCACTTGCTAACTCTAGCAAGTTGAAAAAATTCTCTTTAATTGGCTACATGAACCTATGGCACTGTAGCTGAAGTTTTGCAATTCCTTTTCCAAAAAGCAATGACGATATTTTCCTTACTTTCCCAGAAAACAGGTTTTGACATTACATGCAAACTGTCTCCTATGGAGACAATTTGCATGAAATGTCTAACCTGTTTTCTGGGAAAAATAAGAAAAATATTTTAAAATGTCTGCTGTAATTTTTACCCAGATTGCTAACATTTAAAGCCATATTTAACAGTTTTTATAAGTGAGAAAAAGCAAGTTGGCTGAAAGCTTTAGCAAGTTTAAAATAATGCTACAGTTTGCTAATTTTAGCAAGCCATCAAAAGTTAAATTTGAACCCTGAAAGCACCTTATCATGAACAATGATACACTTATGAATATGACGTTATCTGTCACTGTAAAACATAGCTCCAGATATTTTTCTTATTTCTCCAAGAAGACATATGCTGTAGGTACTCATTAATGCATTGTAGACCGAATAGACTCACCCACACTGTTTATTGGTAGAGTCCAATTTCAATTTTAGGTATGTTCGGCTATGAGATTCAGATATTCCTAGAGAAAAATGGATAAACAGTGAAGACCCTGATCAGATGCCACATTCTGCAGCATCTGATCTGGGTCTGCACTGTTTGCCAATTACCCTTTTAGGGGTTTCCCGAATACAAATAGAAGCCCCTTGATGAAGAATGGTTGCTACTGCATAACTCGAGATGAGAAGGAGGTATCCACACACAGTCAAACAATAGTGGTTCAAACATCTTTTGGACCACAAAAATTTGTTCTGGACATTGGTAGTTCGAGCCACTGAGGGTTAATCATAGTGCCAGTTCAGCAGACAAATGGAGATAATTTAAAGATGCCTTTTCGACTTTCAATAAAGTAATGTTATCTTGTTTGTACTCATTAGAATTGCCCCAATGAGGCAATTCTAATAAGTAGACACAACATACATTTTCATGATAAGAAAACTTCCTTGAAATATCCCTAAATATATGTTTTCTTGAACTATAGGAAGAAGTTCCTAGGGACTCAAAAACAAGTTTGAATCATGCCATTGAGGTTATACTGGAATATTTTTCATTTCTACACAAAAACATATGTTGTGGTACTCATTAGAAGTGCCTCACTGAAATATGTTGTCCTTGAGAAATAAGAAAAAAATCCCTACTTTTCAGATGAAAAACAAAGGCATCTAATCTGGAGGTGTATCATAAATCCTTTTATCAAGAACCACAAAGGGAAATAACTCTGACAGTATTGGTTCTGTCACTCCTATTTTTCTTACAAAAGCAGCATCTGATGTATACCCGGTATACATTTATAAAAAATCTGATGAAATTCCTGTGCAAGTTTTGAAGCAAAAACCAAAATGCTATGGACAAATTAATGTACTGACTGAAAGACGTATGAACAGAAAATGTGAAAGAAGCACATCTACCCAAACAAACATAATTTGTAGTGGGCATAAAAAAAAGCATTAAGCAAAATGTTAATGTATGGACAGACACAAGGACAGAATAACAAAAACAATATGAAAAAATAAGTTAGGCGTATAATCATAATTGTACTATCTGTATTGTATTTGAACCTTTAAAGGTTGCTGACAGCTTATTTTGATACGACAAAAATCACAGAAGCCCACTTTTGTTTCTAACTGAGTTTTCCAGACTGTTGTTTCGATATTTATAATGTTCGTAAAATAAAATAGAATAAGTATTAGTGTTGTGATACACTAAATTTGACGAAAATAATTTAAGCTCTAAGTGAGGTTTTGAAGAATCTGCACACTCATTGTGAAAGAAATATACTTTCTTATCATAAAAACACATATAAATACACATATTCCTGAAAACTTTTAAAGTAACTAGAGTATAATCACTATTTAATTTATAAAATTATTACCTCCCTTGACCTAACTTGGCTATGTAGCCTAGTTAGAAAGTACAAATTTAGGCTATATTTTCTCCTTTAATTCTTTATTGCACAGTCCTTAGAAGCATTTTATAACAAACTAGGGTTAGTTTAATTTCGTTTGAAAATTGTATTTTTAGACAACAAAAAATAAGCTTATATCCATATTAGCTCAGTCAGCCACCTTTAAAGGAAGCAAACCACTGGTTAAACTGTCATCAGGTAAATGTCCTAAAACTTCAAACACCAAAGTTTCTGAAAAAATGGTATATGAAACAGTGCAGACCCAGATATCAGACTGCTCCTGAAAAAACAGTCTAATCAGGGTCTACACTGTTTGTCATTCCACTAAGTATTTAAAAAAACACCCATGTATACAAAGCAAAATTTATGCCAAGACAGTATGGAATATTGTGTTTAAAGTTTCAGAACATTTAGGTTCCGAAACTTGACTTTCATTTAATAATTATAAAATTTCGTATTTCGACTCTGATTATGATCACGAGTTGCCGTAAAACTATGTTTATAATAATGAAAACCAGAATTTACTGGTTTAAATGACTTTTTTTCATTAAGTCAAGCCCTTTAACGTTTAGTTCTACAGTAATATTAGCAAAGATTAGACTTTAAACATACTGTACCTTCTCTCTGAATTCTTCCAGCCTTTTCTTCTCTTTTTCTTGCTGTTTTTCAATCAGGGCTTTTTGTTCTGTAATAGAAACACTCATTGTTTATTCTGCAACTAGTGTTGTCCTAATGACTGATTATCATCTATCATCAGTCATTTTTGCCTTTAGTGACTGATGACAGGAATGTATTTTCAAAGTCAATTAATTGGAAAATTCTATTTTGATAAGGACATTTTTTTTTTTTTTCAGTTTTTACTTTCACCCTAGTACTGCTAAACCTGGATATTTCCTGCCTTTGGAAACAGTGTAGATCAAAATCAGTTGGCTTCTTCAGAAGCCAACAGATCTTGATCTGCACTATTTTGTCATCAAGTATGTGAATTTGTATCAACAACCTGGATCTAGTAATCGGATTGGCTGAAAACTAGAAGTGGGAGTGGCATTTGAATTTATTCAGCATGGCAAGGGTTAATAGGCAGTGCAAAAAATGAAATACTAAGCAGTTAATTTGGGTCTTTTTAGGTTTGCAGTCAATAAACATGTAGAAAGTTGCATTACGAAAACGTGCCTATTCAAATATATAGAAAATTTCACCTCCAAAAACTGAAAGTTTTCAGATAAGAAAGGCTGATATTTTTCATATTTCTGCTCAAAACATAGATTGTGGGTACTCGTTAGAACTGCCTCAATGAGGCTGTTCTAACAAGTACCCACAATCTATGTTTTGAGAAGAAATAAAAAAATAAAGTATACCCCTGTAAACCCCAGTTTTACTATATAAAAGTGGGGTTTAAAGGGGTCAAAATTATATAGGCATGTTTTCGTGATGGCAGTCAATAAACATGTAGAAAGTTGACAGAAATAGCCTGAAATAAGCATTGCTCTAGATGAGGCACTTTTTTAACCCTAGTCCTGCTGAACCCGCATATGTCCTGCCTTTGCAAACAGTGTAGATCCAGATCAGTTGACTTTTTCAGCTGGATCTGCACTGTTTGCCATTAAGAATGTGAATTCATATCAAAAATCTTGATCAAGAAGTCTGGTTGGCTGAAAATAAAACTTAAAACTGGCCATCTCTTGGTACAAATGTTTTTTCCTCACACATGTTCTTCTAGAGATAAAACTAACACACAGTTTGTATGTATTTTGAGATTTAGGTGGTGACTGGTGAGCATTGATTTTTTGAAAATTCATAACCAATATTCTACATAAATACACTCTAGATTTATGGCTGTTGATTGGTCTGTTGTGAAAAATGTCTGTACACAATCTGAAGAACCAAAACACAGTCTGACCTTGTTTATTCAATAATATAGAAATGTAAAACAGTGCTTGTCCTAACTTTCTGAATCAGGAAGTCCTAACTTCCACACAATCAGATTTGTAAGTCCTGGGCTAGAAACTTGGAAGCCCTGGAATGTTGTATCCCAAGGCATTTTGCAGATCTTTGAGAAGTGCCAAAGTCAAGAAGTGAACAGCCATTGCAAGGTAAATCAATAACAGAAGCAGTAGCTTGTAGATAGTAGAAAGTGATGACACAGATTGTCTTCCTTGTTGCTCTGCAATCATTGTCTCCTTAGGAAATGTCTAGGGATGTAACAATACATTGAACTATTGATGCATCAGTTCAACTTGGATACCAGAACTCTAAAAGGTATAACACTTTTGGTGTCAGCATGTGCTCAGTTCAAATATTACAGCAGTAATGTGGCTTTCAAATGGAATTTCAACACTGGATGTCATCAAAACTAAATCTTTATGGAAATCTTTGGCCTTTTTTTATGCAAACAGTGCAGACCCTTCAAAAGCAGTCTGATCAGGGTCTACACTGTTTGCCTTTCTACTAAGTTGTTTAAGAAACAACTGCATAAAGAGCAAAAGTTAGGCAAAAAATAGTTTGATATAAAGTGTTTGAAATTTTAGGACATTTACCATACTGAACTTTTTAACCCAGCAAGCTAATTGTTGGGTGACAATTTGGATGAAATGTCAAACCCCTTTTTTAAAAAAAAAAAAAAATTTCAGACTGTTATTTTCTGAACTTTGTAACCCTTCATGTATTAAGTTTAACATGCTGTGTTAAAAAAAAAATGTCAGCAGTGCCAGGCAACTATTTTTCACAAAAAAATAGAGTTTTGCAGTAGACCGATTATGCAGAGCCCAAAACTGTATACATAGAAATCAAAAAAATTTAAGTGCAGGCTGCTGATTTGTGTCTGTGTATTTTGCACAAGCTATACAGTACTGTTTCGCTTGTTGCTACACCATCTGTATCCACTGTGCGCTTATCTAAGAGTTTAGCAAACAGGTGTCGGTTAAGATTAACCTACTTTCACTGAGATTCCCTTACTTCAAAGTACCAACATAGACTGGACAGTCTGAAAACCTGTCTATACGCAGTCTCAATTGTTTGTGCAGGTGGACATTTAGTTCTTTTAACAAAAAAGGTACCTTACTGATTATAAAAAGGTACCTTACTGATTATAAGAACAGGACTTAGCCATCACATCCTTTTGTTCTGATCAGAATCTACACAGATTGCTTGCTAGAATTTGCAGGGCTTAGAAACAGCATGTCTATTCAAACATTTTAATGCACAGGTTGGTCTAGGTCATTGTATCTTGCCTAAGTAGTAAAGTACTATTTTGCAGGGTCACTCGTAAACCTGTTCGATAATCACATGCTGACCCAGTCACAAACACCATATTGGCATGCTTAGAATTCAGAAATGGTCACCTGAAGAAGTCATCGCATGCCAGTCCAATGATCTGTATCAGTTCTGAACAGCCAATGGGCAGCTATACCCATTACCAATACACTCCTAGTGCCTGGCAGTGGCAAAAGATCAGAGGCACAGGTTTTCAATATCAGCTTTTATGGGTGGTTGACAAAACAAGGCACTTTTACAGATACTCAGAATTACAGTTACGAAAATTGCTGAAATATCTGTTGTTTTCTTGACAAAAAAATGGAACATCTAGTATTTTCTAACAAAACATAGATGTTTCACAGAAAGGGTCTCATAGAACATCCATGGAAAAGTCCAAGAATTCTGTATAAATCTGTGTATTGTTACCAAATCATGAAAAAACAGGGCCTTGTCATGGATGCCAGACATTACGAAAACACGCCTACACAAATGTATAGAAAATTTCACCTCCAAAAACTGAAAATTTTCAGATAAAAAACTCTGATATTTTTCATATTTCTGCTCAAAACATAGATTGTGGACACTCGTTAGAACCGCCTCAGCGAGGTGGTTCTAAAGGGTACCCACAATCTATGTTTTGAGCAGAAATATGAAAAATAATGTATACACCTGTAAACCTCAGTTTTACTATATAAAAGTGGGGTTTAAGGGGGTCAAAATTATATAGGCGTGTTTTCGTGATGAAAGAAACTTGTGTTCCAGTGCACCAGATGTCAACTCTGGTTCCATCCTGAGTGCCAAGAAATAAAACTGAATAATGGTCAGTTAAAAAGGTCAAAGACTGCAAGGCCGTCGTCGGTGGTCCGACAGGTCCGGTGAGCGCAGGACCACTTTTTTTGGCCGAGCATGCTTTCGGCCGTACCACTTTTTTTTCAGCCTTTTCTGTTGTGCGTACTCTCTGTCTGTGAAATTGTTTAATCGCATTATCAAAGGTGCCACATTTAATACCTGTTTTGTTAAATGCTCATGGCTCGTTTCACCTGTAAGCCTGTCCAAGGTGTGAAAACAAAACAGTCACACATCGTGCCAAACACTGCAATCATTAATCATTATAATGACATCTGTTTGATTTAATTCATTAACTTTAAAGTATTAGTATCAATAGATGATATAAGACATGATAAACTCATTGAGCTTTGATCCAGAATGAGTTAAAGAGCGCCATAGAAGAAAGTTTAAATCCCCTCAATCTATTTTTCTAATTATTCTAAAGGTTATATACTATATTTATAACCATCTGACGGGTGATCATGTACTTTCAAGTACATGATCGGACCTGTCTGCACTGTCAGCATATGCCTGAAGACAGCATTTCAATTGGTGTGGCCGACATTACTTGATACAATAATATGTATACCTTAATACTTTGCACCCTGGGTAAAAAATTACAGCAGACAACGTTGAAATATTTTTCTCATTTTTCCAAGTACATTTTGTAATGAAGCTTTAACATTTCATTTCTAAGAACAAATTTGCAATTAACTGTCACAGCCTATTTTTGGGGTAAAATAACAAAACTATCATAAGTCTGTTGTCTGCTGAATTTGCTTTGTGCATGCTACATGTTAATCAGCCTTATTGAGACATATTGTTTAAGTAAAGTAAAAATTAATGTAAAGCTTGACATTTTGTGTGAACCATCTGATTGACAGCTGATTCACATGGAATGTCAAGCCTTATTTTCTTATGAAAGGTAATTTTAATGCTTGATAAATAACAAACACAGGATATCAAATTTCAGATCAGACTTAACAGAAAAAGGGTATACCCTATCATCCACAACCTATGACGCCACAATTGGCTCAAACCATCCAAGGCGAAAATGACCTAGACAGAAACTACCAAGGCTGAAACAACTCACGACTGAAACAAAGGGCCAAACCGACAGGGCCGAAACGACCCAGAATGTTCTTGAATTTAATCTGGGTGTTTATGACCGGGATTATGATACACAGTAAAAAAAAACGCTAGTGCATACTCTGGTAAAACTAAGTGGATAAAAATGATGCGAGAGATCAAATTAGGACCAAGTCTGAATACAAGTTGAAATTTCAGAAACAGAATATGCTTGATCGCACTGGCCAAATATCAATCATAATATAGACACGACAGCTGTGCAGGTTAGCACGACCGTCATAGAGATCAGATAGAACCAAATACATGTGGACCGATTTATCACAGAATATTGAGACCTCTTGCTTTCTTTCTTTCTGCCTGCCCTACAGTGGGCGGTTTTTCCATCGAACCCAGAATCGAGCCAAGGAGATCCATATTTCATTTATGAATGCGTTGTTCCTCGCGTTAAGTGAACGATTAAATCCGAGATGGCACAAATGTAGCAAAAAGAATGAAAATGATGTGCTATATTCTTAATTATAAATAATGAGCAATAAATTAATTTCCGCAAAATAAAAAAGAGTATTAATATAAAATATTTTTAGAGTAAAAATAAGATTTTATTAAACTAATTCAATCAATATTTTTATTTGTTTACGCTCATATTATTCAGATTAATTATTTGACATTGGCACATTTCGTCACTTCACCTTTGCAAGGTCGTTCACAACAAACCTGTGTGGTTCTGGGAAGAGGAGATGACAGTTTTAAGCTGCTTACGATCACCAGCACGGGCTGGTTTTCGTTCAGCACTGATGTTGTCTGGCAAAAATGCACAAGGATCGCGTGGTATGAATGGGTGTCCTAAAGCCCGGGCTTTAAGATTCGATGATTAAATTTGTTAAAAATAGTGGATAAAGTTGCTAGTTGCACGACAACCGTGTTTGGTTTTTCAAATAACCTTGCATACAAGAGAAAGTATATACAATTAAAAACTAGCGCAAAGAAGACCATATAATATATGAAATAGCCAACAGAAGAATGGCACAACCATATATAACAGTTAACACTTGCTGGGATTCAAAGCAAAAACCGTGTTTGCTAAACGGCCCTCTTGCGTCTAAAACTGTGTAGATTATAAGGCTGGCTAATCAGTGCTGAAAAGATAATCGATTATCAGTCCTGCCATTGTGATTGATAATCAATTAGTAATTGCTAAGATTTGATCTTAATTTTACCTATTTGAGCATGACCCTTTCATATGTTATACTGAGCAAACAGTGTAGACCCAGATGAAATGCAGTGTCTCATCAGGGGCTACACAGTTTGCCACTAACACAGCTATTTTAGACACAACAGTGGGTAGTAAATTGAACTTGTTCAAATTTTACATAAAAATATGATAATGAGTTGAGGTGTCTGAATACTACTAAGGGTAAATACGGTAAAGTAACAAACAGAGAAATCAAGTGATCGATTATAAGCAAATCTGTAATGATAGTCATTTCTGTGGAATTTACCGATCAATTAATCTATTATCTGATTAATCGTGCCAGCCTTAATAGATTATAGAGAGAGATGATCAGAAATGGTCATTTTTCTATATGATTTATACTTTTTTTTATTGTATCAGGGATGTAAAATTCCCACTAGGCCACCTGCATTTGCGAGTAAATTTTAAGGCAGGGCAAACGATATTTTCAGAACTTTATTTTTTCTTCATTTTTATCATCTAAATGAAAAATTTAGACCATAAGGGTTAGTAAGTTTTGAGAAAATTTTACGCCTCTGTGTATAAAACGCATATAGGGTCCACCCTCAAATTCTTATATCCTAAAGTCTTCTAAAAGTCGGGAACATAACTTCTAAAATTTTTTAGAAGGTTTATAACTTAGTTGTTAAGTTAAAATTCAATTATAAAGTTACCTCCCTCCCAAAGTGTAAGAATTAACTTTCCTTTGAAGGTTTTAACTTATTTAGGTTATCTCTCATAACTGCTTGCAGTTAAAAATGTATATTTTTTCATAAATTTCAAAGGACTGCGTAGATATTTCTAGATGATTTGTTCAGAATATTATTGTTTGATTGTAAAGTTACATAACAGATTGTTCAAACAAAACTAACCACTTTTCCATGAAGATTGCTGTAAGTCTACAATCAGAAGGTGAAAAAATGGCACAAATTAAAAAATACCGGTAACTGAAACAAGTTAAATCCACAGACTGTAGCAAAATAGTTAACTCAAAATTTTGAGTTAAAAAACATAGCTATAGATAAAAGGGGGCATCCACATAATATTTTTTCTTATTTCTCGACGAAAACATATGTTGTGAACTTGTGGGTACACATTAGAAGTGCCTCATCGAGGCGCTTCTAATGAGTACCCACAACATATGTTTTTGTTGAGAAATAAGAAAGATGTCAGCAGTTCTCAGATGAAAAAAAGCGCCTTATCTGTTGCTGTGAAAAAAAAAAATATCTTGTAGAAGTTGTGCTCCTGACTGAATAAACCAGCTTGTAAAGTGGCTCCAGTGTGCAACAACAACATTGACTTGTAAATCTGGGCCCAGTTGTTCAAAGCGTCATTAGCTTAACAAGCTCGTTAAGGGTCATTTCGTTAACTGTTTTAGCGGATTCAATATACAATATTCTGATATTTTTTGCTGAAAAAAATGTGAGTAGCTTTTGCACTGCAAAAGCTACTCACATTTTTTCAGCAAAAAATTTCAGCATATTTGCGTATCACTTGATGTAAATTTTAACGAATCGTTAACTAACGACATCGTTAGCTTTGAACAACTGGGCCCAGATAAGGACATGAGGCCCAGTTATGAATAGATTTGGATGTTTCATATGCACAGCTATGTATAGTGTAATAATGTGTAATAAGACATTGTTCATAGCTACAGATAAGAGGGGGTATCCATATAATATTTTTCTTATTTCTGGACGAAAACATATGTTGTGGGTACTCATTAGAAGCGCCTTGGTGAGGCACTTCTTATGAGTAACCACAAAATATGTTTTCATTGAGAAATAAGAAAGATATCAGCATTTTTCGGATGAAAAAAGCGCCCTATCTGTTGCTATGATTGTAATCAATAAATAGCAAAGAACTTTGTAAAAATGCCTTGCTCTCATATATACACTAGTCCTGTGACTATAGGATGGATTTCCTATGAAAGTAAAGTAAAGTAAGCCTTGTAGTGTGGCAAATCCCTTAGCACTGGCCCATTATGCCATACTTGTGAGCATTTTGGAAAGCCAATGAGGGAGACTTGACTTGATTGTGTGTCTGCTCAAGTAGGTGTTTTCACTATGAAATGGATGATAATGGTGAAATGGTAGTGCAGTGTATACATGATGAAATGGTAGTGCAGTGTATACTGGAAAATTGGTCAGGTTGAGAAGTTTGCAACCACTGTCCTTTGGATCAGGATTTTGTAAACTTAAGGGCCCCTGTGCAGGGAGAACACCCCCTGTGCACTTTAAAGATCTCACTACTGAGACAGAAATAGGTCCTTCATCACGAAAACATACCTATATAATTTTGACCCCCCTTAAACCCCACTTTTATATAGTAAAGCTGGGGTTTACATGGGTATACATTATTTTTCTTATTTCTGCTCAAAAACATAGATTGTGGTACTCATTAGAACCGCCTCATCAAGGCAGTTCTAGCGAGTACCCACAATCTATGTTTCGAGCAGAAATAACAAAAATATCAGGTTTTTTTTATCTGAAAAATTTCATTTTGGGTGGTAAAATTTTCAGTATATTTGAATAGGCATGTTTTCATAAGAAAAATCAGTCTGTGTATCTGTGTGTATGGTCCCCCTGCAAGACAGATGATTCCTGCAAATTGTTGTCAGATACAACCAGCTGCATTTAACTTCTCTTAATGCCCACTTGGGTATTCTAGGCAAGTGTGCTCTGTCATGCTGAAAGAAGGGAAATAGATATTAGTAAAAAGAGGGAATACCCCAGGACAGTGAGGATAAAAGGTAAACGGGTTAAAAAGAGTTAATGAAGCAGAGAAGCATTAATAGTAGAAAGAGCAAAAAAGTGCAGATTTTTTTACTTGAACCTTATGGAAAACTCAATCCAAGACAACTGGCCCAATACCGAACTCCCTTCCAAATACAGCTCATCCCTGTATGCAAGAAAACTTGCCCCCCCCCCCCACCCCCCACCCCCCCACACTAAAAAAAAACCCCAAAAAAACTTGCCTTAAGTTTTGACAGCTTGTCCAGTTTTAATAATACTTGTGTATTAGTTTTATGGCATTTTAATGCTCCTAATAACCACTAGGCAGTGCTATTCTGAAACAGCTGAGTCATCATCTTAGAAAATGTAAAATAAGGAAAGACATGCTTTGATAAAGAGGGATACGTAAGCTGTAAACATTGACTGTTTTCACTTTATTTTGCACAGGAAGAGCTTTTTTCCTTTGGTTTACTGAGGCAAATGATCTTTATGTGTTGATGTAAACAAGAAATCATCATTGTTGCCATGTATATTTTAGTAACGGATATAAGTATATATACCAGGCATTAATTTTGATAATTATACTTATGCTTGATGCGTTAAGAGTTAATCTTTGCAAATAGGCATTTAAATTAAGTATTGAGCCTTAAAGCAGGTGGTAAAATACACATTAAACCAAAATCTTATCCAGAGCATTGGGTATACATAATATGACAAATCAGCTCCAGATATTAACTCTTGTCCTGCTGAATAAATTAAGATGCCATGCCCACTTCTAATTTTTAGCCAATCAGATTGATCTGTATTGTTGCTATAAATTCACATATACTTCAACCTCTTTATAACACGGTTGGTTATAACATGTTTTGGATATAACACCATTCAAAGATGGATCCCAAAATGTATAGATTATATTGAAAAATGACCATAAATGGTCATTTTTCAATATAATCTATACATTTTTGTTTTGATATAACACGATTGTTTAACTAACATGGTTTATACTATGGACCCCAACAATAGTGTTATAAAGAGGTTGAGGTGTACTTAATGGCAAATAGTGCAGATCCAGATCAGTTGGTTTCTTCAGAAGCCAACTGATCTGGATCTATACTGTTTGCAAAGGCAGGTATATCGGGGTTCAGCAGGACAAGGGTTAAGATGCATTTTACTGATATTTTTATTAAATCTCCACAAAAATGTATGTTGTGAGTTCTCATTCGAAGTGCCTTGGTGAGGCACTTCAAATGAGTACTCACAAGATACATTTTCATTGTGAAATAAGAAAACTAATATGTGGATACCTCCTCTTATCTTGGGCTATATATATGCTCTTTGATTGCCGTTTTCTTTATATTCCAGTTGCTGTCCGCTCCATGGGAGAAGCCGCTGGAAAGAGGGTAATGGAGATAAGGCCATCCAGATTTGAATGGGAAAGATGGAAGGATGATATAGTATGTAAAATATATTAGCCACAACATGAGCTGTACCTCAGGACGTGTGCACAGCAAAAACTCAGAACAGCCTGCTCGTTTTACACGGTCTGGTCAGTCTTCATTGTCAGCTAGCTGAAACTTTAGATTCCTGGGCCCAGTTGTTCAAAGCTAACGACGTGGTTAGTTAACGATTCGTTAAAATTTAAATCGAGTGATACGCTAATATGCTGAAATTTTTTGCTGAAAAAATGTGAGTAGCTTTGCAGCGCAAAAGCTACTCACATTTTTTCAGCAAAAAATATCAGAATATTGTATATTGAATCCGCTAAAACAGTTAACGAAATGACCCTTAACGAGCTCGTTAAGCTAACAAAGTGTTGAACAACTGGGCCCTGGTTGTCCAAAGAGCCCCAGTGAATACTGAGCACACTGTTCATATATATGCAAGTTGATTCACAGTCCTTTGTAAGAAGTGGGTATCAGGTAAATATTTTTCTTATTTCTCCGCAAAAACATGTTGTGGATACTCCTAGAGGTACCCAAAAACATGTTTTCTAGAAGAAATTAGAAAAAATATTAGCAGTTGAAAAAGAAAAATTGGTCTAGAGCTATGTGATTGTAGTCCTCAGCTGGACGCACAAGTACAAAGGTACATTATCTTGTGTCTATGCTCGAAACCATCAAAATTGTCTCTAGACATTATCATAAATCTTACCATATTTACCGTAAGTATTGGGACACCTTATCTACTTGCCATACTTGTTCTAAACTTTTGCAACGGCCTGTCAATCCCAAAACTTTGTGTTATTACGGTACTTAATGTTTAGACCTAGAATTTTGGTTGATGTACAGGGTATGATATGACATGATGCAAGGGCAGACGCTGATTGGAATACTGTACCCTGTGTATCTGGACACTGCAATTTTTTTACTTACCCTATTCAACCTAATTACCACACATATCCCTATAAGGGCACAGTCAAACGATTCTGTAGTCTTCAGATTACAGCTAGTGCACTTTTTGTCTACTTTATAAGGCATATGTTGTGGATACCCATTTGAATTGCATGGACTTGTGGATGCAATTCAAATTAGTACCCACAACACAAGCTTTTATAAAGAAAATCAGAAAAAAAAATCGCATAACATCATCAAATACTAAGTCCTGTACTGATCTTTTTTCAAAGTGTATCTTTAATAGGTAGATCATCTATACATATTCTGCCGCAGGTTTTCCCAGTGATTTTGAAAAACCTAAGCACACAGTGCGGTAATTACATAGCTCTTGATAAGATGCTTTTTATCGCACCTGCTTGTAGCAGGATGCGATATAGGCGTCCGATTTTCTGTCTGTCTGTCCGTCCGTCCGTCAGTCAGTCCGTCCGTCCGTCTGTCAACATTTATGTCGACGTTCGACATTTATGTCAAAGTTAGTATTCTAATCAACTACAAGACTAAACAACCATCAAACCTTGCATGAAACATCTCCCTGACCTCCTGACTTTGCAACATAGGCGTCCGCTTTTCCGTATGTCTGTCCATTCGTCCGTCCGTCTGTCAACATTTATGTCGACGTTCGACATTTATGTCAAAGTTAGTATTTTAATCAAGTACAAGACTAAACAACCATCAAACCTTGCATGAAACATCTCCATGACCTCCCGACTTTGCGACACAGGTGCCCACTTTTCCATTCGTCTGTCTGTTCGTCAGTCCGTCAGTCTGTCCGTCCGTCTGTCAACATTTATGTCGACGTTCGACATTTATGTCAAAGTTAGTATTCTAATCAACTACAAGACTAAACAACCATCAAACCTTGTATGAAATATCTCCCTGACCTCCTGACTTTGCGACATAGGTGCCTGCTTTTCCATTCGTCTGTCCGTTCATCCGTCCGTCTGTCTCTTAACAGTTCTGTTATGTCGAAGTTCGACATTTACGTCAAAGTTAGTATTCTAATCAACTACAATTCTACAACAACCATCATTCCTTGCATGACACATCTCCCTGACCTCCTGACTTGGCAGATATGTTGACCCAGTGACCTTGACCTATATTTTGCGCTCCATTGACTTTGACACAATTTACGTTGACATTCCAGATCTTCTCAACTATAAGGCATACAACTACCAAACCTTGCATAGTGCTTCTTCTAGATGTACAGACTTGGCAGGTACCTTGACCCGGTGACCTTGACCTATATTTTGCGCTCCAGTGACTTTGACATATTTTGCGTCGATGTTCGATATCTCTTCAACTATAAGGCCTACAACCATCAAACCTTGCAAAGTGCTTCTCCTCAATGTACTGACTTAGCAGATACCTTGACCTGGTGACCTTGACCTATATTTTGGCTGCAGTGACTTTGACATAATTTACATCAACGTTCCAGATCTTCTCAACTATAAGGCGTACAACTACCCAACCTTGCATAGTGCTTCTCCTAGATGTACAGACTTGGCAGGTACCTTGACCCGGTGACCTTGACCTATATTTTGAGCTCCAGTGCCTTTTACACATTTTACGTCAACGTTCAATATCTCCTCAACTATAAGGCCTACAACCATCAAACCTTGCATAGTGCTTCTCTTCAATGTACAGACTCTGCAGGTACCTTGACTTGGTGACCTTGACCTATATTTCATGCTCCATTGACTTTTACACCTTTTAGGTCACCCTTCCATATGTCCTCAACTGTAAGGCCTTCAACCACCAAACCTTATATAGCACTTCATCTCGATGTACTGACTCCACAGGTACCTTGACCTGGTGACCTTGACCTATATTGTGCACTCCAGTGACTTTGACACATTTTATATTGATGTTCGATATCTCCTCAAATATAAGACCTACAACCACTAAACCTTGCATAGTACTTCACCTCATTGCCCTGGCTTGGCAGGTACCTTAACCCAGTGACCTTGACCTATATTTGACACATTTTACGTTGATGTTTGATCTCCTCAACTACAAGGCCTACAACCACCATACCTTGCATTGTGCTTCTCCTTGATGTACTGAATTAGCAGGTACCTTGACCCGTGACCTTGACCTATATTTCATGCTCCAGTGACTTTTACACATTTTACGTCAACTTTCCATTATCATTGGGCTGTATGATACGAAAAGTCAGTGCTGAAGATGTAGCCATTAGAGTGAATGGGACTGGCCTGGAATATATGTGCCCCACTAGGCACTTTGTCTACATTTTTTTCAACCCAGTTTTCCAAGTAAGTACTGCTAAGAATGAAATAAACTAAATTTAATAACCACATTCTGATTGAGGCTCCTGTGACTTTTGCGCCAGCAGGTGCGATGACGCCTTCCGCGGAATTCTTGTTTACATTCAAAAGTATTGATATTTTTCTTATTTCTCCACCAAAACATATGTTGTGAGTACTCATTAGAAGCGCCTCGGTGAGGCGCTTCTAATGAGTACCCACAACATATGTTTTCATTGAGAAATAAGAAAAGTATTGACCTGATACCCACTCTTATCTAGACCTATGTAATTAGGTCAAATACAGTATCGTTCTTATCCAAATTGGCTATTAGCTGATATATTAGCGTGTCTGAATGCAGATGCAGGGGTTGCAAGTTCGAACCCCAGCTCAACCACATAACTTTCTTGGATAATGATATGAAATAATTTCTTCTGCCATACTCTCCCTTCCGCTGATTCAAGAAGAGCAGATGTCAGTTGTTGAGGAAAAGTGTGTGCACAGGTACTGGTTAACCGTTTATCTGACAAAGCCTGCTCAGGAACAATGTGAGTAGGACTGCGGTCAACGTAATGCTAATGGGTTAACATGAAACCTCAACAGTTGAACTCAGACAAAATTTGCTGATGTGTTAAAATGCCCTGTTTGCTATCCTGCACACCAGACCCCTTCAGAAAAGTGGCCTACTCTTTACAGTAGGAGTTTGCTCCCATTTAGAGCAAGTTCTTAAGGAGAGGATGCAAATTCTTTCTTTTTAGTAAACTTTTCAGAATGGATGCAGAAACAATTTTGACAGAGTTACCTTT
Organism: Anodontia alba; assembly: GCA_964016985.1. Taxonomy (NCBI): domain Eukaryota; kingdom Metazoa; phylum Mollusca; class Bivalvia; order Lucinida; family Lucinidae; genus Anodontia; species Anodontia alba. Next base: position 8,628,574 of record OZ024836.1, on the reverse strand, counting down.
CTTGAAAGTGTATGAGTTTCATCTTAAGCTTTTAAGCATCAGTCACAATTGCAAAAGAAATCTTGATAGTTCATGTGAATTGTCAGCCAAGCAGATGATTGCAGTCAATTCATACAAAATATCAAGAATGATTTTTCTCTGAAGAAAAAGAGATAATAAAATAAAAATAAAGTTGTAGAATATCGTCTACCAAAAACTTATAGGTCTAGATAAGAGTTGGTATCAGGTAAATTTTTTCCTTAATTTCTCTACAAAAATATATGTTGTGGGTACTCATTAGAAGTGTCTCAGTGAGGCGCTTCTAATGAGTACCCACAACTTATGTTTTTGTGGAGAAATAAAAAAGTATTAGTATTTTTGGATTGAAAAAAAAACAACAACATATTATCAAGAGCTATGAATTTTACTTGATGCATTGACTTGTGGGTTAACACTCTGAAGTTACATTAATTATTTTTTTTCTATTTCTTTTACAGCATTTCTACTTGGCTCTGGGAATTATACCATATATGGCAATTGTTCTTTACTCCAATCTGAGAATAGGTAAGGATTCCATAAGGCATTTACAATCATTTTAAGTTTAACCATCCCTTACCCTGCTATTTTAGCACAGTTTTGAGGATGCTGGAAAATCTAGTAACTTCGATTTTATCAGACATATCTAAATATTTATCAAGCATTCTTTATGACGGGATCACAAGGTCCTGGTTTTGAATCCTGCTAGAGGCATATTTCAGCTCTTGACTTTACGACGCTTCATTGCATGGAGACTTTCATTATCAACCTTCCATATCTCAGTATGACTTCAATAATATTGAAAGGGATGTAAATCACCTGATGGTCATCATCGTCTAAACATTTATTGAAATATACAAGCTTGTCCAGAAAACACTTTTAATAATAATTTTGACCCCCTTAAACCCCACTTTTATATAGTAAAACGGGGGTTTACAGGGGTATACATTATTTTTCTTATTTTCTCTAGTTCTCCAAAAAAAAACGTATGCTGTGGGTACCCATTAGAAGTGCCTTGCCGAGGGGCTTCTAATGAGTACCCATATCATTTGTTTTTGTGGAGAAATAAGAAAAATTGTCACAGAATTATCACCAAATACTCTTCCTCCACAAGTCCTCTGTCTACTTTATGAGCCCTGTAGCTAGAAAAAGTCTTCCAACTTTTCCTTCGAATCAATTTTTCATTTCCCTGGCCCCCTAGAAAGGCCACATGTCTAGTAGTTTGGCTGAAGTTTCCTCTTGGCCTATTGCTGACGTGAGCATACAGCACAGGTTATGGCAAGACTGCGCAGATGTGCAGGCTTTCCTGAACCTTTGCTTAACAGTTCTTTTCCCATGATTTCGCTCATTTAGACATACAATATGGAGAAAAGGAGAAAAGCTTTGTTATAAAGTACATGTACATTTAACTCTGGTCCTGCTGAACCCAGATATACCCTGCTTTTCTGTTGATCCAGATCAGTTGGCTTCTGAAGAAGCCAACTGATCTGGATCTACACTTTTATCATTAAGTATGTGAGTTTATATCAACAATCTGGTTCAAGTAATCTGATTAGCTGAAAATAAAAAGTGGTCAGGGCATCTTAATTTATTCAGCATGACAAGGGTTGAAGATATCTGTGCAGTTCAAAAGAAGATTGATAGTATAAAATAACAAACAAATTTAAATTGCATTTAAAACTAAAAAAATAATCCAAAAAATTTGTCAAGTAAATTACCTCTGCATACATATTTTCACTACACAGTATAGGGGAACAATGAGGGTATCAGCTACGTTATCTTAATAACGTAGTATGGACCTTTGAAAGTATAAGACCACATCTAGTCTAAGCAGTGTAATTTATCACCTGGTTCATCAGTTTTGCTGGGATTCTTACATGAGCTGCATTGTGAGAAAACATACCTTCTGAGGGGTGGGGGAGGGCTGGTCGGGTGGTGCAAAGGTGACGTGTATCTTACGTCACCGGTGCGTCCAACTGATATTGGCTTACAGTTTGGCAAGGCCTGCTGTCCTTGTAGCAGGTAAGGGTAGAGGGGGAATATTTTTATTTCTCTGTTTATTCACTTTCATTCTTGTTCCTCTTTCTTCCCTGTTCTTCTCTTTCATCTCTTCTACTCTCTTCTATACCTTTTCTCCCTTTCTCTGAGATGACACAAAATGACCCACAAGGGTTGACGTGTCATTAAACACCAACACATACATAACATACCATCTGACGGTGCCCAACAAAGACTCAAATCAGCCTGTATATCTGTGCAGTCTGATCAGTCTTCACTGTCTGCATGAAGCAGTTTTGCATCCTTGGCTATCCCGTCATAATTTTGACCCCTTTAAACCCAACTTTTATATAGTAAAACTGGGGTTTTCAGAGGTATACATTATTTTTCTTATTTTGCTAAAAACATAGATTGTGGGTACTCATTAGAATGGCCTTGGTGAAGCAGTTCTAACAAGTACCCACAATCGATGTTTTGAGCAGAAATTTGAAAATTATCAGAATTTTTTGTCTGAAAATGTTCCTTTTCTGGTTATAAATTTTTCAGTATATTTGAATAGGTGTGTTCTCGTAATGCAAAATGTGCCCAGTGAAGTACATATATCAGAAGATATGTTTTCTCATGTTGTGACTCACATAATAAAGCTATTTAAAAATTTCCATTCCAGGTCCTGCAGAGTTGGCTGAAATTCCAGAAGGTTATGTTCCACACAGCTGGGAATATGTACGGGTAGGTTCTCCTTTTAGTAGCATACCGGTAGGTCAAGACAAGGTGCTTTTCTTTTTTTTTCATCCAAAAAGTACAGACATTTTTCTTAACTCCGCACAAAAGCATGTTGTGGGTACTCTTTAGAAGCGCTTCTAATGAGTACCCACAACATGTTTTCATGCATAAATAAACAAAAAATAAAATGTGGACAACCCCTCATATCTGAAGCTTTGTAGTAGGTCTGTAGTCTGTAGTCTTTTTGTTCTATCGGTAGTATTCAAACGATTTGCAAAATGTTTTAACCATATATGAATGATTTGGAAATATTAACGCTTAGCACTCTGGGTAAAATTTTCAGCAGACGACATTTTGAAATATTTTTCTTATTTTTCTCAGAAAACAGGATATGACATTTCATGCAAATTGTCTCCTAAGGAGACAATTTGCATGAAATGTCAAATCCTGTTTTCTGGGAAAAATAAGAAAAATATCATCAATCTGTCGTCTGCTGAAAATGCCCAGAGAGTGGTAAAGGTTAATTTCTCCAAGAAAAAACATTACTTTGCACTATGTGGATACTCATAAGAATGTTTAGAGATTGACCCTGAATGACAATTTTTAGGGGTCACATCAGGACCTCGAAGGATTGATGGGGGCAGGGCTAGGATTTGATGAGAGACCTTTTAAGATAATGTAGAGTTCTGATCAAGACCATGAATTTGACACCAAACATGGCTGTAGTGAGTAAGGGTATGGGCTGGTTGTGATTGAGACCCATATACAGTTATTGTCAGTTGCTCTGATTATACAGACAGCAAACATATCATACCATTGGGGTATATTGTTTTTGTCTTTTATGTGTTTGCCCATCTGTCTGGCTTTTGGTATTTCCATCAGACCAGGTACTTTTGCAGTTTTGTGTTAACCCTTAAAGCGCCAAGAAAAACTGCATCTGAAAATGTTGTCTGTTTATGTCGTCTGCTGAATATTCTTGCAAACTTCTCAAAGCTATTTTTTGCATACCAGCAAATAGTACGGACCCAGATCAGACTGCTCCTAAAGGACCAGTCTGATCTGGGTCCACACTGTTTGCAGAAATGACTTTTAAAATCACAAGCTGAAGACAAAGCAGACGACAATTGTTGTGATGATTGTCGCTTTAAGGGTTAAGGCTGTTTTTGGTTTAGCTTACCTGTACAAAAATACAAGTAGAGCTGTAGCAGTTACGACATTGGTACCACTCCAGCATTGGCTAAAGATTTGGTTAAAGTTTTTGGTTAAAGTTTTTAAAAGGCTATATCTCCTGAACCTCTGGATGGAAGTACAGTCAAACCTGTGTTAAGCAAGCACCTATGGGAATGCCAAAACCAGGTTGCTTAAGACAGGTGCTTGCTGAATACAGGTAGATTTCCACTTCTTTGCCTTTAATGAGATCTGAAATAGTGGCCTTTAAAGGCAGGTGATTGCTTAATAAAGGTGGCCTTTAGGACAAGTTTGACTGTACTTGTCTTGATGTTAGGTAGCTCTGAAATTCTATGCTGTACCATCCCAACCTGCATGAGTGACCTTGAGGTCACATACTTGCTGTAGATATTGTAAACCCTAGTCCTGCTGAACCCGGATATACCCTGCCTTTGCAAATAGTGTAGATACTGATCTGGATCTGCACTGTTTGCCATTAAGTATTTGAATTTATAGCAACAGTCTGGATCAAGTAATCTGATTGGTTGAAAATAAGAAGTAGGCGTGGCATGTTAATTCATTCAGCAGGACAAGGGTTAGATTATTACTTACCAGCATCATCTTGCAGCTGCTGACTGAAGGTGAAAATTATACACAATTTTTTTTTTGTTTTGTGCATTAAAATTCTGTGTTCAGTAATTTGTTTGCTTATGTTCTGAAAGGTCTACCCAGGGTCAATACAGTTCATTAGCTAATTGAGAATTTTTGGAGCAACAATTTTCTTTTCTGTATTTTCAGCATCCTCTTCAGAGATGGTTTCAACGAAATGTTTATAATAGCTATGAAAAATCTTATGAGAAGATGTGTCATGTTAAAGACATAACAGAGAAGAAGAGACGGAATAGGTATTTATCCCTTTCAAGGCTTAAAGCGCCATTCACATTGGCAGCAGATGACAGTTTTGAGTTGTTGTTTTTTTTTCTTTTTCAGAGAAAACAAGTCATGATATTTCATGTGAATTGTCTGCCAATCACAGCTTAATGCAGCAGATGATGATTTCGATTTTTTTTTTCTTTCTCTGAGAAAACAAGTCTTGACATTTCATGAAATCGACTGCCAAGCAAACAACTCATATGAAATATCTAGACGTATTTTCTCTGGAAAATGAAAAAAAATAAATTCATTGTAAATGAAAAATTCTAGTATGTTGTCTGCTATTTATTTTGCTTGGCACTTTAAGGGCTCAGTTGTTGCATGTTGGGTAAAATATTCAGCAGACAAAATTTTGAAATGTTGGTTTTGTTCTTATTTTTCCAAGAAAAAGGGTGTTGACATTTTATCCAAATTGCTTGGCTTTAACAGTGCTATAGGTAAATATTTTCTCAGCCAGTACTGATCAAAATTGAAGTAAATCAGTATCCAGACTTCCCCATGTCCTTTTTAACATATAACCCACAACATGAGAAAGCATCGAGGCATTGTTAAGGAGGAGTATTTGGTGATAATTCTTGGTTAATTTTTTCCCTATTTCTCCATAAAAACATATGTTGTGGGTACTCATTAGAAGTGCCTCATCGAGGCGCTTCTAATGAGTACCCACAACATATGCTTTATGGAGAACTGGAGAAAATTATCCCATAATTATCTCCAAATACTCTTCCTTAACAATTCCTCTGCATACCTTTTGACATTTGCACCAAACGAAGATTCAAATTGACCTGCGCATCAAATTTCGCTTTTTGCATGGTAACGTTGTGGATATAATTGACTCCTCCGTCAGGCAGTTATAACCACGCCCACGTGAATTTTCTTAGACAAACTTTGTATTGATGTACCTGTGCTCACCTGTAAAAAGCACCTGTTGATTTGTTTGTCTAACTAAAAAAACATTGACAATTAATTTATTAGCTATTTTCAATGGTCAGTTGGGGTTGTCAGTTAAATGGTCATGTGACTTGACGGAGGAGTCAGTTATGATTATGTGGAGAAGGAGACACCTAACAAAATATGGAAATCAGTGTATCAGAACAGTGAGTGTGACCAACCCCAGCTGCACTAGCTGTACCTTCCCAAACTTATCTATTAGGATCCCACAGATGCAAAAATCAATCTTACATTTAAAATAAATCTTTTACCATATTTGACCGTACATGAAAATCAGATGCCAAGTCTTGAATGCAAATTCTGACTTGCCAAGAAAATTTGAGGAAGAAGAGGTAAAGTCATTTTTTTTTTACTTTTGTTTAGTAGTGGTAAATTTGTTTAGTATTGAGAACTAAGAAACTGAAATGCATGTCCACAAAAGCGGTGAATTGAACTGTTGATATTTAGCTAAAGAAGATGCTGACTGACAGGAATGGATACAATTTAAAAGAGATATCACGAAAACATACATATATAATATTGATCCCCTTAAACCTCTCTTTTATATAGTAAAACAGGGGTATACATTATTTATCTTATTTCTGCTCAAAAACATAGATTGTGGGTACTCATTAGAACCACCTTGGCAAGGCTGTTTTAACGAGTACCCACAATCTATGTTTTGAGCAGAAATATGAAAAATATCAGTTTTTTGTGGTGAAATTTTCAATATATTTGAATAGGCATGTTTTCGTAATGTATCTTTAGTCTAACTAAAGTGTTTTGCTTCCCTTCTGATAAGTTTCTGGTGAAAGAATGTGCATAAGTCATAGGTCTAGATAAGGGAGGGTATCCGGTAAATATTTTTCTTTTTTCTCCACGAAAACATATGTTGTGGGTACTCTTTAGAAGCCCCTCGGGGAGATGCTTCTTATGAGTACCCACAACATATATTTGCCGGCCTCGGTGGCTCAGTTGGATGCGCCGTCTGACTGGTGAACAGGAGGTCGCGGGTTCAACCCCCGCCGAGGTCGGCAACATTCTTTCGTGGAGATTGATCATGAAATATTTTCTACGGTCATTCTCTCCCTTCCGCTGATTCAAGAAGGGCAGTTGTCAGTTTCTGGCGAAAGAATATGCACAATACTGGTTAACCGCTTAGAGGACTAAGCCTGCCCAGTAAATGTGTGGTTAGGTAAACTGACTGCGCTTAACATGACCCCCATTGGGTTGACTGGGCTGTAAAACCTCAACACAAACAACATATATTTTTGTGGAGAAATAATAAAAATATCAATACTTCTGGATTGAAAAAAGCACCTTAACTAGTGCTATGTAAGTACTGGTAAACTGCATAGAGGATTAAGTCTGCCCAGAAAAAGGGTGGTTAGGAAAACTGACCGGCTCAACAGGCTCAACATGTCCTTAATAGTTTTGACTGGGCCGTTAAACTCCAAACCAGCTAAAAAAAGCCCTTCTGAAAGCTTCAGATAAGAAGGGGTATCCACAAAATATTTTTTTATTTCTCCACCGAAGCATGTTTTGTGGAAACTAATTAGAAGAGCCTCAGTGAGGCCCTTCCAATGAGTACCTACAACGGATGTTTTTTGTGGAGAGATAAGAAAAATATCAGTAATTTTGATTGAAAAAAATAGCCTTATCTGGAGCTACGCTTCTGAAAAGGGGTCTACTCTAAAAGGAAAGAATTATCTCCACTAAGGAGCAAATTCTTTATCTTTTAGGATAAACCCCTTTTCAGAAGAGGGTTATTGTGGTAGAACAGGAAGTCTCCTTTCTAAAAATGACAGGAAATCTTCCTTGTGGGTCAAGTCCCCTTAATTTTTCTGTTTTCAGGTTATTAGAAATGAAAGTTAGAGAGATGCAGAAAAAACACAAAGACTTTAAAGGCTGGTATTATGATCCTTATGATATAATTGGAGAAGAAAAAGCTAACTATTTCCGTAAGCTGAACCGCTCTCAGTGGGGAAGAAATGATGAGTTTTGAAGAAATAGCATCTAGCAGTTCTAGCTAAGACAAATAAAAATATATGTGTGTTTATGGTAACGGGTTAAAAAAATAGGTTGGGTAGGCAGGGATTTTTTTATATATAGAAATATACCATGATTACCCAGAATGTTCAAAGTCCATCCCATAGTTAACCTGAAATTTTAACCAGTCCATTTGAGTACTTGGTAATAAGACAAAAATTACTGATAGAATGGCAGTCATTGTAGACCCTGTTCAAACTAATCAAGAAGGGCAGTTGTCTCAATTTCTGGTTAAAGAATGTGCTCAAGTACTGGTTAATAACTTGGAGGACTAAACCTGCCCAGGAAAAGGTGTGATTAGGAAAAATTGACCAGCTTAATCCTTCTCTTGCTGAACACAACTGATCTGGATCTGCACTATTTGTCATTAAATAAGTGAATTTCTTTCAAAAGTGGATCAAGTTATTTGATTGGTTGGAAATTAGAAGTTGGCATGGCATCTTAATTTATTCAGCAAGACAAGGGTTAACATGACCTTAACAGTGTTGACTGGCTCAAACTCCAAAACAACAAACTGAAGCATTGTTTGCTCAGGCCCTCCAAATACTAAAAGGTCAAATATGGTAATATACAAATAATTATTATTTTATTCTTGAAAGGCCTTAATTTGTAGCTTTTGAGAAAGCGTGAAAAAATTTAATTAACCAGGACAATTTTGTAGGGTATAGTTACCTTAAGCACACATATTGTTTGTTTGGCCTTTTTAATGCTATATTCTAGGGACTTAGTGACTTACCTTCAGTGGATTCTAGAGAAAATGAACGGATGACAGATGACTAGTGTTTTACATATACTTACCTTGAAAAGAGTTGGTTATTTCAGATTCAAAGCCCCTAATAGATATATATCCTAAAAGTACCAATCACAAATACAGCAGACAACATTTTTAAATATTTTTTATTTATTTTTTTTTTTTATTATTTTTCATAGAAAATAAGTCATGACATTTCATGTGAATCATCTGCTCAGCAGATGATTCACATGAAATGTCAAGACTTATTTTGTATGAAAAATAAAAACAAACTTTAGAATGTCATCTGCTACAAATTTTGCTTGGGGCTTTAATGGTTGAAGTTTTATAATGGAAAGAACATGAGTTTTGAAAATAGAGAAGTAGTAAATGCATGGCTATAATTACATAAAGTACTTATTATGGAAATACAGAACAGTACTTTGTTTATGCTTGAAAATAAACACACCACTGTGTATAAACCTACTGATTTATGTTTGTTTGTTTGTTTGCGTTGAGGTTTTACGGCCCAGTCAACCCATTGGGGTTATGTCGAGCGCAGTCAGTTTACCTAACCACATGTTTACTGGGCAGGCTTAGTCCTCTAAGCAGTTAACCAGTATTGTGCACATTCTTTAGCCAGAAACTGACAACTGCCCTTCTTGAAACAGCGGAAGGGAAAGAATGATTGTAGAAAATATTTCATGATCAATCTCCACAGAAGAATGTTGCCGACTTCTCGGGTTGAACCCGCGACCTGGTCTCCATTCAGACATGCATTCAACTGAGCCACCGGGGCCTACTGATGTATGTAGTAATTGTTATAATAGAAATGAATTTAATTTTTGTGGCAATGATTTTATGTTTTACCTCCCTTTTAACATTAGTTAAATCATATCGAGACAATGAATGGATGATTAAGAAAGGCTCTGTGCAATGAAGTGGAGTACAGCAGAATCTGAACTCGGGACCGGGTGATCTCATCACGAAAACATGCCTATATAATATTGACCCCCTTAAACCCCACTTTTATGTAGTAAAACTGGGGTATACATTATTTTTGTTATTTCTGCTCAAAAACATGGATTGTGGGTACTCGTTAGAACCGCCTCACCGAGGCGGTTCTAACGATTACCCACAATCTGTGTTTTGAGCAGAAATATGAAAGATATCAGAATTTTTTATGTGAAAAATTGCCATTTTTTGGTGGTAAAATTTTCAGTGTACTTGAATAGGCGTGTTTTCATAATGTGAAGTCGGGAATGCTAATCTCTCGACTACCCAGACACTTCTTCAGCTTTATGTTAAAGTGTGAGTGAGTCACTGGTATTTACACATCTATAAAATCCACAAAAACAATTCATTTTTTTTAACTCCCGCTAGGTCATATTTATGTTGGAAATATGTGTAAAATAGCTCATTGTAGAAATTTGAGCAAAGGTAATAGTTCCAGGATTCCTGCTCATTGGATTTATCAAAGTATAAATCCTGTTTTCAATTGCTCATGGCCAACCAAATAGCCCTAAATAATAGTAAGCCTGGGAATTATATACAGTGAACCGGCATTACAGCAACAGCATTTGTTCCTAAAGATGTTGGCATTAAAATGAATTTGCTGTTGTAAAGAACTCTTAATGGACACAATGAGATGAAGAAAGGCCTTGTTTTATTCTTATCTCCTCACAGAACATTATATTTTGGATATTTGTTAGAATTGCCTCACTGAGGCAATTCTAACAAATACCCAAAACATATGTTGCTTGATATTTTAATGCAATATTTTTGCATAATTTCTCATTAACTTCACCTCTTGAGCGAAGGTTTCGTAATATTCATATTGTCATTCTACCGAATTTTGTCATTGTATAGAGTGTTGGTTTAAAAAGGGTTGACTGTATTTTCATTTTCTGTGCGAGCACTTTATTTGAACTTACGCATTTCCGACTGCTTTCATCCATAATTGCAATGGCTTTTACATCCTGCCCACATGCGGTCAACTGTTTGCTGATAGTCAGTCAATGATTGTAATAACTTTTACCCCATGACTACATGTTTTTAGCTGTTTGCTTAATGTCATTCAATCAAAGAAATGGCTGTTACATCCTGCCAACATGCTGTTCACACCAAATGATAAACTTTCTATTAAAGAGAGTTTAAGGGGTCGTCTTTTCATATTCAGTCCCCTTACCAGAATTTTTGTATCATTCAATAAATATTAATACAATCAACCCACTTTATAGGGACACTCGATACAACGACAAAATTCATTATAATGACAATTTGAATGTCACGAAACCTTCACTCAAGAGGTGACAGTTAATAAGAAATTATGCAAGAATTATTGCATTAAAACTTCAAGCAACATAAGTTTTGGATATTTGTTAGAATTGCCTCATGAGGCGATTCTAACAAATATCCAAAACATAATGTTCTGTGAGGAAATAAGAATAAAACAAGGCTTTTCTAACATATCATTCTGTCCATTAAGGACTCATAATAACAGCAAATTCACTTTAATGGCAATATCTTTGGGAACAAATGCTGTCGTTGTAACGAGGGTGCACTGTATAAGAAATAAAATTTATTGTTTTACAGTTCACTGACCTTTTGGGGTTAACTTACTTTACATGTGACCGGTGCATTCAGGAGTCAGTGAACTGTAAAAAGAAACAAATTTTATTAAGTGATTACAGGTGCCTAGAAGACATTGCACAAGTATTGGTGTCAGTTGTCATAGCCTCTAAGTAGAGATCAGTCTTATCACATATGCTTAGCTCCAAATAAGGCACTATTTTAATTGAAAAGTACTGATAGTTTTCTTATTTCTCCACAAAAAGCTGTGATCTGCACCATTATTATAGGGATCAAACATGGTTTTTCATGCATTAACATTCGCCAGTCCCGAGGGAGGTGTTGAAAACCGAGGCCGGAGGCTGTGGTTTTCAACACCTCCCTAGGGACCTGGCGAATGTTTATGCATTGAAAAACCATGTTCGATCGCTATTATTGCATAAAAATTGAAAACATTTGCTACATTTCGCTTTATTTCTTGCACTATTTTGTTTCGCCTTTTCACCGATGTCTCAGGAACGCAATTTCCATGGACTATGCGTGTTCTAGGGCCGGGAAGTACACATCATGTAATGGCAGCAAATCTGTGGCCCCGGTACGATCATATTGAAAGTTGCGTAGCTATGCATTAACAGCGCTTGAATTGCCTTGTAAATACATGGCTTTTAGCCTGTTAATGCACGGCTGTCAATAGCGTGCAATACTGCTTTTTATGCAGTAATAGATATTTGATAGCAAAGATTCAGGCAAATGTGTGCATAGGCACAGTCTTGCCAGAACCTATACTATTCACTCACCTAAGTGGTAGGCCAAGGGAAAGCTTCAACAAAAGAAATGGACATGTGGCCTTGCTGAGGGGTCAGGCATGTGCACTGAAAGATTGTTTCAATGAAAAGTTAGAAGAGCTTTTCTTCTCACAACTGGTCTCATATGTTTTTGATACTCATTAGAACACCTCACCAACCAAGGCACTTCCAATGAGTACCCACAACATATATTTTTGTGGAGAAATAAGATAGATATTAGGGGGAGTGGTTGGGTCAGCCAAAAGTGTTGTGTATCTTATGTCATCGGGGCGCCCAGCTGATATTGACTTACAGTTGGGCAAGGCCTGCTATCCTTGCAGCAGGTAAGGGTAGAGGGGGAATGTTTTTATTTCTTCTGTTTCTTCACTTTCATTCATTTTCCTTTCTCCACAGTCCCTCTCTTTCTTCTCCTCTACTATCTCTCTTCTCCGTTTCTCTGGAAGACGACAAAAAATGACCAGCAAGGGTTGACTTGTCGTTAAACCCCAACTCAGTGAATCAGTCAAAGATAAATATTAGGTGTATACTTGCTCCTATCTAGAAACGTGTATATGCATCCAGCATAAACACAAATCATCTTAAGAATTTATGTAGTCTGATCAGGATCTACACTTTTTACTCATGGAATGTTTTAAATTCTACAAATTGTTTTAATGACCAGTGTAGTCTAAATCAGATTCCCAGGCTGACTCTCTTTATACTGGTACATTTGTCATAAGATCATTTCCTATTTGTTGAGACTCAAATCTTAGCCCATTCTAGTCTGGAGACCCCAAATGGGTGATTGGCAAACAGTGCCACATTCTGTGGCATCTGATCCGGGTCTACACTGTTTGCATTAACTACAGGAATTTCTATAAACATAGTAATAATAAAAACTAACCAGACACCTAGCTTTTGGAAATAAATGTAGACCGGTCAAAAGAGTTGTGGTAGAAGAGTCTACATGACATAAATAGGTGAAACTATAGAGGTTTGTCATGCAAATAAATCTCAGAATATTAACATTTGCAAATTTTTTCTTGATAAACATAGCTGAGCATGAAATTTTCGCTGCTAATAAATATGAAAATGCCAACAATAGGGAGACCCCTAAAAGGGTAATTGGCAAACAGTGCAGACCCAGATCAGATGCCACAGAATGTGGCATCTGATCAGGGTCTCCACTGTTTGCAAATAGTTCAGTAACTTGACTCTAAGAATATCTTAAATCAGATAGCCTTACATACCTAAAACCAAAATTAGAATCTTCCAATATATTGTGTATGGAAGTTCATTTAGTCTATAATATGTTAAGGGGTCTAAAAGCAAGAATTAGGGTAAGTAATAATAGAACTGCATTGATAACATGTACCATAGCTCTATATAAGAGAAGTATCCTGATAATTGAAGCATGTTGCAAGAAAAAGGCTCTTTGAACTTTCTGTGGAATCAATCTTTAGTGCATATGCCCTTACCCTTAGCGAGGCCACATGTCTAGTTCTTTGGCTGAAGTTTCCCCAAGGCCTACTGCTTATGTGAGTGAACAACATAGATTCTGGGACTCTCCATATTTACTTTTGGCTATGGTATGTAGATTTAAGTCTTCTATATATCTGTGAAGTAAATTTCCTAAAGTTTCGAAAACTATTCCATACTCTTTTTTTTTTTTTTTACTTTCAACATATAAAATTTCAGGTCCTTAACATAACCAATTCTTCAGTTTCAGTAAATATTTTATTTGCAAACTTTAGTATTCATATCTGAGTGATTAGCCAACATTTACACATTAATAAAATCCGCAAAATAAAATCCATTCCTATAGTAAAATTTTAGTAACACGTACAACCTGGCCTAGCTATCATTAAAATGGTTGACCATCAGGAAGTAATTTAACCCTTGTCATGCTGAAAAAATTAAGATGCCACGTCCACTTCTATTTGTCAGCCAATCAGATTACTTGATCCAGGTTGTTAATACAAATTCACCTACTGGATTACAAACATTGCAGATCCAGATCAGTTGGCTTCAGAAGCCAACTGATCTGGATCTTCACTGTTTGCAAAAGCAGGGCATATCTGGGACCTGTGTCCTTAGGGTTTACACTAAAGATCTGCACTGTTTGTCGTTCTGTGAATTTCTATCAAAAACCCGGATCAAGTAATCTGATTGACTGGAAGTTAGAAGTGGGTGTGGCATCTTCATTCATTCAGCATGACAAGGGTTAAGATAGTGCCCAAAGATTCAGGTGCTATAATATATCAACCCCAAACAGTACTGCAAATATCAAAACCATATCTCAAATCCTTTTGCTCGCCTGTTCGTAAGTACAGAAAGAGCTATAGCAGTCACTACGGCGTCGGTTAAAGTTTTTAAAAGGCTGTATCTTCTGAACATCAGTATGGAAGTAGAACAAACTTGCCCTGGTGTTAGAAACTAGCTGAAGTCATCTGCTGTACCATCCCGACCCACATGTGTGAACTAAAGGTCAAGGCCTCCGACTTATAAAAAATGTTAAAGTTTTTGGTTAAAATTTTTAGAAGTTTATCTTGTGATACTAGTTTTAGAGGCATAGCGCGATTCAGACGAGCTGCGCTGTCCTGCGACAGCTCTTGTTAGAAAATATTGTTAAGACTGCATTTTATTTTTCCGAAAACAGAAAAGGTATGACTGCCAAAACAACAAAAAAAATCTAAAAGGTGGTATTTGGAAACATCAAACAAAGAGCACACAAAGGTCAGGTGGTTTGCCTCCGGGTACTCCGGTTTTCGCCCACCTTCGATGAACGATCGGCTCGATATAAGTGAAATATTCTTGAAAGGGCCGTAAAACCCAAATCACAAAAAAAAAAAAAAAAAAAAAAAAAAAAAAACACACAAAAGAGCGATAATAGAGACTCGGTTTATTATGTCTCTTCATATGCAGCAATGGAGTTTGTGATGCTGCATACGCCCCTCCCCCACCCCCGCCTCTCCCCGCCCCAATCCAGCACAGGCTTGAGCGGGATTCAATTTTAAAGTAACCAGAATGGGCTCCATGATCCCAAGGGATAATAGCCAGCGCACGACAAAACCTACAAGAAGACCTGTGTGACCAGCAAAGACTCAGATCAGTCTGTACACCAATCCCAGTATGACAAGGGTTCTCGTTTGTCCCTCTTTGAATAGCCCGGCGGCTGAGGAAGGCACATGCGATCAGCGAAGACTCTGATCAGACTGCGCGGATGCGCAGGCTGATCTGAGTCTTCGCTGGTCGCACAAGTTTTATTGTAGGTTTTGTCGTGTGCTGGCTCAAATAAAAAAAATATCTGCACTATGGTGAAGTACACGGAGACGTTTTACAGCAGCCAACACACTAGCTGCGTAATAGAAGTCTAACATTTGGGTAAGCCAATTTTGAGTGTTCAACAGGTACATGTATGTGGAATTTCAGATTCTCAACAATAAGTTCTTGACAATTACACGACCCAAAGGTGTACCCTTAAATCGTCCGTCTGTCTGTAGTCAACGAAATGTGTGGTC
Organism: Anodontia alba; assembly: GCA_964016985.1. Taxonomy (NCBI): domain Eukaryota; kingdom Metazoa; phylum Mollusca; class Bivalvia; order Lucinida; family Lucinidae; genus Anodontia; species Anodontia alba. The sequence continues at coordinate 8,613,152 of OZ024836.1, read as the reverse complement.
AGTTAGCTAAAATGTGTGGCCAGTCCGCGAAAGTGTATGGTCAGTTAGCGAAAATGTGTGATCAGTTAGCGAAAATGGCCATGGCGCTTAAACCGTTGGAAATATTTTGATAAATTTTGGAATACTGATAGATATACAATAAGATCTAGCCAATGGACTTTCCGAGTGCCAGATTTCATTTATCGATGAAAAAAGCGAAAATGGCCAAAATGCCTGGACCGTTTGGAGTATTTTGATGTATTTTGAGTATACTGTTATTTCTTAAAGATATTATTAAATTGATATTTGCATCGATGAATTTTGTCAGCTTGAATGTACTTTCGCCAAGGGTTAATTTATTGGTACAGTTTAGTACCAAATCGAATAAAGATCTTATCATGAAGAAACGCAGGGGCCTATCAAACTTTCTGACAAGACCAAAACCCATCTAGCATTCTTCTTAAACCTATATCGGATTCCTGTCGGATGGATAACGGCCGAATATAAATTTAAGCAGAATCGTCTAAGTGGGAAGGTGTGATGTACAGTCGAACCTCGTTATCTCAAACTCGCTTATTTCGAATTACCGCTTATCTCAAAGTGAAAATCTGGTCCCTGTTTTTACAAGCAATTTCTCCTCTTTTCCACATTATATATATATATATATATATATATATATATATATATATATATATATATATATATATATATATATATATATATATATATATATGTATATATATATATATATATATATATATATATATATATATATATATATATATATATAAATATATATATATATATTTCTAACTTCAGGAGTCAAATTACATATTCATTTGTTAAATGTGGTTGTTCAATTTATTGTTTTCCTCACTCTCTCAACTCTGATATGTCGAGGTATGGATATCTCGAAGTATTTCAGTGTCCCTTGGAATTCGAGATAACGAGAGTCGACTGTATATGATCCCCAGAAGTGAAAAAAGTGTTTCATTACAAGCAAGGTAAAGAGACTCAACTCAAGTTTTCAGCTGAATAACTTGCCGGTTGATATTGTTTAATCATGCAGCGACATGGCCAGTTACGTGCTGTAAACGGTTACAACGAAATAATTATGTTCTAATTCCCCGATACAAAATACGTGTATTCGTCGCTGCCAGCGTGGCTGCATCCATAAATTACTACAGAAGTCTTCCCTGAAAGTTATTTGTTCAAAACATTCACCCACACACTGCCCATCTTATTGTGGGCTTGCACACTGAAACCAACATGCATGTACTCAAAGATGCACTTTGTGCCATTACTTCTCTCAAATCTTATCAATCAAATGGACTGAATTCTTGTTTATTTGGTGCCGGCGTCATACACTACTTTAATAATAATAATAATAAAAAAACATGAGCGCCGACTGCTGCCGACTATCTGTGTCAGAGTGCAGCAGATCAGACAGGGGCCGCTCTTACCAGCACTAAGCTATTCAGGGCGCATGTTAAATTTTCCAAATTACCAATCCGTTTATGTGTGTCCCATATCAAACCACACGACGATGTGTCCCATACGAGTCTTCGATTTTTCATTCATAAGGGCCGTGAAAAGCATTCGTATAAAAATCGTTAAAAAGCAGGCCTGGACATCATCTTATTTTTGAAATGTCATATCTTTATAGTTGAGAAATACATGAAAAAAGGTTGTCATCTGCTGTATTTGTCCAGAGTGTGTTAAAGGCTAATTAAGTAGTCTAAGGGCACGGTAGATATCCGAATAACAATGCAAAGCACAATCTGATCAGTGTGACGCCTAATCAGCGGACAGAAAAACAGCTTGAAAACAGGCTAAATAAGTACATAAATAAAAACATACAATGACACAATCGTTATTTGGTATCTCCCATTAAAGCGTCCTCTCCCAGTCTTATCTATTTTCTAAGACGTCCTTTAGTTGATTGTATTATGGCCCAGTTAATCCATTAGGGTCATGTCGAGCGCGGTCGGCCCGTTAATCTCTTCACATTGTTTCTTGGCAGGCTCAGTCCCCTAAGTGGTTAACTAGTACGTATATGCACATACAGTCAAACTTCAATGGTTCGAACAGCTTTTAGACCATAATTGAGGGTTAATCATAGCGCCTGGTCAGGAAGCAAATAACGATAAGTTAGGTATTTTTTTTTTTTTTTTTTTTTTTTTCGATTCTCTACATAATAATTGTATGTTCAGTGTACTTATTAGAGTCGCCTCGATGAGGCCATTCAAGGAGTACAAACAACATACCATTTCATCATAAAATAAGAAAATTAAATTTCCTTAAATATTTCTTTTCTTGAGCTATCGGAAGAATTTCGTAGGGACTCGAAAACGGGTTCGTATTAGCCGTGGAAAACGAGCCATCGGTGTTCGAGTCATCGAGGTCTTACTCTACTTTCGCTACCACATGTAACTGACAACTGTCTTTCTTGGATCAACGGAAGGGGAGAATGACCTTATAAATTATTTATTTAACAATCTCAACGAAAGTTTTGTGGCCGAGATAGGGTTTAAACTCGCGACCTCTTGATATTTTTCCGCCATCTATGACAAGTGAGTGATTCCCTGTTTACATTCTTGTACACCAGTCCCCTTCTGAAAAGGGAACTTATCCAATAGGAAAGAATTTGCTCTTAAGGTGAGCAAATTCTTTCTTTTTAGAGTAACCCAATTTTCAGACAGGGGATGGCAAAATCAAATTTGAAAGAGTTGCCTCTCTTGAAAGTTAACCCAATCCTTGACTCTTTCACTGCCACAGGCGATAATAATATGCTTTTGCAAACAGCATAGATCCAGATGAGACGGCTCAATGAGCCGTCTCATCTGGATCTACGCTGTTTGACATTCAGTCTTACAACTTTACATATAAACATCTTTCCAAACGATAGTTTGTTAAAATAAAAATGCAGACGACAAATGTCGTCTGAAATTTGGCGCCAAAAGTGTTATTCGACGTAGTCGTATAAGATCATTGTTCTGAGCTAGCGCTTTTATCAGCTGTATGAAATCACGAATATGCCATACAAACAAAAGGAATCTGCAAAACGACCTTTTCTGCTATTACCGTAAAAGGGCAGGTCATCTTATTCATTGTAAATTATGCCTTGAAAAGTTTTTCAAGGTGACGGTAAAACTGCGGGGTTAGAATAAATAATACAAATAAAAACAGAATACTTGTAATTCTTTTCGAACGATAAAGACTTTTTTGTACTTCCATACACTCATTATTGATTTTTTGTTATTTCTCGCGTTAGAAAACTATATGTAATATTATTTTTCAGCCTTTGTCGGAACAGCTCCTGTTGCTCAAAAGGGAGAGCGCTCACTTCCAACGAGGAAGTTTGCGGGTTCGAAACCCAGGACTTTTTTATTATTATTTATTTATGAATCTGTCCCGTTCTTTATTATTATTTTTTTTTTTTTTTTCATTGTCATAAGTATGTAAATATAATTCCGTTCCTACGTCGTCTAACTGCTTTCTACAGATATTAAAACAGTTTAGGGCAAGGTGTGATTAATCTTACTGAATCCTGCTTTAACCCTTTGTAGTCTGGAGACCCCTAAAAAGGGTTTAGCAAATAGTGCAGACCCAGATCAGACGCCACAGAACACGGCGTCTGATCAGGGTCTCCACTGTTTACAAGTAGTTCAACCATTGTTTTCTAGGAATATATAAATCACATAACCTGACATACCTGAAATCGAAATTAGAATCTTCCAATATATAGTGTGGGGGAGTTCTTTCAGTCTACAATGGGTTAAAGGATACAAACTCAAACTGCCATTTTCTTTCAGTATTAATAGTTATCCAGCAGACGCATCTATACCATAGTCGTATCGATGCACCGCAACGTCAGATGTTGCGTCCACATCGATAAGACGTTGTGACGTGTGTTAACTGGCTATACACATATTTCCATGACAACGGTCCCTCGTAAAATTCATAAGCCAGAATGAAAGAGTGTGATGGGCAATGTTTCCTGTCACAAGTTTCTTGTTTGCCAAAATGAATGGTAATACGGCTACATATTGTTTACAAGGCCACGGTCAACGCAATGACATTTGTTCTATAGATTTACAAATCACGAAAACATACCTATATAATTTTGACCCCCCTAAACCCCACGTTTACATAGTAAAACAGGGGTTTACAGAGGTATACATTTTTTCTCTTATTTCTGCTCAAAAACATATATTGTGGGTACTCGTTAGAACCGCCTCGACGAGGCGGTTCTAATGAGTACCCACAGTCTATGTTTTGAGCAGTAATATGAAAAATATCAGTTTCTTTTTTTGTCTGAAAATGTTCTGTTTTTGGAGGTGAATTTTCTATATATTTGAATAGCCGTGTTTTCGTAATGATATGTAGATTTCTACATGTAGCTTCATTTTCAAAGCAACAAATCGAGACATACAAAGTGGCCCGTATCTAGTGCAGAATTGCCTGAATTAGTATACTTTTTCACAAATTCTGGTATCAAAACGTATAAAAAGACCACAGAAAGAGGTACATATTTGGAATTATTTATAACAGAACAACAGTCCTGGTAGATTTTGCTGTAGGCCTATGCGACAAAATCAGATAAATGTTTGAGAGCTTCTAGTAATTTATTCCATAGAACTGATAGTTGTAATAAGCTTCAGAGGTGTGAACCTGTCTGGAAAGAAATGCGACTGTAGAATTCTCACGAGTTGCCCGAACTATAATAGTAAAGAACACGGTAAGTAACATCAGATGACGCCACTCATCATCTCGCTATCAACGCTGTACTTGAAGTAGTCATTTTAAAACCCCATTTCAGATCGACTTGCTTGGAGATTATTTGAGTACGTATGTGTGTCAAACCCTACCTATTTAGAAAATAAGAAAACCAACTTTGACATTTTGTCTGCTTATCTTGAAATTTGGCACGCAAAAGGTTGATATCACTTGGTCATTAAAAGCACAGCTTAAGCCTCTGTAAATTGCTTTAATCTGTATGGTTACCATTCAGTGTTTGTGAAGCTTTTGTAAAGGATAGTGTTTTTCATGGCGATCCATAAAAGGTTTACTTTCTTTCTGTCTCTACGTCTTAAGAAGATTTGATAAACTTGACATGTTTTCAGCCATTTGATACAAGGGGGACAAATTTTGTGACCCCTTGTCAATTTTTTTTGCACACCTAGCCTCTTCAGAATCATCAAGAAAACATACTTATATCATGTTGACCCCCTTAAGCCCCACTTTTATATAGTAAAACTAGGGTTTACAGGAATATACATTATTTTTCCTATTTCTGCTCGAAACGTATAGATTGTGGGTACTCGTTAGAACCGCCTTGTCAAGGCGGTTCTAACGAGTACTCACAATTTATGTTTTAAGCAGAAATACGAAAAATATCAGAATTTTTATTTGAAATGTTTCATTTTTTGGTGGTAAAATTTTCAGTATATTTGAATAGGCTTGTTTTCGTAATCTACTCTAAAAGGAAAACAGTTGCTCAAAGTGGAGTATGAGTAAATCGTTTTTCAGAAGGGAGCCAAAACTGTTTACAAAGTTGTCTCCCTTGAAAGCGTATCCATCTCCTTAAATGATATTTTAAACAGTTAAAACATCGAAGAACAATAATACGAAGCATTTAAATTTACATGAAAATTATGAATATCTTTTCTCATTTTTATTTGTCTTCTTTCCTTTCTTTCTTTACAAATTTCAGCACAGGTTGTTTCAAAGTATCAAAATTCTGTTATAAAGTTTACAATATTTTGTAATTTTAATTTAGCCGCGCCATGCAGAAACGTCTTTATGCATATGCGGACAGCGAAGGCCCAGATCAGACTGCGCGGATGCGCAGTCTGATCAGGGCCTTCACTATCCGCTAACAAAATCATAGGTACTACAGAATGTATGAATGGAAAGCAAAGGTCCGGATGATGCTTTTGCGCATGCGCAGGATGAGTCGAGTGCGCATATTGCGTATGGTCGAAGGCACTTTTTTGCTTGACGAGGCCAAGTTAATGTATATCTCTGTTGCATCTTGGTGATTGTTTCGCATATTTTGTTTTATATAGATTGATTAGATTCAGGAGAACGTGCAGTTTAGATCTGGGAGACGATGCACTCACAAACTGATCATAAAAAGAAAATTGTCCATTAGTACATGTATATAGCAAACTGAGAAATTTCATATAAATGGAAGTATGGAAAGCACTGGCCATTGATGAAAATAAGACCTGGATAGATTTGGTAGATTTTTCGTCATTACTTATAAGGGAGACCTGTTTAGTGACTTCCTGTTTCCCTTCCTGCACACAAGTCCCATATGAAAAGGAGTTCAGTTTAGTTTAATCAGCTTTTAACGAGAAACAGATAAAATAAATGAATATATGTATTTAGGGTAACATGTTAGAAAAATAGGTAGGGTAGGTAGGGACTTCTTTCTTCTTTAATATAGAATTATACCATAATTGTTAATATATTTGGACTCCACACCATAATTCACGTAAAAGTTTACCAAGTCCATTTGACTACCACTGATGTGTATTAAAATTAATGATAGAATAGCAAACAATACAGACCCAGATCAAACTGCTCCTGTAGGATCAGTTTGCATCACGAAAACACGCCTATATAATTTTGACTCCCTTAAATCCCACTTTTATATAGTAAAACTAGGGTTTACAGGGGTGTAAATTATTTTTCTTATTTCTGCTAAAAACATAGATTGTGGGTACTTGTTAGAACCGCCTCGCCGAGGCGGTTCTAACGAGTTCCCACAATTTATGTTTTGAGCAGAAACGCGAAAAATATCAGAGTTTTTTAATCTGAAATTATTCAGTTTTTGAAGGTAAAATTTTCTATATATTTGAACAGGCTTGTTTTCGTAATGCTTTGATCAAACTGTTCCTGTACGATCAGTTTGAATTGGGTCTACATTGTTTGTTTAGACTTGTCTGAATATTTAATATAAATATAGAAGCATAAATATTTTATCCAAAGAGCATTTTTTTTTTTTTTTTTTTTTTTTTTTGAGAAAACATAAAAAAAAATGCTAGGTTTCACCAGAAAAATTAGGTAGGGAAGGGCTACCCTAAACACACACATTTTTGTTTGACCTTATAATGAAGCAAACTGATTGGATCACAAGTTCCCCGAACATTATTTACGGTCCTCGCGTAAAGCCTGATTATGAGGAACTAGGTAGGATAACTTTCTCTTTCACTGCCACAGACAATAATAATAGGCTTTTGCAAACAGCATAGATCCTGATGAGACGGCTCATTTGGATCTACGCTATTTGACATTCTGGACCCAGTTGTTCAAAGCGGCGTTAGCTTAACGAGCTCGTTAAGGGTCATTTCGTTAACTGTTTTAGCGGATTCAATATACAATATTCTGATATTTTTTTGCTGAAAAAATGTGAGTAGCTTTTGCACTGCAAAAGCTACTCACATTTTTCAGCAAACAATTTCAGCGTATTTGCGTATCACTCGATGTAAATTTTAACGAATCGTTAACTAACGACGTCGTTAGCTTTGAACAGCTGGGCCCTGTCTTTCAAATTTACATATAAACGTCTTTCTAAGCGATAATTTGTTTAAAAAAAAAGCAGACGACAAATGTCGTCTGAAATTTGGCACCGAAAGAGTTAATTGTTAAAAGAAAAGAACGTATATTGAAATATTGGTGCAAAATTGAATGCTCAGCTGATACTCTTCTTAATGATGCTTATATAAATGTAACTCGTATCTTGACAATGATATCAGAAATTCCAGAATAATTTACTGGGCGTCTGAAGTAAAAGATAAGTTGAATAAGTTGGGATTTGCATACCTTTGGGATAGTGAACGTCACCCCTTTGCAACAGCAGAAAGTCATTGAAAGACTACGCGATCAGTATTTACAACTTTGGTTTAGTAATTTAAATACTATGTCGAAATTATCTACACATAAAATCTTTAAGACTGAATTTTCTATTGAGAAATACTTTACATGCATTATTAATGAGAGACAGCTTTACAAGCATTACTAATGAGTGACACAGGATGCAGCTTACACGTTTCCGTTGTTCTTCTCATAATTTAGAAACAGAAGTAGGTAGATACCGTTATAATAGAGTAGAAAGACATAACAGACTATGTAAAGTATGTAATATGCAAATGGTAGAAGATGAGTGTCATTTTTTACTTGTTTGTCCAACATTTGCTGATTTACGTCGACAGTGTTTACCATCATATTATTACAGATGGTCAAGTAGAAATAAGTTTATAATTGTATTGAAAGATAGTAGTACAAGTTTGATAAAGCGTTTATCAAAATTTATTCATTTAGCTATGGAGAAAAGAAATATTAAACTGTCTGATAATAATTAATAATAATAATAAAAAGCCAAGCACTGATGATAAAATTTGGAAAATTGCAATACATGTAATGATATATTGTACTATATAAGTCAACCATTTAGCTGTCTTGCTGTCCATTCTATATATGTGCATGGTATATGTTTTGTATGTATGTGAACTTTATTTGCTCTTCTCATCTATATGTGTTAGGGCGAGGAGCACACTATGTCTATATGCTCAATAAACTTTGAACTTAAAAACAAAACACACACACACACACACACACACACAAATGAACTTGATAATACAAACAACGTTTATGGCAATGACAAACACAATTTTAACTTAATTACATACATCTTACATACATTTCAACCTCGACAATTAAATAACATTCATCAAATTTGCAGCGATATATCATAAGGAAGTGCCTAGGAGCTCATTAGTTTTTGCTGACCTTGACCTTATTGCAAAGGTCACAGTACTCCAAAGATTTTTACATTGTTGTTTTAATATTTTTTAACAATATTAAAATTTCATTGGGAGGTGAATAAGAGCTGATTGGATTTTGGTGACCTTGAACTAATTGCCAAAATCACAGTACTTCAAAGATTGTAAAGTACCCCGCACCCCCCCCCCCACCCACCCACCTCGCCCCCCCCCCCCCCCATCCCCCCCCCCCACACACACACCAAAAGAAAAAAAAATAAAAAACATGTCTGCACTCTATTTTCTGAGCCGATGGCTGTCTTTCGGTCAAACTTGCACGAGTAAGTATATCAATGGGAGATTGAAAATGGTAATCTTGGCCTCAATATCAAGGTCAACATGTGACTTAGACTGCTGGAGGAGTGTGGGAGGGATATATTTTAATTTTTTGAATTTCTTTTGAAATGCTCTGGATCACCGTGATACCGTATATGCCCTAAGTATTTAGTCAGATAGGCATAAGCCAGCGGTGTAGAACCCGATCAGACGCCAAAGAACGCGGCATCTGGTCAGGGTTTACATGCTTGCCACTTATTCACGCAGCAGTCTTTTTGACATTTAGACACATCAACAGGTATTAAAATGGACTCGTTCGTATGCCCATAAGGATAAGTATGGAAAAAAGCTGAGGAGTTCGAATGCTTAGGGTAAATACAGTGAACCCCCGTTACAACGACAGCATTTGTTCCCAAAGACGTTACCATTAAAATGAATTTGCTGTTGTAGAGAATACTTAATGAGCAGATTGATATGTAAGAAAGGTCTTGTTTTGTTCATATTTCTCCATAGAACATATGTTTTGAATATTTGTTAGAATCGCCTCGGTGAGGCGATTCTAACAAATATTCAAAACATATGTTTCTTTTAAGTATTGAATGTAATATTCTTGCATAATTTGTGACTAATTGTTACTTCTTAAGCGAAGGTTTCGCGACAGTCAAATTGTCATTATAATGAATTTTGTCGTTGTATCGGGCGTCGGTATAAAGAGGCTAGCTGTATGGCATTTACTGCTTGATGCAGGCACCAAATTTAATTTGTGACGATGGCATCGTGTATTTGTACGAATCATTAATTAGCTATTTTAACTGTTAGTTAAACGACACTTAACCCATTGTGGACTGAATGACCTCTCCCACACTATATAATGGAAGGTTCTATTTCCGATTTTAGGTATGTCAGGCTATGTGATAATGATATTCCTAGAGAAAAATGATTGGACTATTTGCAAACAGTGGAGATCCTGATCAGACGCCGCGTTCTGCGGCGTCTGATCTGAGTGCATTGTTTGCCAGTTACCCTTTTAGGGGATTCCAGACCACAATGGGTTAAAAGAATACTGCAGTGGTCGACCCTTTGAAGTAAAATATGTGTCCTGCTTTCAATGCTAAATTTATTGTTTTAACATTTTTTCTGAGGTAATAGAACGTGACGTGTTTATGCGAATAGTCAGAGACGATTCACATGTAATGTCAAATACTATTTTTCTGAAAAAAAAAAAAAAAACAAAAAAAAAACAAAACAAAACAAAAAAAAAACAGACCCCCAAAAAAATGCTGTTGCTGATTTGTCATCGGCAGGGTACGTGTTAAAGGGGAACGCAACCCAAATAAATTACGTGTTCCAAAATGTAGAAATTTATAAAACACGTAGTTTGGTACACGTTTGATTAAAATCTGTTAAGTATTAAGGTAGTTATTGGCATTTAAAGGTTTCAAGATGGCTGACATGGGCGTGGCCATTTTGAATATATAAACAGATTCCACAAATTTTAAACCTGATATTTAACAGGCAGTTCTTCTCATAAACAGGGCTTATTTTGTTGAAATTAATTGTTCATCACATAAATTTCACATCTACAGAAATATAGAAGCCAATTATTTGTGTGAATCCTTTAAACTTAGGCTTTGCGTATTTAATTTAGGCTATGTGGTGAGGTCACAAAGCCTAGAAAATGGCGGTACCCATGACAGCTATTTTGAAAATATTCAAAGTCCTGGAACTTTCTTGTTTCCAAACCGATTTTGATCAAACTTGCATCAAAATAAAGGACTTGTGAAGATCTTTCCTGCTAGTCATGCTTACTGATTAAATTGCCTTTCCCTTTAAAGGTGGGTAACTGATGCATTTGTAGAGGAGTGACCTCTGTCAAAATTGATTTTGTCCCTTCTGGAAAGGGATTTCTCTAAAAAGAAAAAAATTGCTCCAAAGTCCTTTTGGAGGCGGCTCCTTTTCAGAAAGAGATCTCGTAGTGTGTGCCGGAATGCAAACAGGAAGTCACAAAAGATGTCTCCCTTTCAAAAAATGATGGGACATCTATCAGGTATAGCACTTGAAGTCCCTTTAAGTTTATTAAACCTTGCCACGCTTAATAAATTAAGATGCCACGCCCACTTCCAATTTTCAGCCAATCAGATTATTTGATCCAGGCTATTGATATAAATTCACATACTGAATGACAAACAGTGCAGATCCAGAGAAGCCAACAGATCTGGATCTACACTGTTTGCAAAGGCAGGATATATCCGAGTTCAGCAGGACAATGGTTAAGTTTATTAAGAAATAACCATATTTAACTTTATTAGATCCTTAAAGGCTCCATATTCCTCAAAATAGACAATTTTTATCCAAGAAAGTTTAATAAATTGATATATAGTATTAATACGATCATAAAATGTGGCATCTGACTGCTTGTAAAATTTCAGTTAGTCTCTTGTTTTTGAACATGATCAAAAATGAAATGATTTTTTATCGTATCTATGAATTAATGTTGGCAACATTAACCCATTGATAAAATAAAAAAAAAAAATCATTTCATTTCAAGAATGGGAGACTAAATGAAATTTTACAGGCTTTCAGGTGCTGATTTTATGATTGTATTAATACCATATATCAATTTATTAAACCTTTCTTGGAGAATAAAATGTCATTTTCGAGGAATATGGAACCTTTAAACCAACACAGTCCATGTTAGTCTACAAAGTGAATTAATTTTGCTTTTATGCTTTAAAATGTTTGTTTTAGGTTAGAGCTATATTTTACATTCGTATGGCTGTTGTTGGCTTCCGTATGTTCTGGCAAAGAAATGGAAATACACGGGAAGTGGATAGAAGGAGAAAGCACTTTTCACACCTTCCATGTCACTTGTACATACGAGATAAAAAGGGTGATTAGGAATTTTGCCGTCGACGTAAATTTTGATGTGATAACAGAAAATGTAAAAGTAAGTCTTAAAAATTTAGCGTTCTCTTGACAATGTCAGTAGACAATATACAGATATGTTTTATCATTATTATTATTATCAGTATTTACTGAAAACGGGAATCGGGAATGGATTTTCCTGCAACAGATTGTCGAACGATGATATGTAAAATCTGGTGGCGGCTTGGCAATCGCCGACAAAAAGTGCTTTATTTGCTATTATAGAGTTTCTGCCCTAACAATCACATTTCAAAATAAAAGAGTTTTTTTCTAAAGTACGATAAATTTGAGTCAACTTAAAGTTTATCACAAAATTCTTTTTAGGGGCGGTTGCTAAACCGCCACCTGATTTAACATACCACATTTCGACAGCCCGTTCTCCTGTTACTACCAACATAACAAACAGATCCCTGCTAACGCTAACTTCTGCATTTAAACATATTAGCCTTATACGCTCTATTTCTTATAAATAGCATTTAAACAAACAAAAATAAGATTTTAATAATGTCGGGTACAATATTGGCGGACGAATATAAATACTCCAGTAAAAGGCGCTAAACATTACGAAAACAAGCCTATACAAATATACTGAAAATTTTACCACCAAAAAATATAAATTTTTAGATAAAAAACTTTGAGGTTTTTCTTATTCCTGCTCTAAACATAGATTGGGGTACTCGTTAGAACCGCCTCGACGAGGCGGTTCTAACGAGTACCCACAATCTACGTTTTGAGCAGGAATAAGAAAAATAATGTATACCCCTGTAAACCCCAGTTTTACTATATAAAAGTGGGGTTTAAGGGGGTCAAAATTTAATAGGCATGTTTTCGTGACGATTTACAGCGTTGGCTAAAAAGTGTAACACAGGCCGCGGTCCTTCTTAACACCGAAAACGACCTTTTCCACCGAAAAGGACCGGAAAGGGGTTATTGGGTACCGAAAAGGACTAATCCCAGTCAGTTCTAGAGGCCTATAGAATTTCAGGCAACCGCCCCATCAACAGTCTCAGTTCTTTGATTATGTGCATTGATTCTTCTTTGACCAGTTTATTTATTACAGGTCGTATATTACGGCAATCATTATGCTAACGCAGTACACATTATGTCCCGAAATTACTTTTTTTAACCATCATATATTCATACAGTCGACTTTCGTTATCTCGATTTCGCTTTTCTCGAATGTTCACTTATCTCGAAGTGAAAATCTGGTCCCTCAGGCTATTTTAACATGGAAATCTAACAAAAGGTAACAAAATATTGTGGAAAAGAGGAATTTCTCCTCTTTTCCGCAATCGTTTCAATATATCTTTAACTTAAGGAGTCAAATTACATATTCATTTGCGAAATGTGGTTGTTCGATTTTTTTTATCATTTCTGCAAATCTTATATGTCGAAGCACGGATACTTCGAAGTATTTCAAGGAGTACCTTGGACTTCGAGATAATGAGAGTCGATTGCATATTTCTTTTTATCCACGAAAACATATTATGTGTGTACTGATCAGAAGCACCCACAAAATATTTTTTTATCTTGATACTGCTCTTAACTATAGCTAAGTAAGCCATGATATCTTCACTATATAATATAGGAAAATAAGGATTTTTTTATTAAACACATTAAGACGGAACTACAGTAAAGAATTTACTAGAAATTTAAAAACTGCAAAATTCTGAAAATTTCGATAATCACCACGAAAACATGTCTGTATAATCTTGACCCCCTTAAACCCCACTTTTGTATAGTAAAACTGGGATTTACAGGGGTAAACATTATTTTTTACTTATTTTGCTAATAAGTATAGATTGTGTGTACCCGTTAGAACCGCCTCGCCGAGGCGGTTCTAACGAGTACCCACAATCTATGTTTTGAGCAGAAGTATGAAAAATATCAGAATTTTTTATCTGAAAATTTTCCTTTTTTGGTTGTAAAGTTTTCAATATATTTGAATAGGCGTGTTTTCGTAATGTAATGTAGACCCCTTCATACCCCTGTTCTACTATATATTATGTTGAACAAGATAGACTGGTTAAGGTAAAACCCTTTTTTTGTGTACATGGCAGCCCAAATGACCATGCTGAGAGAAAATGTATCTATGAGGCATATACAGACGTCGCAAGCACTGGTCCGTTCTGTGCATCCGCCTAGTTTAACCAGCGCCTATAAAATTAAACTTTCTGTTTCAGGCTTGGTCTTTGATTCGGTCATGGACAGACGGACAAAACATGCGCTACGTTTCAAATATTACTGCGTATCCTCCTAGGCTGGTTCTCACCTTCCACGTAGACGTTGACACGTTTGAACCCATTAGAGGCTCGTGTTTTGCCCCGAAGCTGGGAGACAGAATGGACCAGTGGGGGCCACTTTTACGAAGAGGTATGCCTAGACTAGCTGCCAGACCTTGATATCATGATTTATCACTCCTTACATAAAGATTAATCAAAAGGTCCTTTACATATGATACCTTGTGACAGGTCTTTGATAGTTTCGTCTCCGATACATTCAGTAAGTCTGGCTAATCAGAGCTGAAAAGATAATCGATTATCAGTCCTGTCATTGTGATCGATAATCGATTAGTTAAGATGGACAGGCCATATTACCAGGATGCTTGAAGAACGTTTGCCAAAGAAAATCCCCTATGGAGAACTAGAAATGGGCAAACGCTCCCATGGTGGTCAGAAGAAGCGATACAAAGACACCCTCAAAGCGTCCGTCAAGGATTTCTACATACCAACCGAGTCATGGGAACAAATTGCACAGGACCGAGCAAAGTGGCGAGGCCTCATCAGAAGAGGTGCTAGTGAATATGAGGCAAAAAGGATCAGCGAAGCCGAGCAGAAACGTGCACAGCGCAAAGCCAGAGCCAAGGCATCACCAACAGAGCTGTCTTGCTCTGACCTTTGTTGTTTCATCTGCAACAGACAGTTTAGAGCTAGAATTGGTCTAATTAGCCATCTTGGAATACACAAACAGTAGCATTTCTCGCATGTGATTAAGATTGGTCATTGCCAGTAATGACAGACCAACTATTACTAGTAATCACTGAAGATTTGGTCATAATTTTATCTGTCTGAGCATGGCTCTTACATATACCATTTGTTATACTTTATTGTATGTATTTGGTCAGACAGGCCTGAGCAAACAGTGTAGACCCAGATGAGACGCCGCAAACGCGGCGTCTCATCAGGGTCTACACTGTTTGCCACTCATCCAGCTATTTTAGACACAACAGTGGGTAGTAAGTTGTACATGTTAAAGCTTTTGATAAAGTATGGTAAGAAGTCTGAATACTAAGGGTAAATGCGGTAAAGTAACAGACACAGAAATCAAATGCTCGATTATTAGCAAATCTGTAATTATTATCATTTTTGTGGAAGTTATCGATTAATTGATCAATTATCCGATTAATGGTGCTATCGTTAATAGCCAGTCTGTATTGAGTCTTCGCTGGGCGCATTTTTGTGGAATTTATCGATTAATTAATCAATTATCCGATAAATTGTGCCATCGTTATTAGCCATTCGGTATTGAGTCTTCGCTGGGCGCACATGTCAGAAGGTACGTTTTCTGACGTTGCGGCTAATACGCTACAAGCAATATGTAACACATTGAAGACTTGAGACCCCTATACGAGTGACTTGCAAACAATGCAGACCCAGATCAGTCTGATCAGGGTCTCCACTGTTTGCAAATAGTTCCATCATGTTGTTTTAGGAATATCTACATCATATAACTTGACATACCTAAAATCGAAAATGGACTCTTCCAATATATAGTGTGGGAGAATTTAATGGGTTAAATGACGCAATAATACAGTTGACATTTTCTGAGCCAAAACGTTAGAACATTTACTTTTCGGATGTGCGGGCCGCAATTGTGTGTTCAGTGAAGACTCATCTTGATTAGTCTTCGCAGGGCGTGCTGTGGATAGCATAGGGATCTACGTTCCTTCAGGCAGGGGAAGGTTGATCAGGCTGCAGATGCGAAGGCGAAGCTGATAATCTATCTACAGTCGAACCTCAATGGCTCGAACATCCCTAGGACCATGGAAAATTCGTTCGAGATATGGGTAGTTCGAGTCATTGAGGGTTAATCATGGCGCCAGGAGAGGGGATCCATCGCAAAACGCCCGCGATCGGGTAATTTGCACATTTGAACGCAGCCCTGGATACACCTGCGATGTGTTCAAATGTGCAAGTTACTCGCGAGGGTTTGTCTTGGAGCCTTGCTCCCTGTTGGCACTTATCATTAAGTGCAGGGATCCAGGGTAAAACATTCGCTATCACTGCACTTCTGAACGCAGCCCTGGCACATTTTCTGTTATTTTTGGGTCGATTGTTTACAAAGTAAACAAATGCCAAAGTAAACAAATGCCAGAATTTCCTTGAAGTAGTAGTCCACGTGATTATCATCGACCAATGTAATCAAATCGCGCTTTAGACGAAATCCAGGTAGCGGATATTTATAGCCGCGCTATTCATTTCGCTGTGACATCAGAGTGCTGTTGATAGAAGGTTATCTGTAAAATCTGGACAGGGGAATTTGGGACATTGGCAAACAGTGCAGAACCAGATCAGACGCCGCGGCGTCTGATCAAAGTTTGCACTGTTTTCATAAATTACAGAAAGTCACGGGTTAAATGAAATAGTCTTAAGTTCCCGTTCAAAATCATTTTCCCAGCCTACACTCAGACACAATCGAATCAAGTGCTGTCAGTGCTTTGATTAACAAGAGAGATCAATTTTATGGTTTCTCTTTGGTTTCATTCAAAACAAGCCCCGCTTATAATGAATCCACTCTAACGAGAAAGAATTTGGTTCCATGGCGAGCAACATTCTTTCCTTTTAGAGTGATCCATTTTTAGAAGGGGGACAAAACAATTTTGCCTGGGTTGTCTCGCCTGAAAATGTAATCCATTCCTCTTAACTGTCATCAGAAATGTATAAAACGTTATTCACAGTATATACAGGCCAATAATAATAATGTTTACCATATTCACTCGAAGCATTCGGACAAACAGGCCTGAGCAAACAGTGTAGACCCAGATGTGATGCCGCATAAGCGGCATCTCATCTGGGTCTACACTGTTTGCTAATCGTCCAGCCATTTCTTAGTTACATCAGCATGTAGTAAAATGAATATGATCGGATTTTAGGACAAGTAGGATTAGCAGTTATTGTTATCATTACGAAAACACGCCTATTCAAATATATAGAAAATTTCACCACCAAAAACTGAGAATTTTCAGATAAAAAACTCTAATATTTTTCATACTTCTGCTCAAAACATAGATTGTGGGTACTCGTTAGAACCGCCTCGCCGAGGCGGTTCTAACGAGTACCCACAATCTATGTTTCTAGTCAGAAATAAGAAAAATATTGTATACCCCAGTTTTACTATATAAAAGTGGGGTTTGAGGGGGTCAAATTATATAGGCATGTTTTCGTAATGTGAATACTTAGAGTAAATACGGTGATTTCCTATAGGTAATGCAGTCCATACTTGGGTGCCAATAACTGAAGAGACCACAAGACATCCGTGTGAAGACCTACCTCAAATTCTCCCAGTCTCTACTCTTGTAAGTAGGCCTATGCTGATCTTAATCCTAAAGCACCAATCACAACTGCAGCAAACGACATTTTTATGGTTTTTTTTTTTTATTTATTTTTTTTTTTTTTATTATTTTCCAAAAAAAAAAAAAAAAAAAAAAAAAAAAAAGAAAGAAAAGGTTGACATTTCATGTGACTCGCTTTGCAGATGATTCACATAAAATGTCAGACTTAATTCTCTGAAAATAACAAAAAAAGAAAGGATGTCGTCTGCTGTAAATTTTGCTAGAAGCTATATAGGTAAATATATTTACGCAAGAACATTTTAAACAATCCGTTTGGCACGAGCGTTAAGTTAGCAGCCGGTTGCCGGATGGCGATTCAGCTGCCGGTTGCCGATTTAGCTGACGATTCAGTTGCCGGTTAGCAATTCAGTTGCCGGTTGCCGCTTCAATTGCCGCTTTAATTGCCGGTTGGCGATTCTATTGCCGGATTTCGAGTCAAATGTCGATTTAATTGCCAGTTGCCGATTCATTTGCCGATTAAGTTCATTACTATTACAGATTTATACAGTTTATACCTTGTATATACACCTTATATAGTGAAAAGAGGAATATGCAGGGGTAAAAAATATTAACGTATGTTAATGAATTTGATGTTTTTAACTCACTTCTAATTTGACTGCTGCTGAAATTTTCGTATTGAATTACTTAGTTATATAAACATGTGGACTAAAACTCCAAGGTGTCCTCATTTCTTGCAGTTAAAATGACAAAATAATTAGACAAAGTAAAGAGCATCAAAGGTGGAAAAAACGGAGGATTCTTGAAAGAACTGGAATTTGTCTATATTTTGAATAAACCACATGTTGTAGGCACTCTTTTTAAATGCTTCATAGAGGAGACTCCAACGAGTAAACTTTATTTTGAGAAATAAAGAAAACCAAAATTATCTTCATAGTTTTACAGTTATTTTTTTATAAAAGCAAATTCAATTTAACAGCAAACAGTTTGGGAACAAATGCTGACGTAAAAAATAGAGTTCAGTGTAATTTAGATAGCCTGGGACTATTCATTTACCAGTTGCCGATCCATTTGTCGATTCAATTGCCAGTTACCGGTTGCCGATTCTGTTACCAATTCAGCTAATTACTGTAACAGATCCCTACAATCTACACCCTGTATACAACACTTTATTCAGTGAATAGAGGAATGAATATACAGGGATAAAGAATAATATGAATTTAGGCACTGCCTAGAAACTCAGCCTAGAAACAGACATGGCAATTGCTTAATTGAAAAGATTGTTTTTAGACTGGCTTTATTTTTTATTACGCTGCCCGCCGAATGCCATCGTTTCCGATGAACGTCTCTTTAACGTTGACCAACATTATTGAAGTGGTCAATAATATTTTTAACGCTTTATGTAGCTTTGAAATTTCTGCAATTGCTTCAGTTAATGAACTGGAAGTTAAACGAGAGTAGAAAAAAATGTTTATGAAAATGATTTCCGTAATGCAGTGTCAAAATCCGACTGGTTCTATAGCGTTACGATCATCAGTAGATACTTTGAGTTATAGTATCTGATATACTTCTGACGAACTGAGTTGAAAGCGGCAAGTGAATTATTCAAAATTAGTCGACATTCTTTTTTTTTTTTTTTTTTTTTTTTTTTTTTTGCATTATTTCTTGAAATTAATGTGTATATATTGCTTGCCATTTAAACACATCTTTAAAGATTCACGAAAAGAAAAAAAAAAAAAAAGAAAAAAATAAACATTTTAAGAAAATAACTATGTTTCTCGCAAGATTTCGATTCGCGAGATTGGTAACTTTGGCACGGATCAACTGAGAGGCATGGGCAGGATAAAGTGATGAGTTTCACGCGTGTTAACTATAGGCGTGCAGGCCAACGTTTCCTGCTGCCATTGACGCCCGTATTACGTATTTTAATGGATTTGACGTTTTCGCCTCATTTCAACTTCGACTCTTACTGAAATAGTTATATAAAAATCTGTAGACTAAAATTCCAATTTGAAGTGTCCTCATGCCTTATTACTTGCAGTAAAATGCAACTTAATTGGCAACTGAATCTGCAACAGGAAACTGAACATACAACTATATCGGCAACCGGCAACTGAATCGGCAACCGACAACCAACTGCTGACTTTACGCTCGTTTTGGTTACCTAAGGAAGTGCTTAAAAGTTGGTGACGGAATTGCAAAACGTGTCGATCCGGATCAAATTGCTACTAGTGGAATAGCATTTTGATCTAGGGCTACGCTATTTGACCAGGTATATCTGTCAGAATACTTAAATGAGTGGATACACTTGGTAGATTTTCCGCCATATCTGACAAGGGAGATAACTTGTGTGACTTCATGGCTCTCCTACACGCCAATCGCCTTCTGAAAAAAAAACAACAAAAAAAAACAAAACAAAAAAAAAAAACAAAAAAACGATTTACTCTAAAAGGAAAGACCCAATAAGCATTCTTTATAAATCTATAGCGGGCCGTTATTATCGGCTCGTCAGGGAAGCTGACGGGCCGATAACGGTCCGCTATAGATTTATAAAGAATGCTAGCTGGGAATGTGCTGCCAAACTCTTTCTTTTTTGAGCAGACCACTTTTTAAAAGGGAGCAAGAATTGACAAAGTTGTCTCCCTTGAAGGTGTATAATTTCCCTTTAAGTAAATAGGTCATGTTTAAGGACTAAAGTTTAAGCCAGTGATTACATTGCTGTCAACATATGCTAGAAAAACATTAAACATTAGACAGTTAGATTCTAAGAGGAATGATCTCTGAGAGCAATAAACACACCCACAACACCACAAAACGCTGAAGCGTCACGTTTTTGGCCCAGCCAAACTAGTTTCGACCAATAAGGCCTCATCAGTGACCTTCATATATATTTTCAAAAATCCATGAATGGTATCAATGATCACAAAGAACCAGAACATATTAACACCACTATAGTGAAGAATTGGGGTGACGTTTACGGCCGCCACGTGGCACAACAGCAGCTAAAGTGAATATGCGCAGATTCTAAATGGAATAAGACTTGAGAGCAATGAAGCTCATTACAAATAGCCAAACCAAATCATCAGGGCCCAGTTGTTCAAAGCTAACGATGTCGTTAGTTAACGATTCGTTAAAATTTAGATCAAGTGATACGCAAATATGCCAAATTTTTTTGCTGAAAAAATGTGAGTAGCTTTTGCAGTGCAAAAGCTACTCACATTTTTTCAGCAAAAAATTCCAGAATATTGTATATTGAATCTGCTAAAACAGTTAACGAAATGACCCTTAACGAGCTCGTTAAGCTAACGACGCTTTGAACAACTGGGCCCTGAACATAGAACCAAAGAGCTTTTGTGAGTCTGCATAATATAACATGGGTGCGTTGAGCCAGAAAGCGCTTTCGAGCACGCGCAAAATGCGCGGATTCACATCATCCTGCGCATGCGCAAGGTATCATCAGGGTCTTTGCTCTCCATTGATACATTCTACATGTATAATATCCAAAGATTCTGGCAGCGGACAGCGAATGCCCTGATTAGACTGCGCTTTACTTTCCGCGCATGCCCCGAGGGCTTTGCACGGCCCATATATAATGCAGAGGTATACTTAATTTTTCAGCCCAACTGGCCAGCTGATCTATTGTTTGGAGATGTTAACCCAAGGAGGTCCGGTGATAGTTCCGCGGATAATAATCTGTTTGGCAGAGGGCGTGGTCCCATACTAGGTAAGCATACATGTCATCCACCTACAAACTACTTAGAAGAAAATTCTAAAATCTAGTCCTTGGTGACTTACAAGGTCGCGGCAATTCACATATTGTGTATTAACCCAAAATGTAAGGACGGACAGGCCTGAGCAAACAGTGTAGTCCTAGATCAGACGCCGCGGGACGCGGCGTCTGATCAGGATCTACACTATTTGCCACTCATCCAGCAGTATTTAGAAACATAAACAGGTACTGAAATGGACTTTATCAAACATCACGAAAACATGCCTATATAATTTTGACCCCCTTAAACCCCACTTTTATATAGTAAAACTGGGGTTTATAGGGGTATACATTATTTTTCTTATTTCTGCTCAAGAACATAGATTGTGGGTACTCGTTAGAACCGCCTCGCCGAGGCGGTTCTAACGAGTACCCACAATCTATGTTTTGAGCAGAAATATAAAAAAATACCAGAATTTTTGTCTGAAAATTTTCATTTTTTGGTGGTAAAATTTTCAGTATATTTGAATAGGCATGTTTTCGTAATGGTGCACGAATACTTGGACTAAATGCGTTATATATGAGCGAGGTGCCTTTCGGGCCTATGTGGGCAAATGAAGTCCAGATAAGGCTTCCGTTCAGGTCAAATCCGCTTACAGAATTATTGTGCACTGTAAATTATTAATCAACTAAGAAATTATTGTTCTAATCTGTGCCAAACAGCCTGCATTATACAAATGCAATATTTGGCATGATTCTAGACGGTTTTGGACCGTGCTTTATACGAGGGCTAATACTGAAAGTTACAAGGATTTAGGGGATAAAAACCGAGGGGTTCAGGAGGGCTAATCTGTTAAGGTATTAACCAGTCGATGAGACTTTAAACACAGTGATACCTCTTTTATTTGTTGTTTAGAGTAAATCAAGATATCTGCAAGTATTGAAGCTACATTTGCAGACAGCAATTCTGATTAGCCATTCAAACAAAGCAATATTAAGTTTAAAAAAAAAATCAGTCATTAACTGCGTGGTGAAGCAAGCAGCAAGAACAAAACTACTCAAAAACAGATTTTATTGACTTTCAACACTGTGGAAGTTGAAAACAAAAAAGTTGATTCGCAAATTTGTCATGAAATGATCCTTTCACGGGCCAATACAGCAATCCTGAGACCAATGCGGCTGCCCTCGGACATGTAACAGGACCAATATGAAAACATCCATTTAATAACATTATAATATTTCGAAGTATGGCAAACGTTCTTATAAATGGTACTGGATATGATTGGTAGACTTCCCGACATTTTAACAAGGGAGACTACTGTGAGTTCTTGTTCGCTTTCCTGAACACAAAGTCCCTTCTGAAAAGGGGTCCACTCTAAACGAAAAGAAATTAATCCCCTTAAAAAAGATCTACTCTAAAAGGAAAGAATTTGTTCCCGGGGGTGCGGGGGGGGGGGGGCTGGTGGGGAGCAAATTCTTTCCTTTCAGAGTAGATCCCTTTTCAGAAGGGGGCAAAACAAGTATTCAAAACAGTTTTGCTAAAGTTGTCTCCCCTGAAAGTGAAACAGTTCCCCTAAAATCAAGATCTTTCCTGTTCATACTGTGCCCTTTCCTTGGTTATTTCGTTTGTATATTTTCCATCTACTTTCTCAATCTAGCTTTTAATGACATATAGCTAAGGCTAAATCAACAGATTTATATATTTATATACTTATATATTTTTATGGAAAATAAGACGCGTTATTTCATTTTTTAAAGTCTCAAAAGGAGTATGGAATGCCATTATTATTTTATGAAGAAATAAGAAAATAGTGTAGCAAATGTCTAGGGAGAGCCAAAAACTGTAGCCTACCTATGACACCAAGAGGAAGAGCAAACAAAACAATAGATTAGGCCAAACAAAAATATGTGCGTTTACGGTAACCTTAACCTACCTAACTCTCTTGGTGAAACTTAGCAATTTTTGGTCATGTTTTCTCAAATATATATATACTGGTGTGTGTGTGTGTGTGTGTGTGTGTGTGTGTGTGTGTGTGTATGTGTGTGTCTGTGTGTGTGTGTGTGTGTGCAAAACTATTTGTGCTTTGTTTTCTTTTCATTATACATGTAGTAGGTCGGATTAGAATTTTCGACAAGAGCTAGTTTCGCACTTTTTTTTTTTTTTCAGTTTCACTCCCCGCGCCTGAAAGAACGACTCCTCAGCCAAGCAGTCAAGGCACAGCTGGAGAACCGGTCTATGTGAAATCGATTGAAAAGTCTTTGTATTTCTACGCTGCACAGAGATCCGGTCAACTTCCGTCCAATACGCTGTTATTTATACCCTGGCAAAGTAGTTCCGCGACAGAGGATGTGGGGCTTAGTGGAGAGGATCTTTCTGGGGGCTGGTATAATGGTATGTATATATACTTAAGGCCAAAAGTTTGGTCCTGTTCTGTACATTTCATACTGGCCAATAAATTGAAAATCGTAATGTGATCTTGTGATATTTGTTCTTTTTCTTCACTTTATCTTTGTGACGCTAAGATTTGCAGAACATTCAACAATTTTACCAATATCAAAATTGGTACAGTCGAACTTCGATGGCTCGAACATCTTTGGGACCATAGAAAATTGTTCGAGACATGGGTGGTTCGAGCCACTGAGGGTTAATTATGGTGCCAAGTCAGGAAGCAAATGACGATAATTTAGGGATTTTTTTTTCGATTTTCTACACAATAATTGTATGTTGAGTGTACTCATTAGAATCGCCTCGATGAGGCGATTCTAATGAGTACACACAACATACAATTTCACGATAAAATAAGAAAATTTCCCTAAATATTTGTTTTCTTGAGCTATCGGAAGAACTTCGTAGGGACTCAA
The DNA here is from genome assembly GCA_964016985.1 of Anodontia alba. NCBI lineage: Eukaryota > Metazoa > Mollusca > Bivalvia > Lucinida > Lucinidae > Anodontia > Anodontia alba. Next base: position 8,589,001 of record OZ024836.1, on the reverse strand, counting down.
AAACGAGTTAGAATTAGCCATGGTAAACGAGCCATCGGTGTTCGAGCTATCGAGATTCGACTGTAAATAGTAAGTCATAGGCGTAGCGGTGAGTACGCATATATTATGCATGTACTTATAATCGCCTAACATAAAATATTTTGTTTCTTTACCATAGGGACTGTTTTTTTTCTTTAACCCTCTATGAGCAAAGTCCTTCCTAAAAGCGTATTCCTTATTCTGAGAGCGATTCTAGGAATAATTTTTCAAGATTTTTTCTTGGGCGTGAGGAAAATAACTCCATTCTGGCCGCGCCACTGTAAGTGTATGGATAGTTTATCTTGCGATCGGTAATGGTAGCATTGTAAAAGATAAAATTCAACATAACGAAAACATGCCTATATAATATTGGCCTCCTTAAACCCCACTTTTAATAGTAAAACTGGGGTTTACATGGGTATACATTATTTTCTTATTTCTGCTAAAAACATAGATTGTGGGTACTCCTTAGAACCGCCTCGCCTCTATGTTTTGAGCATAAATATTAAAAATACCAGATTTTTTTTTTTATCTGATTTTTTTTTTTTTTTTTTTTTTTTCAGTTTTTTGGAGGTGAAATTTTCTATATATTTTCGTGTTTTCGTAATGAATGTGTAAAGGCAATATACGTTTTTATTATTTTAACGATATAATAATGACTAAATGTGATGTTTACCCATTACGAAAACACGCCTATTCAAATATATAGAAAATTTCACCTCCAAAAAACTGAAAAATTTCAGATGACAAACTCTATTTTTTCATATTTCTGCTCAAAACATAGATTGTGGTACTCGTTAGAACCGCCTCCGCGAGGCGGTTCTAACGAGTACCCACAATCTATGTTTTGGGGCAGAAATAAGAAAAATAATGTATACCCCTGTAAACCCCAGTTTTAGTATATAAAAGTGGGGTTTACGGGGGTCAAATTTTTATAGGTATGTTTTCGTGATGATACAGTAGCATTTTTTGTTTGGTCCGGAGAATTATTTTATATCTTAAAGCATAGGCGGATCTGGGTGATCGCTGTTCGCACAATGTCATACTGACCCTTATCTCATGTGTGCATCTTTGATTGTCAGGAAATGATTACGTGAAATTTAATTTTCCAATGGCTGCTGCTACAACTCTCCTGGGCCTGAGTTACAATGAATGGGGACAAATCTATGAGGACAATGGGCTCCGTGAAAAAATGTTTGAGACACTAAAATGGCCATTGGATTATTTCTTGAAATGTTGGAACCCCGAGAGACAAGAACTCTATGTGCAGGTAAGTGTTGATTAGTCTAAAGGTATACGTAGATAAATTCTTAAAGAGTCATGTAAAATTGTAGCCGACGAGGCGGTTCTAGCGAGTACCACAATCTGTGGTTTTGAACAGAAATAAGAAAAATAATGTATACCCCTGTAAACCCCTGTTTTATTATATAAAAGTGGGGTTTAAGGGGGTCAAAATTATATAGGCATGTTTTCGTAATGTTGAATGACCGTAACTCTTGAACCGTTAGGAGTATTTGGATAATTTTTCTCACAGATTTATACTGACAAAATCTAGCAAATGACTTTGCCAAATGCCACTTTTCATTCATCGAGGCGACGCCGAAGCCAAGAAAAGAGGGAACTCGTCATAGGTCTTCAGCTCTATAGGATAGTTTGATAAAATTTTGTATAAACATTAGTATTGACAAATCTAGCCAATGGAGAGCTAAATTCCACATTTCGTTGACCGATATAACGCTGAAGCTAAAAATGTGGAAATCACCGTAAGCCTTCAGTCATACAGGATATTTTGATAATTTTTTGTAAACACATTAATATTGACTATGGGCGGGTCTCACCTTAGCGATAGTTGATTTAACTGATTTTTTTTTTTTCAGAAAATAATATGTTTTGTCAGTTAGTATAACCATGTGGAATTTCCTGACGAGCTTCCATTTCTAGTTATGTTAATATACAGCAAAGCTAACATGTGCGACATTTTCCATAAGAATTCGGACAAAACCCCTTACAATAACTACAGTCGACTCTCGTTATCTCGAATTCCAAGGGACTCTATGAAATATTTCGAGATAGCCATACCTCGAAATATCAGATTTGCAGGATTGAGGTAAAAATAATTCGAACAACTAACAAAAATATGTGTAGTTGGACTCTTGAAGTTAGAGATATATTGAAAATATTGAGGAAAAGAGGAGAAATTGCTCCTTACGAACAGTTTCTACGAAAGACCGATAGTGACATTTCAGCTTCATTAATCCAAGGTTTCAACTTCACGAATTCACGATTTCAACTTCACGAATTCACGATTTCAACTTCACAAATTCGCATATTCAACTTCAAGAATTCATCTTCACGAATTCAACTTCACGAAATCACGAATTCAACTTCACGAATTCACGAATTCAACTTCACGAATTCACGAATTCAACTTCACGAATTCAGCTTCACGAATTTAACTTCACGAATTCAACTTCACGAATTCACGAATTTCAACTTAACGAATTCACGAATTCAACAGTTGATTTCGTAAAATTGAATTCGTGAGGTTGAATTCGTGAATTCGTGAAGTTGAATTCGAGAATTCGTGAAGTTGAATTCTTGAAGCTGAATTCGTGAAATTGAATCCGTGAATTCGTGAAGTTGAATTCGTGAAGTTGAATTCGTGAATTCGTGAAGTTGAATTCGTGAATTCGTGAAGTTGAATTCGTGATGTTGAAATCGTGAATTCGTGAAGTTGAAATCGTGAATTCGTGAAGCTGAAATCATGAATTCATGAAAGTGAAACCTTGAATTAATGTAGTTGAAATGTCACTACCAGTCTTTCGTAAATTTCTCCTCTTTTCCACAATATTTTTTACCTGTTGTTTGATTTTCATGTTTAGGCAGGGACCAGATTTTCACTTCAAGATAAGCGGTTATTCGAGATAAACGAGGTCGAGATAACGAGGGTCAACTGTATCTTAAAATTTGAACTAGTCCATTTTGCTTCCCGTTCATGTATCTAAAAATACTTGATGCAGGGCGAACAGTATAGAACTTGATCAGTCGCTGAATTCTTGTTAGAGTCTACACTGTTTACTCAGGCATGTCAAAACACAACACTTAGTGTAAATACGGTAATATATTTTTCCGTGTTAACTTTTCATGACTATAAATTTTCTTAAGGGTACTTACTAAACTAGATTTTTTGCCATTTCCGCCAAGAGAGACAACTTTTATAACTTCCTGTTTGCTTTACTGCACGCCAATCCCATTCTGGATGGGGTCTTTTCTATAACGAAAGACTTTGCTCCCCACCCCCAACCCCAGGGGCGTGAAGTGCTTTCCTTATACACAGTGTAGAAAAGAACCCTTCTAAGAAGGGAACAAACTCAATTTTCACAGAATTGTCTCCACTGCAAGTGTATCGATTCCTCTTAAAAGTATATACATTTAACTACAGTCAACCCTCTTTATACCGTAACTCGATACAACGACAAAATTCGTTATAATGACAATTTAAATGTCACGAAACCTTCGCTCAAAAAGTGACGGTTAATGAATTTATGCAAAAGCATTGCATAAAATCTTCAAGCAACATATGTTTTGGATATTTGTTAGAATCGCCTCATATGTTCTATGAGGAAATAAGAATAAAACAAGGCTTTATCATACATATGATTCTGTCAATTAAGGATTCTTTACAACATCAAATTCATTATAATGACAACATTTTTGGAAACAAACGCTGTCGTTGTAACGAGGGTTTACTGTATTACGACTCTCTGGGCTAATTCAGCAGACGACAAAAATGATTTCTTATTTTCCACAGAAAACAGATTTTGACATTTCATGCAAATTGTCTCCAGTAGAGGCAATTTGCATACAGTGTCAAAACCTGTTTTCTGGGAAAAATAAGAAAAATAAGTCAATAAGTCGTCTGCTAGAAATTTTACCCAGAGAGTGAAGCGTTAACTAAGCGCCTGTACTTGCCATGCATGTAGGTTGGAGACGCAGCAACAGACCGCGTGTACTGGGAAAGACCAGAAGCAATGGAATACGATCGACCAGCATTCCTAGTATCTGAGGAAAAACCCGGAAGTGACGTAGCAGCGGAAATGGCAGCAGCTATGGCAGTTTCATATAAAGTTTTCGAAGGTAAGCAAGAAATAGTTTTTTTTTGTTTTTTTTTTTTGTTGTTGTTGTTGTTGTTGTTTTTTATTTATTTATTTTATTATTTTTGTGTGTAAAATAATTGATCCCCAACTATATTGAAAGAGAGATGATAGAAAAATAAGCATTCTACATAAGATGTTTCAAATCTGACAAAATAAAATATTGGGTGTTGTTGTTGTTGACATACATTCTGCCAGTGTAGGGACAACCTCTTAAAGGGTCGAAAAATCTTGTAGCTAAAACCAATAACCGACATATACTAAAATTTCTTCGTCTTGACCGAGAGGAGCTTAATTATGCATCTAACCCAGACGCATTCATGTTTAAAATCGGTATTTAGATTATACGGACAATTACTTTTTCACCTGTAACAAACATTCCTTGATATTTAGTAAAACCTGTCTGACTGAAACTAACCTTATACGCATTGCTTGATGAACATTCAATAAACAGTCTTTGCCGGCCTCGGTGGCTCAGTTGGATGCACCGTCCGACTGGAGACCAGGAGGTCGCGGGTTCAACCCCCGCCGAGGTCGACAACATTTTTTCGTGGAGATTGAAATATTTTCTACGGTCATTCTCTCCCTTCCTCTGATTCAAGAAGGGCAGTTGTCAGTTTCTGGCGAAAGAATGTGCACAATACTGGTTAACCGCTTAGAGGACTAAGCCTGCCCAGTAAACGTGTGGTTAGGTAAACTGACCGCGCTCGACATGACCCTATTGGGTTGACTGGGCCGTAAAACCTCAACACAAACAAACAAACACACAGTCTTAATCCTAGTCCTGCTGAACCCGGATATACCATGCCTTTGCAAACAGTGTAGATCCAGATCAGTTGGCTTCTTAACTGGATCTGCACTGTTTGCCATTAAGTATGTGAATTTATATCAACAATCTGGATCAAGTAGTTTGATTGGCTGAAAAATTAGAAGTGGGTGTGGCATCTTAATTTATTCAGCAGGACAAGGGTTAAGATTTCTTGCTACGCCGGCTTTTTCCTTCTTTCTTTACTATTGTACGTTTGGTTGTGCAAATGGTAGAATGTCGGACTTGTACTTGTGTCATTTCTTATAGATTCTTTTCTTGTTTGTGATTAGGTTTACGGTCCAGTCAACACTGTTATGGCCATAGCAGGCCAGCCAGGTAATCTAATCATAATGCTATTTAAGCACACCAAGTCTCAAGGCCCTACATTAGCTAAAATAGTTTTCGATATATCTTGCTGACAAAATTTCATTATCATTATATTACAAGAGGCATTACTCCGTAAAAGTACAGTTAATCAGGTAATCGAACTCATCATTCCCATTCAGCATACCAAGTTTAAAGGTTCTGTCTCAGACACTTTTCGAGATATCTTGCTGACTAGAGTCTATTATGTCCATTAAAAAGGGACATTACTCTGGAACTACAAGTCCCAACTATATATAGGATCATATCCCTACGCAAAGTGTGTCTAACGAACGGACAAACGAACACACACATATATATATATATATATATATATATATATATATATATATATATATATATATATATATATATATATAGGATCATATCCCTACGCAAAGTGTGTCGAACGAACGGACAAACGAACATATATATATATATATATATATATATATATATATATATATATATATATATATATGATCATATCCCTATGCAAAGTGTGTCGAACGAACGGACAAACGAACATATATATATATATATATATATATATATATATATATATATATATATATATATATATATATATATATATATATATATATATATGATCATATCCCTATGCAAAGTGTGTCGAACGAACGGACAAACGAACATATATATATATATATATATATATATATATATATATATATATATATATATATATATATATATATATATATATATATATATATATATATATATATATGATCATATCCCTATGCAAAGTGTGTCGAACGAACGGACAAACGAACAATCTACCAAAACGCAATATACCCCACAGGTTCTTGTCTTTCTTTCTTTCTTTAATATTATGTTTGGTTATGGTGTCTAACTCGTAATCGAGTGGTCCTAAGTCCGAGTTCTGCGACAGATGCTGAAAAAGGACCTTAAAGGCTTAATCAGGACATACACTGTGTACAAAAAAAAAGACCAAATAAACTACAGACACCCCTAAAATCAGAAATGAACCTGTCCAATCTATAAGGAAGAAGGTTTTACTTGTACACACCACAACCTATAACACTATTGTTGGGGTCCATAGCATAAACCGTGTTAGTTAAGCAACCGTGTTATATCCAAACAAAAAATGTATAGATTATATTGAAAAATGACCATTTATGGTCATTTTTCAATATAATCTATACATTTTTGGGATCCATCTTTGAACCGTGTTATATCCAAAACCGTGTTATAAAGAGGTTGTAGTGTATAAGAAGGTTAAGCTTTCTGGTCGAGGTCGACGGTGAAGAATGCAGGACACATCTGTGACAAACGAATAGACACAATTTACATCCAACTGCGTCTACCAGGCGTGGTCATTCGTTTCGAATATGATAACAGTGAGAGTGCTAACGTAATAGAAACGCTGTTCAACAGAATTTATGAATAGACTGGTCCATTTCGACAGTGATAGACAATGGTAATTTGCTCACATTTAGACCACGCCCTGGCCAGTACTTATAACCGGAGTATACAAACAACGAAGAACATATGATGTACGACGTGCGAAAAAGTTCCGAATGCAATAAGCGAACAGCGAAGGCCCATATTAGCATGCGCATCCGTGCAGTCTGATCTGAGCATTCTCTGATCGTCGACATATACTACAGTATCCATTGATTCTGTAAGCGGGCAACGAAGGCCCTGACCAGCCTGCGCTTATGCGCAGGGTGATCTGGGCCTGCGTTGTCCGCATATTGCATAAGGGCCCTTTTTGTATATATATTTACTATTACATGAAATTTTAGGATCCTCGCGTTTTCTTTTATTTGTAATAAATACGTACAGTATGAAGTAAGAGCCGGCGCACTACAGAGCCTACAATAAGATCTGTGCGACCAGCTAAGACTCCGATCAGCCTGCACATTCACCAAGCATTGCAAGGGTTCTTATTCATCCCTCTTTGGGTAGTCCGGAGATTTTATAAGGCACATGCGGATGTACAGGCTGATCTGAGTCTTCGCTGGTCGCACAAGTCTTATTGTAGGTTCTGTCGTGGTCTGGCTCAATTATATCATCTAATATAGACAGCAACTCTGCCAATATTGAATGGCGCATAACCTAAACAGTACCAAAAAAGTAGCTTTCCAATCAAGTCGTTTACTTAAATCTATTTTGGACTGGATAAACTCCCCTACATTGTACACTATACAGTAAAATCTCAATGACTCGAACACCGATGGCTCGTTTACTATGGCTAATTCGAACTCGTTTTTTAGTCCCTTGGAAATTCTCTTGAGAGCCAAAAAACAAATACTTGTGGGAAATTTTAGGGAAATTTTCGCATTTTATCATGAAATGTATGTTGTGTGTACTCATTTGAATCGCCTTATCGAGGCGATTCTAATGAGTACACACAACACACATCAAAAGTGAAAAAAAAAATCCCTAAATAATATCCATTAGCCATCTAACTTGGTAATATGATTAACCCTCAGTTTACTATTGCTAATTCGAACTCGTTTTTGAGTCCCATGCAAATTTTCTTGATAGCCAAAGAAACAAATACTTATGGATATTTTAGGGAAATATTCGTATTTTATCATGAAATGTATGTTGTGTGTATTCATTAGAATCGCCTCAATGAGGCTATTCTAATGAGTACACACAACACACATCGAAATCGAAAAAAAAATAAAAATCCCTAAATAATATCCATTAGCCATCTAACCTCGTGATATGATTAACCCTCAGTTTATCATTGCTAATTCGAACTCGTTTTTGAGCCCCTTACAAATTTTCTTGATAGCCAAAGAAACAAATATTTATGGACATTTTAGGGAAATTTTCGCATTTTATCATGAGACGTACGTTGTGTGTATTCATTTATTCTCATGAGTACACACAACACACATCCAAATCGAAAAACAATCCTTAAATAATATATATTTGCCACCGGACCTGGCGTAATGATTGCCCCTCAGTGGCTCGAACTACTCATCTATAACAAATTTACATAATCCCAAATATGTTCGAGTTATTGAGGTTCGATCGTATATTGGAAGATTCAAATTTCAACTTAGGTATGTATATCAGGCTATGTAATTTAGATATTCCTAGAGAAAAATAGTAAACTATGAGCATTGGTGACTAATCAGTCAAACAACGTTCATTATTCTCAACATACATTTATATACAGTCGAACTTCGATGACTCGAACATCTTTGGGACCATAGAAAATTGTTCGAGACATGGGTGGTTCGAGCCACTGAGGTTTAATTATGGTGCCAAGTCAGGAAGCAAATGGCGATAATTTAGGGATTTTTTTTTTCGATTTTCTACACAATAATTGTTGAGTGTACTCATTAGAATCGCCTCGATGAGGCGATTCTAATGAGTACACACAACATACAATTTCACGATAAAATAAGAACATTTCCCTAAATATTTGTTTTCTTGAGCTATCGGAAGAACTTCGTAGGGACTCAAAAATGAGTTCGAATTAGTCATGGTAAACGAGCCATCGGTGTACGAGCTATCGAGTTCGACTGTACGTATGTTTCCAGCTACAGATCTGTCCTATGGACAGGAACTACTCACCGCAGCCAAGCAGCTGTATAGTTTCGCAAAGTCCCATCAAGGAATATACAGTGACAGTGTTCCTGAAGCAGCCGGAGAGATCTTGGATGATGATGAAGGCTTTCGAGCTTTTACTGACACAACTGTATATTATCCGTTTCACGGCCCAGTCAACATAATGGGGTCATGTCGAACGCAACCAGTTTACCTAACCATACTTTTACTGTGCAGGTTTAGTCCTCTAAACGAACTAGTACTGTGTACATGTAATTTTTACTACCAGGTATTTCCATTATACATATATATAGACAACGATGGTCCTGATCAGTCGGTCATGTTTGCCTTTGTTGTCCCTATAGAATTCCCCTAATATTATAACTACAGTTGACTCTCGTTATCTCGACCTCGCCTATCTCGAATAACCGCTTATCTCGAAGTGAAATTCTTGTCCCTGCCTTAACATGAAAATCTAACAACAAGTTGAAAATATTGTGGAAAAGAGGAGAAATTGCTCCTAGAGCAATTTCTCCTCTTTTCCACAATATTTTCGATATATCTCTAACTTCAAGAGTCCAATTACATATATATTTGTTAAATGTGGTTGTTCGAATTATTTTTTGCTTAATTCTGAAAATCTGATATGTCGAGGTACGGATATCTCGAAGTGTTTCAGAGAGTCCCTTGTAATTCGAGATAAGGAGAGTTTACTGTATAATTATAGAAACGATGTATAAAAGGTACCTAAGATACATAAGGATCTATATATACTTGGTGTATTTTCGCCTGTCTTACAAAGGAGTTCTGCGGTCATTCTCCCCCTTCCGCTGATTCAAGAAGGGCAGTTGTCAGTTTCTGGCGAAAGAATGTGCACAATACTGGTTAACCGCTTAGAAAACTAAGCCTGTCCAGTAAACGTGTGGTTAGGTAAACTGACCGCGCTCGACATAACCCCATTGGGTTGACTGGGCCGTAAAACCTCAACACAAACAAACTTACAAAGGAGACTACTTTATGTGACGTCCTCATCTCCCCTTCTTTTGGTGCCTCGGGAGGGATGTGCTTTGTGATTGCGGATATCTTCACTTAGATTTGCTTGACGAAAACATGCCTATATAATTTTGACCTACTTAAACCCCACCTTTATATAGCAAAACTGGGGTTTACAGGGGTAACATTATTTTTTTCTTGTTTCTCTCAAAACATAGATTGAGGGTACTCGTTAGAACCGCCTCGCCGAGGTGGTTCTAACGAGGTCCTTACCCACAATCTATGTTTTGAGCAGAAATATGAAAAATATCAGAGTTTTTGTATCTGAAAATTTTCAGTTTTTTGTTTTGTTTCAGTTTAATCACAACTATTAATGTTTTAGGCTTCCAAGATATGTATGTCTGGAACGTCAGGTAAAACTTCTTCCTTGTTGCCTATTTATCATCTAGCGCGCAAAATTGGCCCGATAGCCTGCGCATCCACGCAGTCTGATCAGTGCCTTCACAGTCCGCTAACAAAATCATTCGAAATTATAGAATGTATCGATGGAGAGCAAACACCCGGATGAGAATTTCCGCATGCGCAGGATGAATCTGAATCTGTGCAGTTTGCGCATGTTCGAAGACAACTTTTCGTTAACACATTTAAGCTTAGTGTCCATAAAAGGGACATTGGCAAATAGTGTAGCCCCAGATAAGACGCCGCAGAACGCGGCATCTGATCAGGGTCCATACTGTTTGCATTTAGTTCAGAATTTCTACAAAACATAGACATTTCTGAAATATGAAAATAATAATAATAATAAAAAAAAACAAAAAACACACGCACAAAAAAAACCCAAAAAACAAGCAAACAAAAAAAAAAAAAAAAAAAAACCAGACACCTCTTTAATATGAAACTGACCTGTCCAAGCTATGGTAGAAGAGTCCACTCGGCATAAATGGGTTAATGTTACCTGCTAACGCAGTCTGATCGGTGCCTCTATTGATCGGTGCCTCTATTTTCTGTGATAGTATGATTAACATAGCTGACCTATATATGGAAATTCAAGCCTCGTGCTTGGTCAGATTCCAAGAAGACTATGATAACAATATGATGTTAAAAATCGAAATAAGTCTCGGGGGTCTAGGATAAAGTTTGTTTGCATACGGTGAAATATCTCAAATGTCAGTTCTGTTTTCATGTACGTATATTGAAATAATTAAATAAAAGAAATAGAAAAAAAATATTTCATTTAAGGGATGAATACAATTTTGTTGGTGGAAAAAATGTTACCTGCTAAAGTTTTGATTGTTTTGGTTTACTTAGTTCATCTGGCTACGAAGACGAATTATGTTTGGCTGCTATACTTTTGTTTGATGTGACCGGAGATGATGAATACTTAGAAGATGCTAAAGCTTTCTTCGAGGACAACAATGACAGAGAACTATCCTGGGATAAGAAACATGTTCTAGCAGCGGTAAGTATGTGGAAATCTGGGCGATGAGTTTCCGCTTAGACTGGTTCGCGTCTAACTGATATTTAAATCAGCATTATAATGATTTATATATCTGCAAAAATCATATCGTTTGGTATCTCTTTCTCTCAGATTTGGCTGATCAGTTATGAGTTTCTGCTGGGTAAGGGAGATGACATGTGTAGAAAAATAGTCAAGGAGTAGTTTGCCTTTGTTAGGTCAGAAAACTAAAACTCATAGCCATGGGGCCAGGATATTTACCGCCATCTGGTAACAAATTTGTCATGGAAAGATGCAACATTTTCACCCATATACCATAGAAAGCCCGACCATGTATGTAGGAAAATTGTTAATTCAAGTGGTAATACATTGTAATTACCCTTGGTTTATTTTCTCTGTGACTTTACCCCATTTATGTCGAGTGGACACGTCTATATTATGTATTTGGACCTATTCATTTCCAATATAAAGAGTGTCTGGTTGGGTCGACTGTTTACAAGCGAGCCAAAGTATAAATAAAGCAAATCTTTCATAAGAAGCAATCGACCCACCAGTGCTGTCAATGCTTTGATAAGTTTATATTGCTACCATATTTTTTAGCAGTTCCAGTCTTAAATGCACACAGTGTAGGCCCTAAATAGAAGCCGCATTCTGCGGTGTCTGATCTGGTTCTACACCGTTTGCCAATGTTCATTTTATGGGACCCTAGACATAAATGGGTTGATTTTATTTTGCAACCTGTAAACAAATGCAGTTGTCTTGTAGCTATTGAGAAGATCTGGCATTGATATACGTTTTATTTATTTATTTATTTATCTTTTTTTTTTGATGTTTTACTGATTAAGTTAGGGAGCCTCTATACAAGCCGAACAATCAATTTGAACCTAGGATACAGTTTTGGCACCAGTAAAATCGATATAACCATCCCCATCCAGTAGGTTTTACCAGTATTGTTTGGGGTTTAGCTTTTATTATGTTCTGATCTGTTCGTTGTGTTCTTGCTGTGTTAAGTGGATCCTGTCCAGCATTGTAATCACCTTGTTGGGGAAAAGGAACTGTTTGCTTTTCTATTTTTTGTTCGTGGCATCTGTATAGTCTGTCATGGTTGTGTGTTCTTCCTCTTGGCATCACGAAAACATACCTATATAATTTTGACCCTCTTAAACCCCACTTTTAATAGTAAAAATGGGGTTTACAAGGGTCTACATTATTTTTCTTATTTGTGCTCAAAAAATAGATTATGGGTACTCGTTAGAACCGTCTCGCCGAGGCGGTTCTAACGAGTACCCACAATCTATGTTTTGAACAGAAATATGAAAAATATCAGAAATTTTTATCTGAAATTTTTCATATTTTGGTGGTAAAATTTTCGGTATATTCAAATAGGCTTTTTTTTCGTAATGGTGTCATTGGTATGTTATATACTGTGACTATGGGTATCCCTCGACATTTTTTATACTATTGAAATAGGAAGATTGACATGTTCCTACATTGTGTGTCATTCTGTCACCTTTTATTTACGCCATCACGTAACCAAGTAGGTCTATTGGGTCCTGTTTATGGTTTTCTTGTGTTCTGGCTTCAGATCGCCATTGACCTGTTTGTACTGTTTCATCACAGTAATTTGGATTATATGTGATTCACTGTGATGTTTCACAGATGAGGAGGGCCTCTTTGCGGACCGAACATATATTGGTAATTTCGAGCTGCATCAGAACTAAGGGCGAGGTTTCACGCGAGTAAATTTAGTATTTTTTCTACTGACCATTCCAATGTGTTTCCTCTGTGTGTTTGTGTGTGTGTGTGTGTTGTGGGGGAAGAGGGGTGGGGCGGGCGGGGGGCTCTACTTCGTGATATGGCATTTCCTGTGTATGTTCACTTATATGCTTTTGTTGTTGTTGTTTTTTTTTATAATGGGAATGATGAAGAGATAATTGAGCCAGCGCACGAAAAAACCTACAATGCGGTCGTTATGACCAGTAAAGACTCAGATCAGCCTGCACATCCACCCAGTATCCAGTATGGCAAGGGTTCTCTATTATCCTTCCTTGAATAGGTAGGGGCTGTAGAAGGCACATGCGATCAGCGAATACTTTGATCAGACTGCGCGGATGCGCAGTCTGATCTGACTCTTCACTGGTCACACATATCTTATTGTAGGTTTTATCGTACCCTGGCTCATATGATGTCCAAATATGTAAAAGGACATTCAAGGAAGATAAGTATGTCCAAATTGTTAGCTCCCTTTTGAAAAGGGGCCCACTCTAAACGGAAACAAGTTGCTCCCCTTAGAAGCAAATAGTTCCTTTTAGAATAGACTTCTTTTCCAAAGGGCTTAAAGGAAATCTCTTTTCAGAAGCAAAGATGAAGTCACAAAACTTGCCACCCTTGGAAAACTATTGCGGACAATCGATCAAGTTTATCGAGCCCCATTAAGATAATTGCTATGATACTCTCTTTATAATTCTGTGAATGTTTACTGGCCATGGAATAGAAGGAAATTCCCATATCTAGCACTGAAATTCAAGTTCATCCTGTGACGAACCTTCATTTGTTTATAAAATCGGCCTCGCCATGCAAAAAAAAAAAACAAACAAAAAAAAAAACGTGTTTTTATGCATATGCGGACAGCGAAGGCCGAGATCAGCATGCGCTTCCGAGCAGTTTGATCAGGGCAGTCGGATCAGGGCCTGCTCTGACCGGTAACCATCACATGCCTATATAATTCTAACCCCCATCCCCTTAAACCCCACTTTAAACTGGTGTTTACAGGGGTATACATTATTTTTCTTCTTTTTGCTCAAAAACATTAATTGTGGGTACTCGCTAGATCCATCTCGCCAAGGCGGTTCTAACGAGTACCCACAATCTATGTTGTGAGCAGAAATTTGAAAAATGTCAGAGTTTTATCTGAAAATTTTCAGTTTTTGGAGGTGAAATTTTCTATGTACTTGAATAAGCATGTTTACGTAATGAGAATTAATGGATATTGCATACGTAGTGTATGAATGGAGAGCAAATGCATGAATTATTTGTGCATGTGCGTGTGAATCCGCTCATTTTGCGCATATTAAAAGGCACTTTTTCTCTTTACGGCGCCCACAGAAAGGCCCTCAGGGCATATACGAATGGCGAAGCCCCTAACCAGTTTGCACAGCCACACGTTGGGTCAAGATCTTCCCCATTAAGTCCATATATAATGTGTAGGCGAACAGCAAAAATCCTAATCAGATGCGCAGATCGGTCAGTATCTTTGCTGTTCACTGTTCGCATATTTTCTTAGGTCCATTTTCTCAGCCGCCGGCCCTCATATTTTAGGTGTATTTATATGAAAACACCGGGGAGGAACAGTATGCGCTGGTGGTAGAGAGATTCTTGGACAAGTGGATGAATGCTGATGGAATTGAGTACACGCCGGATGGTCTTGCATGGCTCAGAATGCCCGGACCATTGAGATACACAGGTGATCAAAATACAGTTGACTCTCGCTATCTCGAACTCGCTTATCTCGAATAACCGCTTATCTCGAAGTGAAAATCTGTTCCCTGCATAAACATGAAAATCTAACAACATGTAAAAAAAAATATTGTGGAAAAGAGGAGAAATTGCTCCTCAGGAGCAATTTCTCTTCTTTTCCACAATATTTTCAATATATCTCTAACTTAAAGGGTCCAATTACACATATATTTGTTAAATGTGGTTAATCGAATTAGTCTTTAGTCACTTCTGCAAATCTGATATGTCGAGGTACGGATATCTCGAAGTACTTCAGAGAGTCCTTTGGAATTCGAGATAACGAGAGTCGACTGTATTTATTGTCCTTTCTTTCTTTCTTTCTTTCTTGTTTCTTTCTTCTATTTTTTTCTTTTGTGTTTGTCAGGTCTTCCACGAGATCAAACATCGCGGTCACCAATGCAGGTACTAAGCACAATGAAAAAGCCAATTAGTAATTATCTTTTTCGCGGTCTTCAGACTAAAATGGATTTGTCCCTTTATGCCATGTGCGAACAGATCAAAGGGCAAGTGTAATTACCTTGCGTATCCCCATAGTTAGACTAGAGTCAGCCCTTCTCTTCAATATGAGCTATAGTAACCAGTGTTTCAACATGCGTAAAGCAAAAAACCTGATCAGTGTGTGCGAAAGTACATCCTGATCTCGGTACAACTTTTTAGACTTTTTTTTTTTACTTCACTGCAGTTGATATTAAGTAACGTAGGATGGCCGTTGAACGTCACCCCGTACTTTACCATAGTGCAGATGCTATTTTTATTTCCTTAGGGATCATTGAGCCTATTCTGGTTTACATCACGAAAACATGCCTATATAATTTTAAACCCCTTAAACCCAACTTTTATATAGGAAAACTGGGGTTTATAGGGGTATACATTATTTTTCTTATTTCCGCTCAAAACATAGATTGTTGGTACTCGTTAGAACCGCCTCGACGAGGCGGTTCTAACGAGTACCCACAATCTATGTTTTGAGCAGAAATATGAATAATATTAGAATTTTTTTATCTGAAAAATTTCATTTTTGGTGGTAAAATTTTCAGTATATTTGAATAGACATGTTTTCGTAATGGTTTGAAAATCGAATACATGTACCGCTTAAGTCAGTGCTAGGGGACGTATACAGCCCCGCAAACTACATTACTGTATATGAAGAGACTTTATAAAATCTAGTCTCAAATTTTCATTCTATTGTGTGTTCTTAGTTTCTAAAGGCAACTATTTATTTCGGTTTTTATTTTGTTGTACGCATATTACGCAATACTTCTTTACTCATATAATCTAATTTCCGTCTTTAGCCAACGCTGCCTTGGTGGCCCTGTTAGCAGTCCAAAAAGGAATTATTCGCAGAAATCGGTTCAGATACAAGAACTGGGCGCAACAGCAGATCGATTACATGCTTGGAAATAATCAACTTTCAAGGAGTTATCAAATTGGTGTCGGTGAATCTTATCCAGTCAAACCGGAACATAAAATGAGGTGCGTACTATACAAACACGAAATACGGACAACCCTCTTTATACCGACACTCGTTACAACGACAAAATTCGTTATATTGATAATTTGACAGTCATAAGTACTTCGCTTAAGAGGTAACTATTAGTCACAAATTATGCAAGAATATTGTATTTAATGCTTTAAAAAAACATATGTTTTGGATATTTGTTAGAATCGCCTCAGTGAGGCGATTCTAACAAATATACCAAACATATGTTCTGTGAGGAAATAAGAACAAAACAAGACCTTTTCTACTTATCTAAGATGCTCATTAAGTATTCTGTACAACAGCAAATTCATTTTAATGGCAACGTCTTTGGAAGCAAATGCTGTCGTTGTAACGAGGGTTCACTGTAGTTCATAGTATTTACAGTCGAACGTCAATGGCTCGAACATCTTTGGGACTATGAAACTTTGTTATAGACATCGGTAGTTCGAGCCACTTAGGGTTAATCATACCGACAGGTCAGGGGGCAAATTGTGATAATTTAGGGACCCAGTAAGGATTCTACATAAAACAATAGCGGGCCGTTATCGGCCCGTCAGGGTAGCTGACGTGCCGATTACGGCCCGCTGTAGATTTATAAAGAATGCTAGCAGGGGATGGTTTTTCGTCTTTTGTGTAGAATTATGGTATGTTGTGTATACTAATTAGAATGTGTTCGATGATGCGATTCTAATAAGTACACACAACATACGTTTTCGTATTAAATTAAGAAAAATTCACCGAAATATCCTTAAATATTGCTTCCTTTGGCGATCGGAGGAACTTCCTAGGGACTCAGAAACGAGTTCGAATTAGCCACAGTAAACGAATAATCGGTGTTCGAGTCATTGATGTTGTACTGTTATTGGACGACAGAGTGTACATGTATGTGTGCTTTCATTTGAACGGTCTTGCTTTCATGAATCTTCCACGCGCATATGAATCTGCCTTTGTCTACCACTAAACACAAATCCCATTACGAAAACACGCCTATTCAAATATACTGAAAATTTTTCCACCAAAAAATGAAAATTTTTAGGTAAACAATTCTGATATTTCATATTTCTGCTCAAACATAGATTGTGGGTACTCGTTAGAACCGCCTCGACGATAAGAAAAATAATGTATACCCCTGTAAACCCCAATCATTATGAAAACATGCCTATTCAAATATACTGAAAAGTTAATTACCGAAAAATTGAAAATTTTCAGACAAAAATTTCAAATATATTTCATATTTCTGCTCAAAACATAGATTGTGGGTACTCGTTAGAACCGCCTCGCAGAGGCGGTTCTAACGAATACCAACAATCTATGTTTTTGAGCAGAAATAAGTAAAATAATGTATACCCCCTGTAAACCCCAGTTTTACTATATAAAAGTGGGGTTTAATGGGGTCAAAATTATATAGGCATGTTTTCGTAATGTTACTATATAAAAGTGGGTTTTAAGGGGGTCAATATTAGATAGGTATGTTTTTGTGATGATCTTGTTTTTCTCGGCACAGTCACTACGCTTTGTACTACGCTCGGGAAATCTTGGCTGGAGTGGAGGGTTTTAATGCAATCTCCGGGTTCCGCGTCAGGCCACTGGGAACACAAATACATATGGAAAGCAAAAGCCTTCACCAGCCCATATGACCTAGATAAAACATCTTTGAGGAATACTGAAGGAGATGTTTAACCCATTAAAGCCTAGCGTCCAATAAAAGGGACATTTGCAAACAGTTTAGGGGGTCTATACTATTTGCATTACGTTCAGAAATTTCTTCAAAACACAATAATAATAATAACTAATCTGACACCCTTTATATAGGAAATGGACCTGCCCAAAGACTATAGGTGTAGGAGTCCACTCGGCATAAATGGGTTAAGTTGAAAGGATATACTTTCAAGAAAGCGATTGTCAATTTTTTTTCGCCCCTCTCCCTCCCCCCTTCCCCTTTTTTGATCAGGGATAATTCTACAAGAAAAAAAATTTCTCTATACTATTTCCTTTAGACCTTTTTCGGAAAAGGTTGGGTGAGCTGAAAGTGAACACATTACGAAAATATGCCTATTCAAATATACTGGAAATTTTACCACCAAAAAATAAAAATTTTCAGATAAAAAATATTCTTCAAATTTCTGATCAAAACATCTGCGAGGCGGTTCTAACGAGTACCCACAATCTATGTTTTAAAGCAAAATAAGAAAAAAAAATGATGTATACCCTGTAAACCCCAGTTTTACTTTATAAAAGTGGGGTTTAAGGGGGTCAAAAAATTATATAGGCTTGTTTCGTGATAAAAATCACTGAAACATGCCTATTCAAATATACTGGAAATTTTACCACCAAAAATAAAAAAAAAATCATATAAAAAATATTCGTCAAATTTCTGCTCAAAACATAGATTGTGGGTACTCGTTAGAACCGCCTCTGCGAGGCGGTTCTAACGAGTACCCACAATCTATGTTTTTATAGCAAAATAAGAAAAATAATGTATACCCTGTAAACCCCAGTTTTACTTTATAAAAGTGGGGTTTAAGGGGGTCAAAAAATTATATAGGCTTGTTTCGTGATAAAAATCACTGAAGTTGTATTGTTTTAGCCCAAACGCCATATAATCTATCCAGTTTCCTTTAGGGGTTAACATACACTTTCAGTGAAGTAAACTCTTTCAAAATTGTTTTGCTCTTCTTCTGAAATGGAATCTACTTTAACAAAGGAAGTCATTTCTTATTTTTTAAAGTAGAACCCTTTTCAGAAGAGGTTCAATTTGCAGGAAAGCAAGTAGGTTTCAAGGAAGTTGTATCCTTCGTACAATTGGCTAAACATTTACAGGGTATATAGAGTCCTCTTGACATCACGAAAACACGCATATATAGTTTTGACCCCCTTAAACCCCACTTTTATATAGTAAAACTAGGTTTACAGGGTATACATTAATTTCCTTATTTCTGCTCAAAAACATAGATTGTGGATACTCATTAGAACTGCTCCATCTAGGCGGTTCTAATAAGTACCCACAATCTATTCTTTTGAGCAGAATCATGAAAATTTCAAGAATTTTTTCATCTGAAAGTTTATATTTTTTGGTGCTAAAATTCTCAATATATTTGAATAGGCGTGTTTTCATAGCGGACACCATATGCCTTAGCGATGTTGTGTATACGTTGTGGTTCAGATGATGGATAGTGATGATACAATCGGAATATCCGTAGAGAACATAAAGCTTCCGCACTTATTCGTCAACATCACGAAAACATGCCTATATAATGTTGACCCCCTTTAACCCCACTTTTATATAGTAAAACTGGGGTTTACAGGGGTATACATTATTTTTCTTATTTCTGCTCAAAATCATAGATTGTGGGTACTCGTTAGAACCGCCTCGCTGAGGCGGTTCTAACGAGTATCCACAATCTATGTTTTTGAGCAGAAATATGAAAAATATCAGAATTTTTATCTGAAAATTTTCATTTTTTTGGTGGGAAATTTTTTAGCATATTTGAATAGGCGTGTTTCCATAATGATTTTCGATACCGCACCTACAGCGAGCAAGAACCGCTTCCGTGAGTAGCAAAGCTGATTCGAAAGTCAACGTTTGCTCTATTTGGCAACCGAGGCCCAAACACACCATTTTTGCATTGCATTAACCATACGTATATACCTAGTGGACTCTTATATCCTTATACATCAGATGAGCTCATTTGTCATTTTAGGGGTGTCTACTTTAATTTATATTAATCGTTTTTTAACAAAACTTGCTGTATCTATTAATGTAGACCCAGATCAGACGCCGCATAATGCGGCGTCTGATCTGGTTCTGCACTGTTTGCCTAAGTCCATTTTATGGGACACTAGACATGAATGGCTTAAGGTAGGTTGTTGTGCCTACGATTACTGACATACCGAAACGTTCCTCTATGACAGATTATATAATTACGTTCCTTAAGTCCCCCAAAATAACATTTCATTTTATCCCACTGAATTACAAATAGAGTATTCACTATTATAATAGGCGACAACTATGGGCATGATTGCTATTACAGGTCTGGGACCATTATGGATTTCTCACTTTGCAGCGCTGTGTCTGACGGATTACGAGGATCGTGCAAAAAGTTCTGTCACTAATAGGCTTCCTAAGTTTTATCCCAGATATATTCTTAATGCTTCACTGCACTTGAATGGTGTGTTGAATAGCTAACGATACCCGTTTAATTCGCGCAAATTGCTTTCCAACTGACCGAGTTATTTCAAATTGAAATAGATGCAGTCACATACACTGACCAATTTACTTGTTACAATAAGAAACGACCAAGCAAAGGATGGTCAGGAGTCCACCTTTTCCATGACAACGCCTCCTCTCATAAGTATGAGGTTGTTAAGTCTTTTTTGGCTTCTGAAAAGGTGAAAGTTTCAAACCATCCGCCTTATTCATCTGACCTGAGTCCCTTTGACTTCTTTTATTTCCAAGGCTTAAAAAAACGCTTTCTGGATATAAGTATGCGTCTAGAAGTTCTCTTGGCAGCGCTATTTATCAGTGTCTCCAACAGATACCAAAAGAAGACTGTTTATCTGCTTTTCGCGACTGTGTAAAAAGGTTACAAAAATGTGTTTCAGTAAAGGGGGAATACTTTGAAGGTTTGTAATAAAAATATGTTTGATAAAACGTAGCACTGAAGTAAACCGAACCCAGTGACATAACTTTTTGCAGGACCCTCGTAGCAGTAGAAAAAACAAACAAAAAATAATGAGATCGAAAGGATTAAAAATTTTGAAATGTTCAGCCAAAAACCATAAAAGGGACGCTAGCAAACAATTTTGATCAAGATCAGAACCACATAAGTGGCGGCTGATCAGGGTCTTCACTGTTTACATTAAGTACAGAAATTTCTGTAAACCATAGTAATGATTTGTTTGTGTTGAGGTTTTACGGCCCAGTCAACCCAATGGGGTCATGTCGAGCGCGGTCAGTTTACCTAACCACACGTTTACTGGGCAGGCTTAGTCCTCTAAGCGGTTAACCAGTATTGTGCAAATTCTTTCGCCAGAAACTGACAACTGCCCTTCTTGAATCAGCGGAAGGGAGAGAATGACCGTAGAAAATATTTCATGATCAATCTCCACGAAAGAATGTTGCCGACCACGGCAGGGGTTGAACCCGCGACCTCCTGGTCTCCAGTCGGACGGCGCATCCAACTTAGCCACTGAGGCCGGATTACCATAGTAATGATAAAGACAAACTTAACACCGTTCTATTGGAAACAGACTGGTCTAAAAAGTTGTGATATATGAGTCCACTCGACGTACATAGGAAAAACACAATTGTTGCCTTACTGGGGAAGTAATAAGTATTGAAATTATTTTGATTTTGACACAATCTAATTTCATTGGCTCGAACATCTTTCGAGCCACTGAAGGTTAATCGAAGCGCTTGGCCATGAGGCAAATGGGGACAATTTAGGCAGGTCTTTTCCATCTTGAATACAATATTAGTATGTTGAGTGTACTCATTAGAATCGCCTCATTGAGGCTATTCTAATGAGTACACACTACATACATTTTTATGATAAAATAATAAAAATCCTAAACATCCCTAAATATTTGTTTCTTGAGCTATCGGAAGAATTTTCAAGGGACTGAAACGCCACGGTAAACAAGCCATCGGTGTTAGAGTCATTGAAGTTAAAATTATTATGTTTTATATTTTATCTTGGTGTGTAATTTAATAATTTTTGTTCTGTTAACCGTCAGTTCTTGCCTGCCTCCTCCAGACACCTGTGGATGGGACCACATGCTATCAGAGGAACCTAATATTTACACCTTGTCCGGGGCTCTGGTCGGAGGCCCAGATTTGTTTGGTAATCATATAGATGAAAGAACTAATTCAGATGGAAATAGTGTTGCCATTGACTACAACGCTGGTTTCACAGCCGCTGTCGCAGGTAAAAATAAGCTGGGACACAGCTTAAAAGAGAACTTGCGAACTGTTGAGCATAGACCAGTCTGCTAATCTTCAGTCAAGGACAAAGCATTTTACTATAATTCTGATATAAAGCCTGTTAATATTCATTATCCTTTACCACTCTCTTAGACCGGCTCGAGTCTCTACTGACCATTTTCTTCCATATAATTCCGTATAATTCTACATGATAATCCATTGAAATAATATCAAATAATATCATGACCATAAAGGCTGGGCACTACCATAAAGGCTGGGCACTAGTGACCAGCCTTTAAAGTCCCTTTGAAATATTTGACAATGGTCATTCGTGTCCGCTCTATAACTTGAGAACCTTCAAGATATTTTTATGAAACTTCATAGAAATATAAAGCATCATCAGACGATATGCACAACACAAGAACCGTAACTCTCTTGTTTATATATTTTTTAGATTTTTTTTTATTTAGAGGCCAAACTTAGGGGTGTAAATTAAATTTCTTGTGAAAAAATGTGTGATTTTGAAATAAATTTCCCAGAAAATCGTTCGCACCCCCTGTACCTCCTCTGTGTATGGGCTTGCAATAATGATAAACAATTAGTATGGGTAAACTTTCTATATGTGAGTGACGGGGTGGGTGAGTGTGTGTGTGTGTGTGTGGGGGGGGGGGGGTTCGAGGGGGAGACGGGAGACACGTGTTTTTTTTTGTTTTTTTTTTAGTTAAAACGGTCTAGTTAGTCTGCATGTGTTATCAGGTCTCATTTTCCACATAGAGGTTTTATAAAGGAGGTTGGTTCACTTATGCTAGTTATTCGTACGCGTACCAGTTTGGATTCAAATCGCAATGGCTCCAAATATTCTTTCCATCACGAAAACATACCTATATAATTTTGACCCCCTTAAACCCCACTTTTATATAGTAAAACTGTGGTTTAAAGGGATATACAATATTTTGTTACTTCTGCTCAAAAACATAGATTGTGGGGGTACTCGTTAGAACCGCCTTAGCGAGGCGGTTCTAACGAGTACCCACAACCTATGTTTTGAGCAGAAATGTGAAAAATGTCAGAATTTTTCATCTGAAAGTTTTTGGTGGTGAAAATTTCAATATATTTGAATAGGCGTGTTTTGGTAATGGTACATACATGAACAAACAGTTTATATCTGGACTGCATTTAAAGCGAAACACTGAAGAGTATAGTTTCAAAAACTATTTGCATCTTCTGGAGATTATTGCAAAGCCGTTTCATGTGACCTCCAATTAGAGAGTATCGGTTATTCTCGTATACGGGACTTGTATCGGTTGGTTCGAATTAGAGAGTATCGGTTATTCTCGTATACGGGACTTGATGTTAGATCGAATAAATTATATCAATAACGATTAATTCAATATAGAACCAAATAAATAGTATCTGCTACTCACTAAATACTTTCATATTTTTGTTAAAATAAGCACACTTAAATTTTATTCACATAGGCCGATATCATGTACATTGTATGTGCCAAAAGACAGCTTGAGAATAGTTTGGGGATGTTCGCTACCCCAAAGGAGGGGTTTGATCAGGGCTACATGCCATTCAGCTTATACTTTCACATAAAACAAATAATATAAACAGGTAAATGGATTGCCAGTCTTGACTAATTATATTCGATCACCTTAACTCCTAAGTCGGCCTTCTAGGCTCTGGGTAGCTTGCATTTCTCCATCTTAAGGTATGAAGCCTCACCTGACCGGGGTTACATAACTATTTACGATAATTCTCCTAGGGTTTGAACAAGTACAATTTTGAAAATTACTGATAGTTCATGTATCTAAAAACTGTTGAATAAGTGACAAACAGTATAAACCCTGATCAGATGCGCGTTCTGCAACATCTGATCAGGGTTTGTACTGTCTGTCCAACATTATCTGTCTGAATACTTAGGTTGAATACCCGTATCTGTATTTTCAAATATGAATGTAATTTTGGTAAGAAATTATAGTGTCCGTATATTTAATGAAATTACAGTGTCCGAATATTGAATGAAATTATAGTGTCCAAATATTGAATGAAAGTATAGTGTCCGAATATTTAATGAAATTATAGTGTCCGAATATTTAATGAAAGTACAGTGACCGAATATTTAATGAAATTACAGTGTCCGAATATTTAATGAAATGATAGTGTCCGAATATTTAATGAAATTATAGTGTCCGAATATTTAATGAAATTACAGTGTCTGAATATTTAATGAAATTACAGTGTCCGAATATTTACAGTACTTATTGTTTTGTTTGTTCTACAGGTCTCTCAGTTCTTGACGTGGCCCTGAATGATGAATGTGAAGAATATTTTGCAGACAAAAGTAAGCCTAATAGATGAGCGCGAGGAATAATATATAGGCAGGACGAGCAGCTATAGTCTGGTGCATAGGTCCAGATAAAGTGTTTATGTTTCAACGGAAAAGTACTGATTTTTTTTTCTTATTTCTCCATTAAACATATGTTGTGGTTTTCATTAGAAGCGCCTCACCGAGGTGCTTCTGATGAGTACCCGAGGCGCTTCTAATGAGTACCACAACATATGTTTTTATGAAGAAATAAGAAAAAAAAATGTTATGTAGATAATAAGTTTCTTTCTTTCTTTCTTAATTTCTTTACTTCTTTCTTCCTTTCTTTCTTTCCTTCTTTCCTTTTCTTTCTTTCTTTCTTTCTCTCTTTCTTTCTTTCTTTCTTTCGTTTATTCTTTCTTTTCACACAAAGAAAAACACCACCAGAACCAGTGCCTCAGAACGGCTAGTAGTACAAACTACCGGCCGGTGCTAATATTCTGCTGCACTGAATTTTTGTGTTTTTAAGAAAAAAAGAAAAAAAGAAAGACAAAAGAAGAAATATCTACGGAACCCCTGAAGGGACATTTCCATTCCAATAATTAGCAGAAAAGAACGGAAATTATAACACAAATTAAGACATTTCTTTCGGATATTTAGCAGAACAGAAATCAAAACAATAAAAATAGAACTTACAGAAATTAAAACAAAAATAACACATTTCCTTTCCGATATAAAGCAGAAATTAAAATGATAAAAGCAGAACGGAAATGAAAACAAATATAAAAAAAATAAAAAAAATAGACATTTTCCTTCTGATATTTAACAGAAAAGGAGCCAAAACAATAAAAACAGAACAGAACTTAAACCAAAAATAGCATATTTCTTTAGCGATATTTACCAGAAAAGAAATTAAAACAATAAAAAGAAGAACAGACATTAAAACAAAGATAACGTATTTCTTTTCCGATATTCAGCAGAAAGTAAATCTTAACAATAAAAAGATCTCGTTCAAACCACATAATATGTCGTTTAAACGACTTATTATATCGTTTCTTCAACATAATGATCTCGTTTAAATAACATAACAAATCAACCAACGGGAGCCCCGAATTATGTTGAATAAACGATATTATAAGTTTAAACGATATATTATGTCCGTTAAAACGAGATCATAAAGTTGAAAAAAGCGACATAATGTCGTTAAAACGAGATACTATTTTGTTTCAATTTCCATTCTGTTTTTTGTTTTAATTTCCGTTCTGTTTTTGTTTTAATTTCGTTTCTGCTAAATAGCGGAAAAGAATGTTATTTCGTTTTGATGTCTGTTCTGCGTTTATTGTTTTAAATTCTTTTCTGCTAATATTGGAAAGAATATTTTTTTTTTATTTTATTTTTTTTTTTTTTGCTTTAATTTTCGTTCTGTTTTGATTGCTTTAATTTCTTTTCTGCTAAATATCGGAAAAGAAATGTGTTATTTTTGTTTTAATATCTGTTCTGTTTTTCTGTTGATTTTTTTTCTGCTAAGTATCAGAAAGGAAATGTCATTTTTTTTATTTCGGTTCTGTATTTTATTGTTTTAGTTTCTTTTCTTCGAAACATTGGACAGAAAACTAAACAAGAAAACAGAATGGAAAATAAAACAACATAATATGTCATTTAAACGACTTACACTGTCGTTTGTTCAACATAAAGATCTCGTTTTAACAACATACAGTCTAATATCTGTTCTGCTAATTATTGGAATGGAAATGTTCCTTCAGGGGTTCCGTACATATCGGTGTCACAGAATTTCCAAGTACTTTATGTTCTGAAAAAGTGAACTGCAACATGGGAAAAAACATGGGCCGGAATGTCAGAAAACACATTGGGACATTTGCACCCAGTGAAGTTTCAGATCAACCTGCGCAATCGCAATGCGCAGGCTGATCTGAATCTTCGCTGGGCGCACATATCCAATGGTACGTTTTCTGCAGCACATTTCATGTTTTATTATTTATATCTTTATTACGTCATACTTCTGACATAACCTATTGGCATGTACATTTCGACCTTTACAGGTACAACAGGTGCCACATGGCCATCAATGACTAGTCCAACCCTGTCAACAACGCCGTCTACAGTTTCATTCACAACAACGATGTCAACTGCTTCAACAGCTGCAAGTTCAGGCCCTCCAACACGTAAGTTTACTATATGCATGTACTGTAAACTCTTGTTACAACAACAGCATTTGTTCCCAAAGATGTTGCCATAAAATGAGGTGGTTCTAACGAGTACCCACAATTTATGTTTTGAGCAAAAAATATGAAAAAATATCAGTGTTTTTATCTGAAATTTTTCAGTTTTTGAAGGTGAAATTTTCTATATATTTGAATAGGCGTGTTTTCGTAATGTTGGTGTGTCTAAATCTGCTGGATGAGTTGCAAACAGTGTTCTGTGGCGTCTGATCTGGGTCCACTGTTTGCTTGGGTCTGTCTGTCCAAATACTTAAGTTAAATAGGGTACGAAGCGTTCTGTTGGCCGAGTGTTTTGAACTGACCAGATCACGTGGTCCTGAGTTCGAATCCCGCTGGAGACTGAATTCAGCTCATGACTGTACGGAGCTTCATTGCATAGAACATTTAATTATCATCCTTCCATCATCTCGATATGGCTTAAATGCTGTTGAAAGCGACGTAAACACCAAACCATCAGCATTAAGTACGATACATCTATTGTTTTGTTGTAGCCTCACCAGAAATACCAACATCGTTCAACTATTCAGATGCCCTCGCCAAATCCATAGTGTTTTATAAGGCACAACGGTCTGGTTACCTCTCTGATGGCCAATCAGTGTCTTGGAGGAAAGGCTTCTTGGAGGCGGAGAAAACAGAATTATACTCAGGAGGCTGGTATGATGGTAAGATTCTAATATTGTCTGAAATAAATAATAAGAAGGGAATCATGTGAAGCTCAACACATTCACTGTCCTTTATAAATCTGAAAGTCAGGGATTTGTAAGTGTCCTTTTAATTCTTCCACACCTAAGTTTCTGAAAAGGGCTCATCTATTCCTGAATTTGGACACATCCATTATTGCAAATAGGGGTTTAGTAAAAAATCAATAGCAGAATGGCAAACAATGTAGATCCTGATGAGACGACGAGCCGTCTCATCTGGATCTACATTGTTCGCAAAAGTATCCGTGTTGGTCTGCAGGTATTAAAGGGTTAATATTATTTTGAACGTTGGCCTAAAGGGTTCGAGTTCACGGAAAAAAAAATCCGTCCTTTGAAATACCGCTGTCCGGGCGGACGGACGTCGGGCGTCTCGCGTCGGGCGGGCGTCGGGCGTCGTCCGAGGCTTACCTTTTGGTTAACATTTTTTCAAAGTGTTTTGTTACCATTATTCCTCAGTAGAAAAACCCGTCAATAATGTCGTCCGGTGCTTTTCTTGAATGTTTAAGTTTTATGGTAAAGTTTTTAAAGCACAATATCTCCTGAGTTCATAAATGAATTTAGTTGATACATTGTAATGATGTCAGGTACTGGTTCAAAGTTTTGTTCAACGCAACACTCACGCCCCCATTTAAGTGACATTTAAGTTAAGATCACTGACTTAAGATTTTTTTCTTCTTCAAAATTTATGTTAGATTATTAAGGAACTATATCTCCTGATTGTCTATACTGATTTAATTGATGCTAAGAATAATGTTAGACATTGGTCAGCTGTGGCTTGCCTTACTTAGTGAGCTTGAGGTCAAGTTCACAGACTTAGAATGTTTGTGTTAAAGATTTCTATTTAATTTTTTCCCCTTAATTCCTACAGATGGAAGTGCTGTAAAAACTACGTTGGCTACCGCATCCTCGTTAACATTGTTGGGTTGGGGTTATCTGGCCTTTGAAGACGGGTACCACGCCGCGGGTCTAAACGAGGCTGTAAGAGATTGTCTACGATGGCCGATGGACTACTTGCTAAAGTCTTGGAATATCCAATATAATATATTAACTCAGAAGGCTAGTACTTAAGTTCGAGCTGGGGCACAGTATTTCGTACAAGAGTGTGCGCCCTGCGAAGACTCAGTCAGCCTGCGCATTAGTGCAGTTTGATCAGAGTCCTCGCAGGGCACACTGTAAGAAGCTAAGGATCCAAAGCGTCTTCTGATTGACAGCGAAGACTCTGATTAGCCTGCGCTGATGCGCAAGCAGATTTCAGCATGATTCGCTAGGCGGACATGCAGTCTTGTAGGAATTGGTTTGCCTCGGCTCTGGCGGCTAATTTCATATTATGCGTAACATGAAGTTTAATAGAACGACTAGATTGCTTAGGAACAGAAGTAATGTCCTGTTGCAGTTGATGCATGTAAACGTCATGCAATAGAGTAGCAGAAAACTTCTGTAGGAGGGAAATTCGGTGCAATTCTTTGATATTTTTTTCTATAGCTCCATAAAAAATATGTTGTGGGAACTCATTAGAAGCGCCTCATCGAGGCGCTTCTAATGGGTTCCCACAATATATTTTTAATGGAGAAATTGAGAAAATTATCCAAAAGCTATTCTGAAATACTCCTCCATACCAAAGATATAAGTGAGTGTACCAAGGAAATGCCACAAGCACCAAAGGAAGGAGAGACGAGGAACAAATAAGGATAACACAAACGCCACATATGAAACCAGAGACGCGCAGGCAAAGGGATATTGCAACAGAAACACCGCCTTGGAACGGCCAGAAGGAAAACTACTCGGGGTGCGGGTGAGGGAGAGGGAGAGGGAGGGGTGAGGCTAAACCAGTTTGATTCGCGCGAAACCTCGCTTTTAATTCTGATGCAGCTCCAATTACAAACAAATGTTCGGTCCGCATAGGGGTCCTCTACCTCATCTGTGAACATCACATTAACTCATCTACACCTAGCGTCCCATAAAAAGGACATTGGCAAACCCTGATCAGACGCCGCATTCTGCGGCGTCTGATCGGGGTCTACACTGTTTGCATAAAGTTCAGCGATTTCTACAGAACATATTAATAAAAACTAACCAGACACCCCTTATATGGGAATGGACCTGTCCAAAGGGTTAAGATAGAAGAATCCACTCGGAATAAATGGGTTAATACTCCTATAATCAAAACACTGCGATGAAACAAACGAAAGCGTCTTCAGGCAGAGTCTTCACTGGGCGCACATGTACTTTAATCCATTATAGTCAGGAGACCCCTAAAAGGGTAATTGATAAACAATGCAGACCCAGATCGGACGCCGCAGAACGCGGCGTCTGATCAGGGTCTTCATTGTTTGCAAATAGGTTAACAATTTTTCTCTAGGGATATCTAAATCTCATAGCCGGACGTACCTAAAATTGAAATTGGAATCTTCCAATAAGTAGTGTGGGTGAGTCTATTCAGTCTGCAATGGGTTAATAGGATATGCTATACCCCGGCTCAGTTCACAGTTTACAAGTAACATAACATGAAGGTCCTTTAAATGACCTGGGCCCAGTTGTTCAAAGCGTCGTTAGCTTAACGAGCTCGTTAAGGGTCATTTCGTTAGGTTTCAGCGGATTCAATATGCAATATTCTGATATTTTTTGCTGAAAAAATGTGAGTAGCTTTTCACATTTTTTCAGCAAAAAATTTCAGCATATTTGCGCATCACTCAATGTAAATTTTAACGAATCGTTAACTAACGACATCGTTAATTTTGAACAACTGGGCCCTGGTTGCACGGTTGATACACGTTAACGCCAGTCAAAAATAGCAGAGGACATATTTAGAAAGAGTATTCTGTGATAATTCTGAAGTATTTTTTGCTTCTTCTCCATAAAAAAAAACAACACACGTAATGGGTTATCATTAGATGCACGACATATGGTTGAAAATCTACCTCGAAGTCCATATTTTACAATTTCGGCCTCGGCGCTGTCTCTGTCAAAGAAAAGTGGGCTTAAGTAAGCCCAGTATCTAAATCGTACATATATCCGTCTGTATACATACAATTATCAAAGTACGGTTCTAACGGTTTGAAAGTTATGCCCTTTTTCGCAAATGGACCACGGACGAACGTCTAAACAAGTCGATTATAGGGCATACTTCGAAAGTCGACGTTACGGTCGGTCGTTTTTTTCTGTAGGTTGGTTGGCTGTGTTGAGGTTTTATGGCCCAGTCAACCCAATGGGGTCATGTCGAGCGCGGTCTGTTTACCTAACCACACGTTTACTGGGCAGGCTTAGTCCTCTAAGCGGTTAACCAGTATTGTGCACATTCTTTCACCAGAAACTGACAACTGCCCTTCTTGAATCAGCGGAAGGGAGAGAATGACCATAGAAAATATTTCATGATCAATCTCCACGAAAGATTGTTGCCGACCTCGTCGGGGTTGAACCCGCGTCCTCCTGGCCTCCAGTCGGACGGCGCATCCAACTGAGCCACCGAGTTTTTTTTTCTGTAGGTAGGGCTGTATGTGCTGCTATGTGAGGAAAAGTACCTTCAAACACATGCTTTCAGCGACTATTCAGACCAGCTTTCACATCTATGAATTCTTTGTTGGGCGCTCTGTTGCTAGCCAATGATCGAAGTTTTCTTTATGAGAAAAGGAAATACTCTGATCAGATTTGGCATCCATGTCACAAGGTGTATTTTCGCACGTGTGATTCATGTACTGTTTCTCTGTTTGTACTGGTAAATTCATTACTCTGACTATTACAAGTAGATGTGCAATGTTACAGTGAAAATTGAATGACTCGAACACCGATGGCTGATTCGAACTCGTTTTTAGGCCCCTAGGAAATTTTTCCGACAGCTCAAGAAAACAAATATTTAGGGATATTTTAGAGAAATTTTCTTATTATATCTTGACAATATATATTGTGTGTACTCATTAGAATCACCTCATTGAGGTGATTCTAATGAGTACACTCAACATACCATTATTTTATAGAAGATTGAAAAGACATCCATAAATTATCCATATTTGCCTTCTAAACTGGCGCTATGATTAACCCTCAGTTGCTCGAACTATTCATGTCAGAACAAATTTCCATGGACCAAAAGATGTTCTTGGCATTGAAGTTCGACTGCACGTAGTTTTTTTTTTTTTTTTTTTTTGCATTCAGCAGCATTACGATATTACTAGTCCCATTTAACCATGGTTTTATATTCCAACAGGTAGGCAAGGAACCGAAGGTCCGCGCATTCTGGTCCAGGCCAGAAAGACTAAACAAAGACGTCTTTAACGTCCGTGCTCCGGTTTTGAGAAAACTGGATGAATATTTTAGAGCTGGCATTGATTTGGCTGCTGAAACGGCTAGTGCACTGGCTATAGGATCCATGATTTTTAAAACAGGTTAGTTGGAATCTCCACTTGTGTAATGCTTAATGGAAATTGATATAAATTCGGTTGGAGTTAACTCTGTCAAAACTGTTTTGTGCTTTCCGAAAACATTACGAAAACACGCCTATTCAAATATATAGAAAATTTTACGTCCAAAAACCGAAACTTTTCAGATAAAAAAACTCTAATATTTTTCACATTTCTGCTCAAAACCTAGATTGTGGGTACTCGTTAGAACCGCCTCGGCGAGGTGGTTCTAACGAGTACCCACAATCTATGTTTTTGAGCAGAAATAAGAAAAATAATGTATACCCCTGTAAACCCCAGTTTTACTATATAAAAGTGGGGTTTAAGGGGGTCAAACGTATATAGGCATGTTTTCGTGATGGGAACTCAAAAAGGAAAGAATTTGCTCCCGTTGGAAGTAAATTCTGTCCCTTAGAGTGGTTCTTTTTTCAGAATGGGCGTAATGTTCTGAAAAGGGACCTACTCTAAAAGGAAAGAATTTGTTCCCCTTGGGAGCCTTAAAGCAGATTCCATCAAGAAAACATGCCTATATAATTTTGACCCTCTTAAACCCCATTTTATATAGTAAAACTGGGGTTACAGGGGTATACATTATTTTTCTTATTTCTGCTAAAAGAAAACATAAATTGTGGGTACTCGTAAGAACCGCCTCGCCGAGACGGTTCTAACAAGTGCCCACAATCTATGTTTTGAGCAGAAATATGAAAAAAAAAAACAAAAAAAAAAACAGTTTTTATCTGGCAATAAGTTTTTGGAGGTGAAATTTTCTATATATTTGAATAGGCGTGTTTTCGTAATGCTTTTCTTTTAGAGTAGACATCTTTTCAGATAGGAACTAGTATGCAGGCAGGTAAACATAAGGTTATAGAAATATCTCCCTTGTGAAAATGGTGGAAAATGAACCAAGTCTATCCATTTGCTTTACATCTGAGCAAGAATCGTCATATAAAAATATCATCCAAAGACGTTCGGGTCAAGAATCATTGCTTCATATATATTTAATGCCAGAAAACGCTATGATTTTAGAAAAAAAAAATACATCACGAAAACATGCCTATATGATTTTGACCCTCTTAAACCCTACTTTTGTATAGTAAAACTGGGGTTTACAGGGGTATACATTATTTTTCTTATTTCTGCTCAAAAACATACATGTAGATTGTTGGTATTCGTTAGAACCGCCTCTGCGAGGCGGTTCTAACGAGTACCCACAATCTATGTTATGAGCAGAAATATGAAAAATATTTTAATTTTTTGTCTGAAAATTTTCAATTTTTCGGTGATTAACTTTTCAGTATATTTGAATAGGCGTGTTTTCGTAAATAAAAGTGAAAAACCACAATCATGAAGCAGACCCTTCCGAGGAAACAAAAGATTGAGAGATGAGGAACAAATAAGGTCCAAACAAACGTGAAATATGAAACCACAGTCTCCTATCCAGAAGGGACTTGATGTAAAATAAATATTTACGTTTGTTTTTGTCTTTAGAGAACGTTAATGTCGCAAAATCCATTTTAGGATGTTTGAGATTATATAACAATGTTATACTGTTATTTTCCGAATTATCAATCCTGTTTTTTATCTTTACCACTCTTAGGGCAGATTCAGCAGCCGACAGATTGGTGATATTTTTCCCAGAAAATAGGCTTTGGTATTTTGTGCAAATTGTCTCCTGAGGAGAACGTGTATGAATAATAAAAATCTAAAAGATTGTCTTTGGAAACAAAGAATACATAAAATAATGAAAATAGGAGACTCGGTTTTTTTAAGCCTCTCATAGACAGCAATATAGTTTACGAGGCTGTATACGTCCCCTAGCATCTGCTTCAGTGGTATTCGATTTTCTAAGCAACCAGCATGGGCTAAATGGCCCCAAAGGAAATAAATATAATCTACACTATGATGAAATACTGGGAGACGTTTTACGGCCGACACACTGCACTTAACTCTTTCGGTGCCAAATTTCATACGACATTTGTCATCTACTTTTTTTTTTTAACAAATTGTCGCGTGGAAAGAAGTTTATATGTAAAGTTGAAAGACTGAATGACAAACAGCGTAGATCCTGATGAGACGGCTCATTATGAGCCGTCTCATCTGGATCTATGCTGTTTGCAAATGCCTATTATTATCACCTGTGGCAGTGAAAGAGTTAACATCAGGTGCAGTGAAGTAAAATTAAAATTCAATGGATTGCCTTTGGAAACAAAAAGAACAATGCCTGTTTTTCAGAGAAATAAGAAAAAATATACTGTCGTCTGCTGTAAAGTTTTATCTTGTTTCAGATGTATTTTATGCCGCTGATCTATTGGGAGCTGCGAAGGAACTATTTGAATTTGCAAAGACTGATCTTATCAAAATTTATCGAGATAGGGAAAGTGTTTATTACAAAGTGTAAGTAATTCTCCTTTACCATTTACGTTGAGTGGACTCTCCTACCACAACTCTTTGGACCTGTCTATTTCCAATAGCAGGGTGTCCGGTTAGTTTTTATCATTACTATTCTATACAGAAATTCTTGTAGTTTATGCAGACAAAGCAAACCTGACCAGACGCCGCGTCTGATCTGGGTATGCACTGTTTACCAATTACCCTTTTAGGGGTCTCGAGACTAAAATTGGTTAGCGGTCATTAATTCTGCTTCCCTCCGCTGTGTTTTCTTTGTGTGTGTGTGTGTGTGTGTGTGTGTGTGTATGTATGTGTGTGTGTTTGTGTGTGTTTTGGTCTCTATTAGATAAACTCCAGGATTACAGCTTTTAATGGTACATGTACTAACACGTCGTCAGGACTAGCTCTACACTGTTTGCCACTCATCCAGCAATATATTGTCTTATCAACGTGTACAAAGTTTAGGATAGTTTTGAGAAGTGTTCAGGTGGCCGAATATTTTTGTAAATACGGTTCCAAACTTACAGAGGAGGCTTTTAAAATGTACAAAATTAAAGCGAAGATACCTAGGAAGTGCCACAATCACGGAGTAAGTCATCCCGAAGGTAAAGAAGGAGAGATAAGGAACAAATAAGGATAAAACAGACGCACAAATAAGAACCGCAAGAGAGGAACCGCCTTGGAACAAGGGAACCGCCTTGGAACAAGGGAATCGCCTTAGAACAAGGGAACCGCCTTGGAACAAGGGAATCGCTTTGGGAGACTTTTTTTTTATAGTTGACAAATGTTTCATAAGACCAGTTGCGATGAAGATAAATGCATTCTGAATAGTTCCATCCCCCATCCATGAAATGAGAAACACCTTCCAAAATAAAAGCAAACACTTTTAATGGTACTAACACGTCCTCAGATCTACACTGTTTGCCACACATCCAGCAGTATTTTGACACGTCAACTTGTTCGTACATGCAGTTCTGTATTCAAAAGCTAATTAACTCGGTAGGACATTTTCCCGGGATGCGCTGCCCACGTCCCTTCATTTGTTATTACCAAAACCTCTTTATGATTGAACCTGTGTTCAGCCGGGGGATTTACATTAATATTCGAATGTTTTATGAGTTCCCAGTAATTTTTTTCTTGCCTCTTTATGCATCTTCTACGTTTGTTCGTCTTTTTTGATTAATTCTGTATCTGAAATTCAGATTCACAAATTGAGATCCACGTTGTCTAACATATATTTTGTTCTCTATTTGTGTACAACTGCGATTGTTAAGGAAAAGAACTTAAAAAGTTGTCATACTTTTGTTCTGATCCTATTTCTTATGTGCTACAATGTATACTGTCATGGAATATTTGGAAATAAAATATGTTTAAACCATTTTGTTCATATTTTAGGACACTTTTTTTAGAGGAGTTAAAGTGGCCGAATATTTAGGGTAAAACACGGTTCCAAACTTACTAAGGAGTCTTCCAACTACTGTCGACTCTCGTTATCTCGAAGTCCAAGGGACTCTCTGAAATACTTCGAGATATCCGTACCTCTACATATCAGATTTTCAGAATTTAGGAAAAAATAAATTGAACAACCACATTCAACAAATGTACGAGTATATGTAATTTGACTCCTGAAGTTAGAGATATATTGAATATATTGTGGAAAGGAAGAGAAATTGCTCCTGAGGAGCAATTTCTCTTCTTTTCAACAATATTTTGTTACCTGTTACCTGTTATTAGATTTTCATGTTTAAGTAGGGACCAAATTGTCACTTCGAGATAAGCGGTCATTCGAGATAAGCGAGGTCGAGATAACGAGAGTCAACTGTATTACCAAACACTTTTCAGAACATCTGGCGAGAGGGACGAAATGTGTTTAGCTGCGTTATGGCTGTACAAGGCGACAAAAGAGCAGCGATATCTACGGGAAGTGGAAAGTTATTTTGATGATGAGACAACATACTCCATTAACTACCAAGATAAACTTATACTCTGTCAGGTACGTTTGGTTAATTCATAAGGTTCTGCTTCTTTCTTAGAAGATGATTTCTATTCATCCCGCGAACCATATATCAGGGTTGGGTTGGGCCCATTGTGGTATATTTGAAAATGGAGTTCTGCTCATGTATACGCTAGAGGGCATAAGCAGTGTTGCAAACTTCATTACTGCTTATGAAGAGTCTCAATAAAACCGGGACTCCCATTTTCTAATCTGTAGTGTGTTCTTTGTTTCCAAAGGCAATCTTTTTTCACGTTTATTGTAGAACTATCCAATTTTATTGCTTGTCCGCCGAAAAGTAACTGTTTAAATTCCGCCTGTCCAACCACGATTTACTTGCCAGAAAGTTGACATTTTTCCTTATTCCTCGTGCTCTTCTATAGAATACCCACATCGTATGTTTTCTTAGAGAAATATCAAGAACACATGTTTCATAATCATAGTCTTCTTACCTAGAGCTGTGAAGTCCTGATCCCAGGACCATTAAATTGTTTGTTTGTTTGTATTGACGTTTAACGGCCCAGTCAACCCAATGGGGTCATGTCGAGCGCGGTCAGTTTATCTAACCACACGTTTACTGGGCAGGCTTAGTCCTCTAAGCGGTTAACCAGTATTGTGAAAATTCTTTCGCCAGAAACTGACAACTGCCCTTCTTGAATCAGCGGACTATTAAATTGAAATTTCTTACTTGTCAACAGAAAAATGGGACAAGTTGGGCAAGTCGCGGATGGTATTTCCACAACACTGCATGTATAGTGCTCATGTACTTACAGACTCATCCGGGTCTACAAAACTATTTATACTTCACAATATCCGCAATTTATATTATTGCATAAAAAGAAGTGTCGCACGTTATTAACAGCCGTGCATTAACCGGCGAAAAGCCGTGTATTAACAAGGCAATTCACGCGCTGTTAATGCGCGGCTACGCAACTTTCAATATGATCGTACCGGGGCCACAGGTTTGCTGCCGTTACGAGATGTGTACTGCCCGGCCCTAGAACGTGCATAGTCTGTGGAAATTATGTTCGCGAGACATCGGTGAAAAGGCGTAACAAAATAGTGCAAGAAATAACGCGAAATGTAGCAAATGTTTTCAATTTTTATGCAATAATAGCGATCAAACATGTTTTTTTCAATGCATTAACATTCGCCAGGTCCCATAGGAGGTGTTGAAAACCGCGGCCGTCGGCCTCGGTTTTCAACACCTCCCACGGGACCTTCCGAATGTTAATGTATGAAATATCATGTTTGATCCCTACAATAATGAATACCAAACCCTTTCAGACTCTAATGTACGAAGTGTCCGGTAAAGAGTCAAATTATCGCCATTATATTACTAATTTCTTGGACCACTGGATGGACAACGGAAATACGAATTACACACCTGACGGACTAGCATGGTTAAGTCAAGATGCACCATTAAGATCTACAGGTAGGACGTTTAACAGTATTTTGTTCATCATTTCTTGGCTTGGGTCAAGGTTACCCAGCTGGCCTTCTGCTTAAATCCAAATCGGACAGGAATCCTGTCGAGCCGATCAAGGTCCGGTATAGGTTAGAAAGCTAGCTAGCTAGGTAGAGTTCTGATCAACTGTTTTAAAATTCCTTTATATCAACTATTTAAATGGCTGTATTCATTCAGCTCCATGACAACAACATGAATCTCTTTTTATTATCATAACGATGCTACTTCTGATAGGGTGTGTAGTATAGGGCAAAACAATCCGAAGACTAAAACAGTGCTACACCATAAAGTGATACGAATATAATTTGAAATTTGTGTTTGTATTTTTTTTTTTTTTTTTTTCGTTTTTTTTTCTCAGCAAATGCAGCCTTTATTGCGCTTCTTGCTGCCGAGATGGATATAGAAGCGGAGAAATATCGCTTGTGGGCAATATCTCAGATCCAATATATGTTAGGGAGGAATAACAAAGCCTACAGCTATCAGATCGGCTATGGTGAGAGATATCCCCTCAGGCCTCATCACAGCGCCAGGTAAGGCTCTTTGAGTTCTATGCGTTTTAGCATTTTGTTCTAATGAAATATATTAAGTGAATCATTTAGGTGGTCTGGGTCGGAACTTTTTATGTCTATTTTTCGGCCAAGCGGGGTTCAGCGAGTTCCATTTTCTAATCCGTAGTGTGTTCTTTGTTTCCAAAGGCAATCTTTTTGACGTTTATTTCTTTGCACCAAGTATTCCGGTGGTGTTGGTTGACACCGATGGGATCACCAAGTGTCTCAACAAGTTGTTTCCGTTGAGTTCTCATCATCTTTGCTTCACTATAGGCTTTATCTGTGATTTAATTCTTACTCGTAATTATTCTTGGATGAGTTAGAAAACCTCCACGCGGACCGAATAAATATATGTTTTTACCTCAACTGAAGCTGAGTGCGTGGATTTTTATCCCGAAAAGCTAGCTTAAGCACTCCACCACCCCCAGTAATTTATCATTACGAAAAAAGGCCTATTCAAATATATTGAAAATTTCACCTCCAAAAACTGAAAATTTTCAGGTAAAAAAACTCTGATATTTTTCATATTTCTGCTCAAAACATAGATTGTGGGTACTTGTTAGAACCACCTCGGCGCGGCGGTTCTAACGAGTACCCACAATCTATGTTTTTGAGCATAGATAAGAAAATAATGTATACCCCTGTAAACCCCAGTTTTACTATATAAAAGTGGGGTTTAAAGGGGTCAAAATTATATAGGCATGTTTTTTCGTGATGTTACTGAACGTTCCATGGTGGTACTTACATTGTACTTTTTGTTAAGTGTTCTGTAGTGTTTCACTTACAATTTTTTTTTTCTTTTAAGAATTATGCAAGTTATATTCAGTTAACTTTGGGTAACAGTTGCCATTTTTTTGGGAATGGCTGTCAACTGCTTAGCATCTGTTCTTTTTGTGGCTGTTTAATTTTATTTGTCTGTCTTCTCATTTGATGTTGAGAACTTGATGTGGACATGATTGTGTCATTTCTAAGTTCAAGTATTACTTAGAATCTATGCATCTTGCATTTTGTTATAATAGAAGTATGAAGTATAAGTGAATTTAAAAAATGTAAGTGAAGATACCCAGAGATATTTTAAATTATCAGTCAGCCCATCTACATTTAATTCACTGCATCTTCCAAACAAAAATGACATTTAAGCAAAGTTGAGATATACAGGAGGTTAAATGATATTGTTGGGATAGTGTTAAGCTGGAGACATATTTCATACTCTATTTACAGCCGAACTTTAATGGCTCGAACATCTTTGAACCATGGAAGCTTGTAATAGGTGTGGGTAGTTCGAATCACGGAGGGTAAATCATAGCACCAGCTCAAGTGGTCACTGGGGATAACTTAGGAATGTTTTTCTGTCTATAATACAATGGTATGTTGAGTGTACTCATTAGAATCGCCTCGATGAGGAGATTCTAATGAGTAACACAACATACATTTTCACGATAGAATAAATAAACCTCCCTAAAATATCCCAAAATATTTGTTTTCTTGAGCTACCGAAAGAATGCCCTAGCAACTCAAAAATGAGTTCGTTTTAGACACAGTAAACATGCCATCGGTGTTCGAGTGATCGAAGGTTTACTGTCTATTCCTTTATACTAAATTTGAAGTGCAGGTGCTTGTATTCATACCTTGTTAATGTCCATCACAATGATTTTTGATTTTGTTTTGTTCTGAAAGTGAAACAATGGTACGACGTAACTCCAAACTACTGCTTTAATCAAACTAAATAATAGACAATATTGCTTTCGTCTGCTATATGCTCATTACATTGTAATTCCATTCAAACAACCGTTATCTTGAACCAAACCTCGACTGTATTCTGTATATCATAAGATATGCTAACTTAACAATTACCGTACTATGAGCAATTCAGCAGGCAACAAACTGATATTTTTCTTCTTTTTCCTAGAAAATAGGATCTGACACTTCATGAAAACAATTTGTAAGAAATGTCAAATCCTGTTTTCTAGGAACAATGAGAAAATATTTCAAAATATCGTCTGCTGAAATGTTTACCCAGCATGCAATGTTTTTATTATTTAATCTTACTAGTTCCTGTCCAGACGAAATGGAAGCATGCGACTGGTCCATATACAATGATCCCAGGCCCAATCCTCATCTGCTTGTTGGTGCGTTAGTCGCAGGTCCTGATATAAATGGTTACCACGAGGACAGTCGAACAAACTATTCAATGAATAGGGTTGCAATAGACTACAATGCCGGGTTCCAGTCAGCGCTTGCAGGTAAACGCTTGTTGACTTTATTCATATGCCAAGATAAACAGATCAGCTATCGTTACCCGGTATGAGGACAGTAAGCTGTAGCTCGGCTTGTGTCTGCTCGGATATAAAGGAAACAAGACTAATGAGCATGTTGAAATTAACTTTTTCGTTGCCAGATTTCATTATTATTATTATTATTATTATTATTTTAACAAACTATCGTTTGGAAAGACGTTTATATGTAACGTTGAAAGACTGAATATCACAAACAGCGAAGATCCAGATGAGACGGCTCATTGAGCCGTCTCATCTGGATCTATGCTATTTGCAAAAGCCTATTATTATCGCCTGTCAGCGAAAGAGTAAAAAAATGTCACATGGGAAACCTAGTGGCATATAAGACAGGGCTACCAAGTCTCTCAATATTCAAAGAGACCAGCTGGTTAGTGTGAATATCTTCTGAAACCTGTTCATTGGCTTTGAAGGTAACAGTAAACTGCTGTGAAAGCAATGATCTGCAATGATCTGTTTACAGAAGAAACATTAATCTGTCATAAGCCGAGATCATATATCTTGGGACCCCTATCAGTTAGTATAGATGCACAAAAAGGTATCTTGTGCTTTTTTTTTTCAATACATATGCTTTCATCAACCTGTTTAAGCACATTGATACATGTAATTCAGTTTGATAAATTTTATGCCTCTCCTTAGAGACAGTAATACCACCTTGAAAGAGTCACATTTCTTTTGATGATAACACTTTGGTCATACATGGCAGAAAAATCCCTATTCAGACAAACCAACCCTTTTTCAAAGGGCATCATCTTTGTCCATCTGGACCCAGTTGTTCAAAACTAAGTAACGTTAGTTAACGATTCATTAAAATTTACATTGAGTGATACACAAATATGCTGAAATTTTTTGCTGAAAAAATGTGAGTAGCTTTTGCAGTGCATACACAAATATGCTGAAATTTTTTGCTGAAAAAATGTGAGTAGATTTTGCAGTGCAGAAGCTACTCACATTTTTTCAGCAAAAAATATCTGATTATTGTATATTGAATCCGCTAAAACAGTTAACGAAATTACCCTTAATGAGCTCGTTAAGCTAACGACGCTTTGAACAACTGGGCCCAGGCAATAATCATGAGCATACCAGAATGACATTAATTGTTTATTAAAGATTAGAAGGCTGCTTGCTGGCTGACAAAATATTAACCAATCAGAACACGGGCATCACTATCCTTCTAAGATTTTACTTCATAGCCCTCTTCTTATATACCACTTCGAGAAACTTAACATGTAAAATTCCGTGGTTATTCTCCACTTCTCCACTATATTTTTATATTCATCAGGCAAACAGTATTGTTGTTTTCTGCAGTGCAAAGCTGCATGTTGATTTTAAAGCGAAATACTATCAATTCGTCTTTCGGCTGTAAGGTTATATTGCACCATCATCACGAAAATATACCTATATAATTTTGACCCCCTTAAACACCACTTTTATATAGTAAAACTGGGGTTTACAGGGGTATACGTTATTTTTCTTATTTTTACTCTAAAAAATAAATTGTGGGTACTCGTTAGAACCGGCTCGCGCTAACGAGTACCCGCAATCTATGTTTTAAGCAGAAATAAGAAAAATAACTTATACCCCTGTAAACCCCAGTTTTACTATATAAAAGTGGGGTTTAAGGGGGTCAAAATTATATAGGTATGTTTTCATGATGAGCAGAAATATGAAAAAATATGAGAGTTTTTTTTTATTTGAAAATTTTCAGTTTTTGGAGGTGAAATTTTCTATCTATTTGAATAGGCACGTTTTCGTGATGATTTTTGAGGGTCATTTCTTCACAGTCGGTAGGGTGTCTCACTATAGATCCAGGGGTCGAAAGTTCAAATCCAAGCTCGGTCATATAATTTTTGTGGAGAATGATCAGGAAACATTTTATACGGTCATTCTTCCCCTTTCGCTCATTCTGACTGACAGGCTCGACAACAACTCAACAGTGTTGACTGGGCCGTAAAACCTCAAATCAGATAACTTAAAATCTACAATCATCATTTCTAACATGTGGATCGCGCCATCCGAAAACGTGTCTTCGGGCATATGCTTGTTTGTGTTGAGGTTTTACGGCCCAGTCAACCCAATGGGGTCATGTCGAGCGCGGTCAGTTTACTTAACTACACTTTTAATGGGCAGGCTTAGTCCTCTAAGCGGTTAACCAGTATTGTGCATAGAAACTGACAATTGAATCAGCGGATAGGAGAGAATGACCATAGAAAATCTTTCATGATCGTCTCCACGAAAGAATGTTGCCGACCTCGGCGGGGGTCGAACCCGCAACCTCCTGATCACAAGTCGGACGCGCATCCAACTGAGCCACAGAGGCCGGCTCGGGCATATGTGGACAGCGAGATCAGGGCCTTCGCTGTCCGCAATCAGAATCACTGGATACTATAGACTGTTTCATTTGAGAGTAAACACCCTAATTAGACATTGAGCATGTGCAGGATGATGTTATCTGCACATTGTGCGCATGCTCGAAGGCAGGCAGTTTTTTTACTTGACGCGGTCAATAAATTTCAGGTATACTGAAACATTACGCTTCGTTGACGACATCAACTACATCAACTACAACGACCACAAAGACTTCAACCACAACAACTACTCCAACAACCACAAAGACTCCAACAACCACACCAAAGACAACTGCTAGACCGACACAGCCGTCTAGCTCTTCTACAACAAGCAGTACAAAGAAAACAACACCAAACCCACAACAGCAGACCAGTACACCTGCTACTGCAAAACCAGCAACAATTGTCTCAACTGCTGTTCCCACATCAGTAAGGACTTCAGTGCCAACAGTTCGTAGTACACCGCCCTCTGGCGACATTACGGATTCAAACAGAGTGAACAGATCAACCTGTAACAGTTCTTCTTTTCAGCTTCTTGCTTTCTTTGGTATATTTGCAGCATACTTGTTTTTATACTGAATTCTGCCTGTTGCTTTAAATACTTTATGGAACTGTAAATAAAATTTATTGCTCGTATTTTTTTTTTTTTTTTTTTTTTTTTTTTTTCAATACCTATTTCCACATCAGTAAGGACTTCAGTGCCAACAGTTCGTAGTACACCGCCCTCTGGTGACATAACGGATTCAAACAGAGTGAACAGATCAACCTGTAACAGTTCTTCTTTTCAGCTTCTTGCTTTCTTTGGTATATTTGCAGTATACTTCTCTTTATATTGAATTTTGCCTGTGGCTTTATATATTTCATGGAACCGAAAATTAAATTTATTGCTCGTTTTTTCAGCAATGTGACTGCATTTTTAAGCAATAATTATAATATTCTAAAAGGAATGAGACCAGACTGAGTTGTTTGCAATATCATTTGATTAGAAATTCGGTAAGCCTATTGAACGTTAATATATAACTTTATATAAAAGCAGCCGAAATGTACTGATGTTTGTTTGTGTATAAGAATACAAAGAAAATATGAACGTTTTTTTTTCTGCTGGGTACCATACTTACGGTATATGTTTGGAAACCCTTCTCTTGTATCACACATGCTACACATTCATATAACTTGGGAGATGATCAGACATTACGGAAACATGCCTATTCAAATATACTGAAACTTTTATCACCAAAAACGGAGCATTTTCAGATAAAAAAAAACTCTGATAATTTTCACCGAGGCGGTTCTAACGAGTACCCACAATCTATGTTTTTGAGCAGAAATAAGAAAAATAATGGACACTCCCGTAAACCCCAGTTTTACTATATAAAAGTGGGGTTTAAGGGGGTCAAAATTATATGGGCATGTTTTCGTGATGAAAGTGCTAGAAAAATGCAAAACGTTGCATATTTCAACTGTTACTATATCTTAATATATTCTCGCTTAAAGGAATGAGTTTCTCACAATATACAGGTACCGCATTAACCCAAAATATTCTTACAGACAAGTCCGAGAAAACAGTGTAGTCTCCATTACGAAAACACGCCTATTCAAATATATAGAAAATTTCATCTCCAAAAACTGAACTTTTCAGATAAAAAACTTTGATATTTTTCATATTTATGCTCAAAACATAGATTGTGGTTACTCGTTAGAACCGCTTCGGCGAGGCGGTTCTAACGAGTACCCACAATCTATGTTTTTGAGCAGAAATAAGAAAAATAATGTATACCCCTGTAAACCCCAGTTTTACTATATAAAAGTGGGGTTTAAGGGGGTCAGAATTATATAGGCATGTTTTCGT
This sequence comes from Anodontia alba, assembly GCA_964016985.1. Classification (NCBI taxonomy): domain Eukaryota; kingdom Metazoa; phylum Mollusca; class Bivalvia; order Lucinida; family Lucinidae; genus Anodontia; species Anodontia alba. The sequence goes on along the minus strand of OZ024836.1, from coordinate 8,544,201 downwards.
GATGCTCAGTGTGGTTCCAGATCTAAATTGTAAGTCATTCTGCCAGTATTTGTTCGACTACATAGTGTTCAGGAAGAGAATAACGAATCCGAATAATTTTGGTAAAAACTGGTAATGCAATGCTTTGAACATGCCACACGTAACTGAGTCATTTCATAACATACTTATTTATCTATTTCCCCTAAGTGCTCGGATACATTAACTCTTTATCAAAATCGTCTAAATTTGTTGCGTTCATTTTACAACAAGTCGATGTGTCTTGCATGGCAAACGATGTAGACGCTGATTAAATGGGTCTTCACTGTTTGCTCAGGTCTGTTTGTCGGAGTACTAAGGTTTTATATGGTATTTTGTCTTCGTGTGAATTAAATATGCTCATCACAGTACGAGGCGTTTAGATGTCTGATGAATTCCAAGGCACATTGATCGAGTCATCACGAAAACATGCCTATATAATTTCGACCCCCTTTAAACCCCACTTTTATATAGTAATACTGAGGTTTACAGGAGTATACATTATTTTTGTTATTTCTGTTCAAAAACATAGATTCTAACGAGTACCCACAATCTATGTTTTGAGCAGAAATATGAAAAATATCAGAGTGTTTTATCTGAACATTTTCAGTTTTTGGAGGTGAAATTTTCAATATATTTGAATAGGCGTGTTTTCGTAATGAATGTTTTCAATACTGCTCTCGCCTGCTATCACGGGCTTAATATCCATAGCGTCAATGGATTAACAATTTACTTACCTTTCGACATAACTTGAAAAGACGTTTTTTGCTGCACGTTTTATTTTAAATGAAACTATTTTGTTATGATTGGCCATATCTTATCAAAAACCATTTGTCTTTTCTGTTTCTGTGTTTTGTTTTCAAATATGTATCAACAATATTGTGAACATTTCATGAACGAGTGGAACTCTCCAAGCTACCTAGCCTTGCCCAAGGCTTAGAAATATACATATATATATATTGGCTTATTGAGCTCTGTGGCTAGTCTATAGATAATATGGTCTGGATTTCTAATATTTCAGAGACAACCACAGAAGAAAAGTTCACCCATAGACTAGCTAAACATTGAATCAAAAAGTAGAATATAAATGAAAAAAAAAAAAAAGTAAAAAAAAAAAAAGTGACAAACATACTTATATATTGGCCTAGTAGCTAGGCTACAAGCTACCCAGCCTATAGATTTCTCATTACGAAAACATGCCTATTCAAATACACTGAAAATTTTACCACCAAAAAATGGCAATTTTTCAGATAAAAAATTCTGATATTTTTCATATTTCTGCTCAAAACATAGATTGTGGGTACTCGTTAGAACCGCCTTGTTGAGGCGGTTCTAACGAGTACTCACAATCTATGTTTTTGAGCAGAAATAAGAAAAATAATGTATACTCCTGTAAACCCCAGTTTTACTATATAAAAGTGGGGTTTTAAGGGGTCAAAATTATATAGGTATGTTTTCGTGATGTGCATAATTTGCAATTATTTTTTACTATGGGAAAAAGTGAAAATATTTTATTTAATTTAAATCAAAGACTAGAATAAAAAAAAAATTTGCGCGTAAGTAGTTAAATAAAATGGTTTTGCATTAAATCAAGACAAAAGTTTGCAAATTTACTTATTCTGTGTAAAGCAAGCACAGCAGACTTTACGAACTTCGTAAACAGGGAGTCAATGATTTGTTTTCCTAGGACAGTAATATAATTTGTTCACGCACGTCTGTGTAGTGACTTTTTGATGATGTTGGCTTTAGAGCCTCCTGCGCGTTCTTGGCATTTCTATACCTGACCACACACACCCCGTTTTTTTTTTCCTAAGGGTGCTTAATCGTTTCCAGATGTTTGTTTATTCATGGTTTTCCCTCACTCGCAGTTTGGCAGTTTTTACCCCCTAAACCTTGTTCTGGACCTACAAAAGCTGGGGGCAAGCGTCCTGAGTGATGCATATATGATCAATTCCAAATTAATTTTATCCAAATACAAAGCCATAGATAGATAATATTAATTTGATCATATATACTTTTGCCCAAACATTGGTAATTCTTACCCATTAGACCGGTCTAATGGGTAAGAATTATCAATATCTGGCCAATAGTAACCCTTAAAGCACTAAATAGTTTGCAACAGACAACACACTAAAATTGTTGTTGTTTTTTTCTTTTCAGAGAAAATCAAACTTGACAATTCACAAGATTGTTGGCTAGGCAGATAATTCACATGCAATGTCAAGCCTTTTTTCTCTGAAAATGATAAAAAACTACTTCAAAAAATCTGCTGTAGTTGAGTTTAGCGCTTTAATGGAAAACCTCTTTAGCACAACAAACCACTACATCTTATTAAAGGACCCCTTAATTTCACATAAGAGAGTCCTTGGGACCCTCATTTTTAAACCCTGAGGGCTAATCTGGTTCTTCGCATAAACCCGAAAACCCACTTTCTCATGACTCAGCGCAACTGTATATGAACCCTTGTCCTGCTGAACCCTGATACACCCTGCCTTTGCAAACAGTGTAGATCCAGATCAGTTGGCTTCTGGAGAAGCCAACTGATCTGTATCTGCACTGTTTGCCGTTAAGTATGTGAATCTATATCAACAGCTTGATTAAGTTATCTGATTGGCTGAAAATTAGAAATAGGTGTGGCTTCTTAATTTATTCAGCAGGACAAGGGTTAATAGGTAAAGTACTAGTGTACCACGAGTACATTCCAAAGCTTTACAAATACCTTCATTTCTAGTATATAATAATCTTTTTTCAGCTTACCGTGTAAATAACAACCACTGGACATACCTATAATAAAACTATTTAATAAGATCTGACGCTCTACAATAGATACCACATATGTCTCATTAAGCCTACAAAAGCGTTCTTTTATCTCTGTTCCGATTGGATTCCTTGCAATCGGTCTTTAATGGGATAAAAAAGGAGCATTGACAAACATCTATCATACAGAAGTTATCTGAGTCTCAAAAGGACCTCTCTAAGGTTCATGCGATTAGCAAATGAACGTACCAGCTAGCGAATCCGCACGGCGCATCACAAAAACATGCCTATATAATTTTGACTCCCTTAAACCCCACTTTTATATAGTAAAATTGGGATTCTTATTTCTGCTCAAAATAGATTGTGTGTACTCGTTAGAACCGCCAAGCGAGGCAGTTCTAACGAGTACCCACAATCTATGTTTTGAGCAGAAATATGAAAAATATCAGAATTTTTTATTTGAAAATTTTCAATTTTTGGTGGTTAAATTTTCAGTATATTTCAATAGGCGTGTTTTCTTAATGGACAGATCAGAGCCTTGCTATATGTCGACCCGTTTTACAATTACTTTGTCAGTGGATAGCGAAGTCCCTGGTCAGTGTGCGCAAATGCCAGGCTGAATTGGGCCCACTGTCCGCATATGCCCCGAGGAGATATTTTCCCATAGAGAGGTTCACTTGAAAACACAGACAATTGGCTCAGTAAAGCATATATGGTCCAAATCTCACCTCTTGCAGTTTGTATCCTCTGATTGCTGCATTTTTGGGACGATTGTTTACAATCGTGGCGGGGTATACATACACCAAAATTTCCTTAAGGTTATTGTCCATGTGGTTATCATTGACCAATGAAATAAAATCGCACGTTTGCACAAAATCCAGGTTGCGATTATTTACAGCTGCGCTATTCTTGTCACTGTGACGTCAAAGCGCAGTGTAAAGAGTGTTATCTGTAAAATGTGGACTTGGACATTGGCTATCAGTGCAGGCCCTCATCACGAAAACATACCTATATAATTTTGACCCCCTTAAACCCCAATTTTATGCAGTAAAACTGGGGTTTACAGGGGTATAAATTATTTTTCTTATTTCTGCTCAAAACCATAGATTGTGGGTACTCGTTAGAACCGCCTCGGCGAGGCGGTTCTAACGAGTACCCACAATCCATGTTTTGATCAGAAATATGAAAAAATATCAGAATTTTTATCTGAAAACTTCCAGTTTTTTGTGGTGAAATTTCCAGTATATTTGAATAGGCGTGTATTCGTAATGAGATTAACACCGCAGAACGCAGACCATGTTTTTCTGTCTAAAAACACCTCCGCATTATCAGTTTCTAAATTGATCTTGGCAGAGTTATTTATCTTGTGTGAAAAGATACCTTTCTAGCAAATATCATTTTTTAAACGTGTTTTAGACAAAAAAAAAAGTCCGATTTGATATGATTATTTATAATATAAAAACGCAACAAATAAAGGACAAAAAATGCAAGAAATCTGATTTGGCCCATATATGGTCTGCTGACCCCAAGTATCTTTGGAAAAACATATCACATACATGTACACAGTTAGTAAGATCTAAGAATCGACGGTATTAAATATAATGTAATACGACAAGTCATTCTATTAATAAAATTAGACTAAATGAAAATAATTATATGTAAACTTTCAGCGGAGACAACTCCAATAACAATATTTTGCGTCCTTTCTGAAAACGGTTCTACTCTAAAACGAAATAGTTTGGGCGCATTCTATTTCCATTTAAGAATAGACCAATTACCATTTAGAGTAAATCCCAATGGAAGCAATTTCTTTCTGTCTGGAGTAGACGCCTTCTCAGACAAGATTAGGTGTGCAGGAAGGCAAACAGGAAGTCAAAGAAATTGTCTCCCTTGTACAAAATGGTCACCTTAAGCAACGGACAGTATCCAGTAATTCTAAAGAAAGGCATGTTTGTCATTTTCACACGAGACACTTGAATTCGTGGCAACATAAACTCATATCACTTAGTGTTTCATAATCTATCCTACGAATTTACTCTACGTTTTCGGACACCCTTACACCTGATTATATTTCTTCTGAACTTTTGATGGGTCCATTTTTTTATCTGTTGATGTATCTAAAAACGTCTGGATGAGTGGTATACAGTGTAGACCCAGATCAGACGCCGCATGCGGCGTCTGATCAGGGTCTACACTATTTGCGAAGGCATGTCTGTTCAATGACATGGTAAAAACGGAACCATATGCTGTCTTTGGTCACGTACCGTTTACATATAAATCTAATGACCTTCAGACATTTAGCGTTTAAGCCGGGACCATGTATTACGATTAGCTATTAAATTTTGAAACTTCGCACTCCAGGTAATAGGATTAATGTGGCTAAACCGCTGTTCTACAAATGTATTGTGAACACGACCAGAGAGAGAGAGAGAGAGAGAGAGAGAGAGAGAGAGAGAGAGAGAGAGAGAGAGAATGAACTAGTTGAATGGACTAGTGGACCAGCCGCAAGAATTTACCTACTTACAGATGCAACGTTACTAGAAGTGTGCAAATTCTTAACTTTTAAAGTAGACCCCTTTCCAGAAGGGAGACAGTTGCCCCCCTCCCCCATCCCCTCCCCTTTGAAAGTCTATCCATTCCTCTTAAGGTATCCGGATACTTATGGAAGATGTGGAAATAAAATTACCATGTTTACTCTGAGTAACATCGGTGCAGTCAGACAGAGCTTTCGCAGAGCACTGTGTGGTTAGTCAAGACATCCAAAGTGTCTTTAAGCGGACAGTAAACTCTTTGATCAGCCTGCGCGAATGCGTGACTTTGCTGGGCGGACATGCAATCTTGTAAGAAATGCTGTGTCTCGGTTCAATTAAGCTACCTATCTCTGTATATTTTAGTTTTATAAATTGGCCGCGCCATGCGAAAACGTGTCTGCGATTATATGCGGACAGCGAAACCTAGATCAGCCTGCGCATCCGCTAGCGGAATCATTGGATACAACAGAATGTATGCTTGAAGAGCAAAGGCCCGGATGATACTTTGCGTATGCGCAGGATAATCTGAATTTGCGCATTTCGCGCATGTTCGTAAACACTTTTTCGCTTGACGCGGTCCAAACATTGCTTATTTCTTTTTCTATACTGGTTTCATACTAAATACCAGAATTGTATCATCTTCATAAGCAGATACAAATAATTTATCTCCGTTTTTAGACACACATATGTCTTCATAATATTCAACATCTGCTCGACGTGCGAACAGCTGAATCTTCTCACCGCTAGGGAAAATCCGGAATATGTTGCGTGACGTCATCCCTGAAACGTAAATGATGTCGTCGTCGTCCACGGTGATTCCCTTTGGCCCTTTGAGTTCCTTGTCAGTGAAGACGAAAAGTGGTTTATTTTCAAATCTCGTCGACAAAAGCTTAAGAGCTGTAACGCTGTTTCGCTTATAATCCGATACATAGATCACATTGCCAGCTCTGTTGGATGCGATATACTCCGGGTTGGAAAACAGCCTTTCGCCGCGATGATCAGCCTGTATACTGCAAACTTCTGTTCCTTTGATATCCATCACATGTATACATCCTTCCCAGCATGAGGCAACGATCAGGTTGTTTGCAAAGCAGACAGCCAGACTTTTGTGTTTAGTTGATATCCGCTTCCCCTTCTGTAATAATCCGCGACTTATATTCACCAACTGAATCTGTTTGCGGTCTGAGAAGGTGATGGCCGCAAGGCTGTCATTGTAGACAGCCACAGACCAGGGGTCGCCATAGAAAGTGCATGAAGATACCACATTGCCGCTTGCATCAATTAGCTTCAGGTCCGACTGATAAAGAGAGATAACCAAAATATCTCCATTGAAGAGCATTGCCATGGAGATAACCCAATCGTCCTTAGATGCGCTTCCGAAACCGATTCGTGTTTTTCTTACATCCATGCGCAGCCGTGAGACGCTAAAACGGCCCTGATCTTTGCCAGCACGTTTGGAGATTTGACGTGTGTCGTCAAAGAAACGGTCTCCACCACGGTCTCTATCACGGTCTCTGTCACGGTCTCTATCACGATTCTTATCGTCCCTTCCAGCTTTCATCTTTGAGAAGGATTCTTGCATCATAACAGATCTTTCTTTTGGCTTATAGTGTTCTGTGAGTTCCCATTTCGGCAGGTCAGAGGAAAACTTATATGATTCTTTATTTTCCTTACCCTGTGGAGCAGATTTGCAGTTACTGTGGACAGCTATAGCGCAAATTGTGCAGCACGAGCTCTGGCAGCGTTTACAGAATAGGCTTAATGATTCATTGTAGTGCTTGGAACATTTCATATCTTTATTGTACTGATCAACCTTCAAGAAAACCATATTTACAGGCCTCATTCTATGATTCTTTGACACTTTCATTGTCCTATGGCACTTAGAACAATCATCACAAAAATTTTCGGAACAGTCATTACAACAGAACGCTGCATTTTTTAATTTGTCGTTTTTCTTGCATGAATCACAGTATTTCTGAGGTCCTCTAACTTCCGGTTTTGATTTAGTCATTACCTCGTACTTTGGTTTGTTTATAGCGCGCTCGGGTCTCATTCGGTGCAACTTTGACATTTTCATTGATCGGTGATATCTGGAACATGTAGTGCAGAAGTATTCCGAACAGTCATCACACCAGTACGTGGAGTCCGTGTATTCTCCACCTTCCCAACACGGTTGACATCTTCGGAGAAGATTTCGTTCTCGGGCAGCTCCTGGTCGTTCATACCCAAATGCACTGACTGGTCTCCGAGAAGGACCATCCTCCTTTCTTTTGTCCTTCAGGGTCAGGAAGTATTCGCGGCAGAATGGACAGGCAATACTTACTGGATGGTTAAGATCTACCATAGTTTCTATTCTTATTTTCTGGTGATTAATACACTTGACACAGAACACGTGTTGGCATTCTAGTTTGGTGGCCCTCCGAACATTCTCCATACATACAGAACACCTTCCGTCAGTTTGGAATGCTGTCTGTGCCCTCTGAGGATACATGATTTCAAATGTTACTGAAAAGACAAAACAACATGTATATATAATCGAATTTCAATGACTCGAACACCGGTGGCTCCGCATCATTCAAACATGCCTATATAATTTTGACCCCCTTAAACCACACTTTTATATAGTAAAACTGGGGTTTACAGGCGTATACATTCTTCTTATTTCTGCTCAAAAAACATAGATTGTTGGTACTCGTTAGAACCGCCTCGCCGAGGCGGTTCTAACGACTACCCACAGTCTATGTTTTGAGCAGAAATATGAAAAATATCAGAATTTTTATCTGAAAACTTTCAGTGGTAAAATTTTCAATATACTTGAATAGGACTTGTTTTCGTAATGCATTTACCGTTACGGTGGTCGATTTGAACTCGTTTTTCCCTAAGAAATTCTACAGATAGCTCAAGCAAATATTTAGGGTATAGTAAGGAAATTTCCTTATTTTATTATGAAAATGTATGCAGTGTGAACTCATAAGAATCGCTTTGATGACGCGATTCATATGAGTGCTCCCAACATACGATTATTTTATAGAAGATCCAAAACCTAAATCATCCCCATTTGCCTCCTAAACTGGCACTACATGTACGATTAATCCTCAATACTTCGAACTACCCATGTCTAGAACAAAGTTCCAAGGTACAAAAGCTGTTCGAGCCATTGAAGTTAGAATGCATTATAATCCCTGTTGTATATACTATACCACAGTTACGAGTATAAGAACGACAATGTTTGCAAGCAAAGGAGATATTGCAGTAAGGCGAGGATTTTCCCTAATTGGCTCAGGTGTTGAAGATCAGAAATTAAAATATTCAATTCTTTATTACATACTTCAGTAGCCCAATGTCTGAGTCATAGCAGATAGGAAAATGTATGCTTCTGTCTTATGATTATGGGAAGAAAATTTAGTCCTGATGGGAATGACATTTAATTACCATTCTCTTTGAGAAATATTTCTTGCATCAGAATGACGAGAACACAATACTGATGGGAAGTAATGGTTAAAAGAATACAGTCAGTGGGCATGTCTGATATATCTGACTTTCTTATTTCCGTTTAAAATGCAAAATTGTTATATAAATATGTCCCAGCCCCAAGAACCATTCATATATATATATATATACATATTACGTAAGCATGTCACGGAAATATCTCCACCAAAGGGCATCCTGGGTCTAGGGGAGGGGTGGGTGCATATTTTTTTCTAACAATCTTTATGAAACACATTAACTTTTGCATTTTAACCGGAAATGAGAAAGCGAATTCGAGTCAGATATACCAGACATGCGCGCTGACTGTACTCATTTAACCATTACTTCCCATCAGTGCTTTGTTATCGTCATTCTGATGCAAGAAATATTCCCCAAAGAAAAGGTAACTAAATCTAATTTCCAGCATTTTGAACATGATATAAGTTTAGGAGTTTTTGGGGTGGAATAAACAGGACTGAATTATCTCCCCATTATCATAAGCCAGAAGCATAAGTTTCCCTTTCTGCTATGATTCAGACATCGAGCTACCGGAATATGTAATAAAAGTTTGAGTATTGTTATTTCTGAAGTCTGGACTTCACCACCTGAGTCAATTAGGAAAATTCCTCGCCTTCCTGCAATATCTCCTTTTACCGACATCCATTTGAAGGACTGTTACACGGCCAAACTAGAGCCCATGTAGACACAAAAATGTTTCAGATTATTAACCAATTTATACCTAGCGTCCCATAGAAGGGGCATTGGCAAACAATGTAGACCAAGATCAAAAGCCGCTAAACGCGGCTTCTAATCAGAGTTTACACTGTTTGTATCAAATAAGACAGTTCTGTAAAAATGAACATAACAAAACCAAACCAGACATCCATTAAAATTGGAAACACCGCGAAAACATACCTATATAATTTTGATCCCTTAAACCCCTCTTTTATATAGTAAAATTGGGGTTTATAGGGGTATACATTATTTTTCTTATTTCAGCTCAAAAACATAGATTGTGGGTACTCGTTAGGACCGCCTCGGCGAGGCGGTTCTAACGAGTACCTACAATATATGTTTAGAGCAAAAATATGAAAAATATCAGATTTTTATCTGAAAACTTCAAATTTTTGGTGGTGAAATTTTCAATATATTTGATTAGGCGTGTTTTCGTAATGGGAACCTGTCCAAAATGCGAGATAGAAGTGTCCATTCGGCAAATATAGGTTAAACCTAAACTAGATATATTCAGCTGATGCAGGCTTACTAGGTTCGGTCTTTGTCGTTCCTCAGTCGTATTATATACAAACGAATTTTGCAAGGAGCAAAAACACATCGAAGAGACCAAAACAGTAGACACTGTTCTCCTAAGGAGACAATTTGCATGAAATGTCAAAGCCTACTTTCTGGGAAAAATAAGAAAAAAAAATCAAAACTCGCCTGCTGAAAAAAAATATATCAGTATGTTAAGCGTAAATGGAATGAAGCCCTGCGATTAGCAAATTAAATATCCTGAATCGATTTTTATCCTTAATCTATTGTAAAAATAGTATGTATGCTTGTACATATTAATAATTAGATGTCAACATGAAACACAATAATTTGTAAAACTTACAGTATGTCAATCTTTATTAATATCCAAATATTCTAAGGAAATGTCTAAAATCTAAATACGATGAAAATATAGCTGCTCGTTTCTATGAACAACAAAACCATCGACAGATTTAATGGAAGAACATAAGGTATGGAACGCCGATTGTCCAATAATGTTATGCTGCTGATCTTTGGACAGCTGTTTTAGAAAGAATACATAAAAAAAAATGAAAACAATATACTAGGATTGTGAGTCTGTTCCCAGTAAGCATTCTTTATAAATCTACAGCGGGCCATTATCGGCCCGTCAGGGTAGCTGACGGGCCGATAACGACCCGCTGTAGATTTATAGAGAATGCTAGCTGGGTTCATTAGCAGAGCTTTGCACCTAAAGATAACGTTTCAATGGGACATTTCAATACAAGTGTAAGGAGTTTACCAGAGTCATACAGCTTCATCGTCGACATAAATACACCTTATTTCAAATTTTGCAATATTGTTTCGTTTACGTAGACACTTTCTTTTACACTTATTAAGTCTCAGTGTTGCACTTTCTTTCTTGGGTATGTCTTGTACCTGACGCTTCAGATTTGGTACGTTGTGTTTGTGGTGAACAATGAAAGAAAATGTATAGTTCTGCATAAAATAAACACACCGCGCAAAATTCATATTTGTATATATATCTAATATGGTCGTGTTTACAGTTAAAAATCCTGATATTTTTCATATTTCTGCTCAAAAACATAGATTGTGAGTACTCGTTAGAACCACTTTGGCGAGGCAGTTTTAACGAGTACCCACAATCAATGTTTTTTGAGCATAAATCAGAAGAATAATGTATACACCTGTAAACCGCAGTTTAAAAGGGGGGTTTAAAAGGGGTCGGTGCGGGGGGGTGTGGGGGGGGGGTCCAAATTATGTAGGCATGTTTTCTGATGTTCCTTATATTCGTGTGGAACTCACCCAGTACTCTGAACATTTTAGCAGTCCGTGAACATCGAACCTCAATGGTTCGACCATCTTTCGGAACATGGAAATTTATTCTAGTTATGGGTAATTCGTGTCATCGAGGGTTACTCATAGCGCCAAGTTAGGAGACAAATGGGAATAATATATGGGTGTCTTTTTGATCTACTATAAAATTATGGTATGTTGAGTGTACTCATTAGAATCGCCTCGATTCTAATGAATACACACCACATATATTTTCATTATGCAATAGAAAAAAAATCCTAAAATATCCCTAAATATTTATTTTCTTGAGCTGTCGGAAGAATTTTGTAGGGACTAAAAACCAAGTTCGGATTAGTCATGGTAAACGAGTCATCGGTGTTCGAGTCATTGTAACTGGTCTTATATTCCGTTTTGGGATCGAATGCTTATAGTCGAGCCTAAAAATAAATATACCCAAATTTTCTAAGGTTGTTGTCCATGTGATTAACCTATGAAATCAAACCGCGCGTTTGTACGATACTCTTACTCACAGAATGCGCATTTGATCAGGGTCTTCACTGTTTGCTTAAATAACAGGAAGTTAAGGGTCAAAGGAAACAGAAGTCCCCGTTCAGGACCATAATAATGGCTATGTCATATACGAGGGATGATTGATAAATTTTGAGCCTTGTATTGAACGCTTTAAGCAGTGTTGCCTATTTTCTGCCCTATTATTCCTTGACTATTTACCATTACGAAAACACGCCTATATAATTTTGACCCCCTTCAACCCCACTTTTATATAGTAAAACTGGGGTTTATAGGGGTATACATTATTTTTCTTATTTCTGCTCAAAAACATAGATTGTGGGTACTCCTTAGAACCGCCGAGGCGGTTCTAAGGAGTACCCACAATCTATGTTTTTGATAGATTTTTATATCAGATTTTAAATATCAGATTTTTATATCTGAAAATTTTCCTTTTTTTGGTTGTAAAATTTTCAATATATTTGCATAGGTGTGTTTTCGTAATGGGTTATGGTCAACAGCCCATGTCATTTGGTCAGGTTTGTCGAAATAGTTACACGTTAAAGTAAACAGGGTACATGACTTTTGAAAAGTGTTCAAAATTGCTGATCGAGCGGTGATTTAGTATTTGCATAAAAAGGGTATAGACATTCAGTTGGGTGAGGGTATTATGTTAAAAATATAATGCAATGTGTCTCCCAAAACTCAAATCTTTATATGTGAGGCTCACACGTTTTCAATCAGCCTCGTATTTACTGTGTTATTACTTTGGATTTCATATGTGCGCAGGGACAGATCCAGGATAATTTCGATAGAATTACCGTACTTACTCCACGGATTCGGACAGACACGCCTGAGCAAACAGTGAAGATCCAGATCAGACGCCGCGTTCTGCGGCGTCTGATCTGAGTCTACAATGTTTGCCACCCCACCAGCAATTATACACACATTTACAGGTAGTAAAATGGACATTGAAAAGTATAGGGTAAATAGTAAGGCATGTGAATATTTAAATTATATACGGTATCACAAATTTGTCCAATACCCAAAAATTCAATGAAAATGAACTTTTTTAGTCAAAATCAGCGAGGTAGGGTCGACCGAAACCCACGAACCCTATCAGAACCCGCCTCTGGTCTGCACAATTACTTATATTCCGCTCATCTGTAGCATTCTTTTGTTTTAGGGCCATGGGTTTGTCATCAGTTGGTTTTGCACTATAACTTTTTCTTCACCAAAACTTTAAGGATTTTGCCTATACATATATATTTCTCAGTACAACAGCGGTGAACCCATTTATGCCTAAATCTCATAAAAGGGACATTAGCAAACAGTGTAGACCCAGATCAGCCGCCGCAGAACGCGGCGTCTGATAAGGGTCTACAATGTTTGCATTAAGAAGAGGAATTTCTATAACAAATCAAAATAATAAAATTAATGAGACAAACCTTCAGCTGGACATGGATCTGCCCAAATAAAGTGGTAGAAGAGTCCACTAGGCATTTATGGGGAAGTTACATTTGTTCTGTTGAAATTCCTTCTAAACATTACGAAAACATGCCTATTCAAATATACTGAAAATTTTACCACCAAAAAATGAAAATTTTCAGGTAGAAATTTTTGACGTTTCATATTTCTGCTCAAAAGCATAAAGAGTGGGTACTCGCTAGAACCGCCTCGCCGAGGCGGTTCTAACGAGAACCCACAATCTATGCTTTTGTGCAGAAATCCGAAAATAATGTATACCCCTGTAAACCCCACTTTTACTATACAAAATTGACCGGCACAGTGGCTCAGTGGTAGAGCGTCCGCTTTGTGACCGGGAGGTTGCGGGTTCGATCCCCGGCCGGGTCATACCAAAGACTTTAAAAATGGTACTAGCTGCTCTTTCGCTTGGCGCTCAGCATTAAGAAAGTAGAGCTAGAACTGGTCAGCTCAGTGTCAGTATAATGTGACTGGGTGGAATATCATGTCAAAGTGTCTGGGGCGTGATATTTCAGTGAGGCAGCACTCTAAAAGTGAGCATTGAGCTCCCTGCCACATCCAGACACCGTCGCGATATGACTGAAAAAGGTTGAAAGCGACGTTAAGCCCAAATCAAACAAACAAAAACTATACAAAAGTGGAATTTAAGGAGGTCAAAATTATATAGGTATGCTTTCGTGATTGGTTAGTATATGCATATAATTAGATTCTGTTTTTACTTCTATGTCTTTCCATGACTAAAAGAACATATTTCCTATTGATTATGATTATTGTTTTGTGTAAATATCTCGGTAACTAGCCTTGAAACAATATTAGCAAAAGAAATTTGATAGCTGAAACATTGTCCGTCTCAAAAGAGAACACGCGAAAAAAATATATCGTAGTCTTTGTTAATATTGAATGGTTCCAACCCATAGTAATATGAGGCCTTAAATTAGTAACTACATGTGCTGCGTCACACAAGAAAATGTCCCTTTGTAGTAATATATACAAGTTGCTGATCTTTCGCAATTTTTAAAAGGGGGGCAATTTTCTGACTTCTTGTTTGCTTTCCTGCACATTAGACATCCCTTGTAAATAAGGGTCTACTTTTAACCCATTTATACCGAGTGTACTCTTCTACCTATAGTCTTTGGACAGGTCCATTTCCTATATAAGGGGTGTCTGGTTAGTTATTACTATTATTGTGCTTTGTAGAAATTTCTGAACTTAATGCAAACAGTGTAGACCAAGATCAGACGCCGCGTTTTGCGGCGTCTGATCTGGGTCTACACTGTTTGCCATTGTCCCTTTTATGCGACGCTAGGCTTAAATGGGTAAATGGAAAGAATTTGCTGCAAAATAGAGGTCGTTATCAGACTGCTAGGATATAGTTGTCCTCAAACCCTTTTCTCACGTTTGTATAACATGTAATTCATATATGCCAGCTCATGTAAAAAGGGACTTTATCTTGTTTGGGATAAACTGATGGTCAGATTACACAGGGATTCCATGCAGAATGAGCGGAGTCTTCGGATTTTTTTTTTTTTTTTTTTTTTGTTTTTGTTTTTTCCTGGCAGTTTTGACTTTCCTTTTTTGCGACCAAAAAGTCCTGATCAAACTCTTTGAATACGCCGCCGCTGACATATGTCTTCACTGTTCACATATATGCCAAATTTGTGTGTCACACGGGTTATCTTTCATGCAGAGCTGCGGCGTGTCAAACAAAAGATATATGCAACGATAAACCACCAAGGCAGGTCACACTTCAATGAATCGAACATCTATAGGACTATGGAAACGTGTTCGAAACATGGGTAGTTCGAGCCACTGAGGGTTAATCATGGTGCCAGGATCCGGAAGGAAATGGCGATAATCAAGGGTAGACGTTTCAATTTTCTACACAATAATGGTATGTTGTGTGTACTCAATAGAATCGACCTGAGGAGGCGACTGTAATGAGTACACACAACATACAGTTTCATGATAAATAAGAAAAAATCCTGATATATTTGTTTTCTGGAGCTATCAGAAGAATTTCGTAGGGACTCAAAAACGAGTTCGAATTAGCCATGGTAAACGAGCCGTCGGTGTTCGAGCTATGGAGGTGCTACTGTTGTCTAGCTCTACATGTATCTAAGTCATTGCATTTTCTCTTTTTGAAAGGGATATGGTTGGTTATTTGTTTATTCAGCACGTTTAGAAACAAATACCGTATTTACCATAAATGATGGGACACCATTTCTACTAACCACACTTGTCCTAAAATTTGTAATAGTCCATTCTACTACCCGTTGATGTGTCTAAAATATTGCTGTATGTATGGCGAACAGTGTAGACCCTGATCAGACGCCGCACGCTACTGCGTCGGATCTGGGTGTACGCTGTTTGCAAAGGCCTATCTGTCCCAATATTAGGGTTATTACGGCTTGCAGCGAAAAGGTTACTTAAAGTAACAAACAGATAGAAAACCTGGTTTAAAACTGCGAAATTCTTAAAAATAAATCCTCTAATAATGTGGCCTTACGTACTGTTCTGTTTACACTATATATTACTGGGGAGCATGGTGGTACCGATTTCAAATACCAGTTTTTGGCAAATGTCGCGAGGACTTTGCTGTTCAATACATAATTATTCAATTTCTGTTCGTTAATAAAAGCATTAGTCTGCATGTACTTGTGAACCAGGAAAGTCCTGATAACACTTCGCGGACGAGCAAACTGATTTTGACCTGCGCTCACCGCATATGTTTAAGATCGCCTTTCTGCTGACACGGTCCAATCGGATATTATATATTTTAATCTTTGTATTCCCTTGTAGTATTGATCTTTCAACTCTTCAAATATTTAAACATAGTTTGTGTTTTAGGTCCGATAAAATAAGACGTGTTAACCCTTCTCTTGCTGAACACGACATGCCCTGTCTTAGCAAACAGTGTAGATCCAGATCAGTTGGCTTCTGAAGAAGCCAACTGATCTGGATCTGCACTGTTTGTCATTAAATATGTGAATTTCTATCAAAAACCCGGATCAAGTAATCTGATTGGCTGGAAATTAGAAGTGGGTGTGGCATCTTAATTTATTCAGCCTGACAAGGGTTAAATTGATCAGTGCGATATTTCACAAGAGACACATATACTTTATTTGGACCACACCACGCGAAAACGTGTCTTCGGGCATATGCGGACAGCGAAGGCCCAGATCAGCCTGCGCATCCGCGCAGTCTGATCAGGGCTTTCACTGCCCGCTAACAGAATCATTGGATACTACAGAATGTATGAATGGCCGGAGAGCAAATTCCCGGATGAGATTTTGCGCATTCGCAGGATGATGTGATCCGTACATTTTGTGCATGCTCTAAGGCACTTTTTCGCTTGACGCGGTACAATTTATAATGTTATCAGAATAATAGGGATGGTCAAGGTGTGCCAAAGGCTTTAACATTACACCCTGATCTTTTGCTTGACGCACAGAATTAAAGATAAAGTCTAAAGTGTTCCATAATCTTGCGACCGTAGTGGCGGTGAGCCAGGACCCACTGTGTCTTTGACTACAGAATATGAAAGGCAGGACCCCATCCCCTACCTTCGCTGCCTTGAAGTTTCCGCAATAGGGTACCCATTCACTGCTGGGTGAACAGATGGAGGTTTTCAGCCGATGTTCACAGCTGGGCTCGATTTAGTAACCTTTTGTACCGCAGTTTAAAGATTTAACCACTCGGGTACGACGCCTCGCTGCACAGAAAGACATGATGGTATTTAATAAAAAAAAAAAAAAGAAAAAAAAACTTAAGCAAACCCCATAGAGCCTACACACTGCATTACTCGGATTTTTTAGCATGGTTTCCATTGACTATATTCTTTTAGCAAGTCTGATTCGTATTCTTTAGATAGACAAACTATAGGTACTAGGCCTAGTTATCTTTAAAAAGTAATCATTTTCTACATCTGTTTCTGTACTATTATGCTAATCAATTATTTGCAAGTAATTTAAAAATACAACACGAAAACATGCCTATATAATGTTGACCCCCTTAAACCCCACTTTTATATAGTAAAACTGGGGTTTACATGGGTGTACAGTATTTTACTTATTTTTGCTCAAAAACTTAGCTTGTGGGTACTCATGAGAACCGCCTCGCCGAGGCGGTTCTAACGAGTACCCACAATCTATGTTTTGAGCAGAAATATGAAAAATATCAGTTTTCATTTGAAAATTTTCAGTTTTTGGAGGTGCAATTTTCTTTATATTTGAATAGGCGTGTTTTCGTAATGACATCACTATTCACTTGTGATGTCATCAGCGTTGGTTTCACGATATTTGTTTAAAAAAAATGGCGTCCTACAACGTTGAAAATACCATTCAAAAATAGTTTGTCGATTTTCTGAATGTCGCCAGGAAAGTTTGAAGGAATAGAGATAAATTTCTTTTGTTTCGGAATGATTAATTTGTTTTTTAAGACCACATACGTTTTGCACAAGTATCTAAAATGCATGTCCACAAAAACGGTGAAGTAGTGTATAGAAATTTTCTATAGATATAGATGATAGGTTCTGTTTTTTTGTTTTTTTTTTTGTTGTTTTTTTTTTTTTTTTTTTTGTATTTCTCTTTAAAGATTCATCTAAAGAAAATACCGCTTATTTATTTTATTTATTTATTCATTTATTTATTTATTTATTTTTTTTTTTTTTTTTTTGTGGAGAAGATCTACAGCAAATAGTCATTCTGAAACAGAAACTCGTTTGAACATAACCTTAAGTAAAATTCTTTCCTTAAGAGTAGACTCCTTTTCAGAAGAGAGGCAAAATAATTTGAGAGAGTTGCTTTTCCTGAAGACGTATCAGTTCCCTATAACCTTTTCAACCCTGTAGACCTAGCCGGGTTCTTTTGCAAACAGTGTAGATCCTGATGAGATGGGTCATCATCATGAGCCGTCTCATCAGGATCTACACTGTTTGCCATTCTGTTCTTGATTTACAACTGTCACCCTTTTGGCAGCAATGGAAGTGTCCAAATGCAGAGATGGAAGAGTCTATTTCAGAAACTCAGTAGTAAAAGGGCTAATGTATCAAAGCCGGGAATAAAAGCTATTTCTTTTATAGGCCAAGGCTGTCTCTAATAAACTATGACTCGTGTGTAACAGAACTATTATAGTAACTGTCAACAGACTGATTAAGCCGCCAATACAACATAAAATATGATAGAAATAAACGCATAATGTTAGAAAATATTGATATATTGACTTTTAATATACCGTATTCTCCATGAGTTTTCAGACAGGAGTTAGCAGACAGTGTAGACCCAATTCAGATGCCATACACGCGGCGTCTGATCAGGGTCTACACTGTTTGCCACTCATTGAGCAGCTGTTGGACTAATCAACAGGCAGTGCAGTAAAATATAACCGAGACTCGAGCCTTGTTCTTTAATTTATGTTATTTTGTTATTTCCAAGAGCAACCTTTGTGGACTATTTTTATTCAAGTTTAGGACGACTATGATAAGGAATTAAGGTGTGCAAATATTTTGATAAAAACAGTGCATACTCACGGCCATGTTGTCACTGACTTTTCTGAATATATATGAACCAGCGTGCGACAAAAGCTACAATAAGACCTGTGTGCCAGCAAAGACTCAGATCAGCTTGTACATCATCCCAGTATGGCAAGGTTCTCGTGCATCTCTCTTTGGGCGGCCTGGAGTCTAAGGAAGGCACATGCAATCAGCGAAGACTCTGATCAGACTGCGCCGATGCGCAGTCTGATCTGAGTCTTCGCTGGTCGCACAAGTCTGATTGCAGGTTTAGTCATGCACTGGCTCATATGATTAAGCCAATATTATCCTAAACATTCGGATATACATGTCTGTTCAAGTAGTGTAGACACCACGGTTCAGAAGCAGTTTGATCAAAATCAGAACTGTTTGCCATTCGGTCAGGACATTTACAATGTAAGACACATTCCCATGAAGACTGAACGCCAAACTAAACGCCACAGAAAGCCACAGAAAGTGGCTTTTGATCAGTGTCTATATTGTTTGCCACTCATCCAATTTTATATACTTTAATTCAACACTTTAAAGGCCTAAATGTTTTACTCTAATATGAGTAGACCGTCTCATTCCTCTATTATCTATGGAGAAGAAGAGACTAGAAAAAAAAAACAAAAAAAAAAAAACATTCAAACAGGATGGCATATTTTCCAGCTAAATTATCAGAAAGAATAGTATATCGCTGCAGATGAGTCTCTTTTAAGACCATACCGTGTGGACATTTATTTATTTCTCCTTGGAAACATGGTATGACATAGGCGTAGCACTCATTACGCATACTACGCATGCGCGTAATATGCGTAAAAATAATATTATTTGCAATACCGAGATATCAACTAACAAAACAGTTTGCTTCTCTACCATAGTGGCTGTTCTTAAAGGTAAGAATCCATTACTTCCAAAATAGGGGCTACTCTTAAAGGCAAGAACTGGCTTACAGGGGAAGCAAATTCTTTTCTTTAAGAGTAGCCCCTATTTTGGAAACGATACTAACGAGAATTTGCAAAACTTTCCTGCAGGTGTGCGTAAAAATGATTATGTTCTGGCTACGCCATAGACTAGCTCCAATCTAGTCTAAATTTTTTTTCTTATAATCCTATTTAATAATCCACTAAAATAAAACTAAAATAATATTACGACTATAAAGGCTGGTTACTAATCAACTAAAATAAAACCAAAATAATATCACGACTATAAAGGCTGGTCACCAGTGACCAGATTTATCGTAGTTTTGATATTATGTTGTTTGATATAGTGGATTATCAACCAGGATTATATTTAGTCACTGGAGACCGGAGGCAGTCTAGCTACGCCACTGTTTGATACTCTTTACAAGCGCCTCGTGGATTAGATTCTTATTGGTATCCGCAGCATGTTTTCGTTGAGAAATAAAAGCTTAGCTGTCTGAATACTTCTCTTATAGTTCTGAACTACGGTGTATTTTAAAGTGCAATTAGTGAAATGGCAAAATCGTAAAACACGGTTGCCTGATGTACAAAAGTAAAAAAAAAAACGCAATCATACATGGACAGTCACTGCATGTCTACAGTAACACAGGTCAGGATTTGAGCCGGTTTTGTGTATACCTGGGCCGCGTCAAGCGAAGAAGTACCTTCGAACACGCGCAAAATGTGCAGATTCAGATCATCCTGTGCATGCGCGCACAAAATCAGTTGGCACTCCATTTAAACATTCTGTAGTATCCAATGATTCTGTTAGGGGACAGTGAAGGCCCTGATCAGTAGTCAGATCTGGGCCTTCGCAGTTCGCACACGACCCGAAGGCGTAATTTCCATGGTTGGGCTAACATTATCTTAATTTAATTTTGATGTAGTTCACAATTGCATGTCGATGTTTATCAGCACAGGCACAATTAAAAACAATCACTCACCAGCGACGCAAAAAAAAAAAAAAAAAAAAAAAACAACGCAAGATTAGCAAACAACTATGATAATAATAGAGTTGTGGACTCAATGACAGCCGAAAGTCAGAATAAAGGAATCCACTGGTAGTACTACGGTGGTACGACCACAGACATAGGTGATCAGGCACCAGCCAAAAAGTCTTACAAAATGTAGACTCATTAAAATGTATCTTAGTTGACAAATAAACACATCCGATTTAATAGAAGATAGCATTTAAAGAAAATCGACTCTAAAATCGACTCTAAAATCGACTCTAAAATCTGTATTATATGCGCGACCAGGCCACACTGTGAATTCGCGCTGTCTGATTAATCCTTCTTTGGATACTGTAGAAAAAATCAAACTTAAAGACACATTTTTTTCCTTCTTTGGCTAGACCCCCCCTTTATGATCACCCCCAATATACAGTCCTGATAACAGAGCGCACATCAAAGGCTTATCTTATCTAAGTGATTATGGAGTCTTTATAAGGCTGTTAAGTCTCCTTAGGTGGGGCCATATAAGGGTTAATTCTTAAAATTGAGCAGTATTCAATATGTTACTATCAAATAAATTCATTTACAAATTTTGCATTTAACTTGATTTTATTTGTTGATTTGTATTGTATCATTTTATTTTTTTATTTATTATTATTATTTTATTTTTTTTATTTATTTTTTTTTTTTTTGATAGTTTTTTTTTTCTAAACACAAAGGTGTTGTTTTTTTCTTGCATTGTGAAAAAGTACAAATGAACTGAAATAGAAATATAAAATTGAAAATATTTATTTATTTATTTATTTTCTAAAGTAAATAAGAACACTGCACAATTATTCCATTTCCATTTCAGTAAAACAATACATTATGGAATATGTCAAAAAGTTCTTGGACAATTTAGAATTTGTATTTTATGCCAAAAAGCTTCTCATACTATCTTCCTAATCTTCTGTATTTGATCCAAAGAAACAAATAAAGGGGGCATTTGGTGATAAATTAGCGTATAGCATAAAAATATCTGTATTTCACCATGAGATATATTGTGGGTTTCATTAGAACTGCCTGGGAGAGACAGTTCTAATGAACAAAAACCAGGTATATTTTATTGAATAACTAGAAAAAAAACAACATCAAATTATCACCAAATTACCCACATTTGTTTCTCTGTCTTCATCTTAAACTTTGCTGATATAAAATCTAATTTCCCCTTATCAGACCCCTACCTGAAAGGATGGCCAAAGTCACCAAGAATTTCTTATCTTAATCTCCTCAGAGTCATTAGGGTGTTATGCAATCCAAAATGTGTCTTTAACAGTTTAACACTAGTTTAGCGCAATTTGATTAGCACGTTTCCTGCTGTTCGCGCCTATTTACGCTTTCAGAGGGTATGCCTGTATAAGTGCATCTCAGGACCTTCAGAGACAAGGTTCGATTTTAATTCTAGGTTGTCCTACCTTAACATAAATCTTTGTTCGTCCACATTCAAGGCCGATGAGTAAAGAAGTTCCCCAAAATCACAGTCAAATGTCACTACGCCTTTTCGCTCATTCGTATCCGATCAAATAGGTTCCTGTGCCAACCGTGCAGATTCCATATATGGGGAGCTAATACACTCCAGGGGGGAGTAATTCTTTAAAAATTGTTTTGCTCCATTTTTAAGAAGGGTCTTAAGAAGGGTCTTTTCTGAAAGGAAAGAATTTGCTCCCTTTGGGAGCAAATTCTTTCCTTTCAGCGAAGACCCCTCTTTAGGAGGGACTTGATGTGCAGGAACGCAAAAGTTGCATCCTATGTGATGGTGGAAAATCTACCTTCTGTATCCAGTCGCTTGAGCAACTTCCGGTTATAAATGTACACAAATGATGCGCCACGTGGGAAAATGCCCTTATGTCATGTGCGAACAGCGAATGTCCTGATGAGCGTGCGCACCCGTGCAGTCTGATCTGGACATTCTCTGTTCGTCGACATATACTACAGTATCCATTTATTCTTTTGGCGGACAAAGAAGGCCCAGATGAGCCTGCGCGAATGCGCAGGCTGATCAGGGCCTTCGTTGTCCGCAAATTGCATAAGGACCCTTTCCATGCGTTGCACATCAAATGGTAGACGTAATCAACGCAAGTTGTCAAATACTTCCGTTGGTGCTAGTCTCTTGGATTAGTGTCGCTGCTAGTTTCTTGGATTAGTGTCAAACAGTATAGACCCTGATTTGGGTCACTACTGCTTGCTCACGCATGTATGTCCTAACACTTATGTTAAACACGGATTTACCTTTATTTATTATGAGATGTTTGGTAAATATCCAGACATTCGTGCAGTGTATTATACATGTCATTTTGTAATAATATCCCTGTCACATGTTACAACAACTGCATGATGTTATTAGAAATATCGATCTGTTGTCTCATCTTCCAATATCTCATGATATTGGCCATCTCAAGCGAACACGTGTCTTCGAACATGCGCAAAATGTGTGGATTCACGTCATCCTGCACATGCGCTAAGTCTCATCCGAGTATTCGCTCTCCATTGAAGCGTTCTATAGTATCCAATGATTCTGTTTGCGAACAGCGAAAGCCCTGATCAGACCGCGCGGATGCGCAGGCTAATCTGGTCTTTCACTGTTCGCATAAGCCCGGAGTTACGTTTTCGCATTGGGAGGCCAATATAATCTTCCTTCAGTTCTGTCATAATTGAAAGTGTATGAAGTTGGCTTGGGGTTTGAAGTATGGAGTTTGGTATTCGATTTATTCCGTAGTAGTAAAGTATAGTAAAGTAACGGTTATGGTTGGGCATTATCGATATTCAAAGTTGCGAAGCCCAAGCCAACTTCACACATTCCATTATTGAATAAGACATTGTCTTTACATCAAAAGACCACATTTAGCGGCGCCTGATCTGGATCTGCACTGTTTGACACATATTCACCAGTGCTTAGACATATAAACAAATAGAAATATTAGTCTGTTGAAATTTTAGGACATTACAAAAACATGCCTATTCAAATATATAGAAAATGTTGCCTCCAAAAACTGAAAATTTTCAGATAAAAGACTGATATTTTTCAAATTTCTGTTCAAACATAGATTATGGGTACTCGTTAGAACCGCCTCGGCGAGGCGGTTCTAACGAGTACCCACAATCTATGTTTTGAACAGAAATATGAAAAATAATGTTTAACCCTGTAAACCTCAGTTGTACTATATAAAAGTGGGGTTTAAGGGGGTCAATATTATCATCTGGGACTTTGAAAAACCTCTCTTGAAAACGAAAAACAAGCGACATAATCCAATCTGCTTGCGTGACTGCTAGCCGCCCGGAGTTACCTTGCTTAGTGGATAAACTGATACAGAAGTCCATTATCATTGCTTTGACTGGCTCCAGTCGTTTTTGTTTTATATCTATTTCTCTCTTTCTCTACATTATTTTTTTTTATCATGGTCCTCTTTAATCCAACTTCAAGTTACCTATGGCTGAACAAAAACCTTTCTTTCTAGCCAAGGGACTGAAGTAAACAAACATTCTACAAGCTATACAAGTGTTGTGCCCCCTCAAAAAAACAGAAGAAAAAGAAAGAAAAGAAAAATAAAGAAAGGGTCTGGGGCCAGACTAGCAGAATATATGCAAAATGAAAAATGAGGAGGCACAGAAAAAGAAGAAGAAAAAAAAAATAAATTAAAAAAAAAAAATGAAATAAAATAAAAATACATGAAAACTCTACAGCACCCGCTAGTGTTAGGCGTTCACCCATCCAGGCACTAACTGGGTTGGCGTTGCTTAACTTCATTGAGAAGATCAGATTTCTTTGGAACGCATACTCATTGATATGAGTGACAAAGTAATGAGGAAAAAAGACAGGTACAATAATGACAGGTACAATAAATAAATAAATAAATGAAAAATACACGAACATTCTACAGAACACTGCTGTGTAAGGATATCACCCATCCGAGTACCAACCGGGTTGGCGTTGCTTAACTTCATTGAAAAGACGAGAGCTCTTTGTTTCTACCCAATACAGACAGACATACAGAAGTGTAATAATTTAAGCATTTTATAAACTTGACGACATGTACATGTACCGAAGAGCTAGCGTGCGTTTCGCGCATTATGGTCCCCTTGGATCAGTGGTGTAAATAAAAATAAACTACATGCCTACATTAATTGAACATTTAATTTATTTTACGTACTAACGAGTGAAGCAGAATGCAGGTTTGAAAAAGGTCGCAGGTACTAGAATCAAATGTTTCGTATATATTATTTTCTCGCAATGCGCACCGTTTAACCTTTACCACTCTCAGGGCTAATTCAGCAGACGACAAATTGATGATATTTTTCTTATTTTTTACCAAAAAACAGAATTTGACAGTTCATCCCACATTGTCTGGAGACAATTTACATGAAATGTCAAATCCCGTTTCTGGGAAAAATAAGACAAAATAGTTAAAAAATGTCGTTTGCTGAAACAAAAATGCCCCAGAGTATTAGGCGTTAATGTTGTTGGTTGATCACCCGCGATCTCGCATTCGGATGCGTATGATGTTTTGGGTTTTTGTTGATCGCATCGGCATATTGCACTTTCACATACCGAAATACCGCAATAACCCTAAGTATTGAGACAGGCATACCTGAGAAAACAGTTTAGACCTTGTTCAGACGCCGCAGAACCTGGTGTCCGATCAGGGTCTACACTGTTTGCCACTCATCCAGCAACGAGTGTAGACCAAGATCACACTTAAAGAAGTTAGTCTGGTTTTACCTTTTTGGTGTACTTGTTTCCCTTATTATCCATCATCATTCATTTCGTATGGAAAGCATGGAAAACAGGCAAATAAACCAGTGCAGTCTCCGATTCTAATCTTTAATCAATATTTTTATGATCACTATAAATCATATATATTGTATCTGAACGGTTTTGGTTCAGATCTTCGACATTATATTGAAAAACAAAATGTAGACGAAATGGGAATTACCCTCAGAATTTGAGTACATGGAATGGGAATAAAAACAGTAGACAAAATGGGAATAGACGAAATTTTGATGTACACTAGAGCCGGAAAACTTTTCCTTCATTCACAGCAGCTTGTGTTTATCTATGCGCTATCATTCCTGTGTGAACGGTTTCATAATACTCATTAAGTGTACTTTGTGATGATATAATTTATAAATTACTGTCCTTAAAGGAAAACCGGTGTTTGTTATGAGAAGAAATGGAACCGCCATCAAAATGTAAAGAATATATAGTATATTCACAGGAGAAAAAATTCAGACGATCTTGGTCGCTTGCACACTAATTTGCTTTTCAGACAAATTCGATACTGCGAACAAGTTTATAAACAAAAATGTATGCCTTTTATACAGGTATATTCCCCTTCCCGCCCCCCCCCCCCCCCGACCCCGACCCCCCTGCCCTCTCGATTAATCTTAAAATGGTCTTTTTGATACTTTCTGTATTATGCTTTAAATCATTTATCACTTCGTGATAGTTCGTTTTTTAATTCCTTTGATTGGCACGGAACCGCATGAGGATTGTATATTCGGCTGACACTTGCTTTGGGCTATATTGTAAAATGACGGAAACAGTCGGAGTTGACTTTACCTGTGCGGCCCAGATCGCCACTAATCCCATCAAGATTGATGACAAGATTTCTCCCATATGACTGTCACAAAATTCAATGCAGCATCTAATCAGGATCGACACTGCTAGTCTCTCGTCCAGCACTTCTTGGACTCATGAATAGTTAGCCAAATTGACGTTTCCAATTATTAGGGCATGTATGTTAGGAGTTGAAGTGTCTGAATATTTAGGGGAAACGTCGTCAAATGGAAGATCCCTTTGCTGACTGCGCGGATGCACATATGGTTCGGAGTATTCATTGTTTGCATATGTCAGGTTGGCCCTTTTCTCCTACGTCGATTTATATTACTACTGCCTCTGCTACTACTACTACTATAACTACTACCGCTACTACTTCTAATTGCAGTAATGATAAGTGTCCGAATATGAGAAATGGGACTTTTCACAACTGAGGAGAGCTTGCATTAGCTACCATTCGGTAATGATAATACGGTAATAATCCTAAGTATTGGGACATGCGGTCCTGCACAAACATTGTATACCCTGATCAGACGCTGAATCTGATCAGGGTCTATACTATTTTCCACTCATTCAGCAACACGTTAGACATATAAATTGTAAGCAAAATTATAATAATAAAAGTCATAGAATGCATGCATGCAAACATACATACATGCATGCATGCATACATGTATATATTCATGTATGGCTGGCACGCACGCACCAACCTACCTACCTACCTACCTACCGACCTACATACGCCGTGCGTGCATGCATGCGCGTTTGGATGTATGCTAGTGTGCATGAATTCTTGCATGTAATGCTGTTTGTCTTGTACACATCCATGCGTTCATTTTCATCTATACCCAGAACAAGCTGCGCACCTCCGAAATCTTATCAGAGTCCAGTCTGCGCACCCTAATCAGGATCTTTACTGTTAGCATAAGATATACGTGTCCTTTTGTAATTTGAGCCGTCTCACATGAAAAGTGTACATCATATCAAGATCTCTAGCCTAGCAAACAATTCACATAAAATGTCAAGCCTAATTTTTTCCGAAAACGTATGTTAGAATGTTGCCATTTTTTGAATGATTATTTAAGGGTTAAAATATCCAAAGGACTCTTCCGTCATCTACGCATTTAATTTTCAGCATGTTAACGGTTAAAATCGGGAATAAAACAGAATACACAAAAAGAATCACAGAAACCTTTACATCTATCTACACTGAATAGTAATGGGGAACTTCCAGGGGAGAGAACTCCGGTAGAAATTGATGCCCTCCCTTTGGAAAATGGGACAACTCTAAAACGAATGGATTTGCTTCCATAAGGAGCAAATATTTTCTGATAAAGTTGTCTCATACAATCTTTACAGATCATCTATCCGTTTCCATTCGATACGGACAGACATGTGAAAGTGTACACAATAATTTTATAAACTTGATTACTTGAATTTGACTGCCGCCATCGGGAGCTAGCGTGCTTTTTTCGCATTATTACACCTCTGAACTATTGTTGTAAGTAAAACTGAACCACATCCCTACATTAATTGAACATTTGATTTATATAATGTGCTAACGAGTGAAACAGAATGCAGGTTTGAACTAGGTGCGCAGGTACTAGACTCAGATGTTTCGTCATGTATGAAACAATAATTCTATGTATTATTTTTTAGCAATGCGTAAGGTTCAATGTCTTTCTCTCGATCTCTGCAATCGGATGCGTATGCTGTTTAGGGTCTTTACTGTTCTCACGCGGCGTATTGTCCCTTTCATATGGTTGAAGGACTTGATGTGGCAAGGCGGGGTGCAGGGGGATGGGGGTGAGGGTTGGGGAAGGGGAGGGGGAGGGATTCGCTATGTTGTAATATGCTGCTGTGGCGGTGAAATGTATTGTAGCGCGTGGAGGCTGGATCCCAGGATATCCTATATCATGTCAGTTCAGAGACTTATAATTCTACTAACGGGGCTATATGTTGCTTGAAACGACTTACAGGAGGAAATGTCATATCATTGGCTAGCTGACTCCAGCAGTGACTGGCATTAATGTGTTTGTATAAACCTTGCTGCAAATTAAGTTCAGATAAAGAAATAGTTTCAAATTTATTTCCTTTAATGAGGTTTTTTAACCTTTACCACTCTCTGTGCAAATTCAGCAGAAGACAATTTGATAGTTTTCTATTATTTGCTTTTCCAGAAAACCAGGTTTGACATTTCAGGGCTTTAATGACTAACTTAAAGCCATGTCGTAAGAAAATGATTGTTTTTGCATGTGCAGACAACGAAGGCCCAGATCAGCCTGTGCATCCCTCAGCATATCCATGCGATCTTATCAGTCTGTTGCTGTCTGTTCATGTATTCTGCTGTATCTAATACATATATAGCGAAGGTTTTGAAAAAAAAAATAAATAAATATACAGCATTCTAGGGTAATGACTTAAAAGACAAATATAATAAAACGTGAACAATAAAAATAATAAAGGAATAAGTAAAGAATTACAATACGATTATTCGAATATACATGTTCGATCATCAGATTTCGAACTCACGCCTAGAAGATTTGACCACTGCGTCCAGTTTGATCAACTGTTCTCAAGTGGACATCCATAACCCCTCGGCTATTTTGGCCCGATAGTCCTTGGCATTATTATTTATTTAAATAGTTGTTTTGTAAAGGGAGCTAATGCGTTGTTTGATACTGAAATGAGACCATCTGGCACAATAATAAGCTCTATTCTAACACTGAAGCTGATGTCATTTATTATTTATAAATAATGTTTTCATTAGAAGACTTTTTGTTAAAGCGAAACAAAGTTGTTAATAACTGGGCGCTAATATCCTCTCATTGCGCTCTGGAGATACCATTTAGAATTAATATTTTATGTGTATTTATCGTGCTCAGGTCAAACTACTGTATTTCCTACGAGTCGTTAAGTTAGATTCTGTCTAGAGTTGTCTGGGCGGTCATGAACGGGATCTGCATTCTCGTTCCTCAAGCGAATTTCTCCGATGGAGGATTCGCAAAGTTAGCTCCCCTTCCCCGTACTTTTTTTCTATTTTTTTTTTTTTTTATTTTATTTTATTTGTTTTTACTGGCCGGGTTCTGGGACTTGTGGGACGCCATTATCTTTTTAGTTTGTAATGGGTGTTCTTGGTAGGGGGTAGAGAAAAGGAATAATAGAAAAAAAAAAGGTCAGATATTTCTTTCAGAGCAAATCACGATGATGTCATGAGTGTTACAATGCCCTTGTAGAAACTAATTTCAAGTGTTTGTCATCATATTTATATTAACAAGCACAACACAAAATGCACTAAAATACCCACAAGTCTATTATTCTCAGCTGCTACTCAATGCAACAGTTTATGACACAAGCACAACGCAATGTTTCCCGTGTAGAAACAATTAAGCCCGCAACTCTGCACACACTAACTAGTTATTCATTTGTTGAAGATTAGTTTTGCAAGCGCTAATATTTCCGTTTGTATGCAGTTTGCCTTGGCAAGAGTTTCCTCCGTGCTTTGTCAACAGTCTCACAATGAACACACATGAGTCATGCATGTTTTTAAACAAAGCGAACGAACATTTCTAGCAGAAAGTATGTATCTGTGTAAGTGGCGTTTTGCAGCTCAGAATATGTGGACGAACAGCCTGATGAAAATTTCAAACAAAATGTTTTGATCAGAAATAGTGGCTCTGTATGTTAGCGGAGTAGGCAGTGCTAGAAGATCGTGCAGATCATGAGCCCCAGGTTAAATGCCTGTTGCCGTGTTTACAGACATATAAACATGAAGTTTGTGAAAACAATTGTTCTTAATTTCCATTTAACATGTTATAAGCGTATAAAAGGTTCGTGTCAGCATGACCAAACGCTACAGAAAAGACGCGGAAAGGGTGAACCGACTGTCGACTCCCAAGAACCAAGCATAATACATAGGAGTACTCGCAGCGTTTGAGGCAAGAGGAAAATGTGGTGCAAATGACTCAAAACATTCTAACGCATGCCTGAAAAACGAAAGCAGGAAACGTTTAAGAACCTAAAATTCAAATGATGTCATTTATCTCTTGTCGTGATAAAATGAACTTTTCTAGAAACGAAAGTCCAGATCTGCCTTCGTATCCTTCGAAGCGAATCCAGGTTATTCGAGCATGGCCTTCGCTGTCCTTTCACATATTCTATTTAAAGTGTCCGATGATTCTATTAGAGAACAAAAATACCTGATTTGACATTACAGGGGCGGATCCAGAATTACTTGTGAGGGGAAGGGGTGGGGGTGAGGGCTCGATTTGATCAAATGTCCGTACTTACCCTACGTATTTGGAAAGACAGGCCTGAGCAAACAGTGTAGATTCAGATCAGACGCCGGAAAATGCGGCGTCTGATCTGGGTCCACACTGTTTGCCACTCATCCTGCAATTTTGCACAGAGTCTTACTCGCAGGTTATCAAGTGGACTTGAAGATAAGTATAAGGTGAAAATAAGGGATGTGAATATTTAGGGTAAATACGGTATCCAAAATTTATCCATAATTTCCCATGAAAATGAATTTTTGATTCAAAGGCTGGGGGTGGGGGTGCTCGACTGAAGCCCCCAAACCCCCTCCGTCCTTGATTATACATATCCGCCGACTGACTACTGTTTTCTTTTCAAAGTTTTATATTACCTTCAAGACATATCCGAGTCATGTCATAGGAAAGGGCGTCTGCAGAACATTAGACTGGCTCCAGTCGTTTTTGTTTTATATCTATTTCTCTCTTTCTCTACATTATTTTTTTTATCATGATCCTCTTTAATCCAACTTCAAGTTACCTATGGCTGAACAAAAACCTTTCTTTCTAGCCAAGGCACTGAAGTAAACAAACATTCTACAAGCTATACAAGTGTTGTGCCCCCTCAAAAAAAAAGAAGAAAAAGAAAGAAAAGAAAAATAAAGAAAGGGTCTGGGGCCAGACTAGCAGAACATATGCAAAATGAAAAATGATCAGGCACAGAAAAAGAAGAAGAAAAAAAATAAATTAAAAAAAAATAAAATAAAATAAAAATACATGAAAACTCTACAGCACCCGCTAGTGTTAGGCGTTCACCCATCCAGGCACTAACTGGGTTGGCGTTGCTTAACTTCATTGAGAAGATCAGATTTCTTTGGAACGCATACTCATTGATATGAGTGACAAAGTAATGAGGAAAAAAGACAGGTACAATAATGACAGGTACAATAAATAAATAAATAAATAAATGAAAAATACACGAACATTCTACAGAACACTGCTGTGTAAGGATATCACCCATCCGAGTACTAACCGGGTTGGCGTTGCTTAACTTCATTGAAAAGACGAGAGCTCTTTGTTTCTACCCAATACAGACAGACATACAGAAGTGTAATAATTTAAGCATTTTATAAACTTGACGACATGTACATGTACCGAAGAGCTAGCGTGCGTTTCGCGCATTATGGTCCCCTTGGATTAGTGGTGTAAATAAAAATAAACTACATGCCTACATTAATTGAACATTTAATTTATTTTACGTACTAACGAGTGAAGCAGAATGCAGGTTTGAAAAAGGTCGCAGGTACGACAAATTGATGATATTTTTCTTATTTTTTACCGAAAAACAGAATTTGACAGTTCATCGCAAATTGTCTTGAGACAATTAACATGAAATGTCAAATCCCGTTTCTGGGAAAAATAAGAAAAAATAGTTAAAAAATGTCGTTTGCTGGAAAAAAAATGCCCCAGAGTATTAGGCGTTAATGTTTTTGGTTGATCACCCGCGATCTCGCATTCGGATGCGTATGATGTTTTGGGTCTTTGTTGATCGCATCGGCACTTTCACATACCGAAATACCGCAATAACCCTAAGTATTGAGACAGGCATACCTGAGAAAACAGTTTAGACCTTGATCAGACGCCGAAGAACCCGGTGTCCGATCAGGGTCTACACTGTTTGCCACTCATCCAGCAACGAGTGTAGACCAAGATCACACTTAAAGAAGTTAGTCTGGTTTTACCTTTTTGGTGTAGTTTTGTTTCCCTTATTATCCATCATCATTCATTTCGTATGGAAAGCATGGAAAACAGGCAAATAAACCAGTGCAGTCTCCGATTCTAATCATTAATCAGTATTTTTATGATCACTGTTAATCATATATATTGTATCTGAACAGTTTTGGTTCAGATCTTGGTCATTATATTGAAAAACAAAATGTAGACGAAATGGGAATTACCCTCAGAATTTGAGTACATGGAATGGGAATAAAAACAGTAGACAAAATGGGAATAGACGAAATTTTGATGTACACTAGAGCCGGAAAACTTTTCCTTCATTCACAGCAGCTTGTGTTTATCTATGCGCTATCATTCCTGTGCGAACGGTTTCATAATACTCATTAAGTGTACTTTGTGATGATATAATTTATAAATTACTGTCCTTAAAGGAAAACCGGTGTTTGTTATGAGAAGAAATGGAACCGCCATCAAAATGTAAAGAATATATAGTATATTCACAGGAGAAAAAATTCAGACGATCTTGGTCGCTTGCACACTAATTTGCTTTTCAGACAAATTCGATACTGCGAACAAGTTTATAAACAAAAATGTATGACCCCCCTCTCACCCCCCCCCCCGCCCCCCCGTCTCGATTAATCTTAAAATGGTCTTTTTGATACTTTCTGTATTATGCTTTAAATCATTTATCACTTCGTGATAGTTCGTTTTTTAATTCCTTTGATTGGCACGGAACCGCAGGAGGATTGTATATTCGGCTGACACTTGCTTTGGGCTATATTGTAAAATGACGGAAACAGTCGGAGTTGACTTTACCTGTGCGGCCCAGATCGCCACTAATCCCATCAAGATTGATGACAAGATTTCTCCCATATGACTGTCACAAAATTCAATGCAGCATCTAATCAGGATCGACACTGCTGGTCTCTCGTCCAGCACTTCTTGGACTCATGAATAGTTAGCCAAATTGACGTTTCCAATTATTAGGGCATGTATGTTAAGAGTTGAAGTGTCTGAATATTTAGGGGAAACGTCGTCAAATGGAAGATCCCTTTGCTGACTGCGCGGATGCACATATGGTTCGGAGTATTCATTGTTTGCATATGTCAGGTTGGCCCTTTTCTCCTACGTCGATTTATATTACTACTGCCTCTGCTACTACTACTACTATAACTACTACCGCTACTACTTCTAATTGCAGTAATGATAAGTGTCCGAATATGAGAAATGGGACTTTTCACAACTGAGGAGAGCTTGCATTAGCTACCATTCGGTAATGATAATACGGTAATAATCCTAAGTATTGGGACATGCGGTCCTGCACAAACATTGTATACCCTGATCAGACGCTGAATCTGATCAGGGTCTATACTATTTTCCACTCATTCAGCAACACGTTAGACATATAAATTGTAAGCAAAATTATAATAATAAAAGTCACAGAATGCATGCATGCAAACATACATACATGCATGCATGCATACATGTATATATTCATGTATGGCTGGCACGCACGCACCAACCTACCTACCTACCTACCTACCGACCTACATACGCCGTGCGTGCATGCATGCGCGTTTGGATGTATGCTAGTGTGCATGAATTCTTGCCTGTAATGCTGTTTGTCTTGTACACATACATGCGTTCATTTTCATCTATACCCAGAACAAGCTGCGCACCTCCGAAATCTTATCAGAGTCCAGTCTGCGCACCCTAATCAGGATCTTTACTGTTAGCATAAGATATACATGTCCTTTTGTAATTTGAGCCGTCTCACATGAAAAGTGTACATCATATCAAGATCTCTAGCCTAGCAAACAATTCACATAAAATGTCAAGCCTAATTTTTTCCGAAAACGTATGTTAGAATGTTGCCATTTTTTGAATGATTATTTAAGGGTTAAAATATCCAAAGGACTCTTCCGTCATCTACGCATTTAATTTTCAGCATGTTAACGGTTAAAATAGGGAATAAAACAGAATACACAAAAAGAATCACAGAAACCTTTACATCTATCTACACTTAATAGTAATGGGGAACTTCCAGGGGAGGCAACTCCGGTAGAAATTGATGCCCTCCCTTTGGAAAATGGGACAACTCTAAAACGAATGGATTTGCTTCCATAAGGAGCAAATATTTTCTGATAAAGTTGTCTCATACAATCTTTACAGATCATCTATCCGTTTCCATTCGATACAGACAGACATGTGAAAGTGTACACAATAATTTTATAAACTTGATTACTTGAATTTGACTGCCGCCATCGGGAGCTAGCGTGCTTTTTTCGCATTATTACACCTCTGAACTATTGTTGTAAGTAAAACTGAACCACATCCCTACATTAATTGAACATTTGATTTATATAATGTGCTAACGAGTGAAACAGAATGCAGGTTTGAACTAGGTGCGCAGGTACTAGACTCAGATGTTTCGTCATGTATGAAACAATAATTCTATGTATTATTTTTTAGCAATGCGTAAGGTTCAATGTCTTTCTCTCGATCTCTGCAATCGGATGCGTATGCTATTTAGGGTCTTTACTGTTCTCACGCGGCGTATTGTCCCTTTCATATGGTTGAAGGACTTGATGTGGCAAGGCGGGGTGCAGGGGGATAGGGGTGAGGGTTGGGGAAGGGGAGGGGGAGGGATTCGCTATGTTGTAATATGCTGCTGTGGTGGTGAAATGTATTGTAGCGCGTGGAGGCTGGATCCCAGGATATCCTATATCATGTCAGTTCAGAGACTTATAATTCTACTAACGGGGCTATATGTTGCTTGAAACGACTTACAGGAGGAAATGTCATATCATTGGCTAGCTGACTCCAGCAGTGACTGGCATTAATGTGTTTGTATAAACCTTGCTGCAAATTAAGTTCAGATAAAGAGATAGTTTCAAATTTATTTCCTTTAATGAGGTTTTTTAACCTTTACCACTCTCTGTGCAAATTCAGCAGAAGACAATTTGATAGTTTTCTATTATTTGCTTTTCCAGAAAACCAGGTTTGACATTTCAGGGCTTTAATGACTAACTTAAAGCCATGTCGTAAGAAAATGATTGTTTTTGCATGTGCGGACAACGAAGGCCCAGATCAGCCTGTGCATCCCTCAGCATATCCATGCGATCTTATCAGTCTGTTGCTGTCTGTTCATGTATTCTGCTGTATCTAATACATATATAGCGAAGGTTTTGAAAAAAAAAATAAATAAATATACAGCATTCTAGGGTAATGACTTAAAAGACAAATATAATAAAACGTGAACAATAAAAATAATAAATGAATAAGTAAAGAATTACAATACGATTATTCGAATATACATGTTCCATCATCAGATTTCGAACTCACGCCTAGAAGATTTGACCACTGCGTCCAGTTTGATCAACTGTTCTCAAGTGGACATCCATAACCCCTCGGCTATTTTGGCCCGATAGTCCTTGGCATTATTATTTATTTAAATAGTTGTTTTGTAAAGGGAGCTAATGCGTTGTTTGATACTGAAATGAGACCATCTGGCACAATAATAAGCTCTATTCTAACACTGAAGCTGATGTCATTTATTATTTATAAATAATGTTTTCATTAGAAGACTTTTTGTTAAAGCGAAACAAAGTTGTTAATAACTGGGCGCTAATATCCTCTCATTGCGCTCTGGAGATACCATTTAGAATTAATATTTTATGTGTATTTATCGTGCTCAGGTCAAACTACTGTATTTCCTACGAGTCGTTAAGTTAGATTCTGTCTAGAGTTGTCTGGGCGGTCATGAACGGGATCTGCATTCTCGTTCCTCAAGCGAATTTCTCCGATGGAGGATTCGCAAAGTTAGCTCCCCTTCCCCGTACTATTTTTCTATTTCTTTTTATTTTTTTTTTATTTTTATTTTATTTTATTTGTTTTTACTGGCCGGGTTCTGGGACTTGTGGGACGCCATTATCTTTTTAGTTTGTAATGGGTGTTCTTGGTAGGGGGTAGAGAAAAGGAATAATAGAAAAAAAAAAGGTCAGATATTTCTTTCAGAGCAAATCACGATGATGTCATGAGTGTTACAATGCCCTTGTAGAAACTAATTTCAAGTGTTTGTCATCATATTTATATTAACAAGCACAACACAAAATGCACTAAAATACCCACAAGTCTATTATTCTCAGCTGCTACTCAATGCAACAGTTTATTACACAAGCACAACGCAATGTTTCCCGTGTAGAAACAATTAAGCCCGCAACTCTGCACACACTAACTAGTTATTCATTTGTTGAAGATTAGTTTTGCAAGCGCTAATATTTCCGTTTGTATGCAGTTTGCCTTGGCAAGAGTTTCCTCCGTGCTTTGTCAACAGTCTCACAATGAACACACATGAGTCATGCATGTTTTTAAACTAAGCGAACGAACATTTCTAGCAGAAAGTATGTATCTGTGTAAGTGGCGTTTTGCAGCTCAGAATATGTGGACGAACAGCCTGATGAAAATTTCAAACAAAATGTTTTGATCAGAAACAGTGGCTCTGTATGTTAGCGAAGTAAGCAGTGCTAGAAGATCGTGCAGATCATGAGCCCCAGGTTAAATGCCTGTTGCCGTGTTTACAGACATATAAACATGAAGTTTGTAAAAACAATTGTTCTTAATTTCCATTTAACATGTTATAAGCGTATAAAAGGTTCGTGTCAGCATGACCAAACGCTACAGAAAAGACGCGGCAAAGGGTGAACCGACTGTCGACTCCCAAGAACCAAGCATAATACATAGGAGTACTCGCAGCGTTTGAGGCAAGAGGAAAATGTGGTGCAAATGACTCAAAACATTTTAACGCATGCCTGAAAAACGAAAGCAGGAAACTTTTAAGAAGCTAAAATTCAAATGATGTCATTTATCTCTTGTCGTGATAAAATGAACTTTTCTAGAAACGAAAGTCCAGATCTGCCTTCGTATCCTTCGAAGCGAATCCAGGTTATTCGAGCATGGCCTTCGCTGTCCTTTCACATATTCTATTTAAAGTGTCCGATGATTCTATTAGAGAACAAAAATACCTGATTTGACATTACAGGGGCGGATCCAGAATTACTTGTGAGGGGAAGGGGTGGGGGTGAGGGCTCGATTTGATCAAATGTCCGTACTTACCCTACGTACTTGGAAAGACAGGCCTGAGCAAACAGTGTAGATTCAGATCAGACGCCGGAAAATGCGGCGTCTGATCTGGGTCCACACTGTTTGCCACTCATCCTGCAATTTTGCACAGAGTCTTACTCGCAGGTTATCAAGTGGACTTGAAGATAAGTATAAGGTGAAAATAAGGGATGTGAATATTTAGGGTAAATACGGTATCCAAAATTTATCCATAATTTCCCATGAAAATGAATTTTTGATTCAAAGGCTGGGGGTGGGGGTGCTCGACTGAAGCCCCCAAACCCCCTCCGTCCTTGATTATACATATCCGCCGACTGACTACTGTTTTCTTTTCAAAGTTTTATATTACCTTCAAGACATATCCGAGTCATGTCATAGGAAAGGGCGTCTGCAGAACATTAGACTGGCTCCAGTCGTTTTTGTTTTATATCTATTTCTCTCTTTCTCTACATTATTTTTTTTATCATGATCCTCTTTAATCCAACTTCAAGTTACCTATGGCTGAACAAAAACCTTTCTTTCTAGCCAAGGGACTGAAGTAAACAAACATTCTACAAGCTATACAAGTGTTGTGCCCCCTCAAAAAAAAAGAAGAAAAAGAAAGAAAAGAAAAATAAAGAAAGGGTCTGGGGCCAGACTAGCAGAACATATGCAAAATGAAAAATGATCAGGCACAGAAAAAGAAGAAGAAGAAAAAATAAATTAAAAGAAATAAAATAAAATAAAAATACATGAAAACTCTACAGCACCCGCTAGTGTTAGGCGTTCACCCATCCAGGCACTAACTGGGTTGGCGTTGCTTAACTTCATTGAGAAGATCAGATTTCTTTGGAACGCATACTCATTGATATGAGTGACAAAGTAATGAGGAAAAAAGACAGGTACAATAATGACAGGTACAATAAATAAATAAATAAATAAATGAAAAATACACGAACATTCTACAGAACACTGCTGTGTAAGGATATCACCCATCCGAGTACTAACCGGGTTGGCGTTGCTTAACTTCATTGAAAAGACGAGAGCTCTTTGTTTCTACCCAATACAGACAGACATACAGAAGTGTAATAATTTAAGCATTTTATAAACTTGACGACATGTACATGTACCGAAGAGCTAGCGTGCGTTTCGCGCATTATGGTCCCCTTGGATTAGTGGTGTAAATAAAAATAAACTACATGCCTACATTAATTGAACATTTAATTTATTTTACGTACTAACGAGTGAAGCAGAATGCAGGTTTGAAAAAGGTCGCAGGTACTAGAATCAAATGTTTCGTATATATTATTTTCTCGCACTGCGCACCGTTTAACCTTTACCACTCTCAGGGCTAATTCAGCAGACGACAAATTGATGATATTTTTCTTATTTTTTACCAAAAAACAGAATTTGACAGTTCATCGCAAATAGTCTGGAGACAATTTACATGAAATGTCAAATCCCGTTTCTGGGAAAAATAAGAAAAAATAGTTAAAAAATGTCGTTTGCTGGAAAAAAAATGCCCCAGAGTATTAGGCGTTAATGTTGTTGGTTGATCACCCGCGATCTCGCATTCGGATGCGTATGATGTTTTGGGTCTTTGTTGATCGCATCGGCATATTGCACTTTCACATACCGAAATACCGCAATAACCCTAAGTATTGAGACAGGCATACCTGA
Organism: Anodontia alba; assembly: GCA_964016985.1. Lineage (NCBI taxonomy): Eukaryota > Metazoa > Mollusca > Bivalvia > Lucinida > Lucinidae > Anodontia > Anodontia alba. The sequence continues at coordinate 8,505,107 of OZ024836.1, read as the reverse complement.
GAAAACAGTTTAGACCTTGATCAGACGCCGCAGAACCCGGTGTCCGATCAGGGTCTTCACTGTTTGCCACTCATCCAGCAACGAGTGTAGACCAAGATCACACTTAAAGAAGTTAGTCTGGTTTTACCTTTTTGGTGTACTTGTTTCCCTTATTAGCCATCATCATTCATTTCGTATGGAAAGCATGGAAAACAGGCAAATAAACCAGTGCAGTCTCCGATTCTAATCATTAATCAGTATTTTTATGATCACTATTAATCATATATATTGTATCTGAACAGTTTTGGTTCAGATCTTCGTCACTATATTGAAAACCAAAATGTAGACGAAATGGGAATTACCCTCAAAATTTGAGTACATGGAATGGGAATAAAAACAGTAGACAAAATGGGAATAGACGAAATTTTGATGTACACTAGAGCCGGAAAACTTTTCCTTCATTCACAGCAGCTTGTGTTTATCTATGCGCAATCATTCCTGTGCGAACGGTTTCATAATACTCATTAAGTGTACTTTGTGATGATATAATTTATAAATTACTGTCCTTAAAGGAAAACCGGTGTTTGTTATGAGAAGAAATGGAACCGCCATCAAAATGTAAAGAATATATAGTATATTCACAGGAGAAAAAATTCAGACGATCTTGGTCGCTTGCACACTAATTTGCTTTTCAGACAAATTCGATACTGCGAACAAGTTTATAAACAAAAATGTATGCCTTTTATACAGGTATATTCCCCTTCCCGCCCCCCCCCCCCCCCCCGACCCCGACCCCCTGCCCTCTCGATTAATCTTAAAATGGTCTTTTTGATACTTTCTGTATTATGCTTTAAATCATTTATCACTTCGTGATAGTTCGTTTTTTAATTCCTTTGATTGGCACGGAACCGCAGGAGGATTGTATATTCGGCTGACACTTGCTTTGGGCTATATTGTAAAATGACGGAAACAGTCGGAGTTGACTTTACCTGTGCGGCCCAGATCGCCACTAATCCCATCAAGATTGTTGACAAGATTTCTCCCATATGACTGTCACAAAATTCAATGCAGCATCTAATCAGGATCGACACTGCTAGTCTCTCGTCCAGCACTTCTTGGACTCATGAATAGTTAGCCAAATTGACGTTTCCAATTATTAGGGCATGTATGTTAAGAGTTGAAGTGTCTGAATATTTAGGGGAAACGTCGTCAAATGGAAGATCCCTTTGCTGACTGCGCGGATGCACATATGGTTCGGAGTATTCATTGTTTGCATATGTCAGGTTGGCCCTTTTCTCCTACGTCGATTTATATTACTACTGCCTCTGCTACTACTACTACTATAACTACTACCGCTACTACTTCTAATTGCAGTAATGATAAGTGTCCGAATATGAGAAATGGGACTTTTCACAACTGAGGAGAGCTTGCATTAGCTACCATTCGGTAATGATAATACGGTAATAATCCTAAGTATTGGGACATGCGGTCCTGCACAAACATTGTATACCCTGATCAGACGCTGAATCTGATCAGGGTCTATACTATTTTCCACTCATTCAGCAACACGTTAGACATATAAATTGTAAGCAAAATTATAATAATAAAAGTTATAGAATGCATGCATGCAAACATACATACATGTATGCATGCATACATGTATATATTCATGTATGGCTGGCACGCACGCACCAACCTACCTACCTACCGACCTACATACGCCGTGCGTGCATGCATGCGCGTTTGGATGTATGCTAGTGTGCATGAATTCTTGCATGTAATGCTGTTTGTCTTGTACACATACATGCGTTCATTTTCATCTATACCCAGAACAAGCTGCGCACCTCCGAAATCTTATCAGAGTCCAGTCTGCGCACCCTAATCAGGATCTTTACTGTTAGCATAAGATATACGTGTCCTTTTGTAATTTGAGCCGTCTCACATGAAAAGTGTACATCATATCAAGATCTCTAGCCTAGCAAACAATTCACATAAAATGTCAAGCCTAATTTTTTCCGAAAACGTATGTTAGAATGTTGCCATTTTTTGAATGATTATTTAAGGGTTAAAATATCCAAAGGACTCTTCCGTCATCTACGCATTTAATTTTCAGCATGTTAACGGTTAAAATCGGGAATAAAACAGAATACACAAAAAGAATCACAGAAACCTTTACATCTATCTACACTTAATAGTAATGGGGAACTTCCAGGGGAGGCAACTCCGGTAGAAATTGATGCCCTCCCTTTGGAAAATGGGACAACTCTAAAACGAATGGATTTGCTTCCATAAGGAGCAAATATTTTCTGATAAAGTTGTCTCATACAATCTTTACAGATCATCTATCCGTTTCCATTCGATACGGACAGACATGTGAAAGTGTACACAATAATTTTATAAACTTGATTACTTGAATTTGACTGCCGCCATCGGGAGCTAGCGTGCTTTTTTCGCATTATTACACCTCTGAACTATTGTTGTAAGTAAAACTGAACCACATCCCTACATTAATTGAACATTTGATTTATATAATGTGCTAACGAGTGAAACAGAATGCAGGTTTGAACTAGGTGCGCAGGTACTAGACTCAGATGTTTCGTCATGTATGAAACAATAATTCTATGTATTATTTTTTAGCAATGCGTAAGGTTCAATGTCTTTCTCTCGATCTCTGCAATCGGATGCGTATGCTGTTTAGGGTCTTTACTGTTCTCACGCGGCGTATTGTCCCTTTCATATGGTTGAAGGACTTGATATGGCAAGGCGGGGTGCAGGGGGATGGGGGTGAGGGTTGGGGAAGGGGAGGGGGAGGGATTCGCTATGTTGTAATATGCTGCTGTGGTGGTGAAATGTATTGTAGCGCGTGGAGGCTGGATCCCAGGATATCCTATATCATGTCAGTTCAGAGACTTATAATTCTACTAACGGGGCTATATGTTGCTTGAAACGACTTACAGGAGGAAATGTCATATCATTGGCTAGCTGAATCCAGCAGTGACTGGCATTAATGTGTTTGTATAAACCTTGCTGCAAATTAAGTTCAGATAAAGAAATAGTTTCAAATTTATTTCCTTTAATGAGGTTTTTTAACCTTTACCACTCTCTGTGCAAATTCAGCAGAAGACAATTTGATAGTTTTCTATTATTTGCTTTTCCAGAAAACCAGGTTTGACATTTCAGGGCTTTAATGACTAACTTAAAGCCATGTCGTAAGAAAATGATTGTTTTTGCATGTGCGGACAACGAAGGCCCAGATCAGCCTGTGCATCCCTCAGCATATCCATGCGATCTTATCAGTCTGTTGCTGTCTGTTCATGTATTCTGCTGTATCTAATACATATATAGCGAAGGTTTTGAAAAAAAAAAATAAATAAATATACAGCATTCTAGGGTAATGACTTAAAAGACAAATATAATAAAACGTGAACAATAAAAATAATAAAGGAATAAGTAAAGAATTACAATACGATTATTCGAATATACATGTTCCATCATCAGATTTCGAACTCACGCCTAGAAGATTTGACCACTGCGTCCAGTTTGATCAACTGTTCTCAAGTGGACATCCATAACCCCTCGGCTATTTTGGCCCGATAGTCCTTGGCATTATTATTTATTTAAATAGTTGTTTTGTAAAGGGAGCTAATGCGTTGTTTGATACTGAAATGAGACCATCTGGCACAATAATAAGCTCTATTCTAACACTGAAGCTGATGTCATTTATTATTTATAAATAATGTTTTCATTAGAAGACTTTTTGTTAAAGCGAAACAAAGTTGTTAATAACTGGGCGCTAATATCCTCTCATTGCGCTCTGGAGATACCATTTAGAATTAATATTTTATGTGTATTTATCGTGCTCAGGTCAAACTACTGTATTTCCTACGAGTCGTTAAGTTAGATTCTGTCTAGAGTTGTCTGGGCGGTCATGAACGGGATCTGCATTCTCGTTCCTCAAGCGAATTTCTCCGATGGAGGATTCGCAAAGTTAGCTCCCCTTCCCCGTACTATTTTTCTATTTCTTTTTTTTTTTTTTTTTTTATTTTATTTGTTTTTACTGGCCGGGTTCTGGGACTTGTGGGACGCCATTATCTTTTTAGTTTGTAATGGGTGTTCTTGGTAGGGGGTAGAGAAAAGGAATAATAGAAAAAAAAAAAGGTCAGATATTTCTTTCAGAGCAAATCACGATGATGTCATGAGTGTTACAATGCCCTTGTAGAAACTAATTTCAAGTGTTTGTCATCATATTTATATTAACAAGCACAACACAAAATGCACTAAAATACCCACAAGTCTATTATTCTCAGCTGCTACTCAATGCAACAGTTTATTACACAAGCACAACGCAATGTTTCCCGTGTAGAAACAATTAAGCCCGCAACTCTGCACACACTAACTAGTTATTCATTTGTTGAAGATTAGTTTTGCAAGCGCTAATATTTCCGTTTGTATGCAGTTTGCCTTGGCAAGAGTTTCCTCCGTGCTTTGTCAACAGTCTCACAATGAACACACATGAGTCATGCATGTTTTTAAACAAAGCGAACGAACATTTCTAGCAGAAAGTATGTATCTGTGTAAGTGGCGTTTTGCAGCTCAGAATATGTGGACGAACAGCCTGATGTAAATTTCAAACAAAATGTTTTGATCAGAAATAGTGGCTCTGTATGTTAGCGGAGTAGGCAGTGCTAGAAGATCGTGCAGATCATGAGCCCCAGGTTAAATGCCTGTTGCCGTGTTTACAGACATATAAACATTAAAAACAATTGTGAAAACAATTGTTCTTAATTTCCATTTAACATGTTATAAGCGTATAAAAGGTTCGTGTCAGCATGACCAAACGCTACAGAAAAGACGCGGCAAAGGGTGAACCGACTGTCGACTCCCAAGAACCAAGCATAATACATAGGAGTACTCGCAGCGTTTGAGGCAAGAGGAAAATGTGGTGCAAATGACTCAAAACATTCTAACGCATGCCTGAAAAACGAAAGCAGGAAACGTTTAAGAACCTAAAATTCAAATGATGTCATTTATCTCTTGTCGTGATAAAATGAACTTTTCTAGAAACGAAAGTCCAGATCTGCCTTCGTATCCTTCGAAGCGAATCCAGGTTATTCGAGCATGGCCTTCGCTGTCCTTTCACATATTCTATTTAAAGTGTCCGATGATTCTATTAGAGAACAAAAATACCTGATTTGACTTTACAGGGGCGGATCCAGAATTACTTGTGAGGGGAAGGGGTGGGGGTGAGGGCTCGATTTGATCAAATGTCCGTACTTACCCTACGTATTTGGAAAGACAGGCCTGAGCAAACTGTAGATTCAGATCAGACGCCGGAAAATGCGGCGTCTGATCTGGGTCCACACTGTTTGCCACTCATCCTGCAATTTTGCACAGAGTCTTACTCGCAGGTTATCAAGTGGACTTGAAGATAAGTATAAGGTGAAAATAAGGGATGTGAATATTTAGGGTAAATACGGTATCCAAAATTTATCCATAATTTCCCATGAAAATGAATTTTTGATTCAAAGGCTGGGGGTGGGGGTGCTCGACTGAAGCCCCCAAACCCCCTCCGTCCTTGATTATACATATCCGCCGACTGACTACTGTTTTCTTTTCAAAGTTTTATATTACCTTCAAGACATATCCGAGTCATGTCATAGGAAAGGGCGTCTGCAGAACATTAGACTGGCTCCAGTCGTTTTTGTTTTATATCTATTTCTCTCTTTCTCTACATTATTTTTTTTTATCATGATCCTCTTTAATCCAACTTCAAGTTACCTATGGCTGAACAAAAACCTTTCTTTCTAGCCAAGGGACTGAAGTAAACAAACATTCTACAAGCTATACAAGTGTTGTGCCCCCTCAAAAAAAAAGAAGAAAAAGAAAGAAAAGAAAAATAAAGAAAGGGTCTGGGGCCAGACTAGCAGAACATATGCAAAATGAAAAAATGATCAGGCACAGAAAAAGAAGAAGAAAAAAAATAAATTAAAAAAAAAATAAAATAAAGTAAAAATACATGAAAACTCTACAGCACCCGCTGGTGTTAGGCGTTCACCCATCCAGGCACTAACTGGGTTGGCGTTGCTTAACTTCATTGAGAAGATCAGATTTCTTTGGAACGCATACTCATTGATATGAGTGACAAAGTAATGAGGAAAAAAGACAGGTACAATAATGACAGGTACAATAAATAAATAAATAAATAAATGAAAAATACACGAACATTCTACAGAACACTGCTGTGTAAGGATATCACCCATCCGAGTACTAACCGGGTTGGCGTTGCTTAACTTCATTGAAAAGACGAGAGCTCTTTGTTTCTACCCAATACAGACAGACATACAGAAGTGTAATAATTTAAGCATTTTATAAACTTGACGACATGTACATGTACCGAAGAGCTAGCGTGCGTTTCGCGCATTATGGTCCCCTTGGATTAGTGTTGTAAATAAAAATAAACTACATGCCTACATTAATTGAACATTTAATTTATTTTACGTACTAACGAGTGAAGCAGAATGCAGGTTTGAAAAAGGTCGCAGGTACGACAAATTGATGATATTTTTCTTATTTTTTACCGAAAAACAGAATTTGACAGTTCATCGCAAATTGTCTGGAGACAATTAACATGAAATGACAAATCCCGTTTCTGGGAAAAATAAGAAAAAATAGTTAAAAAATGTCGTTTGCTGGAAAAAAAATGCCCCAGAGTATTAGGCGTTAATGTTTTTGGTTGATCACCCGCGATCTCGCATTCGGATGCGTATGATGTTTTGGGTCTTTGTTGATCGCATCGGCATATTGCACTTTCACATACCGAAATACCGCAATAACCCTAAGTATTGAGACAGGCATACCTGAGAAAACAGTTTAGACCTTGATCAGACGCCGAAGAACCCGTGTCCGATCAGGGTCTACACTGTTTGCCACTCATCCAGCAACGAGTGTAGACCAAGATCACACTTAAAGAAGTTAGTCTGGTTTTACCTTTTTTGGTGTACTTGTTTCCCTTATTATCCATCATCATTCATTTCGTATGGAAAGCATGGAAAACAGGCAAATAAACCAGTGCAGTCTCCGATTCTAATCATTAATCAGTATTTTTATGATCACTATTAATCATATATATTGTATCTGAACAGTTTTGGTTCAGATCTTGGTCATTATATTGAAAAACAAAATGTAGACGAAATGGGAATTACCCTCAGAATTTGAGTACATGGAATGGGAATAAAAACAGTAGACAAAATGGGAATAGACGAAATTTTGATGTACACTAGAGCCGGAAAACTTTTCCTTCATTCACAGCAGCTTGTGTTTATCTATGCGCTATCATTCCTGTGCGAACGGTTTCATAATACTCATTAAGTGTACTTTGTGATGATATAATTTATAAATTACTGTCCTTAAAGGAAAACCGGTGTTTGTTATGAGAAGAAATGGAACCGCCATCAAAATGTAAAGAATATATAGTATATTCACAGGAGAAAAAATTCAGACGATCTTGGTCGCTTGCACACTAATTTGCTTTTCAGACAAATTCGATACTGCGAACAAGTTTATAAACAAAAATGTATGCCCCCCTCCCCCACGCCCCCCCCCCCCCCCCCCCGTCTCGATTAATCTTAAAATGGTCTTTTTGATACTTTCTGTATTATGCTTTAAATCATTTATCACTTCGTGATAGTTCGTTTTTTAATTCCTTTGATTGGCACGGAACCGCAGGAGGATTGTATATTCGGCTGACACTTGCTTTGGGCTATATTGTAAAATGACGGAAACAGTCGGAGTTGACTTTACCTGTGCGGCCCAGATCGCCACTAATCCCATCAAGATTGTTGACAAGATTTCTCCCATATGACTGTCACAAAATTCAATGCAGCATCTAATCAGGATCGACACTGCTAGTCTCTCGTCCAGCACTTCTTGGACTCATGAATAGTTAGCCAAATTGACGTTTCCAATTATTAGGGCATGTATGTTAAGAGTTGAAGTGTCTGAATATTTAGGGGAAACGTCGTCAAATGGAAGATCCCTTTGCTGACTGCGCGGATGCACATATGGTTCGGAGTATTCATTGTTTGCATATGTCAGGTTGGCCCTTTTCTCCTACGTCGATTTATATTACTACTGCCTCTGCTACTACTACTACTATAACTACTACCGCTACTACTTCTAATTGCAGTAATGATAAGTGTCCGAATATGAGAAATGGGACTTTTCACAACTGAGGAGAGCTTGCATTAGCTACCATTCGGTAATGATAATACGGTAATAATCCTAAGTATTGGGACATGCGGTCCTGCACAAACATTGTATACCCTGATCAGACGCTGAATCTGATCAGGGTCTATACTATTTTCCACTCATTCAGCAACACGTTAGACATATAAATTGTAAGCAAAATTATAATAATAAAAGTTATAGAATGCATGCATGCAAACATACATACATGTATGCATGCATACATGTATATATTCATGTATGGCTGGCACGCACGCACCAACCTACCTACCTACCGACCTACATACGCCGTGCGTGCATGCATGCGCGTTTGGATGTATGCTAGTGTGCATGAATTCTTGCATGTAATGCTGTTTGTCTTGTACACATACATGCGTTCATTTTCATCTATACCCAGAACAAGCTGCGCACCTCCGAAATCTTATCAGAGTCCAGTCTGCGCACCCTAATCAGGATCTTTACTGTTAGCATAAGATATACGTGTCCTTTTGTAATTTGAGCCGTCTCACATGAAAAGTGTACATCATATCAAGATCTCTAGCCTAGCAAACAATTCACATAAAATGTCAAGCCTAATTTTTTCCGAAAACGTATGTTAGAATGTTGCCATTTTTTGAATGATTATTTAAGGGTTAAAATATCCAAAGGACTCTTCCGTCATCTACGCATTTAATTTTCAGCATGTTAACGGTTAAAATCGGGAATAAAACAGAATACACAAAAAGAATCACAGAAACCTTTACATCTATCTACACTTAATAGTAATGGGGAACTTCCAGGGGAGGCAACTCCGGTAGAAATTGATGCCCTCCCTTTGGAAAATGGGACAACTCTAAAACGAATGGATTTGCTTCCATAAGGAGCAAATATTTTCTGATAAAGTTGTCTCATACAATCTTTACAGATCATCTATCCGTTTCCATTCGATACGGACAGACATGTGAAAGTGTACACAATAATTTTATAAACTTGATTACTTGAATTTGACTGCCGCCATCGGGAGCTAGCGTGCTTTTTTCGCATTATTACACCTCTGAACTATTGTTGTAAGTAAAACTGAACCACATCCCTACATTAATTGAACATTTGATTTATATAATGTGCTAACGAGTGAAACAGAATGCAGGTTTGAACTAGGTGCGCAGGTACTAGACTCAGATGTTTCGTCATGTATGAAACAATAATTCTATGTATTATTTTTTAGCAATGCGTAAGGTTCAATGTCTTTCTCTCGATCTCTGCAATCGGATGCGTATGCTGTTTAGGGTCTTTACTGTTCTCACGCGGCGTATTGTCCCTTTCATATGGTTGAAGGACTTGATGTGGCAAGGCGGGGTGCAGGGGGATGGGGGTGAGGGTTGGGGAAGGGGAGGGGGGGGGGATTCGCTATGTTGTAATATGCTGCTGTGGTGGTGAAATGTATTGTAGCGCGTGGAGGCTGGATCCCAGGATATCCTATATCATGTCAGTTCAGAGACTTATAATTCTACTAACGGGGCTATATGTTGCTTGAAACGACTTACAGGAGGAAATGTCATATCATTGGCTAGCTGAATCCAGCAGTGACTGGCATTAATGTGTTTGTATAAACCTTGCTGCAAATTAAGTTCAGATAAAGAAATAGTTTCAAATTTATTTCCTTTAATGAGGTTTTTTAACCTTTACCACTCTCTGTGCAAATTCAGCAGAAGACAATTTGATAGTTTTCTATTATTTGCTTTTCCAGAAAACCAGGTTTGACATTTCAGGGCTTTAATGACTAACTTAAAGCCATGTCGTAAGAAAATGATTGTTTTTGCATGTGCGGACAACGAAGGCCCAGATCAGCCTGTGCATCCCTCAGCATATCCATGCGATCTTATCAGTCTGTTGCTGTCTGTTCATGTATTCTGCTGTATCTAATACATATATAGCGAAGGTTTTGAAAAAAAAAAATAAATAAATATACAGCATTCTAGGGTAATGACTTAAAAGACAAATATAATAAAACGTGAACAATAAAAATAATAAAGGAATAAGTAAAGAATTACAATACGATTATTCGAATATACATGTTCCATCATCAGATTTCGAACTCACGCCTAGAAGATTTGACCACTGCGTCCAGTTTGATCAACTGTTCTCAAGTGGACATCCATAACCCCTCGGCTATTTTGGCCCGATAGTCCTTGGCATTATTATTTATTTAAATAGTTGTTTTGTAAAGGGAGCTAATGCGTTGTTTGATACTGAAATGAGACCATCTGGCACAATAATAAGCTCTATTCTAACACTGAAGCTGATGTCATTTATTATTTATAAATAATGTTTTCATTAGAAGACTTTTTGTTAAAGCGAAACAAAGTTGTTAATAACTGGGCGCTAATATCCTCTCATTGCGCTCTGGAGATACCATTTAGAATTAATATTTTATGTGTATTTATCGTGCTCAGGTCAAACTACTGTATTTCCTACGAGTCGTTAAGTTAGATTCTGTCTAGAGTTGTCTGGGCGGTCATGAACGGGATCTGCATTCTCGTTCCTCAAGCGAATTTCTCCGATGGAGGATTCGCAAAGTTAGCTCCCCTTCCCCGTACTATTTTTCTATTTCTTTTTTTTTTTTATTTTATTTTATTTGTTTTTACTGGCCGGGTTCTGGGACTTGTGGGACGCCATTATCTTTTTAGTTTGTAATGGGTGTTCTTGGTAGGGGGTAGAGAAAAGGAATAATAGAAAAAAAAAAGGTCAGATATTTCTTTCAGAGCAAATCACGATGATGTCATGAGTGTTACAATGCCCTTGTAGAAACTAATTTCAAGTGTTTGTCATCATATTTATATTAACAAGCACAACACAAAATGCACTAAAATACCCACAAGTCTATTATTCTCAGCTGCTACTCAATGCAACAGTTTATTACACAAGCACAACGCAATGTTTCCCGTGTAGAAACAATTAAGCCCGCAACTCTGCACACACTAACTAGTTATTCATTTGTTGAAGATTAGTTTTGCAAGCGCTAATATTTCCGTTTGTATGCAGTTTGCCTTGGCAAGAGTTTCCTCCGTGCTTTGTCAACAGTCTCACAATGAACACACATGAGTCATGCATGTTTTTAAACAAAGCGAACGAACATTTCTAGCAGAAAGTATGTATCTGTGTAAGTGGCGTTTTGCAGCTCAGAATATGTGGACGAACAGCCTGATGAAAATTTCAAACAAAATGTTTTGATCAGAAATAGTGGCTCTGTATGTTAGCGGAGTAGGCAGTGCTAGAAGATCGTGCAGATCATGAGCCCCAGGTTAAATGCCTGTTGCCGTGTTTACAGACATATAAACATTAAAAACAATTGTGAAAACAATTGTTCTTAATTTCCATTTAACATGTTATAAGCGTATAAAAGGTTCGTGTCAGCATGACCAAACGCTACAGAAAAGACGCGGCAAAGGGTGAACCGACTGTCGACTCCCAAGAACCAAGCATAATACATAGGAGTACTCGCAGCGTTTGAGGCAAGAGGAAAATGTGGTGCAAATGACTCAAAACATTCTAACGCATGCCTGAAAAACGAAAGCAGGAAACGTTTAAGAACCTAAAATTCAAATGATGTCATTTATCTCTTGTCGTGATAAAATGAACTTTTCTAGAAACGAAAGTCCAGATCTGCCTTCGTATCCTTCGAAGCGAATCCAGGTTATTCGAGCATGGCCTTCGCTGTCCTTTCACATATTCTATTTAAAGTGTCCGATGATTCTATTAGAGAACAAAAATACCTGATTTGACTTTACAGGGGCGGATCCAGAATTACTTGTGAGGGGAAGGGGTGGGGGTGAGGGCTCGATTTGATCAAATGTCCGTACTTACCCTACGTATTTGGAAAGACAGGCCTGAGCAAACTGTAGATTCAGATCAGACGCCGGAAAATGCGGCGTCTGATCTGGGTCCACACTGTTTGCCACTCATCCTGCAATTTTGCACAGAGTCTTACTCGCAGGTTATCAAGTGGACTTGAAGATAAGTATAAGGTGAAAATAAGGGATGTGAATATTTAGGGTAAATACGGTATCCAAAATTTATCCATAATTTCCCATGAAAATGAATTTTTGATTCAAAGGCTGGGGGTGGGGGTGCTCGACTGAAGCCCCCAAACCCCCTCCGTCCTTGATTATACATATCCGCCGACTGACTACTGTTTTCTTTTCAAAGTTTTATATTACCTTCAAGACATATCCGAGTCATGTCATAGGAAAGGGCGTCTGCAGAACATTAGACTGGCTCCAGTCGTTTTTGTTTTATATCTATTTCTCTCTTTCTCTACATTATTTTTTTTTATCATGATCCTCTTTAATCCAACTTCAAGTTACCTATGGCTGAACAAAAACCTTTCTTTCTAGCCAAGGGACTGAAGTAAACAAACATTCTACAAGCTATACAAGTGTTGTGCCCCCTCAAAAAAAAAGAAGAAAAAGAAAGAAAAGAAAAATAAAGAAAGGGTCTGGGGCCAGACTAGCAGAACATATGCAAAATGAAAAAATGATCAGGCACAGAAAAAGAAGAAGAAAAAAAATAAATTAAAAAAAAATAAAATAAAGTAAAAATACATGAAAACTCTACAGCACCCGCTGGTGTTAGGCGTTCACCCATCCAGGCACTAACTGGGTTGGCGTTGCTTAACTTCATTGAGAAGATCAGATTTCTTTGGAACGCATACTCATTGATATGAGTGACAAAGTAATGAGGAAAAAAGACAGGTACAATAATGACAGGTACAATAAATAAATAAATAAATAAATGAAAAATACACGAACATTCTACAGAACACTGCTGTGTAAGGATATCACCCATCCGAGTACTAACCGGGTTGGCGTTGCTTAACTTCATTGAAAAGACGAGAGCTCTTTGTTTCTACCCAATACAGACAGACATACAGAAGTGTAATAATTTAAGCATTTTATAAACTTGACGACATGTACATGTACCGAAGAGCTAGCGTGCGTTTCGCGCATTATGGTCCCCTTGGATTAGTGTTGTAAATAAAAATAAACTACATGCCTACATTAATTGAACATTTAATTTATTTTACGTACTAACGAGTGAAGCAGAATGCAGGTTTGAAAAAGGTCGCAGGTACGACAAATTGATGATATTTTTCTTATTTTTTACCGAAAAACAGAATTTGACAGTTCATCGCAAATTGTCTGGAGACAATTAACATGAAATGACAAATCCCGTTTCTGGGAAAAATAAGAAAAAATAGTTAAAAAATGTCGTTTGCTGGAAAAAAAATGCCCCAGAGTATTAGGCGTTAATGTTTTTGGTTGATCACCCGCGATCTCGCATTCGGATGCGTATGATGTTTTGGGTCTTTGTTGATCGCATCGGCATATTGCACTTTCACATACCGAAATACCGCAATAACCCTAAGTATTGAGACAGGCATACCTGAGAAAACAGTTTAGACCTTGATCAGACGCCGAAGAACCCGTGTCCGATCAGGGTCTACACTGTTTGCCACTCATCCAGCAACGAGTGTAGACCAAGATCACACTTAAAGAAGTTAGTCTGGTTTTACCTTTTTTGGTGTACTTGTTTCCCTTATTATCCATCATCATTCATTTCGTATGGAAAGCATGGAAAACAGGCAAATAAACCAGTGCAGTCTCCGATTCTAATCATTAATCAGTATTTTTATGATCACTATTAATCATATATATTGTATCTGAACAGTTTTGGTTCAGATCTTGGTCATTATATTGAAAAACAAAATGTAGACGAAATGGGAATTACCCTCAGAATTTGAGTACATGGAATGGGAATAAAAACAGTAGACAAAATGGGAATAGACGAAATTTTGATGTACACTAGAGCCGGAAAACTTTTCCTTCATTCACAGCAGCTTGTGTTTATCTATGCGCTATCATTCCTGTGCGAACGGTTTCATAATACTCATTAAGTGTACTTTGTGATGATATAATTTATAAATTACTGTCCTTAAAGGAAAACCGGTGTTTGTTATGAGAAGAAATGGAACCGCCATCAAAATGTAAAGAATATATAGTATATTCACAGGAGAAAAAATTCAGACGATCTTGGTCGCTTGCACACTAATTTGCTTTTCAGACAAATTCGATACTGCGAACAAGTTTATAAACAAAAATGTATGCCCCCCTCCCCCACGCCCCCCCCCCCCCCCCCGTCTCGATTAATCTTAAAATGGTCTTTTTGATACTTTCTGTATTATGCTTTAAATCATTTATCACTTCGTGATAGTTCGTTTTTTAATTCCTTTGATTGGCACGGAACCGCAGGAGGATTGTATATTCGGCTGACACTTGCTTTGGGCTATATTGTAAAATGACGGAAACAGTCGGAGTTGACTTTACCTGTGCGGCCCAGATCGCCACTAATCCCATCAAGATTGTTGACAAGATTTCTCCCATATGACTGTCACAAAATTCAATGCAGCATCTAATCAGGATCGACACTGCTAGTCTCTCGTCCAGCACTTCTTGGACTCATGAATAGTTAGCCAAATTGACGTTTCCAATTATTAGGGCATGTATGTTAAGAGTTGAAGTGTCTGAATATTTAGGGGAAACGTCGTCAAATGGAAGATCCCTTTGCTGACTGCGCGGATGCACATATGGTTCGGAGTATTCATTGTTTGCATATGTCAGGTTGGCCCTTTTCTCCTACGTCGATTTATATTACTACTGCCTCTGCTACTACTACTACAATAACTACTACCGCTACTACTTCTAATTGCAGTAATGATAAGTGTCCGAATATGAGAAATGGGACTTTTCACAACTGAGGAGAGCTTGCATTAGCTACCATTCGGTAATGATAATACGGTAATAATCCTAAGTATTGGGACATGCGGTCCTGCACAAACATTGTATACCCTGATCAGACGCTGAATCTGATCAGGGTCTATACTATTTTCCACTCATTCAGCAACACGTTAGACATATAAATTGTAAGCAAAATTATAATAATAAAAGTTATAGAATGCATGCATGCAAACATACATACATGTATGCATGCATACATGTATATATTCATGTATGGCTGGCACGCACGCACCAACCTACCTACCTACCGACCTACATACGCCGTGCGTGCATGCATGCGCGTTTGGATGTATGCTAGTGTGCATGAATTCTTGCATGTAATGCTGTTTGTCTTGTACACATACATGCGTTCATTTTCATCTATACCCAGAACAAGCTGCGCACCTCCGAAATCTTATCAGAGTCCAGTCTGCGCACCCTAATCAGGATCTTTACTGTTAGCATAAGATATACGTGTCCTTTTGTAATTTGAGCCGTCTCACATGAAAAGTGTACATCATATCAAGATCTCTAGCCTAGCAAACAATTCACATAAAATGTCAAGCCTAATTTTTTCCGAAAACGTATGTTAGAATGTTGCCATTTTTTGAATGATTATTTAAGGGTTAAAATATCCAAAGGACTCTTCCGTCATCTACGCATTTAATTTTCAGCATGTTAACGGTTAAAATCGGGAATAAAACAGAATACACAAAAAGAATCACAGAAACCTTTACATCTATCTACACTTAATAGTAATGGGGAACTTCCAGGGGAGGCAACTCCGGTAGAAATTGATGCCCTCCCTTTGGAAAATGGGACAACTCTAAAACGAATGGATTTGCTTCCATAAGGAGCAAATATTTTCTGATAAAGTTGTCTCATACAATCTTTACAGATCATCTATCCGTTTCCATTCGATACGGACAGACATGTGAAAGTGTACACAATAATTTTATAAACTTGATTACTTGAATTTGACTGCCGCCATCGGGAGCTAGCGTGCTTTTTTCGCATTATTACACCTCTGAACTATTGTTGTAAGTAAAACTGAACCACATCCCTACATTAATTGAACATTTGATTTATATAATGTGCTAACGAGTGAAACAGAATGCAGGTTTGAACTAGGTGCGCAGGTACTAGACTCAGATGTTTCGTCATGTATGAAACAATAATTCTATGTATTATTTTTTAGCAATGCGTAAGGTTCAATGTCTTTCTCTCGATCTCTGCAATCGGATGCGTATGCTGTTTAGGGTCTTTACTGTTCTCACGCGGCGTATTGTCCCTTTCATATGGTTGAAGGACTTGATGTGGCAAGGCGGGGTGCAGGGGGATGGGGGTGAGGGTTGGGGAAGGGGAGGGGGAGGGATTCGCTATGTTGTAATATGCTGCTGTGGTGGTGAAATGTATTGTAGCGCGTGGAGGCTGGATCCCAGGATATCCTATATCATGTCAGTTCAGAGACTTATAATTCTACTAACGGGGCTATATGTTGCTTGAAACGACTTACAGGAGGAAATGTCATATCATTGGCTAGCTGAATCCAGCAGTGACTGGCATTAATGTGTTTGTATAAACCTTGCTGCAAATTAAGTTCAGATAAAGAAATAGTTTCAAATTTATTTCCTTTAATGAGGTTTTTTAACCTTTACCACTCTCTGTGCAAATTCAGCAGAAGACAATTTGATAGTTTTCTATTATTTGCTTTTCCAGAAAACCAGGTTTGACATTTCAGGGCTTTAATGACTAACTTAAAGCCATGTCGTAAGAAAATGATTGTTTTTGCATGTGCGGACAACGAAGGCCCAGATCAGCCTGTGCATCCCTCAGCATATCCATGCGATCTTATCAGTCTGTTGCTGTCTGTTCATGTATTCTGCTGTATCTAATACATATATAGCGAAGGTTTTGAAAAAAAAAAAATAAATAAATATACAGCATTCTAGGGTAATGACTTAAAAGACAAATATAATAAAACGTGAACAATAAAAATAATAAAGGAATAAGTAAAGAATTACAATACGATTATTCGAATATACATGTTCCATCATCAGATTTCGAACTCACGCCTAGAAGATTTGACCACTGCGTCCAGTTTGATCAACTGTTCTCAAGTGGACATCCATAACCCCTCGGCTATTTTGGCCCGATAGTCCTTGGCATTATTATTTATTTAAATAGTTGTTTTGTAAAGGGAGCTAATGCGTTGTTTGATACTGAAATGAGACCATCTGGCACAATAATAAGCTCTATTCTAACACTGAAGCTGATGTCATTTATTATTTATAAATAATGTTTTCATTAGAAGACTTTTTGTTAAAGCGAAACAAAGTTGTTAATAACTGGGCGCTAATATCCTCTCATTGCGCTCTGGAGATACCATTTAGAATTAATATTTTATGTGTATTTATCGTGCTCAGGTCAAACTACTGTATTTCCTACGAGTCGTTAAGTTAGATTCTGTCTAGAGTTGTCTGGGCGGTCATGAACGGGATCTGCATTCTCGTTCCTCAAGCGAATTTCTCCGATGGAGGATTCGCAAAGTTAGCTCCCCTTCCCCGTACTATTTTTCTATTTCTTTTTTTTTTTTATTTTATTTTATTTGTTTTTACTGGCCGGGTTCTGGGACTTGTGGGACGCCATTATCTTTTTAGTTTGTAATGGGTGTTCTTGGTAGGGGGTAGAGAAAAGGAATAATAGAAAAAAAAAAAAGGTCAGATATTTCTTTCAGAGCAAATCACGATGATGTCATGAGTGTTACAATGCCCTTGTAGAAACTAATTTCAAGTGTTTGTCATCATATTTATATTAACAAGCACAACACAAAATGCACTAAAATACCCACAAGTCTATTATTCTCAGCTGCTACTCAATGCAACAGTTTATTACACAAGCACAACGCAATGTTTCCCGTGTAGAAACAATTAAGCCCGCAACTCTGCACACACTAACTAGTTATTCATTTGTTGAAGATTAGTTTTGCAAGCGCTAATATTTCCGTTTGTATGCAGTTTGCCTTGGCAAGAGTTTCCTCCGTGCTTTGTCAACAGTCTCACAATGAACACACATGAGTCATGCATGTTTTTAAACAAAGCGAACGAACATTTCTAGCAGAAAGTATGTATCTGTGTAAGTGGCGTTTTGCAGCTCAGAATATGTGGACGAACAGCCTGATGAAAATTTCAAACAAAATGTTTTGATCAGAAATAGTGGCTCTGTATGTTAGCGGAGTAGGCAGTGCTAGAAGATCGTGCAGATCATGAGCCCCAGGTTAAATGCCTGTTGCCGTGTTTACAGACATATAAACATTAAAAACAATTGTGAAAACAATTGTTCTTAATTTCCATTTAACATGTTATAAGCGTATAAAAGGTTCGTGTCAGCATGACCAAACGCTACAGAAAAGACGCGGCAAAGGGTGAACCGACTGTCGACTCCCAAGAACCAAGCATAATACATAGGAGTACTCGCAGCGTTTGAGGCAAGAGGAAAATGTGGTGCAAATGACTCAAAACATTCTAACGCATGCCTGAAAAACGAAAGCAGGAAACGTTTAAGAACCTAAAATTCAAATGATGTCATTTATCTCTTGTCGTGATAAAATGAACTTTTCTAGAAACGAAAGTCCAGATCTGCCTTCGTATCCTTCGAAGCGAATCCAGGTTATTCGAGCATGGCCTTCGCTGTCCTTTCACATATTCTATTTAAAGTGTCCGATGATTCTATTAGAGAACAAAAATACCTGATTTGACTTTACAGGGGCGGATCCAGAATTACTTGTGAGGGGAAGGGGTGGGGGTGAGGGCTCGATTTGATCAAATGTCCGTACTTACCCTACGTATTTGGAAAGACAGGCCTGAGCAAACTGTAGATTCAGATCAGACGCCGGAAAATGCGGCGTCTGATCTGGGTCCACACTGTTTGCCACTCATCCTGCAATTTTGCACAGAGTCTTACTCGCAGGTTATCAAGTGGACTTGAAGATAAGTATAAGGTGAAAATAAGGGATGTGAATATTTAGGGTAAATACGGTATCCAAAATTTATCCATAATTTCCCATGAAAATGAATTTTTGATTCAAAGGCTGGGGGTGGGGGTGCTCGACTGAAGCCCCCAAACCCCCTCCGTCCTTGATTATACATATCCGCCGACTGACTACTGTTTTCTTTTCAAAGTTTTATATTACCTTCAAGACATATCCGAGTCATGTCATAGGAAAGGGCGTCTGCAGAATATTAGACTGGCTCCAGTCGTTTTTGTTTTATATCTATTTCTCTCTTTCTCTACATTATTTTTTTTTATCATGATCCTCTTTAATCCAACTTCAAGTTACCTATGGCTGAACAAAAACCTTTCTTTCTAGCCAAGGGACTGAAGTAAACAAACATTCTACAAGCTATACAAGTGTTGTGCCCCCTCAAAAAAAAAGAAGAAAAAGAAAGAAAAGAAAAATAAAGAAAGGGTCTGGGGCCAGACTAGCAGAACATATGCAAAATGAAAAAATGATCAGGCACAGAAAAAGAAGAAGAAAAAAAATAAATTAAAAAAAAATAAAATAAAGTAAAAATACATGAAAACTCTACAGCACCCGCTGGTGTTAGGCGTTCACCCATCCAGGCACTAACTGGGTTGGCGTTGCTTAACTTCATTGAGAAGATCAGATTTCTTTGGAACGCATACTCATTGATATGAGTGACAAAGTAATGAGGAAAAAAGACAGGTACAATAATGACAGGTACAATAAATAAATAAATAAATAAATGAAAAATACACGAACATTCTACAGAACACTGCTGTGTAAGGATATCACCCATCCGAGTACTAACCGGGTTGGCGTTGCTTAACTTCATTGAAAAGACGAGAGCTCTTTGTTTCTACCCAATACAGACAGACATACAGAAGTGTAATAATTTAAGCATTTTATAAACTTGACGACATGTACATGTACCGAAGAGCTAGCGTGCGTTTCGCGCATTATGGTCCCCTTGGATTAGTGGTGTAAATAAAAATAAACTACATGCCTACATTAATTGAACATTTAATTTATTTTACGTACTAACGAGTGAAGCAGAATGCAGGTTTGAAAAAGGTCGCAGGTACGACAAATTGATGATATTTTTCTTATTTTTTACCGAAAAACAGAATTTGACAGTTCATCGCAAATTGTCTGGAGACAATTAACATGAAATGTCAAATACCGTTTCTGGGAAAAATAAGAAAAAATAGTTAAAAAATGTCGTTTGCTGGAAAAAAAATGCCCCAGAGTATTAGGCGTTAATGTTTTTGGTTGATCACCCGCGATCTCGCATTCGGATGCGTATGATGTTTTGGGTCTTTGTTGATCGCATCGGCATATTGCACTTTCACATACCGAAATACCGCAATAACCCTAAGTATTGAGACAGGCATACCTGAGAAAACAGTTTAGACCTTGATCAGACGCCGCAGAACCCGGTGTCCGATCAGGGTCTACACTGTTTGCCACTCATCCAGCAACGAGTGTAGACCAAGATCACACTTAAAGAAGTTAGTCTGGTTTTACCTTTTTGGTGTACTTGTTTCCCTTATTATCCATCATCATTCATTTCGTATGGAAAGCATGGAAAACAGGCAAATAAACCAGTGCAGTCTCCGATTCTAATCATTAATCAGTATTTTTATGATCACTATTAATCATATATATTGTATCTGAACAGTTTTGGTTCAGATCTTGGTCATTATATTGAAAAACAAAATGTAGACGAAATGGGAATTACCCTCAGAATTTGAGTACATGGAATGGGAATAAAAACAGTAGACAAAATGGGAATAGACGAAATTTTGATGTACACTAGAGCCGGAAAACTTTTCCTTCATTCACAGCAGCTTGTGTTTATCTATGCGCTATCATTCCTGTGCGAACGGTTTCATAATACTCATTAAGTGTACTTTGTGATGATATAATTTATAAATTACTGTCCTTAAAGGAAAACCGGTGTTTGTTATGAGAAGAAATGGAACCGCCATCAAAATGTAAAGAATATATAGTATATTCACAGGAGAAAAAATTCAGACGATCTTGGTCGCTTGCACTCTAATTTGCTTTTCAGACAAATTCGATACTGCGAACAAGTTTATAAACAAAAATGTATGCCCCCCTCTCACCCCCCCGCCCCCCCCCCCCCGTCCCCCGTCTCGATTAATCTTAAAATGGTCTTTTTGATACTTTCGGTATTATGCTTTAAATCATTTATCACTTCGTGATAGTTCGTTTTTTAATTCCTTTGATTGGCACGGAACCGCAGGAGGATTGTATATTCGGCTGACACTTGCTTTGGGCTATATTGTAAAATGACGGAAACAGTCGGAGTTGACTTTACCTGTGCGGCCCAGATCGCCACTAATCCCATCAAGATTGATGACAAGATTTCTCCCATATGACTGTCACAAAATTCAATGCAGCATCTAATCAGGATCGACACTGCTAGTCTCTCGTCCAGCACTTCTTGGACTCATGAATAGTTAGCCAAATTGACGTTTCCAATTATTAGGGCATGTATGTTAAGAGTTGAAGTGTCTGAATATTTAGGGGAAACGTCGTCAAATGGAAGATCCCTTTGCTGACTGCGCGGATGCACATATGGTTCGGAGTATTCATTGTTTGCATATGTCAGGTTGGCCCTTTTCTCCTACGTCGATTTATATTACTACTGCCTCTGCTACTACTACTACTATAACTACTACCGCTACTACTTCTAATTGCAGTAATGATAAGTGTCCGAATATGAGAAATGGGACTTTTCACAACTGAGGAGAGCTTGCATTAGCTACCATTCGGTAATGATAATACGGTAATAATCCTAAGTATTGGGACATGCGGTCCTGCACAAACATTGTATACCCTGATCAGACGCTGAATCTGATCAGGGTCTATACTATTTTCCACTCATTCAGCAACACGTTAGACATATAAATTGTAAGCAAAATTATAATAATAAAAGTCATAGAATGCATGCATGCAAACATACATACATGCATGCATGCATACATGTATATATTCATGTATGGCTGGCACGCACGCACCAACCTACCTACCTACCTACCTACCGACCTACATACGCCGTGCGTGCATGCATGCGCGTTTGGATGTATGCTAGTGTGCATGAATTCTTGCATGTAATGCTGTTTGTCTTGTACACATACATGCGTTCATTTTCATCTATACCCAGAACAAGCTGCGCACCTCCGAAATCTTATCAGAGTCCAGTCTGCGCACCCTAATCAGGATCTTTACTGTTAGCATAAGATATACGTGTCCTTTTGTAATTTGAGCCGTCTCACATGAAAAGTGTACATCATATCAAGATCTCTAGCCTAGCAAACAATTCACATAAAATGTCAAGCCTAATTTTTTCCGAAAACGTATGTTAGAATGTTGCCATTTTTTGAATGATTATTTAAGGGTTAAAATATCCAAAGGACTCTTCCGTCATCTACGCATTTAATTTTCAGCATGTTAACGGTTAAAATCGGGAATAAAACAGAATACACAAAAAGAATCACAGAAACCTTTACATCTATCTACACTTAATAGTAATGGGGAACTTCCAGGGGAGGCAACTCCGGTAGAAATTGATGCCCTCCCTTTGGAAAATGGGACAACTCTAAAACGAATGGATTTGCTTCCATAAGGAGCAAATATTTTCTGATAAAGTTGTCTCATACAATCTTTACAGATCATCTATCCGTTTCCATTCGATACGACAGACATGTGAAAGTGTACACAATAATTTTATAAACTTGATTACTTGAATTTGACTGCCGCCATCGGGAGCTAGCGTGCTTTTTTCGCATTATTACACCTCTGAACTATTGTTGTAAGTAAAACTGAACCACATCCCTACATTAATTGAACATTTGATTTATATAATGTGCTAACGAGTGAAACAGAATGCAGGTTTGAACTAGGTGCGCAGGTACTAGACTCAGATGTTTCGTCATGTATGAAACAATAATTCTATGTATTATTTTTTAGCAATGCGTAAGGTTCAATGTCTTTCTCTCGATCTCTGCAATCGGATGCGTATGCTGTTTAGGGTCTTTACTGTTCTCACGCGGCGTATTGTCCCTTTCATATGGTTGAAGGACTTGATGTGGCAAGGCGGGGTGCAGGGGGATGGGGGTGAGGGTTGGGGAAGGGGAGGGGGAGGGATTCGCTATGTTGTAATATGCTGCTGTGGTGGTGAAATGTATTGTAGCGCGTGGAGGCTGGATCCCAGGATATCCTATATCATGTCAGTTCAGAGACTTATAATTCTACTAACGGGGCTATATGTTGCTTGAAACGACTTACAGGAGGAAATGTCATATCATTGGCTAGCTGAATCCAGCAGTGACTGGCATTAATGTGTTTGTATAAACCTTGCTGCAAATTAAGTTCAGATAAAGAAATAGTTTCAAATTTATTTCCTTTAATGAGGTTTTTTAACCTTTACCACTCTCTGTGCAAATTCAGCAGAAGACAATTTGATAGTTTTCTATTATTTGCTTTTCCAGAAAACCAGGTTTGACATTTCAGGGCTTTAATGACTAACTTAAAGCCATGTCGTAAGAAAATGATTGTTTTTGCATGTGCGGACAACGAAGGCCCAGATCAGCCTGTGCATCCCTCAGCATATCCATGCGATCTTATCAGTCTGTTGCTGTCTGTTCATGTATTCTGCTGTATCTAATACATATATAGCGAAGGTTTTGAAAAAAAAAAAATAAATAAATATACAGCATTCTAGGGTAATGACTTAAAAGACAAATATAATAAAACGTGAACAATAAAAATAATAAAGGAATAAGTAAAGAATTACAATACGATTATTCGAATATACATGTTCCATCATCAGATTTCGAACTCACGCCTAGAAGATTTGACCACTGCGTCCAGTTTGATCAACTGTTCTCAAGTGGACATCCATAACCCCTCGGCTATTTTGGCCCGATAGTCCTTGGCATTATTATTTATTTAAATAGTTGTTTTGTAAAGGGAGCTAATGCGTTGTTTGATACTGAAATGAGACCATCTGGCACAATAATAAGCTCTATTCTAACACTGAAGCTGATGTCATTTATTATTTATAAATAATGTTTTCATTAGAAGACTTTTTGTTAAAGCGAAACAAAGTTGTTAATAACTGGGCGCTAATATCCTCTCATTGCGCTCTGGAGATACCATTTAGAATTAATATTTTATGTGTATTTATCGTGCTCAGGTCAAACTACTGTATTTCCTACGAGTCGTTAAGTTAGATTCTGTCTAGAGTTGTCTGGGCGGTCATGAACGGGATCTGCATTCTCGTTCCTCAAGCGAATTTCTCCGATGGAGGATTCGCAAAGTTAGCTCCCCTTCCCCGTACTATTTTTCTATTTCTTTTTTTTTTTATATTATTTTATTTGTTTTTACTGGCCGGGTTCTGGGACTTGTGGGACGCCATTATCTTTTTAGTTTGTAATGGGTGTTCTTGGTAGGGGGTAGAGAAAAGGAACAATAGAAAAAAAAAAAAGGGCAGATATTTCTTTCAGAGCAAATCACGATGATGTCATGAGTGTTACAATGCCCTTGTAGAAACTAATTTCAAGTGTTTGTCATCATATTTATATTAACAAGCACAACACAAAATGCACTAAAATACCCACAAGTCTATTATTCTCAGCTGCTACTCAATGCAACAGTTTATTACACAAGCACAACGCAATGTTTCCCGTGTAGAAACAATTAAGCCCGCAACTCTGCACACACTAACTAGTTATTCATTTGTTGAAGATTAGTTTTGCAAGCGCTAATATTTCCGTTTGTATGCAGTTTGCCTTGGCAAGAGTTTCCTCCGTGCTTTGTCAACAGTCTCACAATGAACACACATGAGTCATGCATGTTTTTAAACAAAGCGAACGAACATTTCTAGCAGAAAGTATGTATCTGTGTAAGTGGCGTTTTGCAGCTCAGAATATGTGGACGAACAGCCTGATGAAAATTTCAAACAAAATGTTTTGATCAGAAATAGTGGCTCTGTATGTTAGCGGAGTAGGCAGTGCTAGAAGATCGTGCAGATCATGAGCCCCAGGTTAAATGCCTGTTGCCGTGTTTACAGACATATAAACATTAAAAACAATTGTGAAAACAATTGTTCTTAATTTCCATTTAACATGTTATAAGCGTATAAAAGGTTCGTGTCAGCATGACCAAACGCTACAGAAAAGACGCGGCAAAGGGTGAACCGACTGTCGACTCCCAAGAACCAAGCATAATACATAGGAGTACTCGCAGCGTTTGAGGCAAGAGGAAAATGTGGTGCAAATGACTCAAAACATTCTAACGCATGCCTGAAAAACGAAAGCAGGAAACGTTTAAGAACCTAAAATTCAAATGATGTCATTTATCTCTTGTCGTGATAAAATGAACTTTTCTAGAAACGAAAGTCCAGATCTGCCTTCGTATCCTTCGAAGCGAATCCAGGTTATTCGAGCATGGCCTTCGCTGTCCTTTCACATATTCTATTTAAAGTGTCCGATGATTCTATTAGAGAACAAAAATACCTGATTTGACTTTACAGGGGCGGATCCAGAATTACTTGTGAGGGGAAGGGGTGGGGGTGAGGGCTCGATTTGATCAAATGTCCGTACTTACCCTACGTATTTGGAAAGACAGGCCTGAGCAAACTGTAGATTCAGATCAGACGCCGGAAAATGCGGCGTCTGATCTGGGTCCACACTGTTTGCCACTCATCCTGCAATTTTGCACAGCAGAGTCTTACTCGCAGGTTATCAAGTGGACTTGAAGATAAGTATAAGGTGAAAATAAGGGATGTGAATATTTAGGGTAAATACGGTATCCAAAATTTATCCATAATTTCCCATGAAAATGAATTTTTGATTCAAAGGCTGGGGGTGGGGGTGCTCGACTGAAGCCCCCAAACCCCCTCCGTCCTTGATTATACATATCCGCCGACTGACTACTGTTTTCTTTTCAAAGTTTTATATTACCTTCAAGACATATCCGAGTCATGTCATAGGAAAGGGCGTCTGCAGAACATTAGACTGGCTCCAGTCGTTTTTGTTTTATATCTATTTCTCTCTTTCTCTACATTATTTTTTTTATCATGATCCTCTTTAATCCAACTTCAAGTTACCTATGGCTGAACAAAAACCTTTCTTTCTAGCCAAGGGACTGAAGTAAACAAACATTCTACAAGCTATACAAGTGTTGTGCCCCCTCAAAAAAAAAAGAAGAAAAAGAAAGAAAAGAAAAATAAAGAAAGGGTCTGGGGCCAGACTAGCAGAACATATGCAAAATGAAAAATGATCAGGCACAGAAAAAGAAGAAGAAAAAAAAATAAATTAAAAAAAATAAAATAAAATAAAAATACATGAAAACTCTACAGCACCCGCTAGCGTTAGGCGTTCACCCATCCAGGCACTAACTGGGTTGGCGTTGCTTAACTTCATTGAGAAGATCAGATTTCTTTGGAACGCATACTCATTATTATGAGTGACAAAGTAATGAGGAAAAAAGACAGGTACAATAATGACAGGTACAATAAATAAATAAATAAATAAATAAATAAATGAAAAATACACGAACATTCTACAGAACACTGCTGTGTAAGGATATCACCCATCCGAGTACTAACCGGGTTGGCGTTGCTTAACTTCATTGAAAAGACGAGAGCTCTTTGTTTCTACCCAATACAGACAGACATACAGAAGTGTAATAATTTAAGCATTTTATAAACTTGACGACATGTACATGTACCGAAGAGCTAGCGTGCGTTTCGCGCATTATGGTCCCCTTGGATTAGTGGTGTAAATAAAAATAAACTACATGCCTACATTAATTGAACATTTAATTTATTTTACGTACTAACGAGTGAAGCAGAATGCAGGTTTGAAAAAGGTCGCAGGTACGACAAATTGATGATATTTTTCTTATTTTTTACCGAAAAACAGAATTTGACAGCTCATCGCAAATTGTCTAGAGACAATTAACATGAAATGTCAAATCCCGTTTCTGGGAAAAATAAGAAAAAATAGTTAAAAAATGTCGTTTGCTGGAAAAAAAATGCCCCAGAGTATTAGGCGTTAATGTTTTTGGTTGATCACCCGCGATCTCGCATTCGGATGCGTATGATGTTTTGGGTCTTTGTTGATCGCATCGGCATATTGCACTTTCACATACCGAAATACCGCAATAACCCTAAGTATTGAGACAGGCATACCTGAGAAAACAGTTTAGACCTTGATCAGACGCAACAGAACCCGGTGTCCGATCAGGGTCTACACTGTTTGCCACTCATCCAGCAACGAGTGTAGACCAAGATCACACTTAAAGAAGTTAGTCTGGTTTTACCTTTTTGGTGTACTTGTTTCCCTTATTATCCATCATCATTCATTTCGTATGGAAAGCATGGAAAACAGGCAAATAAACCAGTGCAGTCTCCGATTCTAATCATTAATCAGTATTTTTATGATCACTATTAATCATATATATTGTATCTGAACAGTTTTGGTTCAGATCTTGGTCATTATATTGAAAAACAAAATGTAGACGAAATGGGAATTACCCTCAGAATTTGAGTACATGGAATGGGAATAAATACAGTAGACAAAATGGGAATAGACGAAATTTTGATGTACACTAGAGCCGGAAAACTTTTCCTTCATTCACAGCAGCTTGTGTTTATCTATGCGCTATCATTCCTGTGCGAACGGTTTCATAATACTCATTAAGTGTACTTTGTGATGATATAATTTATAAATTACTGTCCTTAAAGGAAAACCGGTGTTTGTTATGAGAAGAAATGGAACCGCCATCAAAATGTAAAGAATATATAGTATATTCACAGGAGAAAAAATTCAGACGATCTTGGTCGCTTCCACACTAATTTGCTTTTCAGACAAATTCGATACTGCGAACAAGTTTATAAACAAAAATGTATGCCTTTTATACAGGTATATTTTACCCCCAATCGATTAATCATAAAATGGTCTTTTTGATACTTTCTGTATTATGCATTAAATCATTTATCACTTCGTGATAGTTCGTTTTTTAATTCCTTTGATTGGCACGGAACCGCATGAGGATTGTATATTCGGCTGACACTTGCTTTGGGCTATATTGTAAAATGACGGAAACAGTCGGAGTTGACTTTACCTGTGCGGCCCAGATCGCCACTAATCCCATCAAGATTGATGACAAGATTTCTCCCATATGACTGTCACAAAATTCAATGCAGCATCTAATCAGGATCGACACTGCTAGTCTCTCGTCCAGCACTTCTTGGACTCATGAATAGTTAGCCAAATTGACGTTTCCAATTATTAGGGCATGTATGTTAAGAGTTGAAGTGTCTGAATATTTAGGGGAAACGTCGTCAAATGGAAGATCCCTTTGCTGACTGCGCGGATGCACATATGGTTCGGAGTATTCATTGTTTGCATATGTCAGGTTGGCCCTTTTCTCCTACGTCGATTTATATTACTACTGCCTCTGCTACTACTACTACTATAACTACTACCGCTACTACTTCTAATTGCAGTAATGATAAGTGTCCGAATATGAGAAATGGGACTTTTCACAACTGAGGAGAGCTTGCATTAGCTACCATTCGGTAATGATAATACGGTAATAATCCTAAGTATTGGGACATGCGGTCCTGCACAAACATTGTATACCCTGATCAGACGCTGAATCTGATCAGGGTCTATACTATTTTCCACTCATTCAGCAACACGTTAGACATATAAATTGTAAGCAAAATTATAATAATAAAAGTCATAGAAAGCATGCATGCAAACATACATACATGCATGCATGCATACATGTATATATTCATGTATGGCTGGCACGCACGCACCAACCTACCTACCTACCTACCTACCGACCTACATACGCCGTGCGTGCATGCATGCGCGTTTGGATGTATGCTAGTGTGCATGAATTCTTGCATGTAATGCTGTTTGTCTTGTACACATACATGCGTTCATTTCATCTATACCCAGAACAAGCTGCGCACCTCCGAAATCTTATCAGAGTCCAGTCTGCGCACCCTAATCAGGATCTTTACTGTTAGCATAAGATATACGTGTCCTTTTGTAATTTGAGCCGTCTCACATGAAAAGTGTACATCATATCAAGATCTCTAGCCTAGCAAACAATTCACATAAAATGTCAAGCCTAATTTTTTCCGAAAACGTATGTTAGAATGTTGCCATTTTTTGAATGATTATTTAAGGGTTAAAATATCCAAAGGACTCTTCCGTCATCTACGCATTTAATTTTCAGCATGTTAACGGTTAAAATCGGGAATAAAACAGAATACACAAAAAGAATCACAGAAACCTTTACATCTATCTACACTTAATAGTAATGGGGAACTTCCAGGGGAGGCAACTCCGGTAGAAATTGATGCCCTCCCTTTGGAAAATGGGACAACTCTAAAACGAATGGATTTGCTTCCATAAGGAGCAAATATTTTCTGATAAAGTTGTCTCATACAATCTTTACAGATCATCTATCCGTTTCCATTCGATACGGACAGACATGTGAAAGTGTACACAATAATTTTATAAACTTGATTACTTGAATTTGACTGCCGCCATCGGGAGCTAGCGTGCTTTTTTCGCATTATTACACCTCTGAACTATTGTTGTAAGTAAAACTGAACCACATCCTTACATTAATTGAACATTTGATTTATATAATGTGCTAACGAGTGAAACAGAATGCAGGTTTGAACTAGGTGCGCAGGTACTAGACTCAGATGTTTCGTCATGTATGAAACAATAATTCTATGTATTATTTTTTAGCAATGCGTAAGGTTCAATGTCTTTCTCTCGATCTCTGCAATCGGATGCGTATGCTGTTTAGGGTCTTTACTGTTCTCACGCGGCGTATTGTCCCTTTCATATGGTTGAAGGACTTGATGTGGCAAGGCGGGGTGCAGGGGGATGGGGGTGAGGGTTGGGGAAGGGGAGGGGGAGGGATTCGCTATGTTGTAATATGCTGCTGTGGTGGTGAAATGTATTGTAGCGCGTGGAGGCTGGATCCCAGGATATCCTATATCATGTCAGTTCAGAGACTTATAATTCTACTAACGGGGCTATATGTTGCTTGAAACGACTTACAGGAGGAAATGTCATATCATTGGCTAGCTGACTCCAGCAGTGACTGGCATTAATGTGTTTGTATAAACCTTGCTGCAAATTAAGTTCAGATAAAGAAATAGTTTCAAATTTATTTCCTTTAATGAGGTTTTTTAACCTTTACCACTCTCTGTGCAAATTCAGCAGAAGACAATTTGATAGTTTTCTATTATTTGCTTTTCCAGAAAACCAGGTTTGACATTTCAGGGCTTTAATGACTAACTTAAAGCCATGTCGTAAGAAAATGATTGTTTTTGCATGTGCGGACAACGAAGGCCCAGATCAGCCTGTGCATCCCTCAGCATATCCATGCGATCTTATCAGTCTGTTGCTGTCTGTTCATGTATTCTGCTGTATCTAATACATATATAGCGAAGGTTTTGAAAGAAAAAATAAAAATAAATATACAGCATTCTAGGGTAATGACTTAAAAGACAAATATAATAAAACGTGAACAATAAAAATAATAAAGGAATAAGTAAAGAATTACAATACGATTATTCGAATATACATGTTCCATCATCAGATTTCGAACTCACGCCTAGAAGATTTGACCACTGCGTCGAGTTTGATCAACTGTTCTCAAGTGGACATCCATAACCCCTCGGCTATTTTGGCCCGATAGTCCTTGGCATTATTATTTATTTAAATAGTTGTTTTGTAAAGGGAGCTAATGCGTTGTTTGATACTGAAATGAGACCATCTGGCACAATAATAAGCTCTATTCTAACACTGAAGCTGATGTCATTTATTATTTATAAATAATGTTTTCATTAGAAGACTTTTTGTTAAAGCGAAACAAAGTTGTTAATAACTGGGCGCTAATATCCTCTCATTGCGCTCTGGAGATACCATATAAAATTAATATTTTATGTGTATTTATCGTGCTCAGGTCAAACTACTGTATTTCCTACGAGTCGTTAAGTTAGTTTCTGTCTAGAGTTGTCTGGGCGGTCATGAACGGGATCTGCATTCTCGTTCCTCAAGCGAATTTCTCCGATGGAGGATTCGCAAAGTTAGCTCCCCTTCCCCGTACTATTTTTCTATTTCTTTTTTTTTTTTTTTTTTTTTTTTATTTTTATTTTATTTTATTTGTTTTTACTGGCCGGGTTCTGGGACTTGTGGGACGCCATTATCTTTTTAGTTTGTAAGGGGTGTTCTTGGTAGGGGGTAGAGAAAAGGAATAATAGAAAAAAAAAAAGGTCAGATATTTCTTTCAGAGCAAATCACGATGATGTCATGAGTGTTACAATGCCCTTGTAGAAACTAATTTCAAGTGTTTGTCATCATATTTATATAAACAAGCACAACACAAAATGCACTAAAATACCCACAAGTCTATTATTCTCAGCTGCTACTCAATGCAACAGTTTATTACACAAGCACAACGCAATGTTTCCCGTGTAGAAACAATGAAGCCCGCAACTCTGCACACACAAACTAGTTATTCATTTGTTGAAGATTAGTTTTGCAAGCGCTAATATTTCCGTTTGTATGCAGTTTGCCTTGGCAAGAGTTTCCTCCGTGCTTTGTCAACAGTCTCACAATGAACACATATGAGTCATGCATGTTTTTAAACAAAGCGAACGAACATTTCTAGCAGAAAGTATGTATCTGTGTAAGTGGCGTTTTGCAGCTCAGAATATGTGGACGAACAGCCTGATGAAAATTTCAAACAAAATGTTTTGATCAGAAATAGTGGCTCTGTATGTTAGCGGAGTAGGCAGTGCTAGAAGATCGTGCAGATCATGAGCCCCAGGTTAAATGCCTGTTGCCGTGTTTACAGACATATAAACATGAAAAACAATTGTGAAAACAATTGTTCTTAATTTCCATTTAACATGTTATAAGCGTATAAAAGGTTCGTGTCAGCATGACCAAACGCTACAGAAAAGACGCGGCAAAGGGTGAACCGACTGTCGACTCCCAAGAACCAAGCATAATACATAGGAGTACTCGCAGCGTTTGAGGCAAGAGGAAAATGTGGTGCAAATGACTCAAAACATTCTAACGCATGCCTGAAAAACGAAAGCAGGAAACGTTTAAGAACCCAAAATTCAAATGATGTCATTTATCTCTTGTCGTGATAAAATGAACTTTTCTAGAAACGAAAGTCCAGATCTGCCTTCGTATCCTTCGAAGCGAATCCAGGTTATTCGAGCATGGCCTTCGCTGTCCTTTCACATATTCTATTTAAAGTGTCCGATGATTCTATTTGAGAACAAAAATACCTGATTTGACTTTACAGGGGCGGATCCAGAATTACTTGTGAGGGGAAGGGGTGGGGCTGAGGGCTCGATTTGATCAAATGTCCGTACTTACCCTACGTATTTGGAAAGACAGGCCTGAGCAAACAGTGTAGATTCAGATCAGACGCCGGAAAATGCGGCGTCTGATCTGGGTCCACACTGTTTGCCACTCATCCTGCAATTTTGCACAGAGTCTTACTCGCAGGTTATCAAGTGGACTTGAAGATAAGTATAAGGTGAAAATAAGGGATGTGAATATTTAGGGTAAATACGGTATCCAAAATTTATCCATAATTTCCCATGAAAATGAATTTTTGATTCAAAGGCTGGGGGTAGGGGTGCTCGACTGAAGCCCCCAAACCCCCTCCGTCCTTGATTATACATATCCGCCGACTGACTACTGTTTTCTTTTCAAAGTTTTATATTACCTTCAAGACATATCCGAGTCATGTCATAGGAAAGGGCGTCTGCAGAACATTAGACTGGCTCCAGTCGTTTTTGTTTTATATCTATTTCTCTCTTTCTCTACATTATTTTTTTTATCATGATCCTCTTTAATCCAACTTCAAGTTACCTATGGCTGACTAAAAACCTTTCTTTCTAGCCAAGGGACTGAAGTAAACAAACATTCTACAAGCTATACAAGTGTTGTGCCCCCTCAAAAAAACAGAAGAAAAAGAAAGAAAAGAAAAATAAAGAAAGGGTCTGGGGCCAGACTAGCAGAACATATGCAAAATGAAAAATGAGCAGGCACAGAAAAAGAAGAAGAAAAAAAAATAAATTAAAAAAAAAAATGAAATAAAATAAAAATACATGAAAACTCTACAGCACCCGCTAGTGTTAGGCGTTCACCCATCCAGGCACTAACTGGGTTGGCGTTGCTTAACTTCATTGAGAAGATCAGATTTCTTTGGAACGCATACTCATTGATATGAGTAATAAAGTAATGAGGAAAAAAGACCGGTAGAATAATGACAGGTACAATAAATAAATAAATAAATAAATAAATGAAAAATACACGAACATTCTACAGAACACTGCTGTGTAAGGATATCACCCATCCGAGTACTAACCGGGTTGGCGTTGCTTAACTTCATTGAAAAGACGAGAGCTCTTTGTTTCTACCCAATACAGACAGACATACAGAAGTGTAATAATTTAAGCATTTTATAAACTTGACGACATGTACATGTACCGAAGAGCTAGCGTGCGTTTCGCGCATTGTGGTCCCCTTGGATTAGTGGTGTAAATAAAAATAAACTACATGCCTACATTAATTGAACATTTAATTTATTTTACGTACTAACGAGTGAAGCAGAATGCAGGTTTGAAAAAGGTCGCAGGTACTAGAATCAAATGTTTCGTATATATTATTTTCTCGCAATGCGCACCGTTCAACCTTTACCACTCTCAGGGCTAATTCAGCAGACGACAAATTGATGATATTTTTCTTATTTTTTACCAAAAAACAGAATTTGACAGTTCATCGCAAATTGTCTGGAGACAATTTACATGAAATGTCAAATCCCGTTTCTGGGAAAAATAAGAAAAAATAGTTAAAAAATGTCGTTTGCTGAAAAAAAAATGCCCCAGAGTATTAGGCGTTAATGTTGTTGGTTGATCACCCGCGATCTCGCATTCGGATGCGTATGATGTTTTGGGTCTTTGTTGATCGCATCGGCATATTGCACTTTCACATACCGAAATACCGCAATAACCCTAAGTATTGAGACAGGCATACCTGAGAAAACAGTTTAGACCTTGATCAGACGCCGCAGAACCCGGTGTCCGATCAGGGTCTACACTGTTTGCCACTCATCCAGCAACGAGTGTAGACCAAGATCACACTTAAAGAAGTTAGTCTGGTTTTACCTTTTTGGTGTACTTGTTTCCCTTATTATCCATCATCATTCATTTCGTATGGAAAGCATGGAAAACAGGCAAATAAACCAGTGCAGTCTCCGATTCTAATCATTAATCAGTATTTTTATGATCACTATTAATCATATATATTGTATCTGAACAGTTTTGGTTCAGATCTTCGTCATTATATTGAAAAACAAAATGTAGACGAAATGGGAATTACCCTCAGAATTTGAGTACATGGAATGGGAATAAAAACAGTAGACAAAATGGGAATAGACGAAATTTTGATGTACACTAGAGCCGGAAAACTTTTCCTTCATTCACAGCAGCTTGTGTTTATCTATGCGCTATCATTCCTGTGCGAACGGTTTCATAATACTCATTAAGTGTACTTTGTGATGATATAATTTATAACTTACTGTCCTTAAAGGAAAACCGGTGTTTGTTATGAGAAGAAATGGAACCGCCATCAAAATGTAAAGAATATATAGTATATTCACAGGAGAAAAAAATCAGACGATCTTGGTCGCTTGCACACTAATTTGCTTTTCAGACAAATTCGATACTGCGAACAAGTTTATAAACAAAAATGTATGCCCCCTCCCCCCCCGCCCCCCTCCCCCCCCCCCCCGCCCCCTCCGTCTCGATTAATCTTAAAATGGTCTTTTTGATACTTTCTCTATTATGCTTTAAATCATTTATCACTTCGTGATAGTTCGTTTCTTAATTCCTTTGATTGGCACGGAACCGCATGAGGATTGTATATTCGGCTGACACTTGCTTTGGGCTATATTGTAAAATGACGGAAACAGTCGGAGTTGACTTTACCTGTGCGGCCCAGATCGCCACTAATCCCATCAAGATTGATGACAAGATTTCTCCCATATGACTGTCACAAAATTCAATGCAGCATCTAATCAGGATCGACACTGCTAGTCTCTCGTCCAGCACTTCTTGGACTCATGAATAGTTAGCCAAATTGACGTTTCCAATTATTAGGGCATGTATGTTAAGAGTTGAAGTGTCTATTACTACTGCCTCTGCTACTACTACTACTATAACTACTACCGCTACTACTTCTAATTGCAGTAATGATAAGTGTCCGAATATGAGAAATAGGACTTTTCACAACTGAGGAGAGCTTGCATTAGCTACCATTCGGTAATGATAATACGGTAATAACCCTAAGTATTGGGACATGCGGTCCTGCACAAACATTGTATACCCTGATCAGACGCTGAATCTGATCAGGGTCTATACTATTTTCCACTCATTCAGCCACACGTTAGACATATAAATTGTAAGCAAAATTATAATAATAAAAGTCATAGAATGCATGCATGCAAACATACATACATGCATGCATGCATACATGTATATATTCATGTATGGCTGGCACGCACGCACCAACCTACCTACCTACCGACCTACATACGCCGTGCGTGCATGCATGCGCGTTTGGATGTATGCTAGTGTGCATGAATTCTTGCATGTAATGCTGTTTGTCTTGTACACATACATGCGTTCATTTTCATCTATACCCAGAACAAGCTGCGCACCTCCGAAATCTTATCAGAGTCCAGTCTGCGCACCCTAATCAGGATCTTTACTGTTAGCATAAGATATACGTGTCCTTTTGTAATTTGAGCCGTCTCACATGAAAAGTGTACATCATATCAAGATCTCTAGCCTAGCAAACAATTCACATAAAATGTCAAGCCTAATTTTTTCCGAAAACGTATGTTAGAATGTTGCCATTTTTTGAATGATTATTTAAGGGTTAAAATATCCAAAGGACTCTTCCGTCATCTACGCATTTAATTTTCAGCATGTTAACGGTTAAAATCGGGAATAAAACAGAATACACAAAAAGAATCACAGAAACCTTTACATCTATCTACACTTAATAGTAATGGGGAACTTCCAGGGGAGGCAACTCCGGTAGAAATTGATGCCCTCCCTTTGGAAAAAGGGACAACTCTAAAACGAATGGATTTGCTTCCATAAGGAGCAAATATTTTCTGATAAAGTTGTCTCATACAATCTTTACAGATCATCTATCCGTTTCCATTCGATACGGACAGACATGTGAAAGTGTACACAATAATTTTATAAACTTGATTATTTGAATTTGACTGCCGCCATCGGGAGCTAGCGTGCTTTTTTCGCATTATTACACCTCTGAACTATTGTTGTAAGTAAAACTGAACCACATCCCTACATTAATTGAACATTTGATTTATATAATGTGCTAACGAGTGAAACAGAATGCAGGTTTGAACTAGGTGCGCAGGTACTAGACTCAGATGTTTCGTCATGTATGAAACAATAATTCTATGTATTATTTTTTAGCAATGCGTAAGGTTCAATGTCTTTCTCTCGATCTCTGCAATCGGATGCGTATGCTGTTTAGGGTCTTTACTGTTCTCACGCGGCGTATTGTCCCTTTCATATGGTTGAAGGACTTGATGTGGCAAGGCGGGGTGCAGGGGGATGGGGGTGAGGGTTGGGGAAGGGGAGGGGGAGGGATTCGCTATGTTGTAATATGCTGCTGTGGTGGTGAAATGTATTGTAGCGCGTGGAGGCTGGATCCCAGGATATCCTATATCATGTCAGTTCAGAGACTTATAATTCTACTAACGGGGCTATATGTTGCTTGAAACGACTTACAGGAGGAAATGTCATATCATTGGCTAGCTGACTCCAGCAGTGACTGGCATTAATGTGTTTGTATAAACCTTGCTGCAAATTAAGTTCAGATAAAGAAATAGTTTCAAATTTATTTCCTTTACTGAGGTTTTTTAACCTTTACCACTCTCTGTGCAAATTCAGCAGAAGACAATTTGATAGTTTTCTATTATTTGCTTTTCCAGAAAACCAGGTTTGACATTTCAGGGCTTTAATGACTAACTTAAAGCCATGTCGTAAGAAAATGATTGTTTTTGCATGTGCGGACAACGAAGGCCCAGATCAGCCTGTGCATCCCTCAGCATATCCATGCGATCTTATCAGTCTGTTGCTGTCTGTTCATGTATTCTGCTGTATCTAATACATATATAGCGAAGGTTTTGAAAAAAAAAATAAATAAATATATAGCATTCTAGGGTAATGACTTAAAAGACAAATATAATAAAACGTGAACAATAAAAATAATAAAGGAATAAGTAAAGAATTACAATACGATTATTCAAATATACATGTTCCATCATCAGATTTCGAACTCACGCCTAGAAGATTTGACCACTGCGTCCAGTTTGATCAACTGTTCTCAAGTGGACATCCATAACCCCTCGGCTATTTTGGCCCGATAGTCCTTGGCATTATTATTTATTTAAATAGTTGTTTTGTAAAGGGAGCTAATGCGTTGTTTGATACTGAAATGAGACCATCTGGCACAATAATAAGCTCTATTCTAACACTGAAGCTGATGTCATTTATTATTTATAAATAATGTTTTCATTAGAAGACTTTTTGTTAAAGCGAAACAAAGTTGTTAATAACTGGGCGCTAATATCCTCTCATTGCGCTCTGGAGATACCATTTAGAATTAATATTTTATGTGTATTTATCGTGCTCAGGTCAAACTACTGTATTTCCCACGAGTCGTTAAGTTAGATTCTGTCTAGAGTTGTCTGGGCGGTCATGAACGGGATCTGCATTCTCGTTCCTCAAGCGAATTTCTCCGATGGAGGATTCGCAAAGTTAGCTCCCCTTTCCCGTACAATTTTTTTTTTTATTCTATTTGTTTTTGCTGGCCGGGTTCTGGGACTTGTGGGATGCCATTATCTTTTTAGTTTGTAATGGGTGTTCTTGGTAGGGGGTAGAGGAAAGGAATAATAGAAAAAAAAGTGTCAGATATTTCTTTAAGAGCAAATCACGATGATGTCATGAGTGTTACAATGCCCTTCTAGAAACTAATTTCAAGTGTTTGTCATCATATTTATATTAACAAGCACAACACAAAATGCACTAAAATACCCACAAGTCTATTATTCTCAGCTGCTACTCAATGCAACAGTTTATTACACAAGCACAACGCAATGTTTCCCGTGTAGAAACAATTAAGCCCGCAACTCTGCACACACTAACTAGTTATTCATTTGTTGAAGATTAGTTTTGCAAGCGCTAATATTTCCGTTTGTATGCAGTTTGCCTTGGCAAGAGTTTCCTCCGTGCTTTGTCAACAGTCTCACAATGAACACACATGAGTCATGCATGTTTTTAAACAAAGC
This sequence comes from Anodontia alba, assembly GCA_964016985.1. Classification (NCBI taxonomy): domain Eukaryota; kingdom Metazoa; phylum Mollusca; class Bivalvia; order Lucinida; family Lucinidae; genus Anodontia; species Anodontia alba. The sequence goes on along the minus strand of OZ024836.1, from coordinate 8,466,551 downwards.
GAACGAACATTTCTAGCAGAAAGTATGTATCTGTGTAAGTGGCGTTTTGCAGCTCAGAATATGTGGACGAACAGCCTGATGAAAATTTCAAACAAAATGTTTTGATCAGAAATAGTGGCTCTGTATGTTAGCGGAGTAGGCAGTGCTAGAAGATCGTGCAGATCATGAGCCCCAGGTTAAATGCCTGTTGCCGTGTTTACAGACATATAAACATGAAAAACAATTGTGAAAACAATTGTTCTTAATTTCCATTTAACATGTTATAAGCGTATAAAAGGTTCGTGTCAGCATGACCAAACGCTACAGAAAAGACGCGGCAAAGGGTGAACCGACTGTCGACTCCCAAGAACCAAGCATAATACATAGGAGTACTCGCAGCGTTTGAGGCAAGAGGAAAATGTGGTGCAAATGACTCAAAACATTCTAACGCATGCCTGAAAAACGAAAGCAGGAAACGTTTAAGAACCTAAAATTCAAATGATGTCATTTATCTCTTGTCGTGATAAAATGAACTTTTCTAGAAACGAAAGTCCAGATCTGCCTTCGTATCCTTCGAAGCGAATCCAGTTTATTCGAGCATGGCCTTCGCTGTCCTTACACATATTCTGTTTAAAGTGTCCGATGATTCTATTAGAGAACAAAAATACCTGATTTGACTCTACAGGGGCGGATCCAGAATTACTTGTGAGGGGAAGGGGTGGGGGTGAGGGCTCGATTTGATCAAATGTCCGTACTTACCCTACGTATTTGGAAAGACAGGCCTGAGCAAACAGTGTAGATTCAGATCAGACGCCGGAAAATGCGGCGTCTGATCTGGGTCCACACTGTTTGCCACTCATCCTGCAATTTTGCACAGAGTCTTACTCGCAGGTTATCAAGTGGACGAAGATAAGTATATGGTGAAAATAAGGGATGTGAATATTTAGGGTAAATACGGTATCCAAAATTTATCCATAATTTCCCATGAAAATGAACTTTTGATTCAAAGGCTGGGGGTAGGGGTGCTCGACTGAAGCCTCCAAACCCCCTCCGTCCTTGATTATACATATCCGCCGACTGACTACTGTTTTCTTTTCAAAGTTTTATATTACCTTCCCATGTAGAGTAAAGACATATCCGAGTCATGTCATAGGAAAGGGCGTCTGCAGAACATTAGACTGGCTCCAGTCGTTTTTGTTTTATATCTATTTCTCTCTTTCTCTACATTATTTTTTTTTTATCATGAATCTCTTTAATCCAACTTCAAGTTACCTATGGCTGAACAAAAACCTTTCTTTCTAGCCAAGGGACTGAAGTAAACAAACATTCTACAAGCTATACAAGTGTTGTGTCCCCTCAAAAAAAAGAAAGAAAAGAAACATAAAGAAAGGGTCTGGGGCCAGACTATCATTGCCTGACAATTATTGATTACATGCTCGGTAGATTCCGCCACTGCCGATTGTAGGAAATACGAACATTTCTTAAGAAAAAAGAACAATACCACCGATAGAAATGTCAAAAAAGGACAAAAAAGGTTTTATTTGATTTTAATGAAACAAAAACCACTTTTTCAGCAGGCCTTTCTGCACAAAATGCCACCAGCAAAAATATTCCAAATTGTAATTTAAATGACTTATTTGTAAGTTAAAAATTCAAACAGCGAAAAAAATCGTCGTTATCACGATATTTTTGATCATTTGAAGGGTGCCTTTAAAAAAACCTGTAAAAGGACCAAAAAGTTTTCGTTTTAAAAATATGAAAAAAGTGTCAGCGTATTCCTGAAAAAAATTGGAATCAAAACCTACCAGCAAAAATATTGTATTATTTTTCATACTTTCGAAAATTGATGTATAATATAGCTTTCCTATATAAGTCTTTACATTTTACTGTAGCGGTTCGCACAGGTAAATCAAAATTTTTCAAAGTTGGCTATGATAGGCGTGTTTTCGTGATGCATGTCTGATAAGGAGTTAAGGTATCCCAATACTTAAGATAAATACGGTATTGAATTGTGCGGTTATTAAACTCCTTTATGACATAAAAAACGGGTGTTTATTTCGACTTGATCAGACTGCGTAAATGCGATGACATAACTAAGGAATAGTCATGCGCTTAAAGAACAGCGCTAATGAATTGTGCGATTATTAAACTCCTTTATGGCATAAAAAAACGGGTGTTTATCTCAACTTGATCAGACTACGTAAACGCGAAGACATAACTAAGGAACAGTCCTGCGCTATACGACACTTTCCCTGTTTCCAGTCCTGTCTTGACTTCTCAGAGTAGAAGCCAAGACATGTGCTCTTATTCACATAATATCTTATCATTTAAGCAACGCCAAGTAAAAAGAGAACTTAACCCATTCATCCTTGAATTTCTGAAGTGGATTCTTCCATCTTTTGATCTTGTCAGAACCACTGTTTCAAATAGGGGTTTCAGCCAAAAATAAAACAAATGGCAAACAGTGAAGATCCTGATGAGACGGCCCATTATGAGCCGTCTCATCAGGATCTGCACTGTTTGCAAGAAATTAATTTTGGTCTGCAGGGGTGTACACTGACAGGAGAACCAAATTATATTGGTAATAAACGCAGCCTGATCGAGACCTGTATCGTTTGCCGATAGAAAGACTGGATGTCTATTGGTAGACAGTGAAAGTCCTGATAAGATGCCGGGTAGACTAGCTCCTAGACCTTGATGTCATGTTTTATCACTCCTAACTATAAGCTGAATTTATGTATGACATCTTGTATGGCCAGTCTCTAATAGTTGGTCTCTGACATCATGGGGGGGGGGGGGGTGGGGGGGGGGGGGGAGGGGATATCTCCAAGATTAGTTGCTGCTATCAAAGAGGTGAGACAATCAGTAAGTAGTAGATGGCCCTTAGTTCATTAAGTAAATTAATATTTACAATTGGTTTATGAAAATAATATTGATATCCGACTAGTAGCTAGTCTAGATGCCGGGATGAAGAGATTGGTTTTGACCACCACTAATTGTATCACACCAGACAGCGAAAATCCTGAACAAGAATAAAATCGACGAACGCGGAGCAATTTGATAAAAAAAAAAATCAAAACAAAACAGCGTTTTTGACTGCCAAAAACGATCTTTTGGCAATCAAAAACGATTAATCCGCGTTCGTCGACTGTCATTTTGGCAGTCGAAAACGCAGGATTCTAAATAAAATGAACCGCTTTCGTCGACTCTCCCGTTCGTTCGCGACTGCCGACTATCCTGTGTGTAAACGTGCTGAGATTGCCGTGGTTTATTTATCAACGTTTGGAAGACCTTCACCTTTGCAGAAATATAAAGATATAATAAAGGTAAGTTTTGGTTTTTATTTCATTTAATTCCTTTTGCCTTAAAAACAATTTGTTCTGAAAACACAATCCAAATTCCGCAAGAAAGTATCTGTTTAAGGATATAACTTTGAAAACTTCTAACAGTAGTAAGAGAATTTGGCTGCTTTCATTTCGGGTTATAGGCAATGCACGTACTTCTTTCATAGAGATTTACAGTATGCTTCGGTAGAAATGGCAAGATAGTATGGAACGCGTCAAGCTAAAGTGTACCTTCCAACAGGCGCAAAATGCGCATTCAGATCATCCTGTGCCTGCGCAAAGTATCACCCGGGCCTTTGCTCTCCATACATACATTCTGTAGCATCCAATGATTCTGTTAGGGGACAGTGAATACCCTTCACTGTCTGCACGATCTGGGTCTTCGCTGTCCGCACGATCTTGACCTTCACTATCCGCGCGATCCGGGCGTTCGCTGTCCGCACGATCTGAGCCTTCGCTGTCCGCACGATCTGGACCTTCAATGTCCGCACGATCCGGACGTTCGCTGTCCGCACGATCTGGGCCTTCGCTGTCCGCACGATCTGGGCCTTCGCTGTCCGCACGATCTGAGCCTTCGCTGTCCGCACGATCTGGACCTTCAATGTCCGCACGATCCGGACGTTCGCTGTCCGCACGATCTGGGCCTTCGCTGTCCGCGCGATCTGGGCCTTCGCTGTCCGCACGATCTGAGCCTTCGCTGTCCGCACGATCTTGACCTTCAATGTCCGCACGATCATGACGTTCGCTGTCCGCACGATCTGAGCCTTCGCTTTCCGCACGATCTGGACCTTCAATGTCCGCACGATCCGGACGTTCGCTGTCCGCACGATCTGGGCCTTCGCTGTCCGCACGATCCGGACCTTCAATGTCCGCACGATCCGGACGTTCGCTGTCCGCACGATCTGGACCTTCAATGTCCGCACGATCCGGACGTTCGCTGTCCGCACGATCTGGGCCTTCGCTGTCCGCGCGATCTGGGCCTTCGCTGTCCGCACGATCTGGACCTTCAATGTCCGCACGATCCGGACGTTCGCTGTCCGCACGATCTGAGCCTTCGCTGTCCGCACGATCTGGACCTTCAATGTCCGCACGATCCGGACGTTCGCTGTCCGCACGATCTGGGCCTTCCCTGTCCGCACGATCCGGACCTTCAATGTCCGCACGATCCGGACGTTCGCTGTCCGCACGATCTGGGCCTTCGCTGTCCGCACGATCCGAAGGCACACTTTCGCTGGATGAGGCTCATATGGGAACAATCATGACCCATTTATACCTGATGAATTCTTACGTCTTGGAAAGTAAGAATATTCACTGAGTATTTAAAATGTTTTCAGAACTGCTTTACCCGTGAATGTTAACGGCATATAGTGCAGAACTTGATCAGATCTATGCCGCATTTGTTGCACTATGTATTTGTCGGTTGATAATGGAATTGTTGTGAACACCTTAGGATACAGTATTCACATGTATACTTTAAACCTGATTAACCCTTAATTAACACGCCATGCAAATTTGAAGCAGACGAAATTGTTAGAGATAATAAGGCTTGACACTTCATCTGAATCGTCTGCTTGGCAAATGAATCACATGAAACAGCCTATTATCTTTGAAAAAAAAACAATGCCGTCTGCTGCTGTAACTGTTGCGATTTACGCTTTAAGGCTTAGCAAAGGGTAAAATTTTCAGCAGACGACATATTGAAATAGTTTTTCTTATTTTTCACGGAAAACAGGTTTGACATTTCATGCAAATTGTCTCCAATGGAGATAGTTTACATAAAATGTCCAATCCTGTTTTATGTGAAAAATAAGAAAAAGATCATCAATTTGTTGGCTGCTGAATTAGCCCAGAGAGTGGTAAAGGTTAAATGTTCATATCAGAAAAGAGAAGATAGCCAACCTCATAAGTTATATATGCACATCTCTTTTCTGCTTACAATACTTGTAGCAGTTAAAGTATATGTAGGTTAGTCTTTCTACTATAATTATCTTATCCTAAATATCTGCAATCAGAAAACATTTTTCGCGTGTAGATATACCCAGCAGGCACATGACGTTAATACAACGTCGCCTCAACGTCGATGCATCGACGTTGATCCGACGTTATATTAACGTCATGTTCCCGCTGGGCAAAGTCAAAGAACAAATTTCAGCCATTAGCGATAACGCTCCCTAAAATTAATCCTTAAAGCGCTAAGCATAATTGTAGCAGATGACATTCTGATTTCTCTTGTTTTTCAGAGAAAATAAGACTTGAAGTTTCAGGTGAATCGTCTGCAGACGACTCTCATAACATGCCAAGTCTTCTTATTTCTTATTAAAAAAACAAGCAAACAAAAAACAAACAAAACGAAATTGCCACCTGCTGCAGTTATTATTAGTGCTTTAAGGGATAAGGAAGGGCACTATAGAGTCATGATCATTTTTTCAAGTTTTCAGAACGTGACATCAGCACAACTGACAGAAATGAGAAAGCTTTCTTACATAGTTTTATCGCTATTATCAGTGACAGGATTGTGTGTGGACAATGGCCACGGCGAAACTGGTACTAACTACTTCGACATAAGGATAAATTTAGCTCGTATCCCTAAAACTCAAACTTACTATGTGTGTCAACAATTTCAGGTAAACATCTTTACCGTATTTTCTATTTCCTTCCTTATCTTATTCAGTGCTCGTTGTTTTAAGGAAAAATAAACATGTCTGACATGAAAATCTTGATTTCCCTCTTCACTGATGATAACTCTTAAAAGAAAACAATGATGCCTCTTGAAATAAATTCTTTCAATTAGGAATGTTTGAAGAGACTGAAATACTAAAGAAGTACCAACCTCTCTGCAAAATGTGTCATCCTTAAACAAATGGTGACAAAATCTTTGGATATATCCATTTTCCTTCAGGGTAAGCTCATAAATCTGTATTTAAAGGCAATATATGTTTCATGTACCACATTGTCCGTTATATTACTTGACAGTGCAATAGACTGCCAAGTACTGATTCAGAAAAAAAAAAAAAAAAAAAAATTGAGTTTTCAGTAGTCAACCCTCTTTATACCGACACTCGATACAACGACAAAATTCGTTATACTGACAATTTGACGAGCACGGAAACCCTGTCTCAAAAGGTGACAGTTAATCAGAAATTATGCAGGAACGTTATTATTCAACACTTCAAGCAACATATGTTTTGGATATTTGTTAGAATCGCCTCATCGAGGCGATTCTAACAAATATTCAAAACATATGGTTTAGAAAGAAATTAAATTAAACATGACATTTGTTGCATATCGTTCTACTCATTAAGAACTCTTTACAATAGCAAATTTATTTTGACGGCAACATCTTTGGGAACAAACGCAGTCGTTGTACCGAGGGTTCATTGTATTGCCATCAAAGTAACAAACGTTATATCCACCATTTTGAAGATTTCAAACTAGTGTTCCCGTACAATATTTTCCCTATGTAAGTTGTTTAAAATGTTTCCGAATATAAAATAGCTTGAAATCGATAAATGAGTTTTCTATACCAATGCATGCACACATACTCCAGCTAAGGTTGGCACAATTAATCGGATAATCGATTAATTGATCGATAAATTCCACAAAAATGATTATCGTTACAGATTTGCTAATAATCGATCATTTGATTTTTGTGTCTGTTACTTTACCATATTTACCCTTAGTATTCAGACACCTCAACTCCTTACCATACTTTATCTAAAATTTGAACACAGAGTTTACTACCAAATGTTGTGTCTAAAATAGCTGAATGAGTGGCAAACAGTGTAGACCCTGATGAGACGCCGCGTTTTTGCGGCGTCTCATCTGGGTGTACACTATTTGCTCAGGCCTGTCTGGCCAATTACGTACAGTAAAGTATAACATATGGTAAGAGTCATGCTCAAAGATAGGTAAAATTATGACCAAATCTTCAGTGATTACTAATCGATTATCGAGCTCAATGGCGGGAATGATAATCGATTCTCCTTTCAGCTCTGATTAGCCAGCCCTAAAGTCTCCAGCAAGCACACAACGTTGAGACAAGGTCGCATCAACGTCGATGCAACGTCATTATGTTACATCGAAGCTGATGCGACGTTGCATGATTTAAGTGACATCATTTTAAACATGTGGAGGCTTTGCGTCCTTGGTTGTCTAAAATGCGCCCAGTGAAGATTCTGATCAGAGTGCGCGATTGCGCAGTCTGATCTGAATCTTCGCCGGGCTCGCATGCCAAAGGTACTTTTTCTGACGTTGATGCTCAAATACATGTAGTGATTGTTTCAGAAACATTAAATCATAAAGATGATTATTTGTTATATATATTATGTCATTGTATACCAATGCATACTGGTCCATGATCGGTGAATAAATATTTTTATCATTTCAGGTACCAGATAATGATAGCTACCACGCTGTCAGTTTCGAACCCATGATCGGCAACAAAGACGCCGTGCACCATATCCTCGTGTTTGGTTGTGATTTCCAGATGGAGTCAGATGTAAGTCTCTGAGTTGTCAACCTTGGTTGTAAATGAAAATTTAAAACACAGTACAGTCAAACCTCAATAGCTCGAACACCGATGGCTCGTTTACCATGGCTAATTCGAACTCGTTTTTTGAGTCCCTATGAAATTCTTCCGACAACTCCAGAAAACAAATATTTAAGGAAATTTTGTTATTTTATCATGAACTTGTATGATGTGTACTCATTAGAGTCGCCTCGTCGAGGCGATTCTAATGAGTACACACATCATACCATTATTGTATAGAAGGTCGAATAGGCTTCCTAAATTATCGCCATTTGCTTCCTGACCTGGCACCATGATTGACCCTCAGTGGCTCGAACTACCCTTGTCTCGATCAAGTTTCCAAGGTCCCAAAGATGTTCGAGCCATTGATGTTTGACTGTAATACTTTCAGCGGAAACTATTAGAACAGAACCTGAACCTGCGCGCATTTCACTTGGAACTACATGTATTTATGTTTTGTGTTTTTTTGTTTTTTTTTTTTGTTTTTTTTTGTTGTTTGTTGTTTGTTTGTTTGTTTGTTTTTTGTTTGTTTTTATTTTTTGTTTGTTTTTTTATATATATATAAAATGCTCCAGGAAATAAGTAAGCTTTGACAATATACTGATAGGAGTCAAGCAATGTCATATCCCCTTGTATTTGTAAGCCCTTATTAAATTTGCTTTGTGTGTATACCTTAGTCTTCGGATTCTTTTGAAAACAAATATATGTATCATCTTATAATAGCCAAAAGAAGGGATTAAGTAATGTGTAAGAAGTACTAAACCACATTTCGTGTCACTGCTGACGTAGTTTCATAATATTGATATTTTGCAAAAAAAAAAAAAAAAAAAAAAAAAACGCCATTCGATTATTGTTTGTTGACCATGCCGCAGCAGATATTTCATTTTTAGAGTAGACCCATTCTCAGAAAGGCTTGATGTGCAGGGAAGCAAATAGGACATCACAAAAAAAATCGCACTGTGTTTAGCATTATTCTCAGTCATCTGTTTGTAATTGACTAACGAAACTTAAAATATAGTTGTTCTACGTACTCTTTACAGTAGACCAGATTTCTGCAGTTGCTAACAGAACATTCTACCCGAAATCATTTTGCTATAAACACAGTGTTTAACTATATTATATTGAGCGCCTGGATGTAACACGTGTTGGTTAAAAGACCAACATTGTAGATCTTGATGAAACTGCTTCATTCTATATGAGCAGTTTGATCTGAGTATATACTGTTTTCTTAACATTATACCACTATTTAAGGGAACAGAATTCACCTGGTGGATTTTCTGCCAATTTTCGCAAGGGGTAACCTAACTTTTTTGTGATTTCCTGTTTGCTTCCATGTATATCAAGCCTTTCTGAAAATGGGTTTCCTTTTTAAAGGAAAAAATTGCTCCCATTTCCTTCTAATGTTGACCCCTTTTCTGAAGGACACGAAACCATTTAACAGGGCGTCCCCTGCCTCCTCCGTCCCCTGAAAATCTATCAATTCCATTTAAGGTAAATGCCATATATAGCTTTTTGGGGCGGCTGCTAAACCATCACCAGATTTAACATGCTACTTATAACCAATAGTTCTCTGCTAATGTTGATACAATGAATATGTATTCAAACATATGAGCCTAATACACTCTGGTGATAAATAGCAAAATAAACAAACCAAACCAAAGAAAACTTCAAACTTTTAAAGAAATACGATTTTGATTATACTGAATACAATATCGGCGGACGAATATGAGATACTCCAGTAAAATGCACAAAATCTACAGCGTTGGGTAAACAGTGTAACCCGAGTCGCGGTCCTACTAAACACCGAAAAAGACCTACTTCCACCGATAAGGAGTTGGATAAGGGCTTTATAATTATGATATTACAATTTACATATGACTTTTGACACTGAAAAGAAGAGCAACCGCCCAACAGCACTCCCAGTGCTTTGATTATATGTTGTGTTTTACTTTATTTTTGTGCAGCAACCTCATCCATGCGATCGTATTGACAACAGATGTCGGACCTGGCTGGTAAAATGGGATGTTGGGATGAAAGGGGAGATTATTATGCCAAAAGAAGCTGGTGTCCGGTTTGGAAAAGACTCATTCAAATACATGTTGTTGCAAATCCACTGGAATAACCCAAGTCTATTTGAAAATATCACAGGTACAAGCAAATAAACACACAGAAAGAATATTTGCAACACTACAATAACTTGTATAACGCCATTGCTTTTTGATTTTGTAATTGCAATATTTCATTTGTTTGTTATTTGGGCCCACCATGCGAAAACGTGTCTTCGGACATAAGCGGACATCGAATGCCCAGATCAGACTGCGCATCCGGATCAGGGCCTTCACTGCCCGCTAATAGAGTCGCTGGATATTACTCGCTCATCTAATATAAGAATGGAGAGCGAAGGCCCTGAAGATACTTTGCACATGCGCAAGATGTTCTGAATTTGCGCATTTGCGCATGTTTGAAGGCAAGTTTTCGCTTGGCGCGGCCCCAAAAACAGTTGCGACATTACGAAAGCACGCCTTTTAAAAAAAAAAAAAACTGATATTTTTCATATTTCTGTTCAAAACCTAGATTGCAGGTGCTCGTTAGAACCGCCTCTCGTTAGAACCGCCTCGACGAGGCGGTTCTAACGAGTACCCACAATCTATGTTTTTGAGCAAAAATAAGAAAAATAATGTTTACCCCTGTAAACCCTAGTTCTGCTATATAAAAGTGGGGTTTAAAGGGTCAGAATTATATTGGCGTGTTTCCGTGATGAATTTAGAATGAAGCTTACAGATATTGATGGCACAAAGCACCAGTCATTTCAACTATGTCCCACTCGTTTCCACTGAAATAGTTTTCCTTTATCTCTTAAACCATGGAATGAACTTAATTTGCAAACTCGTACATGTATCATCGGCACCACAATTCAAAGCAAATATTAAAAGTAACCCCGCTATATATAAGGAATATTTTAATATTAGAGACCGTAAACAAATATTATTCTAACAAGATTAAGGCATAATCGTAGAAACGTAAACGCTGATCTTAATTACGGTATGTCAACATTATTCCTCGATTGAATTATAGTTGTTGTAGAAAATACTGAACACTTCTTTTTCGAATGTCTATGATATACAGCGTCATAGACTGTTTACAAGTCTGCTTCCAAGCCGCAGATATAATATAGATATACTAACAAATGATTTAATTATCAGTCAAACATATTATTACAGCTCAATTCCATTCAACATCACGAAAACATGCCTATATTATTTTGACCCCCTTAAACCCCACTTTTATATTGTAAAACTGGGGTTTACAGGGGTATACATTATTTTTCTTATTTCTGCTCAAAAACATATATTGTGGGTACTCGTTAGAATCGCCTCGGCGAGGCGGTTCTAACGAGTACCCACAATCTATGTTTTGAGCAGAAATAAGAAAAAAATATCAGAATTTTTTATCTGAAAATATTCATTTTTGGGTGATAAAATTTTCAGTATGTTTGAATAGGCATGTTTTCGTAATGATGATTTCAAAACTGTTCTCATGGGCGACGCCATTTTAATAAATGAGATTCTAGAAAAATTAAAATATTGAATAAAATCGTTTTGACAGAACAGAGACTGAGTCAATATAAAAAAGCTATATACGCAAATAAAAAGGTAAAATAATTTTGCACATATTATTAATGTAAGTTTCTCACATTTACTTAAGGCTTTATGACGTCATAAATTCGCATTAAATATTCAAAATGACGGCGCCCATAAAAGCAACTTTAAATCTTTAAACCCACATAGCTTTATTATTATTCATTCGATTTTTTATTATTATTCATTCGATCAAATTTTCGTAAGGTCTTATTTCTGATATAATCGATGTGCATTTCCCTTTAACGAAAATATGTCTTCTCCCTCTTTTTTAAAGATAACTCTGGTATGCGAATACACTATACAAACACACTGCGACCTTTTGATGTTGGTAACTTCCAGACTGGACAGAACGAGATAGAAATACCAGCCGAATCACGTGACTTTATCGTGACCGGAAGTTGTAGTTCCGCCTGCACAACACTTATGTTACCATACCCAATATATATAACCTCTATCTACCTACATATGCATGACCTAGGTAAGTATACTAAATGTGAATGAAACCGACAAAACTACCTTTCTTTAAAAAAGGCTGTAGTCTAATCGGAAATTAGCAAGCGCCTCCTGTTTCACTAGACGTCAGTAAAATATATGTGTTGGGGAACAGCATTTCCTACAAGATTGCAGAATCTGTGTTCTCGTCGTCTTTCGTTGGCGTGTGGGTGGGGGTGGGGGAGGGGGTATGGGGTTAGTTAGTAAGATGTACATCATCACACTAAACAATTCCATAAGACTATACATTGCAAACAACAAAGGGAAATTTTAGGGGAGGCAACTCTGTCAAAAATCGTTTGCATCTCTTCCGAAAAGAGCTCTACTCTGAATGGAAAGAATTTGTTTCCAGCAGGAGCAAATTCTTTCCTTTTAGAGTAGACCCATTTTCGAAAGGGGCATGGTATGCAGAATAGCAAAACAGGAATTATAAAAGTACTCTCCCTTGCAAATACCATGACATAAATATACCATGTGCCTCCAGTCGCCTCACTGTACTTCCGAACAGCCAAGATAGAAGCTGACACAAATTTCTTAGCAAAATATTGGTTTTCCTGTCCTGGTATTACATATCCATTTATGAACGTTAATTGCTTCTAGACAGTTAAAATGAATTGTTTATGTAGTCCAAGCCTCGTGAGGAAATCTGGTTATATACGATAGAAGTATGAAGCGCCAAACATTTAAAAATGATACAAAAGATACTAAATAAAAACAACACAAGTGTCTGTTGAACACTTAAATTTGCAGATAAGATTGCTTCCATTTTGTAAGAAAACAAGTAAAAGGAGGTTCTAAATAATATACATCACGAAAACACGCCTATGTAATTTGACCCCCTTAAACCCCACTTTTATATAGTAAAACTGGGGTTTACATGGGTATACATTATTTTTCTTATTTCTGCTCAAAAACATAGATTGTGGGGACTCGTTAGAACCGCCTCACTGAGGCGGTTCTAACAAGTACACATAATCTATGTTTTGAGCAGAAATATAACAAATAATAGAATTTTTATCTGAAAATTTTTCTGTTTTGGTTGTAAAATTTTCAATATATTTGAATAGGCGTGTTTTCGTAATGTAAGTATTATTTGTAGCTTTTATTAGCACTACACTACAAACATCCCCAATGGGACCAGCTAGGGGCCTAATTACTTTTCCATAGAATTCCATTACATCATTTGGCTAACTTCTAGCCCTTACGAACTCCTTGACTCCCAAACTTGGTCTAAAACAATGGTTAGCCTTAGACTGACAAAATACATCACAAAAAGAAGGCGTCTATAAGCATATGTTGGCATTTTTCTGTCATTGAACGCATGTACCCTCATTTTGGTGGGAAATAACAAAAAAAGACATGCGCAGGCTGATCAGGACCTGTGTTGCCCGCAAACTGAATCAGGGCCCGTTTCGTGTGCTGCGCATCATTAGTAAATGTTAACAAGATCACACTCGTACTGCGTGGATGCATATTCTTGCAAGAGTGTTTGTTGTTCGCATCAATGCTACAAGACGCATGATTTTTAATGACAGATTCTATGTCATTCTTCGTTGCCATGCACGGTTTTAGAGAAAGTGACTTTGACTACTATTCAATTTCGTATTCATCCGCGCACAAAAGTAGACCCAATGTTTCAATGTGTGTATATTAGTACGCCATTGAAGAGCTGTCCATACAAAAGTAGTGCAACTTGTGCTTGATCTATGGCGAGAGTCGCTGAGAAAACCCGCTTTAATATATGTGCGAACAACAAAGGCGCAGATCAGCCTGCACGTCCGCGCAGGCTGATCAGCGCCTTTGTTGTTCGCTGTAGCTCGTTTTATTTTTTCGACAAAGAAGCGTCTCACAAACTTAAATGGAGAACAGAATGATACCTGGAATTTATTAATTTCTCATAGAATCTGTCATTTCAGGGCTATTCAGCCCTTTGATGTTGTTTGTGGAATATATCTTTGTATACCCATTAGGCTTCAGCGCAGTTACGTCCTGTGGGGATACAGGTATATCGGTTAAAGCAAACAACATACGACTGTACTTAATTGCTACCGTATTGATTATCATAAATGCTCCCACATCTTGACTCCTTGTAGTACTTATCTTAAAATTGTACAATCCTGTTTTCTTCACGCCTACAATCCTGTTTTCTTCACGCCTGTTGACCCCCTTAAACCTCACATTTATCTAGTAAAACTGGGGTTTACAAGGGAATACATTATTTTCCTTATTCTGCTCAAAAACATATGTTGTTGGTACTCATTAGAACCGCCTCGGCGAGGCGGTTCTAACGAGTACCCACAATCTATGTTTTGAGCAGAAATTTTTATCTGAAAATTTTCATTTTTTTTTTTTTTGGTGGTAAAATATTCAGTATATTTGAATAGGCTTGTTTTCCTAATGCTGTTGCCAGGTAAAGAGTCGGAAACTCCTGAATGAGTTGCAGCTGGTGTAGACCCTGATCATTTTGCGATGTCTAATTTTGGTATACACCTTTTGCTCACACGTGTCCATCCGAATACAGTAAAACTTTAATGACTCGAACACCGAGGGCTCGTTTACAATGGCTGATTCGAACTTGTTTTTGAGTCCCCAGGAATTTTTTTGATAGCTTACATTAGAATCGCCTTACCGAAGTCACTCCAATGAGCAAACTCAAGATACCATTATTTCATAGAATATCGAAAAGACATTCCTAAGTTATCCGCATTTGTCAGCTGACCTGGCGCTATGATTAACCCTCAGTGGCTCGAAATACCCATGACTAGAACAATTTCCCGAAAACATTCTTTCGTGGAGATTGATCATGAAATATTTTCTTCCGTCATTCTCCCATTCCGCTGACTAAAGAAGGGCGGTTGTCAGTTTGTGGAGAGAATGTGCACAAGTATTGGCCCCGAGGTTATAAATCTTTTTTCATGCTCAACTCAGCTGAGCATGAAATTTTCTCTGCTAATAAATATGAAAATGCCAACAATAGTTGGCATTTTCATATTTATTAGCAGAGAAATTTCCATGCTCAGCTATGTTTAGCAAGAAAGAATTTGGCATTGTTAGTAATTTGAGATTTATTAGCATAAAAAATTTCATGCTAAGCTGAGTTGAGCGTGAAAAAAGTTTTATAACCTCGGGACCAGGTTATATAATGCATTTGTATCGTACAAACAAAATTTCCCTTTACCTTATGTTTTTATCTTAAGGAAAATTGATACACATTCAAGGGAAACAGCCAAAATGGTTTCGCTCCCTTCTGAGAAGTGCACTACTCTAAAAGAAGAATTTTGTTCCCATGGGAGCCACTTATTTCCTTTAAGAGCAGACTTCTTTTTGAAGGGGATTTAGTGATCAGTATAGTAAATACAAGGTCATAATAATTGTCTCCCTTATTAAATGGTGGAATTGTGCTGCGCATATCATTGACCTTAATTATGCCGTATCATGTGTTAAGGAGCCATCAAACATATTGAAAATGCACAAAGGCAGATGAGCTTACAGGAGCAGATTCAGAGAGGGTGTGTGTATGTGGGTTGTGGGTGTGTGTGTGTGGGGGGGGGGTAGGGGGGGTCGGGAGATACAGTGGAACCCCGCTTTGACTCAAAATTTTATTTTTATGAAAAAGTTTGGATAAATTTGACAAATTTTGCAAACCATATTTACATGTAGCCTACGTATTCATACCCTTATCCTTTACCTTATATTTCTCTTCAAGAAGTCCATTTTACTTCCTATGAATGTGTATAAAATTGCTGGATTCATCACGACAACACGCCTATATAGTTCTGACCCCCTCCCCTCACACACACACACACACACACACACACACACACACACACACACACACACACACACACACCGCCCCACCTTAAACCCCACTTCCCGCCCCACCTTAAACCACACTTTTATACCGTAAAACTGGGGTTTACAGGGGGTAAACATTAATTTGCTTATTTCTGCTCAATAACATAGATTGTGGGTACTCGTTTGAACCGCCTTTCCGAGGCGGTTCTATCGAGTACCCACGATCTATCTTTTGAGCAGAAATATGAAAAAATCAGAGCTTTTTGTATTTGAAAATTTTCAGTTTTTGGAGGCGAAATTTCCTATACATTTGAATAGGCGTGTTTTCGTAATGAATGGCTAACAGTGTAGACCCTCTGATCTGGGTCTTCGTTGTTTGCTCAGGCCTGTCCTTCCGAATACGTAGAGAAAGTACGGTAATTTGATTCTGTAAGCGAACAGAGATGAGCCCAATCGGACTGGACGACTGTGCAGGCCGAAATGGGCATTCGCTGTTTGCTCACGCCGGAAGCCACCTTTAAGCATGACTCGCCTCATTTGATAAAATACTTAATGTATTATCTCACTATTTAGACTGGCGGTCAACTGAAAATATTTGTCACAATAGTTGTCAACAGAAACAATTTCAAATGACGTAGGTAGAATTATCTTTTACCTTGGAGGTTCTATATATTTTTTTACCATTCAAGTTGATTTCAATTCTGATTAGTTAACGCAGGAACAGATCCAGGGGGGGTGTTCGCGTGGTTCAGTCGAATCCACTTTAACTAAAATTTTATTTTCATTGCAAATTTTTGGATAAATTTGGTAAATTTGGGATACCGTTTTCACCCTAAATAATCGCACTCCCTCACTCTTAATATTATACATCTCTTCAACAAGTCCATTCGACTACCAGTGAGTGTGTGTAAATTGCTGGGTGAATGGCAAACAGTGTAGACCCAGATCAGACGCGTCTGATTTGGGTCTACACTGTATGCTCAGTCTTGTATGTCCGAATACATGGAATATATACGGTAATTTGATTAATCGAACCCCGTTAAGAAATCATGTTGGATCCGCCCTAGCTTCACGTGTTGTGGTCCGATATGGCTGGTTCTACAGAAACACAACACAAATCGAGCCACAATGTGATAAAAGCACCTTAACGCTTAGCATTCATGGTAAAAATTTCAGCAGACGACATTTTGAAATATTTCCTTTTTTTTTTTTTTTTTTCAAGAATATAGTATTTGATATTTCATGTGATTTTCTCCTAAGGATACAAATATATTAAAGACACATATTCCATTGCGTAACATCCTACTGACCCTATTAGTGAAATATGCAGATAACAGATCAAAAGCCCATATTCTTGAAAAAACAAGAAAAATATCAGTTTGTAGTCTGCTGAAATTGCCCATAGAGGGGTAAAACTTGTGACATGTGCTCCCAGCAATTACTCAGGTCATCTGCGTATTCGCGCAGTCTGATCAGAGTCTTCGCTGTTCGCTAAAGTCTCGGCACAGTGAAGACTCTAATCAGCAGGTGAATGCTACCTGCTGATGGGCCGTATATACATTTAAGGCGTGGCAATCAGTGTAGATCCTGAGCTCTGCCCTTTCAGGTTAGTCTTTATTGTTTGTTAAGGCCTATTTGAATATTTACCGTATTTGATCTATGTTTTCGGACAGACATGCCTGAGAAAACATGCCTGAGAGACATGCCGGAGAAAACAGTGTAGACCCAGATCAGACGCCGCAGAACGTGGCGTCTGATCAGGATCTACACTGTTTGCCATTCATTTGGCAAATTTAGACAAGTCAGCGGGTAGAAAAAAGGACTTGTTGAATTTTAGGATAAGTATGGTAATGAATTAAATTGTCCGAATATTTTATGGTAAATATGGTAGAAAAAACATTGGTACAACAGGCAGCCTTGAACAAAATTTTTTGTCATGCCACTGCCCCTAATATTACTTCTGACGTATTACCAGGTTGGTCAGCCAGTTTGGCAGTCAGACAGGGGAGAGAATCAATAGAGAAACTTGTGGAAGACAAACAATACGATTACAAACAGCCAGTTGTACATGATCTAGCCGTGCCCTACCAAGTCAATCCAGGTAAGAAAGAAAGAACGAAAGGAAAGAAAGAAAGAAAGAATGTTTTCGCTACGTGTTCTCGTCATCCGTGAAAACGAACGAAAGTAAAGAAAGGAAGGAAAGAAAGAAAGAAAGAAAACAAAACAATGTTTTCGGTACGTGTTCTCGTCATCCGTGAAAACAATAAGCTTGGAAGCGTGGAAACAAACAAATTATAATAATCATTAATAAAATGTTCTAAATGCTTACGGCATTATTTTTCTTCGCAATCTAAACTAGATTATCAGTTGAATTATTGAATCATTAATTGTAGGCATGGTTTTTATTTTTATGCATTTTATCGTGATAATGTTTTACACTGCTTGCTCAGGCCTGTCTGTCCGAACACTTAATTAAGGCAAATACACTGGCTGCGTTATCTGTAAACAAATATTAAGACTTTTAGAGGGATCCATGGCTAAACGTTCGCGAGTGTCTTGCATTTCTGCACGCAACCCTGTTTTCGACCGGTATAAAGGTAAAATGTTCTCCAGATAATTGTCTAGTTTCGGTTTCAAAGCGATCACTCAAGACTTACAATTTTGCCCATATCTTCAACAGAATTGCCCGAATTATACATTTCGACCAATTCTAGCTTCAAAACATTACAAAATGATCTCAAAATGATGCAAACATGCTGGGCCCAGTTGTTCAAAACTAACAATGTCGTTAGTTAACTTATCGTTTAAACTTTGATCATTAAATATGGCATATTTGCTAATATTTTTGCTGAAAAAAATTGCAAAAGCTACTCACATTTTTTTTCAGCTAAAAATAACTGTGAATTAGATATCGTACTGACTATAACAGTTAACATTTTGACCACTAACGAGCTCGTTAAGCTAACGACGCTTTGAACAACTGGGCCCTGGAACTCTTTATTACGGAACAGCTCGAACATCTTTGGGACCATGGAAATTTATTTGAGACATTGGTAGTTCGAACCACTGAGAGTTAATCATAGCATCAGGTCGGGAAGAAAATAGTGGTTATTAAGGGAAGTCTTTTTGATCTTCTAGACAATAACGGGTATGTTGAGTTTACTCATTAGAGTCGCCTTGATGAGACGATTCTGATTACACACAACATACAATTTCATGAGAAAATAAAAAAAAAAATCCTTAAATATTGGTTAAGTTATCGGAAGAACTTCGTAAGGACTCAAAAACGAGTTCGAATCATCCAAGGTAAACGGGCCATCAGTGTTCGAGTTATCGAGGTTTTACTGTATATTCAAACAGAACCGTGACCGGTGTTCTGTGAAATTTAGTAGCCTGAAGTTGAATAAAGATATGGTTACCGCCATTTTTTTATTTTGATCTTTCAGGTGATGAGGTTCGTCTAGCGTGTGTTTATAACTCAAAGGACGGACACAGATTGAGAAACCACACAGTGTCGTTTGGTCAGGGCGCCAGCGTAAGATATGGTTTTTACATTGCATTTTAGTGTAAACCCTCAAGCTGCACATGTGAGAATAGATCTTCTGAGTACGTACGGCCAACGAAGGCCAGGGTCTTCACTGTCTGCTTACAGAATCAATGTTGGAGTCTAACGGCCCAGTTAACACTATTAACTCTAGTAGCGCTGAACCCGGATATACCCTGCCTTTGCAAACAGTGTAGATCCAGATCAGTTGGCTTCTGAAGAAGCCAACTGATCTGGATCTGCACTGTTTGCCATTCGGTATGTGAATATGTACCAACAACCAGGATCAAGTAATCTGATTGGCTGAAATTTAGAAGTGGGCGTGGCATTTTAATTTATTCAGCAGGACAAGGGTTAAGGTCATATCAGGCCGGTCAGTTTACCGAACCACAGTTTTCCTGAACAGGCTTAGTCCATATAAGCGCTTAACCAGTATTTTTGTTCTAAAATTATGTTTTATATATGCACCATTTCATCAACAATGCCATTGACTGATGAAGAAAATACTATCAGCCTGTACTGTCGCATGGTCTGAAACGAGAACTTGATGCTTGCCTGGAGGACGCGATGAGGCCATAGAATGCACATGCAAAACCTAAAGACCACGCCGTACTGCGAGAATGCACAAACTGATCAAGATTTTTGCGCGGTTGCACTTAGGTGCGCTTTGTCTGACACCATCGGCTAACCTTGTGATTACCTCTTTTCCAATAGTATTCGTTTGATGATCACTTTTCTGTCGCCTGCAGTAGGTATAGAAGATATTTAATTTTTGTTTTATCTTTTTTCAGTCTGAGATGTGTTATGCTTTTATCCGGTACTATCCGCATATTCCAGGGTTCGACCAATGTATACAAGTAGGTTATAGAGATGTAAACTGTATTCAAAGAACATCCTAGTATATATGTATATATTGGTTTCTTTTTTTTCTGTTGACAAAAATATGGGCCACGCCATGCGAAAAGGTGTCTCCGGCCATATGCGAACAGCCATTACCAAAACATGCCTATTCAAATGTACCGAAAATTTTACCACCAAAAAATGAAAATTTTCAGATAAAAAAAATCTGATATTTTTTCAAGTTTCTGCTCAAAACATAGATTGTGGGTACTCGTTAGAACCACCTCGACGAGGCGGGTCGAGGCGGTTCTAACGAGTACCCACAATCTATGTTTTCGAGCAGAAATAAGAAAAATAATGTATACCCCTGTAAACCCCAGTTTTACTATATAAAAGTGGGGTTTAAGGAGGTCAAAATTATATAGGTATGTTTTCGTGATTAAAACGTGTCTCCGGGCTGATGCGGACTGCTAACACAATCATTGGACACTACAGAGTATATCTATGGAGAGCAAATTCCCAGATCAGACTTGGCGCATGCGTGGGGGGAATCTGAATCTGTGCATTTTGCCCATGCTCAAAGACACTTTTTCGCTCGGCGCGGCCCATATGCTAAAGATATACGAGGAAGTAGCCCAAACCACAATTTGCATGACATGTCAAAGCCTACTTAAAACAAAATGTCATCATCTTATCCTCCGGTGAATCAGCACAGAGAGTGGTAAAGGCAATGTTGTCTTTTAGATCACACAATGTATGTATATCTGTGGTAAGCATTGCCCGGCGGTCCAAACATACAACATGTTTTATTAAACAAAACAACAAAAAATCTCAGGTCATTGTGTCAGAATGTTCATCCAATCCCAGGCCAGTATAGGCCGTGTCAGATAAAAATTACGCCATGTTGCATATTCAGAATACAAAACCCCAGTGCATGTATAATTATATAAACAGGCTAAACTGATCTGTCGATTATATTTCTTAACCCTGTAGAAAGGTTCAGATACCTATGCAAACAGTGTAGATCCAGATGAGACGGCTCATAACGAGCCGCCTCATCAGGATCTACACCTACACTATTTGCCATTCTGTTTTATATTTTAGCCGAGTTCCCTATTTGCAATAATGGATGTGTCCAAATTTAAAGATGGAAGAGTCCACTTCAGAAACTTAGGGGTGAAAGGTTAAACATATACGTCTAAGTAATAGCTTTAGAAAAGCCAATGATTTTTATCCAAACACGAAATTTGTTTTCTATTTTTTTTTGTCACAAAAGCGTGTTATGAGTACATTTTGTACTGATTATGAGCTGGAGGCAGAGGAGCTTCTAATGAGTACCAACAATACATGTATATGTTTTTTTGTGAAGAAATAAGAAGAAGAATTATCTTGATATCCCTCTTATCTAGAGTTATGTCAGCCGTACAATTTTCACAATAGAATATGGGAAATAAGGAAGGTTTTGAATATAAGACACATTAAGACAGATTTATGCAGTAAATAAGGTTGCTAGACTGAGTAACAAACAAATTAAAAAGCCTGGCTGATTAAAATGACTACAAAATTCTCACCACCAACCCCACCCCCATCCCTAATAATGCAGACCCTACACGCTCCTGTTTTCACTATGTATATGATGGAATACGGGGGAACTCATTAACCCATTTATGCCGAATGTGTTCTTCTACCTTCACTCTTCGGACCAGTCCATTTCCAATGCAAGGGGTGTCTGGTAAGTACCATGTTTTAAAAATTCCGGTATGTAATGCAAACAGTGTAGACCCTGATCAGACACCGCGTTTTGCGGCGTCTGATCTGGGTCTACACTGTTTATCAATGTCCCTTTTATGGGGCATTAGGCTTAAATGGATTAATGGACGTGTAAATGAGATAGTTTTAACCGGCCCTGACTTGTCGAATGTCTGGGGTCACATCTGTTTGGTCCGGCCTGTCTGTCTGTATGCTTTGGATAACTACAGTACATTTAATGTCATTTTCCAGTTTGTGTAACACAATCACAGTACCAAATTACATTGTGTATATGTTGCGAAGTACCCTATTTATCGTATGTTTTCGGACAGACAGGCCTGAGCAAACAGTGTAGACCCAGATGAGACGCCGCAAGATGCGGCGTCTCATCCTGCGGCGTCTCATCAGGGTCTACACTGTTTGCCACTCATCCAGCAATTTTTAGACACAATATCAGGTAGTACATTGTACTTGTTCAAATTTAGAAAATATATGGTAAGGGGTTGAGGTGTCCGAATACTTAGAGTAAATACGGTATACATTGAGAGGTCAGTTTGGTCTAAAGACTGTCTATAGACTCTCTTGAACATATACTCAATACAAAGCAAACCGTACCAGCAATTATCTATAAGTTTCTGTCTTCCGCGTGTTCACTGCCATGAAAGCAATTTCAAAGTAATTTTGTTTCAGTTTATATTTCACAGGTTAATAACGTTTGATTGTACACACAAAAAACGATGCTGAGCTAAAACAGTTCATGATTATATTTGTCCTGCAGTATTCATCTGAATATCTGTTTAAAAATGTGGAAAGTCACAAAATATAGAAGATACCCAGGAAATTGCATAATCACGAAGCACAACCTTGCCGAGGCACCAAAAGAAAGAGAGATGAAGAACGAATAATGACAAAACTAACGCCACATATGAAACCACCGATGCTCAAATAAAGAAAAAATGCAACAGAGGAATCGCCTAGAAACGGCCAGTGGGAAAATTATTGATCATGGTGGTGGTGCGAGGGTGGGGGGAGGGGTGGGGGTGGGAGGGTGAATGGTTGGCAGAGTGGTGGAGTGAGGAAGGGGATGCGGGTTAAATCAGTTTTACTCGCGCGAAACTTTACCCTTAATTTTGATGCAGATCCAAATTTCAAAATATGTTTCTGAAGAGGCAACTTTCTTCACTTCCAGCTTTACAAAGTATATAGATGAACAGAAACTGATACAATCAGAATCACATCAAGTCCTCAACATCAAAGATAGACACTTACAATTGTACAGCCACAAAAGCACAGACGATGAACAGTCAGCAGCCCTTTCAACAAATGGTGGCAACTCTGTATAACATTACACCTTAAACATTTTGCTGTATATTTACCAAACTACTATATACTCTCAAAGCACTGGCAGCACTTGTGGGTCGATTGTCTATAAGTGTATGTTGGGAAAATGGGCCCGGACGGGGACTCAAGACTGTTTCATTTAATCCTTAACTTCCTGGGCCCGGTTGTTCAAAGCGTCGTTAGCTTAACGAGCTCGTTAAGGGTCATTTTGTTAATTGTTTTAGCGGATTCAATATACAATATTTTGAATTTTTTGCTGAAAAAATGTGAGTAGCTTTTGCACTGCAAAAGCTACTCACATTTTTCAGCAAAAAAAATCAGCATATTTGCGTATCACTCAATTAAAATTTTAACGAATCGTTAACTAACGACGTCGTTAGCTTTGAACAACTGGGCCCTGTTGTTTAAGCAAATAGTGCGGATCCTGATCAGACGCCGGGTCATGTGGCATCTGGTCAGGGTCTGCACTGTTTACCAACGTCTCAGTCCAGGGTTTACATATAACCCTCTTTACTAGGCATTCTGACGTCCCATTGACAAGAATCACGTCACAATATATAAATAAACGTTACATGGATTTCGTACAAACGCGCGGTTTGCTTTTATTGACCAATGATAATCACGTGGATAACAACCTTAAGGAAATTCGGTGTATATAAAGTTTGGATCATTTGTAAACAATCAACCCAAAATGGGTTAATAGATTACGATGTTCATTACAGGAACATACAGTTTGGTTTTAAAAGTATTGCATTCTGTATAAATTTTTATTACAACATAGACTAAGGCAAAAAAATAGAAGACAATTTTATACAACTGGGATTCAGAAAGAAAAACAGAACAGAAGATGCCCAGAGGAGCCACAATCACAGAACATAACCTACCATTGACATCAAAGTGAATGCCCTGTTTGTGGTTTTCTCCTCTTCTGGCTTCAGATTGCCATCATAGTCTTTGTGATTATGTGTGTCTCGCTCTGACGAGGTAGTTGAATTTCACACAGACCGATACTATACCTAATTTGAAGTTTCATCAGAATTAAGGGCGAAGATTCGCGGGAGTAAAATTGGTTTCAGCCCACCCCATACCCACAGTATTCTTTACTGACCAGTCCAAGGCGGTTCACCCGTTACAATTATTCATTGTTCGTTCTTCGATGGTTTCATGGTTTCATGGTTTCATATATGGCGTTTGTTTATCATTGTTCCTCATCTCTTTTTCTGTCGGTAGATGCACCATCACGAAAACATAGCTATTTAATTTTGACCCCCCCCCCCACCCTTAAACCCCACTTTTATTTAGTAAAACTGGGGCTTACAGGGGTGTACATTATTTTTCTTATTTTGCATCAAAAACATAGATTGTGGGTACTCGTTAGAAGCGAGTTCTAACGAGTACCCACAATCTATGTTTTGAGCAGGAATATGAGAAAGAGCAGAATCTTTTACCTGAAAATTTTCCTTTTTTGGTGGTGAAATTTTCAATATATTTGAATAGTCGTGTTTTCGTAATACCTTGTAAAGGCTATGCTTCTAGGTTCTGGTATTTCCTAGGTATCTTCCCTTATATACCTTTTCAACTGTTGTGATCACCTAGACTTGATTTGAACAACTTACAAAACAAATAACGATTCGTTTAGTCATTATGTTTCATCAGGTGCCTCGTAAAAGCTTAGACTGGCTCCAGTCTCCAGTGACTAAATATTTTTTTTCTTATAATATGTTTAATTATCCACTAAAATAAAACCAAGGTAATATCATGACTATATAGGCTGGTCACTCTAGTGTCCAGCATTTATAGTCACGATATTTGTTTGGTTTTACTTTTAGTGGATTATCAAACAGGGTTATGAGAAAAATATTTAGTCACTGGAGACTGGAGCCAATCTATGGAAAGGCAGTGCGTTGTGATTTTGGCATTTCCTAGGTATCTTCACTTACATTTTCCTGTGGTGAAGTAACAACAGGGTTAATTTATCTGTGAGAGGATATAGGCGCGGGTTGGGAAGCTTTATTTCCATCCCAAAGCATTTGGTCCATGAAAAAAATGACATTTAATATAAGAAGCCACATCAAGCAAGAAGGTGCCTTCAAACATGCACAAAATGCGTAGATTCAAATTATCCTGCGAATGCGCAAAATATCATGCCGGCCTTTGCTCTCCTTTCACACATTCTGTAGTGTCCGATGATTCTGTTAGCGGACAGTGAAGGCCCTAGTCAGACTGCGCGGATGCGTTTTCACATAGCACGGCCCACACATAACGCGGCTCATAAATGTTTTCTCCTCTTAGGATTTATTTATTTATTTATACAATATTTTAAGAGAGTTACACAAGAGGGTGAATACATGTACATTGTTCTATCTTTATGTAGGAGAATCGATACACTTGGTAGATATCCGTCAGTTTGATAAGGAAAACATTTTTGTGACTTCCTGTTTGCTTTTCTGACTTCATGTTTGCTCTTTTTCTCAAAAGGGGTCTATTCTAAAAACAGTAGACCCCTTTTCAGAAGGAAGTTACTACCCTTAAAGCGTATCTGTTCCCCTTAAAATAGGGAATAGATTATGTCTGATCTGGCCCCGAGGTTATATTTTTTTTATGCTCAACTCAACTGAGCATGAAATTTGTCCTGCTAATAAATCTCAAATTACTAACAATTGCGAATTAATTCTAACTAAATAGCTGAGCATGAATTTTTCATTGCTAATAAATATGAAAATGGCAACTATTGTTGGCATATTTATATTTATATGCAGAGCAGATTTCATGCTCAGCTGAGCTGAGCATGAAAAAGTTTTATATTTCCGGGACCAGGATTATTGAAACATACTAACGTCTCCGAAGGTTAAGTGGAACCTATTTTTAGCAGTATCTTATGACTGTAATCAGCAACCTTGCATTCCTTTAATTGTTAATGATGAAGTGTCTGCAGATATGAGCATTAAAAAGCATCATTATTCAAATGGAAAAGTTGCTAAACGTTTGGCGAAGTGTATAGGTCTCGCGTCGTTAGAATAAAAAGTGTAAAGTTTCCCTAAAACGTACATTCTGTATTTAATGCCCTATTTTAATACCGTCGTCGTTTAATATATCTTTGGTCTGCTTCTGCTTGTTGGTCAAGAGTTCTCCTA
Source organism: Anodontia alba (assembly GCA_964016985.1). Classification (NCBI taxonomy): domain Eukaryota; kingdom Metazoa; phylum Mollusca; class Bivalvia; order Lucinida; family Lucinidae; genus Anodontia; species Anodontia alba. The sequence continues at coordinate 8,440,164 of OZ024836.1, read as the reverse complement.
TTGGTCAAGAGTTATCCTATTCGTGCCAAGTGGATTCTCTAGTCAGGTCCATTTCCAATGCCAGGCCCAGTAAGCATTCTTTATAAATCTATAGCGGGCTGTTATCGGCCCGTCAGGGTAGCTGACGGGCCGATAACGGCCCGCTATAGATTTATAAAGAATGCTAGCTGTTGTGGGGAGAGGGGGGCGGTATTTTAGATTCACAAAATTATGTTTAATGCCAACGGGCTAGAGCCTGATCAGCCGCTGCATTCTGTGACATCTGATCAGGGCCTCGACGGGACGTTCAGCATTGTAAAATATCATTCATTCCAACATGCATGCTTTACGGAAATTCTAATTGATTTGTGTAAATGGGCGTGAGCGGGCAGCGATGGTCCAGGCCAGCCTGTACATTCGCGCAGTCTGACCAGGACATTCGCTGTCCGCTTACAGAATAATTAGGAACTGTTGAATATACATGTATTGCACAGAAAATACCCTTTTCAGATTGTTCAGCTTCGCTAACACTAGATCTGGATCTTTATTGTTCGTATAAGTCCAAAGACATATTTCCTGACGGTGCCTCTCAATTAAATATACATGGATCAAAGTGTGCGTCTGTTGTTGTGTGAAATCAGGTTAGAAGTCAGCCAGTTTTAGAAAAGCATCTTTTTCATTGTTGGTCTCGGGCAGACTTGATTGGAGAATGGACAGGCTGAAAAGAAAACATTTAAATAAGAGAAGACAGCTACAATATATTGGCTGTGAGATGAAAGACACTGTATTTGAAGAATTGCCTTAAAAACACGGCTGTATTCAAATACATGACAAATACAGTACCCTAAATTTTTGTTCACTTTATAGACAGACCAAATTGAGCTGACGCTGTGATCTTTATATTTGCATACATGTGTATCATCTGGATACGTCCGCTATTCAATTTAGGCATGGTAGTTTGAAAATCCTGCATGCCACGTGAGACAGGTTCTCTCACCTGTATAGGTAATACCTGTTTGCGCAGAAAACGTACACTTATGAATATTATAATCAAAAGATCAAGACGACAGGACAGTTTCGTCGGCCTATACTTCCTTAACCCATTTATGCCTGGCATCCCATGAAAGGGACATTGGCAAACAGTGTAGACCCAGATCAGACGCCGCAGTACGCGGCGTCTGATCTGGGTCTACACTGTTTGCATTAAGTACAGAAATTTATACAGTAAGTGACAATAGTAAAATAAATCAGACACCCCTTAAATTGGAAATGGACCTGTCCAAAGAGTTAAAGTAGAAGATTCCACCGCCACAAATGAGTAAATATTATACTTGGCCTAAATCCTGAGAATGCCTAAAAAGAGTTAGTTGAATGGCCCCGGCCGGTAGCCCTGACCCCAGTCAGCCATTTTGATCTGAGACACCTCTTTTTCGTCAAACTGTAACCTCAGGTATGCTTGTTGTAAGTGTTATGATTAACACATTTTAGAATGAATAAATTCCCCTATACTATATATTGGGAGAGTCGAATTTCAATTTTAGGTACACTAAGTATGATTTAGGTATACAAAGTATAATTTTAGGTATACTAAGCACCTAAATATCAAGTGTACTGCAGCGTAGTTGGCTTTATAAGCGGTATTTGAACAATCTTTATTGGGGTTAATTGGTAAGGACGCCGGACGCTGAAGTGCTAGGAGCCGTCGCCGCACTGGTCAGAGCTTGCATGGTGTGGGTTCGACCCCGGGCATAAGCACTTAGCAATTTTTCAGAGGATTATTTCACCCATAATTTGAAAGAGTGACAAAATCTATGCAACGTAAATGAATTTCAGGTATATCAGGCTACTGTGATTTAGATCTAAACTATTCGCAAACAGTTGAGCCCCTGACAGGACGCCGCATATTGCGGCGTCCGTGCGATCTGGGTTTCACTGTTTGCCAATTACCCTTTTCGGGGTCTCCAGACTTAAAAGGGATAACACGACACGGCTATCTTCATACTGAGAGTCTTCACTCAAATGTTTATTACTGGCGCCATTAATCTATAGACAAAACCTACAAAATGACATGTGCGCCCCGCGAACACCCAGATCAGCCTGGACATCCGCTCAATCTGTTCAGAGTCTTAGCTGTGCATTCAATGGCTAGCTAAGGACCCAAGCTTTCTTACTGCGGACAGCGAAGACTGGTCAGACTGGGCGGATGCCCAGTCTGATCTGAGTCTTCGCTGGGCGCACATGTCATTTTGTACGTTTTGTCATGCGCTGGCTCAAATGATGATTCAATAATTCGACTGACAATCTAGTTCAGGATAAAGAGATACCCAGGAAAAGTCACAATCACGACCTTTCCGAGGTATCAAAAGGAGAGATGAGGAACAAACAATGACAAAAACGTCCTACATGTATATGAAACTACAGACGCACAAACGAAGAAGAACTGCAACAGAGGAACGCCATGGAATAGTCAACAGAGAAAACTATTGGGAATGGGTGGGGCTTAAACCAGTTTTACTCGCTCGAAACCTCACCATTAATTCTGATGCAGCTCCAAAAACAAACAAATGTTTGGGTTCGCACGGTAGTCTTCAACCTCATCAGTGAAACATCACATTTGAACAACACATATAATTAATCAAAGTACTGACAGCACTAGTGGGTCAATTGTCTCTGAGTGTAGGCTGGGAAAATTGTCCTGATCAGGGGACTTAAGACTGTTTCATTCACCCTTTAATTCATGTATTTAAGCAAACAGTGCAGACCCTGATCAGACGCCGCATTCTGCGGCGTCTGATCAGGGTCTGCACTGTTTGCCAATGTCCCAAATGTTCGTCAAGGTTTTACAGATAACCCTCGATCAACAGCACTCTGACGTCACAGCGACAAGAATAGCGCGGCTATAAATAACCGTTACCAGGATTTCGTCTAAAGCGCGGTTTGATTACATTGGTTAATGATAATCACGTGGTCAACTAGGAAATTTAGGCGTTTGTATACTATGGGTCAATTGTAAACAATCGACCCCAAACACTATGATGAAACACAGCAATTAGCTCATTGGCGCATTGAAGCCAGACTGTAATTTCTAAGTAAGGGGCACGGATACATATTTCAGGGGGAGCAACTCTGTCAAAAGTGTTTTAGCATGCTTCTGAAAGGGTTGCATGTAAGCAAACGGGAAGTCGGTAAAATCGTCTCCCTCGTAAACACGACTGAAAATCTACCAGTTGTATCTAGCCAGTCCCCTTATATCATATGGGCCCCGTCAAGCGAAAAGGTGTCTTCGAGCATGCGCAAAAGGCCCAGATTCAGATTCATCTCGCACATGCGCAAAGTCTCATCCGGCCATTTGCTTTCCACATATACATTCTATAGTGTAAACTTATTCTGTCAGCGGACAGCGCAGGCCATGATCAGACTGCGCGGATGCGCAGTCTGATCAGGGCCTTCGCTGTCCGTATATGCCCGAAGACACGTTTTCACATGACGCGACCCATATTATAGGATTCTGATACATGTACTTACGTTTGGTAAATTGCATTTGACTAAGATCTGTCTCGTACACTCCAAGAGATCTTAGAACCTGATAGGCAAGGTGGGTCGCATAAGGGTTCATCTTTCGAAACCTGGACTTGACAGACACCCAGGAATCCTTACATACTGGTGGCTCGCCTGTGGAGAAGTGAATGTAACTATTTACGATTTGCAATACTAAACAGAACATAGCTTTATATATCACTCGGATCATAATTAATATACAATTACATGTAAGTAAGGGATTTTACGTAAGTGTTGTAAAGAGCGGTGCAGACTAATTGTTTCAACATGAATCTCTCTATCTCTCTCTCTCTCTCTCTCTCTCTCTCTCTCATATATATATATATATATATATATATATATATATATATATATATATATATATATATATATATATATATATATATATACTCGGTTTTTGAGTCCCTAGGAGATTCCTACGATAGCTGAAGAAAAAAATATTTACATACATTCTAGATAGCAAAAATATGTAAATATAGGCTGTGTTTACTCATTAGAATCTATTTGATAGACGATCGAAAAGACATCTCTAAATTATCCCCATTTGCCGTCTGACCTGGCGCAATGATTAACCCTCAGTGGCTCGAACTACCCAATTCTAGAACAAATTTTCATAGCCCCACTTCTGGAATCCTAAACAAAACCTATAACAGCTAAACAACCGTGTGGTATCCAAACAAAAATGTATTTATTATATAGAAAATGACCATAAATGGTCAATTTTCTATATGATCTATACATTTTTGTTTGGATACAACGTTTTCTGGTAGGTATATGTAGGCGAGGGGGTGTCCAGCTTTAAACAGTCTTAAACCGTCTAATATCAGAAACTATCTAATAACGAACCGTCTTAAAAAGAGGTTCACGTATACCTGGAAATTTCGGCATCTCACGCTGAGTACATCCCCAGTCAATGTTTACACCGTTTTTAACGTCAAGCAGCACTACTCTAACTTCACTGCTCCACATGCCACCTGTAAAGAGAATATCAAAATTATACCAAGCAGGCACATGACGTTAATACAACGTCGCCTCAACGACGATGCAACGTCATGACGTTGCATCGACGTTGAGCCGACGTTGTATAAACGTCATGTGCCTACTGGGTAGACTTCATCATGCATTACGACTGTACCCGGACGGAACATGCTAGTTTTATTTTATTTTATTTTATTTTTATTTATTTATTTATTTATTTATTTTTTGAGTTGTCCGAACAAGATAATACCTTGTTAGCACCAGTGGATATATTGTCAGCACAAGAAAATATTTTGTTGGTACAAGATAATATCTTGTCTGCATAAGAAAATACTTTGTTTGCGCAAGATAATATCTTGTTCACACAAGATAATATATTTTCTGAACAAGTTAATATCTTGTCCGCACAAGGTAATATCTTGTCCGTACAATATCATATCTTGTTCGGACAAGATAACATCTTATTCGCACAGCTTCTTATCTTGTTTGCACAAGATAATATCTTGTTTGCAAAAGATAATATCTTGTTTACACAAGGTAATATCTTGTTTGGACAACTTAAGGGATGAAAGGTTTAAGAAGGGTTTGATACTCTAGCCGCGAAAAGGTTAAAACCTGATTAAGTAGCGGGTGTGTTCTAGCGCAGGCAAGCTGGTATGTGAGCAACTACACAGTTGACTCTCGTTATCTCGACCTCGCTTATCTCGAATAACCGCTTACCTCGAAGTGAAAATCTTGTGCCTGCTTAAACATGAAAATCTAACAACCGGTAAAACGATATTGTGGAAAAGAGGAGACATTGCTCCTAAGGAGCAATTTCTCCTCTTTCCCACAATGTTTTCAATATATCTCTAACTTCAAAAGTCCAATTACATATATATTTGTTAAATGTGGTTGTTCGAATTTTTTCCCTCAATTCTGCAAATCTGATATGTCGAGGTACGGATATCTCGAAGTATTTCAGAGAGTCCCTTGGAATTTTTTTTTTTTTTTTTTTTTCTTTTTTGTTGTTTTTTTTTTTTTTTTTTTTTTTTGTTTTTATTTTTGCTAAATCCAATAAAGCATATGTAACAACGTCAAGCAACCTTGTGAATACAGAAGTCTGTGAATGAACACGAAAGCATGGGTGTCAATTTGAATTTGAATAATTATGTTAATTTAGCTTATCAATAGAAATGTATGAATACCTATTTGGTCTCTAGCTGTGAAAGCGCCGTTTAGTCCTGGTACAGGAGAAAATCGTGCTATAGTGCTTGTACAGAAACCTTCCGATCTGAAATCAACAAACTCTGAATTGCGGGAGCTGTACACACAGCAGATTCATATAATTGGCAATTTAAATTACAATAAAACAAGCTAGTTACACAGGATTTAGAAAAAAAAAAACTTTACGAAAACACGCCTATTCAAATATATAGAAAATTTCACCACCAAAAATTGAAAGTTTTTAGACAAAAACTCTGATATTTTTCATGTTTCCGCTCAAAACATGGATTCTGGGTAAGCGTTAGAACCGCCTCGCCGAGGCGGTTCTAACGAGTACTCATAATCCGTTTTTGAGCAGAAATAAGAAAAATAATGTATACCCCTGTAAACACCAGTTTTACGATATAAACGTGGGGTTTAAGGGGGTCAAAATTATATAGGTATGTTTTCGTGATGTGGACTGTCTGTTCTTTCGAAACTCGGGCTTCTGAAGCACAATAGATACCAAGATACTTCAACCATCCATGGTTATATTCAAAAATACTAATGATTTAAGCAAAATGTGTCGAAGTATCTAAAATATTTAGAATACAAAGGGAGTTCACATTTTGGTAAAAGGCAGTACCAAAATAGACATGTTTTGTGCACTCGGTGAATTTTCGCTGCATTAGGCTCTCTTCGTGATTTTGTCATAAACCCGAACACATGTTACAGTCGCGGCTATGTACATACCATTTGCATGTACCAAGCTAAGGGCAAATTCAGCAGACGACAAACTGGTGATATCTGTTCTTATTTTTTCGTAGAAAAAGATTTGACGCTTCATGCATATGGTCTCCTTAACAAATAATTTGAATGAAGTGTTAAATCCTATTTTCTTGGAAAAATAAGAAAACTGTTTCAAAATGTCGTCTTCTGATATTTTTACCCAGCATGCAAAGTGTTGATGACGTAGGTTGTTAAGCGTGACTGTTACCTCCAGGCGTCTTCTGTAATCACGTCCTTTCCTACCAAACACTGGTACATCTGGAAGTCTGTAAAATCCCTGGCACCGGCCCAACCGCATGGTATAATTCTACCAAGCATATACCAATGGCCAAGCCACTGCAATACATATTATAGATACGTTGCAATGAGCCAAAATAAACAAGTCCTTTCTGAAAAGGGGTCTACTATAAAAGAAAAAAAATAAACATCGGTTTCTTCTGAATAGAATGTCTGTTCTAAATGGAAAGAATTTTCTAGCACTGGGAGAAAATTCTTTCCGCTTAGAGTATAACCCTTCTCAGAAGTGGGGTTCTCAGAAGGGAGACAAACCAGATTTTGTCAGTTGACTCCCCGGAAATTGTATCGATTCTCCTTAACTGCTAAATGTCGACTACTTATTTTTAAACAAACTATCGCATGGAAAGACGTTTATATGTAAAGTTGAAAAACAAAATTGCTCATGATGAGCCGTCTCATCTGGATCTGTGCTGTTTGCAAAAGCCTATTATTATCGCCTATGGCTGTGAAAGAGTTAAACGCACAGGATGAAACTGGGTTTGCTGTTTGCAATGTTACGGCCTAGCACTCCTGCCTTCGATTATCTGCCTTGGCAGATTACGCATAGCTTCTAAGTATATATTCAATCTCTGACAACTGCGTCAAGGAGTCGACTCTTTGGCTCAGTGGTTAGAGCATTGGATTTTTAACCAAGAGGACCTGGTTCGAATCCCGTGATAGGCGGGAAATTTTTTCAGCTATGCTTCATTCCTTTGTTACGACTTTCGTGTTGTAAAAACATATACTCTTGCTTTCACTTAACTTATAACATATAATGGCCATCACAAGAAAAAAAAAGCGGTTATGCCATATGCGAACGACGAATGCCGAGATCGGCCTTCACATTCGCGCAGCCCGATCATTGCCTTCATTGCCCCTTATAGAACCAACATGTATTGCAGAAAATAGGGACTATTTACTTTGCACATCATATAACATTAACGGGAATGGACACACATCCAAGGGAGATAACTCTATCAAATTGTTTTTACCTCCCCTATTTAAAAGGTATACTCTAAAAGAAAAGAGTTTGTCCCCTTTGAGAGTCAATTCTTTCCTTTTTAGAGTAGACCCCTTTTCAGAAGAGACGTGAAGTACGGTAAGCAAACAGGAAGTCACAAAATTGTCTTCCTTGGAGGAAAAGTTGTCTTCCTGGGTGATTCCAGTCCCCTTAAGTAATCACTTAATCTTCCTCATTTGATAAGCGATTAGCACGTAATATACCATTTTTATGTGGAGTCATGATAATCAATCTTTTTGAAAAGCAAAGTTCAAACTAAAACACAGGTTCAGTTTCAGTTAATCGCTTAAAGGGCAGGTGGCAAGATATCAGTGATCCGGAAACGAAGGAGCCGAAACATCAAAAAAGTACCTTCGGACATGTGCGCCCAGCGAAGATTCAGATCAGCCTGCGCATTCGCGCAGTCTGATCAGAATCTTCACTGGGCGCATTATGGATCGCCAAGGATGCAATTTTCTTCATGAGGACAGCGAAGATTGTGGTCAGACTGCGCGGATGCGCAGGCTGATTTGAGTCTTCGTTGAGTGCATATGCCAGTAGGTACGTTTTCTCATAGTGGGCAAAAATATTAAGAAATACGTCATTGATTGCGTTGGGGTACCCTTGTGAGTCATTTTGTGTCGTCTCCCAGAGAAAGGGAGAAAAGAAATAGAAGATATAGTACGAGTAGGAGATAAAAAAGGGAGCGACAGGGAAGAAAGAGGAGCAGGAATGAAAGTGAAGAAACAGAAGAAATAAAAAAAAAAAAAAAAAAAAACATTCCCCCTCGAGGATAGCAGGCCTTACCCAACTGTAAGCCAATATCAGTTGGACCGGTGACTTAAGACACACTTAAGATACACGCCACCTTCGCACCACCCGACCACCTCCATAAATACAAATACAAAAATACATGTCAGTGCTTTACTTAATTGGAAATATGAACTTTTTTTAAAACAAAGTACATGCACATGTATATTAACTCTTTTGGCGCCAAATTTCTGACGACACTTGTCGTTTGCTTTTATTTATTTATTTATTTTTATTTATTTATTTATTTTATTTTATTGGACAAACTATCGATTGGAAAGAAGTTTATATATAAAGTTGAATGAATATCAAACAGCGTATATCCTGATGAGCCGTCTCATCTGGATCTACGCTGTTTGCAAAAGCCCATTGTTATCGCCTGTGGCAGTGAAAGAGTTAAAATGTTGTCTTGTTCAGTTTACAGTGACATACTTTACAGTAGATTTCAGGAGTTTTACTTTATACCTCAGAAAGAAGACTTCTTTGAGAAAATCAGATTAGAAAAAGAAAACAAATAATATGATGCGCAATATATAAAATAGCCCTTATGTAATGTGCGGACTAGGCAGGCGCAGATCAGCCTGCGCATAAGCGCAGGCTGATCTGGGCCTTCGTTGTCCGCTTACAGGATCAGTGGATATGTAATTTATATCGACAAACAGAAATGCCCAGATTAGACTGCACAGGAGCGCACGCTGATCTGGACCTAAATTGGACGTAAATTGCATAAGGGCCCTTTTCGTGCTTTGAGCATCATATGTCGTTGTCCTGTTGAATACCTTGCTCATGACTTACGTTTTGTATTTTGAACGAAGGGTCTGGCCTGGGAAAGAACTTGTTCAGAGCAACCGTGTTGACCCAGAGCATACTAAATGCAAGGAGATGAATTAGAGCATGCATTTCAGGTAGATGTAGAGTTGTTTTAATCGCACTGAAATAGAAAATATTCCAAACCACCACACTATATATTGGAAGAGTCCAATTTCAATTTTAGGTCCGGCTCTGAGATTGAGATGTTCCTAGAGAAAAATGGCTAAACTATTTGCAAACAGTTGAGATCCTGATCTGATGCCGCGTTCTTTGGCGTCCGATCTGGGTCTGCACTTTTGCCAATTACCCTTTTAGGGGTCTCCAGACTACAATGGGTTAAGATACTATTTACATGTTGTAAAGAGAAACCCATTTGCATCATATCGTATAAGACGTACCCGCATGAATTCCCTGCTCCTAGATATATTACCAGAATCAAGTCACATATATGATATATAAGATGTGATTAACCTTTATATGTGTTTCAAAGCAAATCAAAAAACATATAACTACAGAATAGAATAGAACAGAATGTGATAAAATAAAACAAAATAGAATAGAATTCTATAGAATAGGCATAGAATAAAAAAAATGTATATAGTAACCAATGACACTTGCGGGTAGAGTATGCATTTTGCTCATGAGAGAGAGAGAGAGAGAGAGAGAGAGAGAGAGAGAGAGAGAGAGCTCTACAACTGTCCATGTTATGAATCTCGCTGGAACAACAACAGCTGTAATCGCTAGCAGATTCTTGCCTACAAGTAAATCATCTCCATGGTTTTGTATTTGTTCTGAAAATTGCATTAGCGACATCAAACTCTAAGCAGCTTTCTAATCAAATTAAGACGCCGCTTTTTTGGGGGCATATAAAGAAAAAGATAAACCAATAACCAAACCAGTACGAGTTAACGTCTTTCTATATTTAAATGATAAACTATTTCAACGCGCTAAATTTAACTTCGAAATTTTACGGAACGATTGAAAAGAATTCATGACTGCGAGGGGAAATAAAGGGAGATAATTGAATAGATAAAGTAAGGTTTGTCATCCTTTCTCGTTACTTTTCAAATATATCTGATCGTTATAATTGATCGCCTTGCTTCACTACATTGATCACATGAAAAAAAGGCCGGAAAATTCGCTATCATTCTGTACGCAAACAAGTATATAAGTTGATACCAAGTAAATTCCACTATCACAAAGCAGAACCCTCCCAAGGCACGAAACGAAAGAGATATGAGGAAACAAATATTGACATCACAAACGTCACAAGTGAAGTCACAGACACACAAAAAGCACTGCCACAGAGGAACCGACTACACTGGCTCGGTAATACTACGATGGAAACATCCCATCGTGGTATTGCCGAACCAGTGTCATGTTTGCCGAACCAGTGTCGTGGCATTGCCAAACAAGTGTCGTGGTATTTCCGAACCGGGGTCGTGGTATTGCCGAACCAGTGTCGTGGTATTGCCGAACCAGTGTCGTGGTATAACCGAACCAGTGTCGTGGTATTGCCGAACCAGTGTCGTGGTATTGCCGAACCAGTGTCGTGGTATTGCCGAACCAGTGTCGTGGTATTGCCGAACCAGTGTCGTGGTATAACCGAACCAGTGTAGTCTTAGCAACCAAACTTTTTCAAAATCCTCCAGATGTTCTCATGGATGACTGTGTCAAAGGCCTTCTTTCTTTTGTGCCTCGGGAGGGCGGTTCTCCGTGATTCTGGCATTTCCTTGGTTTCTTCACATATATCTTTTGTCCGGTCTATGAATTACAGTCGACTCTCGTTATCTCCCTTATCTCGAATAACCGCTTATCTCGAAGTGAAAATCTGGTCCCTGCCTAAACATGAAAATCTAATAACAAGTAACAAAATATTGTGGAAAAGAGGAGAAATTGCTCCTAAGGAAGGAGCAATTTCTTCTCTTTTCCACAATATTTTCAACATATCTCTAACTTCAAAAGTCCAATTACATATAGAGTTGTTAAATGCAGTTGTTCGATTTATGTTTTTTCTCAAGTCTGCAAATCTGATATGTCGAAGTACGGATAACTCGAAGTATTTTAGAGAGTCCCTTGGAACTTGAGATAACGAGAATCGATTGTACATATAAATGTTTACAGACGGACAAACGAGGTACATGAAATACATCCCCACCAGAAAAGCTGGTTTAAAAGCTAAAATGTTCTGAAAAATCCGGCTAATAATGTTTACCCCTATTCTGTTTACTATTAATGAGCTAGCACACGAAAAATCCTACAATAAGACCTGGGTGACCACCAAAGACTCAGATCAGCCTGTACATCCACCCGCTATGGCAAGGATTCTTGGTTATTCCTTTTTTAATAGCTCCTTGGATAGCCCGGAGCCTGTAGAAGGCACATGCGATCAGCGCAGACTCTGATCAGACTGCGCGGATGCGCAGTCTGATCTGAGTCTTCGCTGGTCGCACAAGCAGCATAGTGCAGATTATATCTTAATTTCCTTTAAGACGATTGGGCCCACTGTGGTATCTTTGAAATAGGAGGTTTACTCATGTATACGCTAGAGGGCGTAAGCAGTTTTGCAAATTTCATTACTGCTTATGAAGATTCTCAATAAAACCGAGACTCCCGTTTTCTATCTGTAATGTGTTCTTTGTTTCCAAAGGCAACCGATACTATCGCAGAATTTGGCGTGCTCATATAGAACAAGTGGCCAAACAATTTGACCAGACTGTGCGCCCAGTCAACCCAATGCGGTCGTGTCGAGCGTGGTCAGTTTACCTAACCACACTTTTACTGGGCAGGCTTAGTCCTCTAAGAAGTTAACCAGTATTGTGCACATTCTTTCGCCAGAAACTGACAACTGCCCTTCTTGAATCAGCGAACGGGATTGATCGACCGTTGAAATATTTCATGATCTATCTCCACGAAAGAATATTGCCGAACCGGCTGGGGTCGAACCCACGACCTCCTGATCACCAATCTGACGCGCATCCAGTCTGACGAAAATACATATATAATAATTTAAGATACAGTACATAACTACATACAATATGAGAAACAGATGACATGATAAGAATGAGTATTTCATAATTCTGGAATAATTTTCACAAATTTTCAATAAAAACCTATATTGTGAATAACCGTCAACATATATTGTTGTGGAAAAATAAGACAAAAATATCCCAGAATTATCGTAAAATACTTTTCTTTAACGCTCTCTGAAGAAATTTAAAAAATGAGTAATGGTTAGTACCTAATGCCTATGAACTTACCGTTTGTTATTCCTATTTTTATCTATTTTTCATAAAAAAAATCGAAAGGTAACACTCCTCTTAAAATAATGATGTATTTGTATAAAGCCTTGGTTGGTGAAACCACCTTTTGATTTATTGCAAAAGTCAAAGGGCAACCAGTGCAAGTGACATCACGAAAAATGCCTATAAATTTTTACCCCTATAAACCCCATTTTTATATTGTAAAACTGGGGTTTACAGGGGTATACATTATTTTTCTTATTACTGCTCAAAAACATAGATTGTGGGTACTCGTTAGAACCGCCTCGTCGAGGCGGTTCTAACGAGTACCCACAATCTATGTTATGAGCAGAAATATGAAAGATGACATTTTTTTTTTTTTTTTTTTTTCCTGAAAATTTTCATTTTTTGTTTGTAAAATTTTCAGTATATTTGAATAGGCATGTTTTCCTAATGGCAGTTTTGAATGGCCTTTCATTAATCTAACACAGCATTGTAACAGCAACCTTACGGATTGCTCTTGGCAATAACAATTTTGTTTCTGACATAAACGAGCACATGCACAATTGTTTCTGGAAGTACTTCTATGCAAGTTTTAGAAAAAAGACAGTTTTCTCGCAGCGAGGCTGCTACCTAAAATTAAAACAGTGATTGATATTAAGAGGCGAAACACAGGGACAGTAATTTGACAAACAATTGTTTTAACCTATAATGAATGTTTTACAGTTTATAACACATAAATCATTCACAATTACAATTAATTGTCATGCATCAAAACTAAAGTGTCATTCTTGTGTAATAAACATCATTGCCTTTCAAGTTTGTATGAGAAATAAACAAAATACACGCGTCATGATGTGTCGCATGTACATGCAAAATATGAAGAAAGAAAAAGGAATGCATTTCCGGGATTACATGTACACAAAATAATCTTGTTTCATCTTTAGTCATATTCCAGATATGAGGTTACTTTCATAATGTTTTTTTATGCGAACCGATTGTTAATGTATTTCTGTATTAAGACTTGCATCGGGGCCCAGGATGAAGTTGGCCGGCTGTAAAAGTGCTTTAACCCCACTCCCCCTACCCCTACCCCCGCCCTACTGACCGTTCTAAGGCGGTGGCCCCGCCCCGGTGTTAGTCTTACTCTTTGTTGCTTTGTGGTTTATTCTACGAGGCGACTTGATTTGCCTTGTGTTATTTTGTTCTTGTGTTTTTCAGTTCCTTTAGCATTGCGATAACCTCGCTTGGGGAAGAGAGAGCTAATCTGAGTGCTTTTCGTACGTTTGTTCGAATTGCGCTTGTTTGGTTTTGTCTGTTTCTTCTTCTTCTTGGTGTCTGGAAAGGGCTGCGGCTTGTGACTTTGTGACTGTGGCACTACCTGAACTTTTCTCGTACTTTTTTCCTTATTTCTCCATAAAAAAAAAAAACATATGTTGTTGTATTCATTAGAAGCGCCTCATCGAGGCGCTTCTAATGAATACAACAACATATGTTTTTGCGGAGAAAAACGAAAAAAATATAAGTATTTTTCTGTTGAAAATGTACATTCGACTCTCGGTATCTCATACTCCAAGAGGCCAGAGTATCTGGTTCGAGATAACAGTAGTTTGAGATACAATGACTTGAAATATAAGGAACTCATACAAAACTAAAACATTATATCACTTTATTTGGTTTGACGTAACCATGAGTTTGATTCATCAGTATTTGAGATAACGAGGGACAATTATACCTTGTCTGGAGCTATATTCATTACTCTCGAATATTTAAAACAATAACGATAGCCCATACAGTGTTTTCCTCTCTCTCTCTCTCTCTTTCTCTCTCTCTCTCTCTCTCTATATATATATATATATATATATATATATATATATATATATATATATATATATATATATATATATATATATATATATATATATATATACATTAATATGAAAACACACCTATTCAAATATATAGAAAATTTCACCTCCAAAATCCGAAAAAAAAACAAAAACTGATACATGTATTTTTCATATTTCTGCTGAAAACATAGATTGTGGGTACTCGTTAGAACCGCCTCGGCGAGGCGGTTCTAACGAGTACCACAATCTTTGTTTTTAAGCAGAGATAAAAAAAAATAATGTACACCCCAGTAAACCCCAGTTTTACTATATAATATAAAAGTTGGGTTTAAGGGGGTCAAAATTATATAGGCATGTTTTCGTGATGAAGATATTTCGTCAGCACTGTTTAGACTTAAGGTAAGGTAGCAAATGGGCGTTGAAAATTAGTAGAATGCACTTTTAGAGAAGACAGCTCTGTCAAATTTGTTTCTGCTCCCTCTGAAAATGGGTCTACTCTATATGGAAAGAATTTTCTACCAGATTTGCTCCTACGTAGAGAGAGCGAATTCTTTCCTTATGGAATAGACCCCATTTCAAAAGAGCAGAAGAAAAATAGATTCGAAAAAGAAAACCAATAAGATGGTACGCAACACACAAAATGGGCCCTTATGTAATGTGCGGACAACGCAGGCTTAGATCAACCTGCGCTTAAGCGCAGGCTGATCTGGGCCTTCGTTGTCCGCTTACAGAAACAGTGGATACTGTAGTATATGTCGACATCTTGTTATACAATTCTTTCCTTATGGATAGACCCCTTTCAAAAGAGCAGAAGAGCGCTTGACGTGTAGTAAAGCAAACAGGAAGTCGTTAAAGTTGTTTCCCTTTGCGGAAATGGCGAAACATAAAAAAAAATGTATTCATTGCCCTTAAAATAAAAACAAAGCTATATTTCTAGTAAATTTTCAAACATACGTGCTGAGAAACTTAAGTAGCAATTTCATCTAGGGTCCAGCGTTTGCCATCCTGACATTACTTTTAGACAAAATATCTAGAAGTCCAATTATTTCATTTTTTTTTTTTTTTTTTTTTTTTTTTTTCGTTTTGTTTTTTGTTAATTTCTTCAAATTTTAGGCTAAGCCTAGTAAGGAGAGTGCTCGAATATTTGGGGAAATACGGTTGCCTTCATATTTGCGGTAATGAGTTTAGAAGTGTATATTTAAGCCCGCAATACGTCATTCAAAATTGTTGGTAGGCGACATTCAAATATGAGGCGGGGTACAATATTTCCCACAAGATTGCTTGCGCGACCAGCGAAGACTCAGATCAGCCTGCGCGACTGCATAGTCTGATAAGAGTCTTTGCTGTCAGCCTGGACGCCTTGGATCCTTGGCTATCCAAAGAGGGTCCTGCGAAGACTCAGATCAGACTGCGCGGACGCGCAGGCTGATCTGAGTCTTCGCTGGGCGCATAAGCAATCATGTAGGGAATTCTGTGTCCCGGCTCATGTACATTTCAGAATGTCATCTGTCGCTCTCGTGACTGGAGCTTTGAGGGTTAGCGAAGGTATGCAGATGTTTAACTTGTGACCTTTGTCAAAATATATAGGTAAGATAAGATAATTTTATTTCAGAAACTTAGGCCTACTGGCCCTTGAGCTCTACAGGTATACGTATAACTAAGCATATACATAAAGTACAGAAATGGCAAACAATATGGCAATTTCCATTTTGTGAATAGTGATTTTACGCTGTTCAACCTATTTAAGATTGTGATATACTAATATCGCTTATGCACTGTACGAAGAGATTGTTAGCACCGAAACACTTCCAAGTTTCTTTTTATATGGTTTCTCATCACCGATAATAACTTACTTTGGTACATAGCTATACATGATTTTCGTTGGACCAGTTAGGAATTCTGATAGGGGAGACAACTATCTACCCTTCCAAAGCTCCCCCTGTTAAACCACTTTTATCAAGTAAGTAAACACGGATATCCCTCATTTACATGAGTGACAAAAACATACATTGTGAATAAACAAGATGCAAACAAATGCAGAAACAGAGATATGTGAGGCGTGAAGTCAAGGATCAGCCTATGCAACCTCATGGCCCAATCGCACAGGTTTATCCGAGAATATAGGGATCAAACATGATTTTTCATGCATTAACATTCGCCAGATCCCGAGGGAGGTGTTGAAAACCCAGGCCGGAGGCCGCGGTTTTCAACACCTCCGTTGGGACCTGGCGAATGTTAATGCATTGAAAAACCATGTTCGATCGCTATTATTGCATAAAAACTGAAAACATTTGCTACATTTCACGTTATTTCTTGCACTATTTTATTTCGTCTTTTCACCGATGTCTCGCGACTGCAATTTCCACGGACTATGCTCGTTCTAGGGCCGGGCATCAACACATCTCGTAACGGCAGCAAATCTGTGGCCCCAGTACGATCATATTGAAAGTTGCGTAGCCGTGCATTAACAGCGCGTGAATTGCCTTGTTAACACACGGCTTTTCGTCGGTTAATGCACGGCTGTTGATACATGTAATATGCGACACTGCTTTATGCAATAATATAAGTGCAGATACCAGGTAATACCACAATCACGAAGCACAGCCTTCCTGACGCGCCAAAGAAGGAAAGATGAGGAGCAAATAAGGCCAACACAAACGCTACATATGAACGCACGAACAAAGAAGAATTACAACAGAGGAACCCCTTTGGAAGGGTAGATGAAACTCGTAGATAAGAGCATGAACATTTGCAAACAGTGTAGAACTAGAAATACATTGTCAGCTAACGCACATTTTTGCTAGAGTTTGATTGTTCTGACCTTCACTGTTTTCTAAAAAAAATAATCTGTTGGTTTTCCCACTTTCCGTCTTGTATATAAAATTTCCATGAGTTATGGAGTGATCGGTTATAATTGATCCTCGCTCAGAAATAGAGCATGTTAAAGTATGTCAACGTTTCAAAGCTGGCAGCCCAATTGTCAAAGCTGGGAGCCCTCTCAAGAGACTTTGCGAGACTTTGCGAGAAGTTTGAAAATGTTGAATTTACGGCTGCTTAAATCTATACACTGTTAGAAATCGTTTGAACCACAACGTCGGAAAATCGAGCTTCAGACATATGCGCCCAGCCAAGATTCAGATCAGCCTGCGCATTCACACAGTCTCATCAGAAACTTCATTAGGCGCATTTTGGATAGCAAAGAATACAAAGTTTATGCGGACAATAAAGACTGGTCAGGCTGCGCGAATGCGCAGGCTGATTGGAATTTTCGTTGGGCGCACATGTTGAAAGGTACATTTTCTCAGACTACGACCCATTTAAAATGTGTTTT
This sequence comes from Anodontia alba, assembly GCA_964016985.1. Lineage (NCBI taxonomy): Eukaryota > Metazoa > Mollusca > Bivalvia > Lucinida > Lucinidae > Anodontia > Anodontia alba. The sequence goes on along the minus strand of OZ024836.1, from coordinate 8,422,356 downwards.
ATTTCTTCGCCCTTTGGCCGGTTCATCAATGTTTTAGTTAACCCTGTCGACACTGAGTTATGAAATAGATTTTTCCATCATTGAAATTGGACATGTCCATTGTTGCAAATAGGGATGTCAGTCAAAATCATAACGAATGGCAAACAGGGTGGTTCCTGATGTTGGCTCATTATGAGCCAACTCATCAGGATCTACACTGTTTGCACAGACATAGGGTTCGGTCTGCAGGGCTGAAAGGTTAGATAAATGATTATAATCAGTCAATAAAATAGTTTTTGGTTGTTTTTCTTTCATACCAGAAAATGTATACAGTATTTACCATAAATATCAGGACAGACAAGCCTAAGCAAACAGTGTAGACCAAGATGAGACGCCGCAGAACGCGGCGTCTGATCTTGGTCTGCACTGTTTGTCACTCAACCAGCAGTTTTTAAAACATCAACAGACAGTCAGATAGAATTGTACAAATTTTAGGATACGTACAGTAAAGAGCTGAGGGTTTTCAAAACATTTAGGGTAAAACTGGGGGCAACGTGTTTTGCATTTTGTTCCTTGTATGTCAGGGTCGATACTGTTTGCCACTCATCAAGACATATATTGGACACATCTACAAGAAGTAAAATGGACTCTTCAAACGTTTAGGATACGTATGTAAGAAGTTTAGTAGTCCGAATATGTAGGATGAATACGGTTCGCTTAATCCATTAATTTTGAAATGGTATATTCCGTTTACAGAACATTTTCAATAAACCAGCACTGCCGACCTCGGTGGCTCAGCTGGATGCGCGTCCGACTGGTGCCGGGTCGGCAACATACTTTCGTGGCGATTGATTATGAAATACAGTCATTTTGTCCCTTCCGCTGATTCAAGGAAGACAGCTGTCAGTTTCTGGCGAAAGAATGTGCACAATACTGGTTAACCACTTAGAGGACTAAGCCTGCCGAGTAAAAGTGTGGTTATGTGAACTGACCGCGACCCAATTGGATTGACTGGGCTGTACAACCTCGACACAAACAATCAAACAAAACCAGCACTACTTCTACTATGTAGAACATAATGTCACAATCCTTATACAGTCGACTCTCGTTATCTCGAATTCCAAGGGACTTTCTAAAATACTTCGAGATATCCGTACTTCGACATATCAGATTTGCAGAATAGAGGAAAAACTAATTCGATTAACCACATTTAACAAATATATGTATAATTGGACTCTTGAGGTTAGAGATATATTGAAAATATTGTGGGAAAGAGGAGAAATTGCTCCTTAGGAGCAATTTCTCCTATTTTCCACAATATTTTTTTACTTGTTGTTAGATTTTCATGTTTAGGCAGGGACCAGATTTTCACTTCGATATAAGCGGTTATTCAAGATAAGCGAGTTCGAGATAGCGAGAGTCAACTGTAGTTCCTATTTTTCTCATCTGTCGATGAAAACACACACACACACACACACACACACACACACACACACACACACAAGGTAGACAATGCGGTTTAACCAATATTGTATTTGACAAGGATATAAATGTAACAGGAAATACAAAACACATGTTGCAGGATCTGACGGTAAGCCAAAGCTTGATAAAATCATCTGCGTCATTGTGGAACATACAGTATAATAGATGAATGGCTAAGTCAAACAGAGAGAGAGAGAGAGAGAGACAGACAGACAGACAGACAGAAAGACAGAGACAGACAGACACACAGACACACAGACAGACAGACAAAAGAGTCGTGTTATGTGTTCCCACGGCAAGAGCGTTTCCTAATACATGTTCATAATGGTTATTTCTAAGAGACTTGGAGAGGCGATTGTTACTAGTCTCGGTTTCCTCAGACAAACCGTCCGGTATTAACAATGAACTCTTGCACTTGACCGAAAAGAGCTTCATTTTCTCCTTGTGTTTTGTTGTCAATGCCGAAAAGAAAATCATGAGATGTGTAAGCGTTTATGTTTCTGGGTAAGCATCTTGTTCTTGCGGCCGCATACCTAGGGAAGTCAAAGAAGAAGTGATGTGGGCTTTCAAAAGCTCCATACTGGTAAGAGGGATTGGCCACGATATTCTTCCTGAAGAGATGGGAGTTGAGCGAGCTGCATTTCATTTGCATTCTTGAATGTAGTATCTGGCCTTTTCGTGAGCCGGTATTATAGTAATTAGGCGGTTTTGATATGTTTCTATTCAAACGAAATTTAAATGATGCAGTAGAGGTAGCTTCTTTAGTGTCGTCAGACAAATTATTCCATGCTCGAATTGTTGCCGGGAAAAAAAAAGTGTTATAAAACAGGTTCGAATTAGTGTGAATAGTTTGGATGTCGTTTGAATTTCGAAGGTTGTATCTAGTAGTCTCCTGTATCAGAGGAGGAACAAGATCCGCGAAATAATTGGAAGTAAATGCATTCAAAATCTTAAAGAAAATTGTTAGATTGTGCTTGTTTCTACGGTTTTGAAGAAATTCCCAGCCTAATTCTGTGAATAGTTTCTCGATGCTGCAAAGTCTTGTGGCGCCAGTTATAACACTCGCTGCTTCTATGTGGATCGATTCGAGTTGTTTCTTATTTTCAGCCTACCAGTTATTCCAGATGACAATATTCGAGCAATGGCCGTATGAAAAAAATTTTATTTATTTGTTCTAGTGATTTTCTGCTAACTCTAAACTTCAGTGTTCGCATGAGGTTCTTATAAATTTCATTATTACAACAGTGGGACAATGATATCTAATTTGATTAGGTATAAATGTATCAATAACTCCGCCTGTTAGGATGTTGCTAGTGTTGCGTACGAGGATTAAATCTATAAGTGTAGACGAGTGTTCAGTAAAGTTTGTAGGTTCTGTTATCAACAGTTTCATACTGTATTCTTGCATTAGGTCTTTTATTTTATTGTTGTTTACATTAAGCATGTTCATGTTAAAATCTCCGAGTACTATGCATTACGAAAACTCGCCTATTCAAATATATAGAAAATTTCACCTCCAAAAACTAAAAATTTTCAGATGAAAAACTCTGATATTTTTCATAGTTCTGCTCAAAACATGGATTGTGGGTACGAGTCTAACGAGTAGCCACAATCTATGTTTTTGAGCAGACATAAGAAAAATAATGTATACCCCTGTAAACCCGAGTTTTACTATATAAAAGTGGGGTTTAAGGGGGTCAAAATTATATAGGCGTGTTTTCGTGATGGGTATCTCGTATGTCGGTACTGTATGCCAGGTCGATACTTTCATTAATGGAGGTAAAATAGCCTGCGCCACTGTTCGGGGGTCTGTAAAACCCTTCAACGAGGACTATTTTGGACTGTGTTTGAATCTCAACCCACACAGCCCCCAGACCAGGCTTTCCAGATCAGTTCGGCGCTTGCTGGGTAATGTGTCGCGAGCATAAACAATGACGCCACCACCAGAGCGATCGGGCATGTATGCTCTGAAGGGTGGCGAGAAATGTTCAATACAAATACTTGCGGTCAGAATTCTTGGGTTAAGCCAACTTTCAGGGAAGACAAGGACGGCATATGCTGATGCTTCGCCTTCAATAAGGCCCAGCTTAGGTACGATACTTTGGATATTTAAGTGCATTATACTTAAGTGATTAGACAGGTATTAAGTCGAGCTGGATGAGCAAATGAAGACGGAATCAATACTGCCGTCGACAGAGTCTGGACCTGGGTTTGGTTGTACATCCCCGCATGACAAGATAAGACAAGTGACCCATAATGAAAGTGTTGACAAAAGCAGCGAGATCGTAAATTGATAACAAATTAAGTCGTTCTTTCTTGAGAATAATACAATAATATTGGTTTTGTACATTTCGTTGCTACGCTGAAGAGCTAGCGTCAAGCTAAGCCATACGTGGCTATCATTAGTTTGTACTGCGGTAGAATGAATGAATAACACCAAAATGTGCAAACCACAATATGCGACGTGTTTACGACTGCCGGAACCAATAGTGTTTGATATCTCAGAAAAGCCGCTGGAGCCGTCCGATTTCAATTTACACACCATTAAATACTACAACGTAAGAACTGTAGAAAAATCAGGATCAGTCCGGACAGCAGGTCCGGGATATAAAAAAACAATTCCAGTCAAACTAGACGAATTCTCAAACCGCGGGCATACAAAATGATACAGTTGATTAGTATAAGGAGTACAGGACCTGAAAGAGAGAGAGAGAGTAGAAATCTAAGTACATAAAAAGCAAAATAAACATATTCCGTATGTGATATAACAACTCCATTTTTGGTTTCCTATACATGTAAAATGGGGTTTACTCTGAATGGAAAGATTTTGCTCTCCTTTTGGAGTTGACCCTTTTTCAGAACTTAATAATTCAACACCGTTACCCGCTTTCATCCCCTCCGCCCCCCCCCCCCCCACCCCCGCCCCCCGCTTCCCCCCCCCCCCCACACACACACACACACAACCACCACCACCACCACCAATCCATTAGTGTTATCCATTCCCTCTAAATTCGCCACTCGATTGTGTTATTGTGTTGAATCTAAATTTTAAGCCTAAATGCATTTATCCTAAAACAAACAACATAATATGTTTGGTTTGATGGACACAAATGCCCCGAATCGGCTTTGGTGACCCATTTTTCTGGAAGAATGAAACACGTCCAGAGTAAGTGTTCCTTAACCAAATGAACCCAGTGACTGAATGCCCAGTAAACACACAACGTCGTTACAACGTCGCTGCAACGTCGTGACGTTGCAGCGACGTTGTAACGACGTTGTGGCGACGTTTTGTGTTTGCTGGGTTGTTAGAGATCTGAATTTGCAGGTAGCCTTTTGGGGTCATTGTTTCCATCATTGCCTAGACCGGCTTCCTTTGTTTCTAATACGTCTAGGTTATCTTTAAAAGTGTGTTTGTGGGGGACGGGATGCATATACAGTGACATGTAGCATGCACGGGCACAATCGAGAGAGAGAGAGAGAGAGAGAGAGCTTTGAAGCAGGCATGGTATCATCCGGATTGCCCTTGAGAGAGAGAGAGAGAGAGAGAGAGAGAGAGAGAGAGAGAGAGAGAGAGAGAGAGAGGCGGCATGTTTTTTAAGCAGGCATATTCTAAACCATATTACCACCTGAGGCGCTTTTAAGAACAGTTTGTTCAGCAACTACAATGTTTGCCATTCAGGAGAGACTAAGACATATGATCTCTCTCTCTCTCTCTCTCTCTCTCTCTCTCTCTCTCTCTCTCTCTCGTGAGAAAATGTACCTTCTGACTTGTAACCCCAACGAAGACTCAATTCAGCTTTCGCATCCGCGCAGTCTGTTCGGAGTCTTCGTTGTCCGCATGAAGAAAATTTGCATCCTTGACTAACCTAAACGCGCTTAGTAATTATTTCGATCAGACTGCGCGAATGCACAGGCTGATCTGCATCTTCGCTGGGCGCATATGTTCAAAGGTACGTCTTCTGACATTGTTGCTGTGACGTGCCTTGTACGTCAGCCTGTATACAAAAAGATATATCGTAACTTGTTTTCACCCGCGGGGTTAATATCTAGATCGCAAATTCATCTTCAAGCAAATTCCCTCTAGTATATTTTTATATTTGCTAAAACGATAAAGTTTACAGCCTATTTCACAGTAAGTGTCATGCGTAATTTAGCCGGAGGTTAGAAAATAATCTATAAAAGTGGCCTTGGAAGCAACGAACACGTAAAAAAGAAAAAAAATCAGGGTCTCTGTTTCACTGAGACTTTTCAGATAATAGCAATGTACAGACGAACCCTAATGGCTCGAACATCTTTGGGACTATGGAAATTCGTTCGAGACATGGGTAGTTCGAGCCAATGAGGGTTAATCATGGCACCAGTTCAAGAAGCAAACAACGATAGTTTAGGGAAATCTTTTCGATTTTCTATACAGTGATTGTATGTTGTGTATACTCCTCGATGAGGCGATTCTAATGAGTACACACAACATACAATTTCACGATAAAATAAGAAAATTTCCTTAAATATTTGTTTTCTTGAGCTATTGGAAGAATTTCGTAGGGACAAAAACGAGTTCGAATTAGCCATGGTAAACGAGCCATCGGTGTTCGACCCATCGGGGTTCGACTGTAGTTTGAAGGGCTGCATACACCCCCTCCCAACACCAACGTAAGCGGAATATAATTCTGCAAGATACCAGAATAGGTTCTATGATTTAAGGAAAATAAAAGTATCCCAGGAGGCATCCAACGTTGAAACAAGGTCGATTCAACGTCTTGAATCATCTTTGAGTTGATGTTCTTTTGACGTTATGTGCCTGCTGGGTAAACTATGAGCATGATCTGTCCCTCATTATTCCATATTTGTTTAAGCATTCAACCTGAACTCGAGAATAGAATTAAAAATAAAGAGAAAACTGGTTTAAACACTGAACAATTCTGCGAATACCTCAAATGATATTCGACCAGGCACACACGTTAAAATAACGTCGACTCAACGTTGATTCAACGTCGAGACGTCGAATCAACGTTGAATCTACGTTGATTCAACGCTGTGTGTCCGATGGGATAGACTTTTTCATACCCCCATTTTCACTATATATCATGGGGGAACATGACAGTGCACTTTTATAGACTATGATGGCACTTGTTTGCAGAGGATGCTTGCTATTCACAGAGGTTATTTAAAAATACAAATATTTTATATATGTGTTAGACATGGTAGGGATGTTTAAAACTGCAAACAAGCATATATGAATAAATCATGTATTGCTTTTAGTAATATTGTTCGTGCTTTCATCTATAGATAATCCCAGCTGGATACAATTTAAGAGTTTTTTATATATCAAAAACAAAAACAAAAAAATCAGCTTTAACTTTGTAACGGATGTTTTATTGGTTCGAAGGTGCTTAATTCATCGAAGAACACAATGAGAACAACCATTTCACTTCTTACAAACAAATTCTGCTTTATTCAAAAATCTGTTTGAAACATCATTGTAGCTTGCCCTTATTACGTTACAAACAGACATTTGACGCGAGTACTAAGTAAGATCACGACTAAACTATAACACTTATATACATCATTATATACATTGATTATGCAATTATTAGCCCAAATGCAATATTTACATGCTAGCAATGTTAACTCATGCCTGTATAAATCTCACCTAAACAAAATTTTTCAAAGCTTTTAAGTCATTTTACATTCGTCTGATAAGTCTCGAAGCGACTTTTCTAAGCTTAAAAGTCAGGGCCCATTTGTTCAAAGCTAACGACATCGTTAGTTAACGATTTGTTAAAATCTACATCGAGTGATACGCAAATATGCTGAAATTTTTGCTGAAAAAAATGTGAGTAGCTTTTGCAATGCAAAAGTTACTCACATTTTTTAGCAAAAAATATCAGAATATTGTATATTGAATCCGCTAAAACAGTTAACGAAATGACCCTTAACGAGCTCGTTAAGCTAACGACGCTTTGAACAACCGGGCCCAGATAATTTAGCCTGTGGAGCATCGGTATATCAGTACATTTAGCCTTGCCTGCTGGTACTGTAGTCTAGAGTTCGATTCCTCCTCTACAGAGATTCTTCTCATTACTGTAAGGTGTTTCCTTGAATTAAAAGTAATTATGTTTTCTTTTATCATTATCCCAGAATGGCTGTAATACGGATGCCGGGACGTTAACACGTTCAAACGTCGAAATATCAAACATAAACATATATTCCTGTACCAGGATAACAGGCCGACAAAAATGGCTTGGCACATTAACCTTTAGATTGTAATATTTTAAGTATATATGTGTTAACTACATAAATGTATGCAATAATTAGATGTCTCACGTGGAATGCAGGGCTTTCTGCCTGTCTTGCCTAAATTGTACAGTTGACATATCCGTATGAGTATTAAGTGCAAATGTCAATCTGGTCGGCCAATACTACCGCGATATGTTTGTCTATATATATAGTCGAACCTCAATGGCTCGAACATCCTTAGGACCATGAAAATTTGTTCGAGTTATGGGTTGTTCGAGCCACTGAGGGTTAATCATAGCGCCAGGTCAAGAACAAACGGTGATAATTTAGGGAAATCTTTTCGATCTATACTATAATGGAATGAGGCGATTCTAATGAGTACACACAACATACAATTTCATGATCAAATAAGAAAATTTCCCTAAACGTTTGTTTTCTTGAGCACTCGGAAGAATTTCTTAGGGATTCAAAAATGAGTTCGAATTAGCCGTATGTCACCGGGTATAGATATATGTTACACTTGTACTGCCTTGCGGTACAAGCCGGCTTTTATAGCGACGTGGTAGAGTGTAAAACTTTGAGTCCAGCGGACCGGGTTCGATCCCCGGTCGGGGAAAAATGTTATTTCCATTTTTCACCTGTTACATTTGGCGCCCACCAAACGAGCAATCTGTGTTCGAGCTATTGAGGTTCGACTGTATGTGTTGCAGATTCTCTTGATGTTTGTCATGTCAACGCGAGAGTATAGAGTAAACTTAAGTTAGAATAATAAGGCCACAAGCAATGTTTTTGTTTGTTTCATCAAGTTGTCCCCGATAAGAAAAAACGAACGAGTCTTAGATTATATAATTTTGTATGATCTGCTTAAAGCAATATGTTTATTATCAACAAGTATAAAATAAACAATGGTGTTTGTTTTACCAAAAATGGTGAATTACCTTATATTCTTCACATGACAGAACCGTATGAATTAAAAAATAAAGTTCAGATAAAACTTGCTGAGCCAGGAATACGGGTAGCTCTCAGTTAGTTCTTTGGGACAAGAGTTAGAAATTCTTTGGAGTAAATTCTTTTCTAAAACGGACATTAAAAAATTTAGGTATGTTCCAAATACACATTACATGTAAAAAACAAATCTTAATTTCTGTCAGCTTTCATCACAAACTCTAGCCTAATGCAAAGGTTTTACTGAAAAGTTGAATAACTAATTGGACTGGTAAAATTTTCTAAATGCTATACTTTTTCTGATGCTGACAGAAAACAAATGTCAGGAGCTTTCTCCATTTCAAATGCTTGTTCAATATTTGAGGTTGGTAATAATTTTTTACCCACCTGTTACCGATGTTTGATATATAAAGTAATGCTGACAAAGGAGTTTGCCTAAATTCTAAATAAATTAAGCATGTCTTCTGGTGATTATGTTATAAATTCAGAAATGTTTTTAAACGTTTTGAATTATTAAACCGACTATAGTAAAGATGACAAGGCCAACTGTGTACAAGCACATTAGAGAGTTCTAAAGTTCAAGGCTGAAACGTTCACTGCTGTTTAAAATTTAAAGATCGGGTGATGTAATTCAACCTCATATAATCCGAGCGGAAATGCCGTCCTTAAAGCGAATACGGAACAAAAATCATTTTTCTACCGACTCAAGGGTGGTCAGATTTTGCCGTTCTGGTGACAGACAGGCATGTAAAACTTCAGTTCATGGAGAGATTACAAATCTCTGGTTAAATACATCATTTTTCGGTGAAGGTTTAACATGTTACTGTGTATTTCAAAAGAAAATATATCATTATGAAAACCCGCCTATTCAAATATACTGAAAATAATTTTACCACCAAACAATGAAAATTTTCAGATAAAAAAATTGATATTTTCATGTTTCTGCTCAAAACATAGATTGTGGGTACTCGTTAGAACCGCCTCGACGAGGCGGTTATAACAAGTACCCACAATCCATGTTTTGAGCAGATATAAGAAAAATAATGTATACCCCTGTAAACCCCAGTTTTACTATATAAAAGTGGGGTTTAAGGGGGGTCAAAATTATATAGGCGTGTTTTTGTAATGTCGCATTCTTTTGGCATTGCCCAGAAACTAGGCATTTTATTGACGGTTTGCGCGTAAGGAGAGCGGTGACAAATAAAAGAATAGGTGAAAATTGAGAAAACCATGTTTTTTCAGCAAGAAAGAAGGAAAAAGGATAATAATGACACTTAGATAGGCTTTAGGAACATATTTGCCATTACTGGATCAGAAATCATACGTAAAAGATGACCGGAAGTATGAAATACGGTGTTAAAATCATGTCTTCTCAATCACCACCTATCCTATTATTCGCCACTGCTCTCCTTCCGCACTATCCTTCAATAAAATGCCTGCGAAAATGAAAATCAACTGTTGTTCTTTGATTACCCAGCAATTACACAACATTGAAACAACGTCTATTCGACGTTGTTTCAACGTTGTGTTCCTGCTGGGTAGAAACAGACAAAAATAAAGAAGATAATTCAAATACTTAGAGCACCATCGTAGTGTCCAAAAGCGCAGTCGACATGTGCATATCGTATATTGCAAGTGTCATTCAGAAATATTACCGCAGCATGGATGTACGTGGGCGACGTGTTCGTTATTTTTTTTAGACGAAATCTTATAAGATCATATGTGACCTAAGTCTGTCAGCCTCTTTATGGTAGAATGTACGTGCCTTGAAGCGATGATAAATCTCATGAAACGGTTGTTTTTGTCAAATACTTTGATTCAACTTCCATTGTGCGCATTTTAAATCATCTTTACAAGTTTACGAAAAAGTCAAGTTTTGAAAGTCCAAGAAAACCTCCTCTATTTAAAATAACAATTTGGTAGGATTAATGATGTACATGGCGCGAAGGTGCTTTCATAACAAAAAAAGATAAGTCCGTTTAAACACACCAAATCACCGCAAACAACCTCGAAATACCCCAAACCACTTTATTTATACTGAGAGGCAAAATAAGTATACAGGCAACTATTTTTTTATTTGTTACCGGAGTTTTACACAAGTACATTTATCGTTGATTATAGGTAAGTACAATCATTTACGCATAATTTGCAACAATTTCCAGGAAATTCTATCAAAGAGCAAGGAAATGGCATTTACGGAAACGAATAAGGGGTCTAAAAATCAACATTTGCTTATGCGTAGCTTCCCTTTAAAATGGCATTTTGGACAATGAAGCTTACATTTATGCATATGTATTGCATTCAGTTGATAAAAGGATTAAATGCTGTAAGGACATGTTTCAACTTCAAATGCATAACAGAATACACTGTCAAATTTCTATACTAAGGACTTGACGTTTTTTTACATTTTCGTATCTCTTCTGACGAAATGCATTGAATTTCTATGGGACATTAATTGACATTGTTCTGTTAAATAAACGGTTTTAGGAGATTTCATCTGTATGTGATATAAGGAGGCTAAGCCAAGCAATACTTTTTCGAAAAATTCAAGTGAAAAGGACCAACGCAACTTCAGATACAGACTTTAAATTCCCTATATTTTTCATTCAAAGGGAGATAATTTGAGACCGGAAGATATTCAAATTCAGCTTGACGTCATTTGATGGGAATTTCAAACTAGAGGACTCTAATTCAGACAAAAAGAATTTTTTGAAACTGTGCAAAGTGACCAGGCCTTTTTGTTGACACCAATTAGAAATATGTGGTCTGCGTACCCAAGCCATAAAGCATTCGTTAAACGTTGACCAATGGCGAATCAGAATGTTCAGGTGAACAGACAGGGGCCCCAAAGGACAGGGTGCAGGGCGTCCTAGAAATTTAAGGATTGTGCCAGTCATTCCATAGATTTATATTGCGGCATGTTTAAATGACAATAAGAAGCTATCGTGCAAAAAAAGGAGCGGTGAAATTAGATTTCAACTTCGTGTCCAGCATTACAAAGAGTGGGGTGTGACTGTCAAAGTTTTAGGTGTAAAGTGGGCAAGAACAATGCATCAGAACACATATACCGCTCGCTTACGTAGCGCGCTAAAGCAATGGGAATCTTCAGCAAAAGAACTAGACATTTGGTCTTGCTAAAAAGCCGGACATGCGCACTGAAAGGTTGATTCGGCGGAAAGTCCTTTTTCTCGCGACACAGCTAAATTGATAAAAAGTGTTCGAGATGGGATCTTGTTCTCTACCAGAGGACATATGAACCGCAAACTTAGAAAACGTACCTTCTGATATATGCGCCCATCTAAGATTCAGATCAGGCTGTGCATTCGCGCACTCTGATCAGCATTTTCACTGGACCCATTTGCAAAAGATGCAAGCTATCTTCAAGCGGACAACGATAATTCCGACCCGCGCATGCTGATCTGAGTCTTCGTTTGGGGCACAATTTAGAAGGTACGTTTTCTCAAGTAAAGGCATACATACATGTAGATAGTAAGATGCGAAATTCCAGTTGTGCTATGCCGTATTTACCCGAAGTATTAGGACAACTTATCTGTTTACCATACTAGTCCTAAAATTTGTACTAGTCCATTCTACTACCTCTTGATATGTCTAAAACATTACTGTATGTATGGCAAACAGTGTAGACCCTGATCAGACGCCGCATTCTGCGGCGTCCGATCTGGGTTTACACTGTTTGCAAAGGCTTATCTGTCCCAATATTTAGGCTTATTACGGTATTTTTCTTTGCTTTGAAGTTAATTAAATATTTTCATTGTTAAATAGTTTGTTTTGTTTTCTATTAAATATCATGAATTCTAAAGTAACTTTCGCATGCTGGTGAAATTATAATTGCATGTGAATATCTTTTCTCGAATATATACTAGAAATAAGATGAAATAAGATTTATTTTTTAACATCTCACCAATTTTACATACACATAAAGCTTTCTCATATCCCATAAGACAGTAAAACTGCCGTTCATATTTGAACTAAGAGAGACGATGAACTAACTACCTCAGGTATAAACATAAAAATCATAATACGACGCAATCGAACTCAGTGCCGACGGTGCCACTTTCAACGGTACCATACCGAAACCGGGTAGACGAAAGAACAAATTGAGGAAACCGACGTCCAAACAGTATGTCATTCGTATACGGGTCCGCCATGATGACAAACAAAACAAAATCGACACAGAGCAGGCCTTCACTACTACACTCTACCATTATAAGACAATTGTATATATGAATTATGAAAAGCGATCAAACATCACGAAAACATGTCTATATAATTTTGACCCCATTAAACCCCACTTTTATATAGTAAAACTGGGGTTTACAGAGGCATACATTATTTTTTCTTATTTCTGCTCGAAAACATAGATTGTTGGTACTCGTTAGAGCCGCCTTGCCAATGCGGTTCTAATGAGTACCCACAACCTATGTTTTGAGCAGAAATATGAAAAATATCAGAGTTTGTAATCTGCAAATTTTCAGTTTTTTGAGGTGAAATTTTCAATATATTTGAATAGGCGTGTTTCCATAATGACATGAAATAAATACTCTATGGTGCATGTGTTCGTGTTTTGTCTACTAGTATTGTCTCAGAATGGGTGTGTTGATTAATTGTGGCTTTTCCTGGGTGACTTCTGATGCACATCTAACTTCTAGATTATAAAACAGCAATGGGGTATGCACTGAACTGATAGAATCTCTACGGTATATCAGTATCCAACAACAGTCCAAGTATTTACCTAATTCAGCTAGGAATCCAGGGGCTGTACAGCTTCAAAAACTTTAACATAAACATTTAAAATCATTTAAGTCCAAGATGTTGACCTCAAGGTGACTGATGCAGATTTATTAGCAATGGATAGAAACTGTATCAGAATCTAAAAAAAATCTCAAGTATCAAATCCCATTCCGACATTCAGGAATAGAAAAGAAAATTCCGAGTTAACCCTAGTCCTGCTGAAACCGGATATGTCCTCCCTTTGCAAACAGTGTAGATCCAGATCAGATAGCTTCTTCAGAAGCCAACTGATCTGGATCTGCACTGTTTGCAATTACGTATGTGACTTTATATCAGCAATCTTGATCAAGTAATTTGATTGGCTGAGAACTAGAAATGGGCGTGGCATCTTAATTTATTCAGCAGGACAAGGGTTAACCAAATGACATGCTTTATGTTATTCTTACGTTATAGTTAATTCCAATTGCCTTATTTTGGTCTAAACTTAACTTTGGACGAGGTTTGATCTCGGTCTACAATGTTTGCTCAAACACGTCTGTCCGAATACGTCTTGTAAATACGGTAAAATTATTGTTTGGTTTTTGGTTTGCAGCCAAAGTAATAGAATCAAGAAAATGCCGGAGGCAGAATCAAACATAAAGCCACCCGAAACTACCACAGAGCAGGATGCGTTCCATGACAGTAGTCCGAATTTTGAGGACTACGAAATGTCCCCTTATGAAGGAGAAGTCGTCATCAGTGGAATATCATGTCGTCTACCAGAATCTGAAAACATACAGGAATTCCGTGATAACCTTATGAATGGTGTTGACATGATCACAGAAGACGACAGGCGCTGGAAACCAGGTAGGGCGTTATTAATTTGTAATCTTTTCACCTCTGAGTTTCTGATGTCAGTACTTCTGTCTTTGTATTTTGACATATCCATTGTTGCAAACTGGGATGTCAGTTAAATCTTAAACGCTGAATGGCAAACGGTGTAGATCCTGATGAGACGGCTCATGACCTGGATCTGCACTGTTTGCGAAAGAGTCTGTTATGGTTTACAGGGCTGAAAAGGTTAACCAAAGTCTTGATGATGATGATGATGATAAGAAAAAGAAGAGCTCAACGTCAGAAACCCGACCTTTGGATATGTCTGACCAGCGAAAATTCAGATCAGCTTGCGCATTCACGCAGTCTGACCAAATCTTCACTGGGCGACGTTTTCGATAGCCAAGAATGCTCAATGAAATAGTTTTGTCTATTTACACTATTACTTAATTGGCGCGCGCCGGAGCTATGTCAACGAAATCTAGCTATGTTGATGTCCCCAGCCGTCCAATTGTTTTGACTATATTATAATTGATGACATCACCCATTAAAACCCAGTGCAAAAGCGCTGGGCAATAGTTTTGACTATATCACGGTTGGTGACATCAACTTTCATGAGAATGACATTGACGTGCCGACATCGCGTGCCAACTAAAACAGCGCTCTTGGCTAAATCAATTATGTTTAAGCATTAGTCGGGTAATAAAACGGTTATTTCAATGCTGTGGAATATTCAAAAGAACTGGCCACGGTACCCTGGACAGTGCGATGTACTATTGCCCCCGACCTCCGGACGGGCAATAGTGCACCGAGCTGTCCACGGCAACTCGGGCAGTAGTTTTGACTTTTCCACAAACATGCATCATGAAATAATTGTATACTATACCACGGTTGGTGACGTCAACTTTCACGGGAATAACGTCGACGTGCCGACATTGCGTGTCAATTAAAACAGCGCTCATTGGCTAAATCAATAATGTTTAAAAATTAGATGGGTAATAAAACAGTTATTTCATGTCTTTTTTGGTGAAATAGTCAAAACTACTGCCCACGGTACTGTGATCAGCTTGATGTACTGTTGCCCTCGGCCTCTGGCCTCGGGCAATAGAGTATCGAGCTGTCCACGGTACCTAGGACAATAGTTTTGACTAATCCACAAACAGGCATGAAATACCTGTATTCTCTACATGCCTTCATTCTGTGGCAAATTCTCGTCTGACATTTGAACATTTTTCCACCTTTCAAAAGCTGGAATCCGCATGTTTAGCTTTTGTGGTTACGAAGGACCAAAACGGTTCAAAACAAACGCCTCATACTTACGTTTACGGTTTGATAAAAAACGAAGATAACACGAAAAAAAAAGTTATCTGTAAAATGGATGGAAGGCGAGGCTAAATGGTCTACATAAACTATTTGCCTTTTTGAAAGTGATATCTTCAATAGAAGTTATCTCCAGCGTCAAAAAACTGAGGAAAATCAACTGTATATATCCATTCTGATTAAACACGTTTTAATGTTTGCAGGTTTATATGGCCTACCGCCGAGACATGGAAAGCTAAAAGATTTGACGAAATTCGACGCCGATTATTTTGGTGTACATCCAAAGCAGGCCCACTATCTGGACCCACAAGTGCGCAACCTGCTCGAACTCACATATGAGGCGATTGTAGACTCGGGTAAGCTGGCAACGTTAATGCTTTATAAAACATTATTGCATAAAAAGCAGTGTCGCACGTTATTTACAAACGTGCATTAACCGGCGAAAAGTTGCGCATTAACGAGGTAATTCACGCGCTGTAAATGCACGGCTACGCAACTTTCAATATGCTCTTACCGGGGCCACAGAATTGCTGTACTGCCCGGCCTTAGAACGAGCATAGTCCGTGGAAATGGCGTTCGCGAAACATCGTTGAAAAGGCGAAACAAAATAATGCAAGAAATTACGCGAAATGTAGCAAATGTTTTCAGTTTTTATGCAATAATAGTGATCGAACATGGGTTTTCAATGCATTAACATTCGCCAGGTCCCTTGGGAGTTGTTGAAAACCTTTGCCTCCGGCCTCGGTTTTCAAAACCTCCCTCCGGACCTGGCGAATGTTAATGCATGAAAACCCTTGTTTGACCCTAGATTAAACAATTGAGCATCAACGTCAGGAAACATACATTCTGATATGTACGCCTAGCGAAGATTCAGATCAGACAGCGCATTCGCGCAGTCTGATCTGAATCTTCACTGGGCGCATTTTGGATAGTCAATGAATGCAACGTTTCTTCATGAGTAAAAAAAACGAAGACTGATCAGACTGCGCATATGCTCAGGTTGATATGAGTGGTCGTTGGGCGCACATGTCAGAAGTACGTTGTCCCACATCGAGGCTCAGCTGATTAATTTCTTATATTTGGGTACGTAAATTATGAGTAATTTTAGGTGGTTGTATGCCTGGGCTCACTTGTTCAAAACTAACGATTTTGTTATTTAACGTGTCGTTAAAACTTTGATCATTGAATATGGCATGGCATATGCGCAAATATTTTTGCTGAAAAAAATGTGAGTAGCTTTTACAATAGCTGCTCACATTTTTTCAGCAAAAATACCTGTGAATTAGATATTGTACTTACCAGAAAAGTTAACATTTTGACTACTGACGAGCTCGTTAAGCTAACGACGCTTTGGACAACTGGGCCTTGGTTAGCACTTCCAACTTACAGATCATGAACTTACAGGTCCTATATTCTGGGTTCGAATCCAGCAAAACCTACTTTCCGAGAAAAATAAGATAATAATTCCATGTCATCTGCTGAAATGTGTACCCAACATACAGAGCGTTAAAACGCGTTCGCCATGACAACGTTTTTGACCCTTTTGTTTTTACGAAAAAAAATAATAAAACTTTCTCTTATTTTTATCTTAAGGTACAAATCCGGAGACAATTAGAGGATCTAGGACAGGAGTGTTTGTCGGGACACAAACCTCGGAATCCAGCCAGCTCTGGAATGCCAGTGAGGACCACAATACCGGGTACATCTTGACAGGGACTTCTATGACCATGTTTGCAAACAGACTCTCCTATCACTTTGATCTGAAAGGTTAGTTTATGAACGGCATGGAGCAAATTTAAACCAGTTAAACTTGTTTTGCCTCCCTTTAGAATGTACTAGGTGTGCAGGAAGGGAAACAGGAAGTCGCCATTACGACAAACAAGCCTATTCAAATATATTGAAAAATTCACCACCAAATACTGAAAGTTTTCAGATAAAAATTCTGATATTTTTCATATTTTGTATCAAAAAAACATAGATTGTGGGTACTCATTAGAACCGCCTCGCTGAGGCGGTTCTAACGAGTACCCAGAATTTATGTTTTTGAGCATAATAAGAAAGATGATGTATACCCCTGTAAACCCCAGTTTTACTATATAAAAGTTGGGTTTAAGTGAGTCAAAATTATACAGGTATGTTTTCGCGATACAAAAATTGTCTCTTGTACTTAATGGCAGAAAATCTAGCAGTTGTATCCCACCCCTTTAAGGCAATAAGCCTGTGCAAAACATTTTCATAACGCTTCATATTTTATAATGTCCGAGTAATTGTTTTGAAAATATCACAACAAGTGGGTATTTGTGCTTTGGAGTTCGATTAGTGTGGGCAACCGAATTCTCTGTGCTTTTCGGGACTTAACTCTTTCACTGCCACAACAGGCGATAATAATAGGCTTTTGCAAACAGCGTAGATCCAGATGAGACGGCTCATAATGAGCCGTCTCATCAGGATCTACGCTGTTTGAAAATCAGTCTTTCAACGTTACAAATAAACTTCTTTCCAATCGATAGCTTGTTCAAAAACAAACAACAAAGAAAGAAAAACATAGCAGATGACAAATATCGTCTGAAATTTGGCACCGCAAGAGTTAATACACTTGGCAAAGTTTTTGTCATTTTACAAGAGATACCTTCCTTACTAAAAAACATATACTAAAAATGAAAAAAAAAAAAAACTCCCCTTGGGAGCAAATTCCCTTTTTCAGAAGGAAGGAAAAAAACTCTTTTGAAAGATTGGCTTCCTAAAAGTTTAAAGATCATTATTTCCTCTATGTCCTTGATTGAACAGCCAGGTTCTAACGCTGTCTCTATATTAGTACGTAGACATATACGACATAGGCCTGTATAAACATAAGCACATTGTACACTATAGTTTACATGCGCGTACATGTAAATGCAGAAATGCGGAAACGCGGTTATGTGTGGAGAGTTGCTGACGATCATACATTAGCACATTGTAAACCGCAGCGATTATTAATTAATGCATATGCATTTATGTGTGTATAGTTGTTAATTAATTTTAATTCTGCATGGAATTGATACAAATTATGATAATTTTCACACAGGTCTTAGTTCTAAACCAATATTTTCATAAAGCTCAAGGTGTTATGAAAAAATGAAATCAGTCGGTGCATAGCATTTCCTAACAGATTAGACAGGAAACCAGCGCAGACAAATCAGCCTGCGCATACGTGTAGGCTGGTCAGAGTCTTCGCTGTCCACCAAAAAGCTCTTTAACCCATATAGGCGGATGCACGGAAGCGCAGGCTGATCTGAATTATCGATGGTTGCACATGCAATCTAGTAGGAAATATGGCCCGGCTCAAATGTGGGTCTTTAAACAGCGTGGTTTCTTTATAGTGTTAAGTGCCGTGTGGCGACCGCACAAACGTCTCCCCGTACTTCACCATAGTGCAGATTATATTCCCGCAAACACACAACGTCGCAACAACGTCGTTACAACGTCGCTGCAACATCGTGACGTTGCAGCGACGTTGTAACCACGTTGTAACCACGTTGTGTGTTTGCTGGTTGGTGGTTACGTTGTTACAACGTCGCTGCAACGTCGTGACGTTGCAGCGACGTTGTAACCACGTTGTGTGTTTGCTGGGTTGTTATTTCTTTTGGGATCATTGAGCCAATTCTTGTTACTTTGAAAATCGAATACCGCTAAAGCCGATGCTAACAGATCGTTTGCAGCTTCGCAAACTGCATTGCTGCAAATCAAGAGACTTAATAAACCAAGTCTTCGATGTATGTTCGTTCTTTTGTGTGTTCATTGATTTCAAACGCAACCATTTAGATTTTTTATGTATTCTTTATACAGGTCCTAGTGCTACTATGGATACGGCTTGCTCTGCTAGTCTTTACGCTTTGACTCAAGCACTGACAAACATCCGGGACGGCGTTTGTGACGCGGCAATAGTCGCAGGATCGAACCTTAACTTGCAACCAGCTTTCTCCCAACAATTTATGAAACTGGGGATGTTATCGGCCGATGGAATGTGTAAATCTTTTGACGCTGAAGGTAAGAACAGATTTCAGCTGGGTCACAGCATTTTATGTCAGATTGCATGATCGCCCAGCGAAGACTCAGATCAGACTGCGCATCCGCGCAGTCTGACCAGAGTCTTCGCAGGCGCTCTTTGGGTAGCCAAGGACTCTGCGCAGGCTGACCTGTACTTTCGCCGGGCGCACATGCTATCTTGTAGGAAATGCTGTGCCCCGGCTCAATTGCAATTTCTGTTAAGGGAATCGGATACACTTTCAAGTGCGACAACTCTATCAAAATTGATTTACCGCCCTTCTTAAAACGGTTCTATTCTAAGTGGGATGAATTTGCTCCCCTTGGCTGCAAACTGTTTCCTTTTATAGCAGATCCTTTTCTGACGGGACATGGTTTGCATGCAGGGAAGCAAACGGGAAGTCATCACAGTTGCTTTGTAAAAATGGCGAAAAATTATCACATTTATCTAGACTTAAGATGCATGGAACTTCTCAGATTTGAATAGACTAATGCACACTATGGTCATGGAAGATTTATAATGGTGGATTTTCGGCCATTTTCACCAAGGTAGACAATTTTTGAAACAACAGGTTTGCTTTACAGTACGCTATGTCCTTTCCGAAAACGAATCTACTCTTAAAGGAAAGACTTTGTTGCCAGGGGCATCAGTTTTTTTCCTTATAGAGCAAACCTCTTTTCAAATTGGACAAAAATAATTTTGATTAAGTTATTTTCCTTAAAAGTGTATCAACCTGAGTTCCTCTCAACCCATTAAAGACTGAATAAACTCTCCCACACAATATATTGGAAGAGTCCATTTTCGATTTTAGGTATGTCAGGCTATATGATATAGATATCCTAAATAACAGTGGTTGAACTATTTGCAAACAGTGGAGACCCTGATCAGACGCCGCGTTCTGCGGCGTCTGATCTGGGTCTGCACTGGTTACCATTTACCCGTTTAGGGGTCTCCAGTCT
Organism: Anodontia alba; assembly: GCA_964016985.1. Taxonomy (NCBI): domain Eukaryota; kingdom Metazoa; phylum Mollusca; class Bivalvia; order Lucinida; family Lucinidae; genus Anodontia; species Anodontia alba. Next base: position 8,401,845 of record OZ024836.1, on the reverse strand, counting down.
TCAATGGGTTAAATAAAATTGTATAAGTAATTCTTGCTTTACTCCACGCCAAGTCCTTTCTGAAAATTGGACTACTCGAAGCAAATTTGGGAGCAAATTCTTTTCTGAAGGTGTGAGCCCCTTTTCAGATGACGGAAAAGCAGTTTTTGATTGACTTGTTTCTCTTTATGTGTATCAGCCTCAGTAAACTTTAAAAATGGCGGCGCCCATAAACAATATATATTGATATTTTTAAACCTTGATAACTTACTTATTTTTCATCCGATTTTGATCAAATTTTCACCAACAGGCATGGTTTGTCAAGATCTTGCATCTTAGATACATTCTTTACCAATATTGTTTTAAATACATTTTCAAGTAAATATATTTTTCTAGGTAATGGATACGTTCGGAGTGAGGGCATGGTTGTCATATATATCCAGAAGAAAGACAATGCTAAAAGGATCTACTGTACCTTAATGAATGCAAAAACAAACACAGATGGTTACAAGTTACAAGGTAAACATTTTATGTCCTCATTTGGTCTAGGAGGATGTCATATGATGCGATCAGGGCTGTCCTCAGTAAAGTTATTCGCAAATGTTTTGTCTTGGATGCTCCCGCTGGCGTTCGTAGGTACACATCATGAAAACACTCCCATATAATTTTGACCCCCTTAAACCCCATTTTATATAGTAAAACTGGGGTTTACAGGGGTTACATTATTTTTCTTATTTCTGCTCAAAACAAAGGTTGTGGGTACTCGTTAGAACCGCCTCGCCGAGGCGGTTCTAACGAGTGCCCACAATCTATGTTTTGAGCGAAATACGAAAAATATCAGAGTTTTTATCTGAAAATCTTTAGATTTTAGAGGTGAAATTTTCTGTATATTTGAATAGGCGTATTTACGTAATGCAGACATTACATTCGCTATCACTTTGCTCTTTGGAACGCAGCCCTGCTTAATTGACATTCGCGTACGTTTTTCGCAAACCAGTTTACAACGTTTGTACGGTTTTTGTAAACACATGATTTGTAACCTCGAATAAGTGGACGTTATTCTTGTTGACATGGCTTGGTGTTATCAAATGATATCTATAAACATTTTCAAGGATCGAATAAATAGCATATATAAACTTTATTCGCATAGGCCTTCGTTTTCATTGCGTCAAATACAAGTCGCGATTTGCTGCGCAAAATACAGCTCGCAAGTTCGCGAACACCCGCTACCGCCCGAAAACTGTCACAAAAGAACGGAAAATTTTGCGAACATTCGCGAAATGCCCTCGAACGCTTTGCTGTACTGAACTGGTCCAGCTGGTTAGTACATAGAGCCTATTAACGCTTAGCATTCTTGGTAAAATAGTTCAGCAGATGACATTTTGAAATAGTTTGTTATTTTTTTTCAGAAACAACATTTGTCATTTCACAATGCTAAATGTCGAAGTCGATTATTTGAGAAAAAAAAAAAAAAAAAAAAAAATGTCATCGTCTGCTGAATTTGCCCATAAAGTGGTAAAGAGTGGTTTAGATTGGTAAAGATTAAAGCCGCATGGATTTGCGTACAACACATACATAGATCATCATCCGCGAAGGGTTATTAAAGGCAGTTAGTTGTCCGGCAACCGAATCGTTGTGGCTGTAAAATATATTGACAAACAGAGAAGACACATACGACTGTGGTGATTCGCGGGCTTCTCTAATGACGTCATAAGACATGGTGACTGTTTACCTTTGAAGCGCTAATCACAACTGCAGCAGACCACATTTTGATATATATATATATATATATATATATATATATATATATATATATATATATATATATATATATATATATATATATATATATATATATATATATATATATTTCATTTCTTTTTGTGTGTGTTTATGAGAAAGTAAGGTCAATCGTCTACTTACGTCATGCTGCCACCAAACTGTTCTGTTAAGCGAGGAATTATTAGCGCGAAGATATTTCTTTAACCCTCGCATCCCTCAGTTTATGAAATGGACTTTTCCATGATGGAATATGGACATGTCCATGGTTGTCAGAGGGGATTTCAGTCAAAAATCAAAACGGAATGGCAAACAGTGTAGATCCTGATGAGACGGCTCAAAATGAGCCGTCTCATTAGGATCTACACTGTTTGCACAGGTATCTGGCTTGGTATTTGGGGCTGAAATGGTTACTGTCAACGAAACAGGGGAGCTGATTGTGATTACCTACATTGTTATTATCATTAATTTCAGGAGTAACATTTCCGTCAGGGGAAATTCAAAAGAAGCTAATAATAGAAACATACAAAGAAGTCAACGTCAATCCAGTGACAGTTGCGTATGTGGAAGCCCATGGAACAGGCACTCCGGTTGGAGACCCAGCAGAAGCCAATGCAATATGTGACGTATTCTGCAAAGGCAGAGAAAACCCATTATTAATAGGATCCGTCAAATCTAACATGGGACATTGTGAATCGCCATCTGGTATATAGCCTTGTCTTTCCCTTTTACAATAATTAATCTAAAGTTCGTTCTGTCCGTGCTTTTCCTAAAATCTGACTGTCTTTCTGGCAGAATGACATGCAGTTCAAACAAAAATAGGATTAATCCTGAGCAGACTGTATATACACTACTCTGCTGATGTCATCACTCAGAAAGTCATTTTTGGCATGACGTTTGAATCAAAAGGAGAAAATTTGCAGTCTTTTGTCATGATTCAAAGCAAAACCATTTGTCGCACTAGTGAAGTTGTAACTGCCTTTTGTTTTAAAAAAATATTTTTTTTTTTTTTTTTTTTTTTTTTTTTTTTTTTTTGCGGTAGTAAAAAAGGCAGCAAATTATAGAAAAATCAATATGGTAGGTGGATTTGAAATCAGATTGTTCTGTGATGTCATTTCGTACCATTCTGACTTTATTCGGCGCCTTTGGATGGCTGTGTTCAGTGAGTGTGGCCTTTTCATTAAAAAACATGCCTGCTCAAATATATACAAAATTTCACCTCCATAAACTGAAAATTTTCAGATACAAAAACTCTGATCTTTTTCCTATTTCTGCTTAAAGCACAGATTGTGGGTACGAGTTAGAACCGCATCAGCGAGGCGGTTCTAACGAGTACCGCCTCAGCGAAGCGGTTCTAACGAGTACCCACAATCTGTATTTCTGAGCAGAAATAAGAAAATAATGTATACACCTATAAACCCCAGTTTTACTTTTTAGAAGTGGGGTTTAAGGGGGTCAAAATTATATAGGCATTTTTTCGTGATGCTGGGCATCCCTAGATTTGTATTCTCTTCATATATATAATATATATTTATTTGTTGTTTGTCTATTCGACGAGTTATCTGCTTAAATAAAACAAAATGTATCGAATTACGAGGGTCCTGTAAAAAGTTTTGTCACTGGGTTCGGATTACTTCAGTACTACGTTTTATCAAACGTATTTTTATTACAAACTTTCAAAGTATTCCCCCTTTACTGAAATACATTTTTGTAACCTTTTTACCCAGTCGCGAAAAGCAGATATTAAATAGTCTTCTTTTGGTATCTGTTGGAGACACTGATAAATAGCGCTGCCAAGAGAACTTCTAGGTACTTATTTCCAGAAAGCATTTTCTTAAGCTTTGGAAATAAAAAGAAGTCACAGGGACTCAGGTCAGGTGAATAAGGTGGATAGTTTAAAACTTTCACCTTTTCAGACGCCAAAAAAAGACTTAACAACCTCACACTTATTAGAGGAGGCGTTGTCATGTAATAGGTGGACTCCTGACCATCCTTTGCTTGGTGGTTTCTTATTGTAACAAGTAAATTGGTCAGTGTATATGGCTGCATCTTTCAATTTGAAATATCTCGGTCAGTTGGAAAGCAATTTGAACGAAATAAACGGGTATCGTTAGCTATTCAACACACCATTCAAGTGCAATGAAGCATTTTAAAATATACCTGGGATAAAACCAAGGAAGCCTATTAGTGACAGAACTTTTTGCAGGACCCTCGTACTGACCAATTTGTATACGCGTTTCTTCAGTTTCTTTTGTTGTACAGTAATAACCCTGAATTGACACTATTTATTGTTATTGGAGTTTCCCTTTATATACTTGTTAAATATTGATTATTTATTTATTTTATAGTTTTATTTATTCAATTTCATCTGCTTATTTGTTCATTTTACATTAATATTAAGTTATTTATATTTTTGTTGGCAACTATTGTTTCATGGTTTAAGAACAAACACAAATGTGCCATTGTTTATTTTGTCATTTTCTTCCTGTTTTGTGTGTTATAGTGACGTGATGGGTCGTTATTAATGTTATATGAACTTGTGACCTAACCACAAATCTGTAAATGTAGCAATGAAATATGAGCCGGGCACAGCATTTCCTACAAGATTGCATATATGCGCCCAGCGAAGATTCATGATCGGCCTGCGCATGAAAACATGTACTGTTGGTAATAACTAGATGTATAAGTGACCCACTCAGTTGTGGGTGCTCATGATATCTCAACAAAAAGCATATGCTGTGGGTAGTCAAAGAAGCGCCTAAATGATGCCATCTAGTGAGTAAAAAAATATAGGGATCAAACATGGTTTTTCATGCATTAACAATCGCCAGGTCCCGAGGAAGGTGTTGAAAACCGCGGCCTCCGGCCGGTGTTTTCAACACCTCCCTAGGGAAATGGCGAATATTAACGCATTGAAAAACCATGTTCGACCGCTATTATTGCATAAAAACTGAAAACATTTGCTACATTTCGCATTATTTCTTGCACTATTTTGTTTCGCCTTTTCACCGATGTCTCGCGAACGCAATTTCCACGGACTATGCTCGTTCTAGGGCCGGACAGTACACATCTCGTAACGGCAGCAAATCTGTGGCCCCGGTACGAACATATTGAAAGTTGCGTAGCCGTGCATTAACAGCGCGCGAATTGCCTTGCTAATACACGGCTTTTCGCTGGTTAATGCACGGCTGTTAATAACGTGCGACACTGCTTTCTATGCAATAATACATGTTAATATCAACACGTTTGGTGGAAAAATGTCTTCTCAATAGCTATGATTTTCTTTCATTGCATGTATGAAGGCCTCGCAGCAATCGCCAAGGTTATTATTGCTATGGAAGAAAACGTCATTCCTGCCAATCTACACTACAAATCTCCTAACAAAGACATACCTGGACTTCTGAACGGACAAATGCAAATCGTTAGTAACAATACGGACTGGAAAGGCGGCATTGTTGGGTTAAATTCTTTCGGGTTTGGAGGTACGAATGTCCATGCCATGTTAAAATCACACGATAAGCCAAGAACTCGACGGAGTGGTTGTGAGAAACCGCGGTTGTTTGTGTACGGTTCAAGGACGCAGGAGGGTCTAGAGAGTATGATGAATTTTGTCCAGGAACACCCTCATGACCTGGATCTACATCAGTTGCTTAATGAGACAGCCTATATGCCCCTGAAGACCCATCCATACAGGGGCTTTACTCTTCTGAACGGAAATGAGAATGTCAAACATATGAAGGTAAATGATTCTTAATGTGATAAAAATGTTTCTTTGGATCTGTGCGCACAATGAACTATTAAATCAGCCTGCGCATTCACGCAGTATGATCAGAATCTTCGGTTACAAGGTCCTAGGCTTGAATCCCGCTGGAGGCGGAATTCAGCTATTGACTAAACGGCGCTTCATTGCATATAGCCTTTCCGAATCATCCGTCCATCGTCTCGAAATGACTAAAATAATGTTTGAAGGGATGTGATACATTAAATCATCATCATCTTCTTCATCAGATTCTTCCCCGCATGTCAGAAGGTACATTTGCGCATTGTGGCTTAACCCTTAAAGCGCCAGTCACAACTATTGTCGTCTGCTTTGTCATCTGCTTGTGATTTTAAAAGTCATTTTTGCAAACAGTGTGGACCCAGATCAGACTGCTCCTTTAGGAGCAGTCTGATCAGGGTCCACACTGTTTGCCTGTATGCAAAAATAGGTTTGAAAAGTCTGCAAGAATATTCAGCAGACGACAAACAGACGACATTTTCAGATGCAGTTTTTCTTGGCGCTTTAAGGGTTAATTCGGCCATGTCATGCGACAAAGGTATTCGGGACGTTGCAAAGAGCCAAAGGCCAGATCGTTCTGCGCTTGAGAGCAGTCTGATCAGGTCATACGTTGTCGGCTGACAGATATGTGATAGATGCTCGGGGGTGAGGGTGGTGGGAGTGGGGTATAACTTTCTATATATGACATTGTACGGATGTGCGTGCCGAATGGCTCCTTTTTCAGCGCTGCCAGTATATGACTGGCCCCCTTTCTTCAACAAAAAGTACATGTATATGACTGACCTTATTTTTCTTGATTCGTATGTGAAAGGCCCCACTTTTCTGACATCCTGGTAAATGCGTATACTTTTTCGCTCAGAGGTTTGACAAGGGTCCTTGTTCTCTTGGTATTCAATGAGTTGACTGTTATATTTTTCTAACTACCAACAATAAATGGGTATAAAAGTCAAAGGGCAGTATATGAATGGGTCAACATTTTGGATGATCAAGTATACGAATGGATCTGTTTTTTCAAAGGCCAGGTACGAGGAGAAGGTTTTGAAATACTGGCTCGCACACCCGTACCACATTTACCCCCAAGTTACCCCCCCCCCCCCTCCGCCCCATCCGCCCCCGCCCCCCCTCCCCCCCACGAGGATAGATGTAGGGTATTCACAATCTTAAGTTACTAACTCTTTGAACATTAGATTTCTGCCTCCCTTCTTGACATTGGTCTATGCTTAAAGGAAAGAATATGCTCCCTATGGGAGTAAATTCTTTCTGTTAGAGTAGACTCTTTTTAGAAGAGACTTGGCGTGCAGAATAACAAGCTGGGAGTTTCATAATTTGAATACCTTGTAAACATGGCAGAAAATCTACCAAGTGTATCCCGTCCCCTTAACCTCAGTCCTGCTGAACCCGGAAATTGTTGTTCGTTCGTCTATCAGTACTCACAATGACCAATCTTAATCAACTGTGTGAAGTGTTGTTATTTGTGTGTTCTAAGATGGCTGATGAGATCAATCTTAGCTCTAAACTGCCTGTTGCAGATAGAATAAGAGAGGTCTCAGGAAGAAAGCTCTATTGGTGACGCCTTAGCTCCGGCTTTCCGCTTTGCACGTTTCTGCTCGGCTTCGCTGATTCTTTTTGCTTCGTATTCACCAGCACCCCATTCTTGTGAGGCGTTTCTGCTCGGCTTCGCTGATTCTTTTTGCTTCGTATTCACCAGCACCCCATTCTTGTGAGGCGTTCCTGCTCGGCTTCGCTGATTCTTTTTGCTTCGTATTCACCAGCACCCCATTCTTGTGAGGCCTCACCACTTTGTTCGATGCTGTGCAGTCTGTTCCCACGACTCTGTTGACATGTTAGTCTTTAAGGGAGACTTTAAGGATGTCCTTGTATCGCTTCTTCTGACCATAAGGGGAGCGTTTTCCAACTTGTAGCTCTCCATAGACTTCTATGTCTGGAATCCTGTCTTGCCACTTGATCTTTAGAAGTTTTCTAAGACAGCTTATATGGAAGTGATTCAGTCTTTTGGCATGCCGTTGGTAAACTGTCCAAGTTTCGCATGCGTATATATAATAGTGTTGGCAGACCAACGGTCTATATACTTTCGTACCTTTCAAACAGTGTAAATCCAGATCAGTTGGCTTCTGAAGAAGCCAACTGATCTGGAGCTACATTGTTTGTCATTAAGTATATGAATTTGTATCAACTACCTGGATAAAGTTATCTGATTGGCTGAAAATTAGAAGTGGGCATGGCATCTTAATAAATTCAGCCTGACAAGGGCTTCAAGAGATACAGCTCTTTAAACTTAACCGGTGACGCTATACAGTCGAACCTCAATGGCTCGAACATCTTTGGGACCATGGAAATTCGTTCGAGACATGGATAGTTTGAGCCACTGAGGGTTAATCCTGGCACCAGTTCAGGAAGCAAATAGCGATAATTTAGGGAAATCTTTTCGATTTTCTACACAATGATTGTATGTTGTGTGTACTCATTAGAATCGCCTCTATGAGGCGATTCTAATGAGTACACACAACATACAATTCCACGATAAAATAAGAAAAAATCTCTAAATATTTGTTTTCTTGAGCTATACGAAGAATTTTGTAGGGACTGAAAAAAGCGTTCGAATCATCCACGGTAAACGAGCCATCCGTGTTCGAGCCATCGAGGTTATACTGTATAACACTTTGGCTTGTGCTGGAACTTCAGCCTTTAGGGCGGGAATCACAAATGCAGCAAACGACATTCTAAACTTTTTATCATAACTTTTCAGAGAAATAAGGCTCAAGATTCTATGTGAATCGTCTGCCAAGCAGACGATTACATAAAATATCAAGCCGTATTTTTGAAAAATAAATTTAAAAAAAAAAACGAAACAATTTGTCGCCTGCTGCAGTTGTTATTGGCGCTTTACGCGTTAGTATTTGTGACAAAATCACGCTAGGTTTGATAGGTTGTGGAATAATGTTCTCACTTAGTTTTTTACCACAATTCACGATGTATTTAACCCTTGTCCTGCTGAACCCGGATATACCCTGCCTTTGCAAACAGTGTAGATCCAGATCAGTTGGCTTCTGAAAAAGCCAACTGATCTGGATCTGCACTGTTTGCCATTAAGTATGTTTGCCATTATAGCAACAATCCAGATCAAGAAATCTGATTGGCTGAAAATTAGAATTGGGTGTGGCATCTTAATTTATTCAGCAGGACAAGGGTTATAACTTAGCATGCGGGGTAAAACTTTCAGCAGACAACATCTTAAAATATTTTGTTTCCAGAAATTCACGTAAACTGTCTCCTAAGGTGAGAGACAATTTGCATGGAATGTCAAAACCTATCAGAACGTGTGTTTTTGCATTACATTCAAATTGTCTAATTCGGAGACAATTTGCATGTAATGCCAAAACCTACTTCATTAGGAGAAAACTTGCATGAAATGTCAATACCTATATTCTGGAAAAAAATAAGAAACTACAGTCGAACTTCGATGGCTCGAACCTCTTTGGAACCATGAAAATTTGTTTGAGACAGCGGTAGTTCGAGCCACGGAGGGTTACTATTAGTGCCATACCAGGAGGCATAATGGAGATAATTATGGGATATCTTTTCGGTGTTCTATATTATAAACGTATGTTGTGTGTACTCATTAGAATCGCCTCATCGAGGCGATTCTAATGAGTACATACAACATACATTTGCAAGATAAAAAAGAAAATCTCCCTTAATTATCCGTATATCGTATTTGGAGAAAATCCCTGCGGACTCAAGAACGTGTTCGACTCATCCATGGTAAACGAACTATCGACATTCGAGCCATTGAAGTTCTACTGTATCATCAGTCTGTCGTCTGCTGAATTAGCCCAGAAAGTGACAAAAGTTAAATTGCAGAAAGTCACTCCTGGAGAGAGACCAGTGTGGTTTGTGTTCTCTGGCATGGGATCTCAGTGGGCCGGTATGGGCAAAGCTATGATGGACATAGAAGTTTTCCGCAACTCAATCATGAAGTCAGACGCCATACTGAAGCCCTATGGTATAAATCTGTACGACATGCTAACGTCGGACGAGAATCATTTCACCAATGTTGTCAACTCCATCGTCGGAATAACGTCAATACAAGTAAGCTATCATTTCACTTTCCTGATACTCTGTTTTTTTATTGGAATTTTACGGCCCAGACAACACCATTAATGTCGTGTCGAGCCAGTCAGTTAAATCTACTCACGCTTTTCCTAGGCAAGCTTCCCAGCTAGCATTCTTTATAAATCTATAGCGGGCCGTTATCGGCCCGTCAGCTACCCTGACGGGCCGATAACGGCCCGCTATATATTTATAAAGAATGCTTACTTGGTTAGTCCTCTAAGCGGTTAACCTGTACTGGTGCACATATTTTCGCCGGTAGCTGATAAATGTCCTTCTTGAATCAGCGGAAGTGTGAGAATGACCGTAGAAATGATCTCACGATCAGTCTCCACGACAGTTATGTGGTCGAGCTGGGAATCGAACTTGCGACTCCTGGGTTTGCAATCAGACGCGCTACCGACTGCGCCATGGAACCGGACCCTGATACTCTACCAATTGCGTATCAGTGCTGTCCGTTAAAAGACTTGCATGGCATTTCATGTGATCGACAGACGATTTACATGAAATATCAAGCTTTGTGTTCTCTTAAAAAATTTAAAAAAAAAGCAAAATATAGTCTGCTGCAGTTGTGATTAGCGCTTTATGTGTTAACCCTTTTAACTCTTTCCCCTCAGGTGGCGACCTTTGTCGTCTGCTGATAGCTTTTGCAAACAGATTGGACCCAGATCAGCCCGGCAAAACGTCGGGCCTGATCTGGATCCAAACTCTTTGACACTTTAATGGTATTCCTGAAAGAGTTTTTTGAAAAAGTTAACTTAAAAAAAATCCACAGACGACCAAAAATATTCAAAATTACCAAGCATGCGAATTAAACAGGAGTTTCCGATTTGGACTATTACCTATTTGAATTTGGGCAAGTTCATTGTTACAGTGGTGTGTATTTGAAACATGAAGAATATAATGGCGTTGTAACAGCGTTGATCGTTGATCTGCATTGTTTGCGATGATATATATTAGGTCTTCTGGGTTGAAAGTGTTGAATTTGTGGATGAGTCCAATATAAATACTTCTTGGATGAGTCCAAAATACAATAATGGAGTATGAGTCCTAAACTTTATTGTTGAAATAAGGCACATTATCTTCTGAGCTGTAACAGTACACAATTTATACTCCCTCTCTCTCTCTCTCTCTCTCTCTCTCTCTCTCTCTCTCTCTCTCTCTCTCTGTCTGTCTGTCTGTCTGTCTCTCTCTCTCTTATACATACCTGGAAATATAAGTAATATGACTTTACAAATTGCGTTACTGATGTCAGATAATATCACTGTCACATGTGCTTATATTCAGAAATAATTATTTTTAAAGATTGGGCTTGGTATTTTGAACACAAATCTTATGTTAGCAAATATCACATTTACCCTAAGTACTCTGACACACATGTCTACACAAAACATGAAGACCCAGATCAGACACCTCAGAATCTATATTGTTAACCTCTCATCCAGCAGGTTTAGACACATACACTGATAATAAAATAAATTTATTCAAGTTTTATGACAAGTATGGTAAGACGTTAACCCATTAAAACAGAATAAACTCTCCCTCACTATATATGGGAAGAGTCCATCTTCGATTTTAGGTATGCCGGGTTATATAATGTAGATATTCCTAAAGAAAAATGGTTGAACTATTTGCAAATAGAGGAGACCCTGATCAGACGCTGCGTTCTGCGGCGTCTGATCTGGGTCTGCACTGTTTGCCGATTACCCGTTTAGGGGTCTCCAGTCTTCAACTGGTTTAAGTGCCCGGATAGTTAGGGTTGATATAGTTAAACATTCGGGTACCTTCCGCTTTGTACGCCCAACGAAGATTCTGATGAGAATCAATACTGGGAGCATTTTTGACAGAAAAGGATGCCAAGTTTCTTCGTACAGACAACGAAGACTCTAATCAGACTGCGATCAGCGCAGGCTGATTTGAGTCTTCGCTGAGCGCATACAGTCGAACCTCAATGGCTCGAACATCTTTTGGACCATGGAAATTCGTTCGAAACATATATAGTTCGAGCCACTGAGGGTTAATCATGGCACCAGTACAGGAAGCAAATAGCGATAATTTAGGGAAATCTTTTCGATTTTCTACACAATGATTGTATGTTGTGTGTACTGATTAGAATCGCCTAGATGAGGCGATTCTAATGAGTACACACAGACAGTTCCATGGTAAAATAAGAAAAAAAAATTCCTAAATATTTGTTTTCTTGAGCTATTGAAAGAATTTTGTAGGGACTGAAAAAAGAGTTCGAATCATCCGCGGTAAACGAGCCATCCGGGTTATACTGTATATCAGAAGGTACGTTTTCTCACGTAACGGCTCTTTCTATGGATAGGTGGCGCTGGTGGATCTGTTAGAGACGATGGGTATAAAGCCAGATGGTATTGTGGGGCACTCTGTCGGCGAAATCGCCTGTGCCTATGCCGACGGCTGCTTTACAGCGAGAGAGGCAGTACTGGCGGCTTACTGGAGAGGTCAATGTATAAAAACAGCGAAATTGCCAGTAGGAGCAATGGCGGCCATTGGTAAGTAATTACGAAAACACGCCTATTCAAATATATTGAACATTTTACCACCAAAAACTGGCAATTTTTTCAGATAAAAAATTCTGATATTTTTTTCATATTTCTGCTCAAAACATAGATTGTGGGTACTCGTTAGAACGGCCTCGTCGAGGCGGTTCTAACTACCCTCAATGTATGTTTTTGAGCAGAAATAACAAAAATAATGTATACCCCTGTAAACCCCAGTTTTACTATATAAAAGTGGGGTTTAAGGGGGTCAAAATTATATAGGTAGGTTTTCGTGATGAATGGCGCCGCGCCATGTGATATGGTGGCATACGCGCGCAGCGATGACCCGGATCAGCCTGACGCATTCGAGCCGTCTGATCAGGGCCTTTGCTGTTCAGTTACGGAATCATAGGATGCTGTAGACCTATATAGATGTATAGCAAAGGCTTTCATCAGATGGACCGACCTCGGTGGCTCAGTTGGATGCGAGTCTGACTGGTGATCAAGAGATTGCGAGTTCGACCCCCGCCGGCACCATTCTTTCATGGCGGCTGATTATGAAATAGTTTCTACGGTCATTCTCTCCTTTCCACTTTCAAGAAGGGAAGTTTTTAGTTTCTGGCGAAAAGAATGTGCATAGAACTGGTTAACCGCTTAGAGGACTAAGCCTGCCCAATAAAGTGTGGTGAGATAATCTGACCGCGATCGACATGACCCCATTGGGTTGACTTGGCCGTAAAACCTCAACACAAGCAAAATCATCAACTGGCGATGCTTCGCAGGCTGATCTGAATCTTGTTTTGTTTTCCCACGCTTTTACCATTTACTCCTATTGTTCGCATTCACTCGAATACACCTTTCTTTAGAGCGAAACTAGAACCTTTTGTCAACTCAGATGAGATGTTTTACGGCCCACTCAACTCTGTTATGGTCATCTCGAGCCGGTCAGTTAACCTTCTCTTACTTTTGTCTTGGCTGAAATATAATGCGAGATTTGTTTGGCATTATTTATTCTATTTTTGCTTTCTAAACTCCTGAAGAAACTCTATACCACGTTAAACTTTACAACTCTATTCAGCAGACGACAAACCGAAGATATATTTCTGATTTTCCCAGAAAATAGGTTTTGTCATTGCATGCAGATTGTCTCCTCCAAAGAAGACAATTTGCATGAAATGACCAAGCCTATTCTCTGGGGAAAAAAACGAGAACTATCACCAGTTAACCATTTGCTGAATTTGCTCAGTGAGTGGTATTTCAAAGAACATTTCCTTTCCTAAAAAATAACATTTGAATAATTCAAATAGCAAACAACATAAAAGGGACATGGGCAAACAGTGTAGACACAGCGTGTCACAGAACGCGGCGTCAGATCAGGGTCTACTCTATGTTTATTAAATTACAGGAATTTCCATAAACCATGGTAATACTCCCTTCTATTAGAAATAGACATGTCCAAAGAGCTGTGATAGAAGATTCCATTCCGCCTAAATGTTTTAACTGTCCAGAGGCACCAACTTTTCTTGAATACGGGATAAGGAATTCCGCAAATTACATCAGTGTTAGCAAATCTTATCTCACTCACCCTTATCCGTCCCGTGGGAAAGATAAAAATCGCGAATTTTCACGTTTTTGATATACACTGGTGGTATAGGACGTCACGGTACGCCATCGTTAAGGTTGATGTCACTGGACGTAATGGCGGCACTAAATTACATGGTACTGTCATCACAATATGGCGGACGTCTGCAATCGAAGTGACTGCACTTTCAAAATCCCGCTTTCAGAAATGAAAGTTGTGCAAGAAAAAGAATCCAACATGAGTGTGGGGGATAATTAGAAAACTCCGTCCCTCGGGATCACTGTCTGGCATCACTCGGCAAGCCTCGTGATGCCCAGACAGTGATCCTCGGTACGGATTTTTTCTATCTACCCCTCACACCCATGATGGACTCTTATAATCTTTCTCGCATCCGAATATTTTTGTCCCTTGGACTTTGAGATAACGAGAGCTGACTGTAATACTTACCCCTAAGTATTCAGACTGACAGGCCTGAGCAAAAACTATAGACCCGGATCAGAGTCATAAAATACTTCCATGAAGCAGTTTTAGACACTTCAATAAGAAGTCATAATCATGGACTATTTCAAACTTTAAGAGAAGTATGAAAACGGACCAAAATGTCCGAATATTTTAGATAAATCGGATATTTACTAATTACTTTGAATGTTCTATACAGTTTTCTTTGACATGGTTTCCCCATATTAGCCGCAACGTCGGAAGATGTACCGTCGGACATGTGCGCCCATCGAAGATTCAGATCAGCCTGCGCATTCGCGCAGTCTGATCAGAATCTTCACTGGACGCGTTTTGGATAGCCAATGATGCAAACTGTCTTCTTGTGGACAATCTCGGACCTAATAATACCCGGACTTATCACTAACGGAACTGCCAAAATATGTTGTCTTGGCTTGATTTTAGCGCTATTTTACAGCACTATGGTCGTTAAAAATGATTTTGGATAATTACTTAAGTTGTAATAAATTGTTTTAATAGGTTTGGTTGAAAAGTGTTAAGCCACAATTAATCCAATCGAAGTTATACCATCATTTTGAGTGAATTTCTGATGCTTTTCTGCTAAAAGTGCCGAAAATAGCAAAAATGGGTTCCTAGGTTTCTTGTTGATGTTTACAAAAATTGTTTATTTTTCCTTATATATAATGTTGTAGTATTAAAGGTAATATATTGAACTATTGCTTTTTGAAAACAAATCTCAGATAATTTGTAGAAATAAATGAACTATTAGCATTTAAACTTCATCATACAAAATTATGAGAACTCAGCCACGACAACATATTTCCAATAAATACAATACCCCTACCGTAGTTACTTATCCAGTGTATATTGGGTCCAATGGACAATGAAGGCTCAATTCAGACTGCGCCGATGCGCAGGCTGATTTGAGTCTTCTTTGGGCGCATATTTTAGGAGGAACGTTTCCGGACATTGCGGCTCATATTATTGTGTTGATTTCAGGTTTGACATGGGAGGAAGCGCTAGAACATTGTCCGCCAGGGGTCGTCCCAGCTTGCCACAATGCTGAAGATTCTGTGACAATTTCTGGAGAGGAAGACTTGGTTAAAGGCTTTGTTGAAAGCCTCCAGGAGAAAGGCGAGTTTGCCAAAATGGTTGATAGTTCGGGTGTGGCCTTTCACTCACATTATATGAAACAGGCGGCAGCACCTTTAAAGGCTGCTTTAGAAAAGGCAAGTTACATATCTTTATATGTACCTAGCACTGAACAAATAGTTTGGTTAATTAATTTCTGTAATTCACGGTGTTATTTTGGTTGGTTGGTTGATTGGTTTAGAGTTCAACGACCAAGTCAACACCTTTAAGGTCATGTCGAGCCGATCAGCATACTTAAACACACTTTTCTGGGTAAGCTTAGTCCTCTAAGCAGTTAACCAGTACTTGTACACATTCTTTTGCCAGAGACTTACAACTGCCCTTCTTGAATAAGCGGAAGGGAGTGAATGTCACAGTGTGATAGTATGATGTGAGTTACTGGTTAATTATTTTACAGTATTATATCTGTTTGAGTTCACCTGAGCTGAATGCTCACAGTGAGCTTTTAGAATTGCTTAATGGACTTCAGGTGAGTGAAAGGTTCATGGTGAGCTTTTAGAATTGCTTGATGCAGTTCAGGTGAGCCGAAAGCTCAGGGTGCATTACGAAATCACGCCTATTCAAATATATTCAAATTTTTACCACCGAAAACAAAGTTTTCAGATAAAAATGCTGATATTTTTCTTATTTCTGCTCAAAACATAGATTGTGGTTACTCGTTCTCACGAAAACCCACAATCTATGTTTTTGAGCAGAAATAAGAAAACTGATCTATACCTCTGTAAACCCCAGTTTAGGGGGTCAAAATTATATAGGTATGTTTTCGTGATGAACTTTTGGAATTCCTTGATGAAGTTCTTGTGAGCCGACGGTTCAAGGTGAGCTTATAAAATTGCTTGATGGAGTTTAGGTGAGCCGAACATTCAAGGTGAGCTTTTAGAAATGCTTCATGGTGTTCAGGTGAGCCTAAGGTTCAGGGTGAGCTGATAATATTGCATCATGGAGTTCAGGTGAGCCAAAGGTTCAGGGTGAGCTTTTAGGACTGCTTGAGAGAGTTCAGGTGGGCCAAAAATTCAGGATGAGCTCTTAGAATTGCTTGATGGAGCTCAGGTGAGCCGAATGTTCAAGGTGACCATTTAGGAACGTTTGATGTACATCGTGTGTCGTCAACATTTTGTTTGTTGATATGATAGGGGCTGATTTTTTTTTTTTTTTTTTTTTTTTTTTAATCTTTACAAAACTTGAAGTTAAAGGTTGATAACGGAGCAAATTTTAATATAACCTTACTTTTTGTTGTCTTCATGAAAATAGTGTTTCCAAATGAAATTAAACTGTCCCTAGTTCGCTATTAAATGCTTCTGAGGACTGTGCAATAAAGTATTATAAGAGAAAATATTGTCTAAGTACGTAGTTATCTAATTAGGCTACGTAGTCAAATTAGGTCAAGGGGTGTAACAATGTTATCAATTAAGTAGTTATTATAATCTAATTACATTAAAAGACTTTTGATATATCCGTATTTTATATATATTTTTATGATAAGCATGTATATTTATTTCACAATAAGTGTGCAGATTGTTCAGAACCTCAGTGAGAGCATAAATTATTTTCATAAAACTTAGAGTATCAGAACACATATTCTAATCAATTTTACGGACAATAAAATTATCAAAACAAAAGTCTGTAAAAATCAGTTTGAAACAAAGGCTTCTGTGATTTTTGATACATCTCAAGTAGCTTCAGTACCAACCTTGAATGTTAAACTCAATAGAATTTCGCTCAACGACATAATTGGATCACATGATACAGAAAAAAAACCTAGCACCTCTGCCCCTAGCAAGTCCTCTGTAAGTTATTGAATGGCCCTCATATAGTGTCCAACTGCTCTGTAATGATCAAACAGTTAGGATGCGGTAAGTATTGTCTCTGTTTTGAGTACATTTTTTAAACTTGTCATCATATACTGATTCTGCATGTACCGCGTCAATGCAGTGTAATGGCGCAGACTGAGCAGGGCAAACACAGATATTTGACTAATTATTTTAAAGCATGGAGACCCATAAAAGGCACATTGGCAAATAGTGTAGACCCAGATCAGACGCCGCAGAACGCGGCGTCTTATCTGAGCCGACACTGGTTGTATAAAGTACAGGATTTTCTGAAAACCATGGCAATAATAAAAACTAATTAGACACCCCATGTACTAGAAATGGACCGGCCCAAAGAATAAAAGTAGAAGAATCCACTCAGCATAAATGGGTTAAGATTGTAACTACATAGTTCCAAATTGATAACATGCGGTAAAAACTAGGTCATTAGGTCAGATGGCTGAAAAAGCTTGTGTGCATATGATATGGCCTGAGTTTCTATTTGATCTTCATAAAAACGCTTAGAGAAAGCTTGTGTACACAGCCGAGGTCTAATTTGCGATATTTTCTTCATAAAAATGTATTCATAAAGTTTGCCTCGGTAAAAAAGTTTGCTCGAGTTTAAATCTCTGCAAGGATTTAGCTTACCCCATCAATTTTAGGAAATCCTTGCTTAGAGTCTAAAAATCGCATTTTCATCGATCTTCATGAAACTTTGTAAGAATGTTTGTCTTGATGATTTTCATGTCTGCTGGAATGGTATCTGAGCTGGAAAGGTATCTATATACACCAATAGATACCTTTCCCAGCAAATGTCTTTTTTTCTTCAAAAGCATGGTTAGACGGGAAAACATAGCCTGACTTCTTATGTGGCTAAATAACAAAACAATACAAACTAAGAGGATACAAACAATGCAAGAGACCTAATTCGGACCGTATTCATTCTACTGGCCCCAAGTGTCGTGAAACAGATTGATTGATTTAAAAGCTTCCATGATTTATTGACCGGCGCCGGTCTCTTAATATAGCTTATGGTAGACTGTTCGATTACCGCACTAAGAACGTTTTATATTTGCCGGGACTTCGGTTTGTGACGATCGCGGCAAATATAAAAGAAAATCTTAAAATAAACTGTGTTATAAGCAGATTAATATCTATTTTATTTTCATTTCAATCAAGAAATTTCATAAAGCCTAAAAAAAACAACAAATATTATCTCTTTCTGTGCCAAATTTCAGACGACATTTGTCGTCTGCTTTTCTTTTTTAACAAACTATTGCTTGAAAAGAGGTTTAAACGTAAAGTTGAAAGACTGAATATCAAACAGCGTAGATCCAGATGAGACAGCTCATAGTAGCCGTCTCATCTGGATCTATGCTGTTTTCAAAAGCCTATTATTGTGGCCTTTGGCAGTGAAAGTAAACGAATCACATTGTTGTTCGATTTTACCTGTTGCATTGAAAATTTATTAAACTTCAGTAGATCTATACACTTGCCCCATATCTCTATGTAAACATGAACAAAATTTGCGCCGGTACTTAGACGTTTATGTCTAAATATTTTGTCTTGTGTCTCTTTATAGGTCATCACACCTAAACCAAGGACAGACAAATGGATTAGTACATCATTCCCTCCGTCTGAATGGTCTACAGATGCAGCAAGGTTCTCATCAGCTGATTACCATGTCAAGAATCTTATAAGCCCGGTGTTGTTCTGCGACGCGCTGAAACATGTCCCTAGCAACGCCGTTGTCATGGAGATTGCACCGCACGGGCTGCTTCAAGCAATTCTGAAGAGGTCGTTGAGTCCAAATTGTTGCATTGTGGGTTTGATGAAGAAAGGTGATGCCAATAATAATGAAATTATCTTGAAATCTCTTGGGAGGTAAGTAGGTATTCTTTTAGGTAAGAAATTTGGACCACATGTGGTGTTTGACAAACAATTGCTGTATTTTCTTCACTGAACTTGAACCTGACCTTTGGCCTATTTAAATTTGGTGCATCTGCTCAGGTGAGTGACCCGGACAGACAGACCCGCGCAAAAAGTGTAGACCCAGAATGCGGTGTCTGATTAGGGTCTTCACTGTTTATCACTCATCTCATACAGCAATAAACTGACCTCTAGATGCAGAG
Organism: Anodontia alba; assembly: GCA_964016985.1. Classification (NCBI taxonomy): domain Eukaryota; kingdom Metazoa; phylum Mollusca; class Bivalvia; order Lucinida; family Lucinidae; genus Anodontia; species Anodontia alba. Next base: position 8,382,541 of record OZ024836.1, on the reverse strand, counting down.
TTTTTTTTTTCGTTTTTTTTTTGTTTTTTTTTTTTGTTGTTTTTTTTTATGTTACATGCTTTTTGGTGTGTTGTATTATTCTATCTTAATCTAGCTTTGCGATGACCCCACTTAAGGACGATGGAGCTGGCTACCTGGCTAGCTGTTTAGTTTTATGGTTTGGCGCTGTATATTCGTAGACTTCGACGTTTGATTGTAACATTTTCTGAACTGCTTCAGTACTCGGATGAGTGACCTTGACATACTTTTCAGCACAGGCGAGCATTAAGGACCACAGTAAGTCCTCTTGTTTCTCATACTCCGGCTCTATTGTAACAAATACTACATCGAAATACTGAAAGTGTACTACATTACGAAAAAGGTAATAGAAAAGTCCAGGGAGTGCCACAATCACAAGCCATCCCAGACACGACGAGGAAGAGGAAACAGACAAAACCAAACAAGTGCAAATTGAACAAACGTACGAAAAACACTAAGATTAGCTCTCTCTTCCCCAAGCAAAGTAATTGCAATGCTAAAAGGAATGAAAAACACAAGAACAAAATAACACAAGGCAAGACTTAAAACAAATCGCCTCGTAGAATTAAAACACGCCTATTCAAATATATAGAAAATTTCACCTAAAAAAAAACTGAAAATTTTCAGATAAAAAACTCTAATATTTTTCATATAACTGCTAGAAACATATAATGTGGTACTCGTGAGAACCCGTCTCGGCGAGGCGGTTCTAACGAATACCCACAATATATGTTTTTGAGCAGAAATAAAGGGAAAATGTATACCTTTGTAAACCCCGGTTTTAATATATAAAAGTGAGATTTAAGGGGGTTCAAAATTATATAGGTATGTTTTCGTGTTGATATTGTATTTACACAAGGAGCAGCTGAGCTTACTAAAAAACTAGAGCGATTATAAAAATGGTCTTAAGGAATGCGTTAATAGGTGATACCACCATCACGAAAACATACCTATATAATTTTGACCCCCCCTAAAACCCCACTTTTATATATAAAACTGGGGTTTACAGGAGTATGCGGTTTTTATTCTTATTTCTGCTCAAAAACATAAATTGTGGGCACTCGTTAGAACCGCCTCAGAGAGGTTGTTCTAACGAGTATCCACAATGTATGTTTTGAGCAGAGTATGAAAAATATCGGATTTTTTTTTATCTGAAAGCTTTCAGTTTTTGGTGGTGACATTTTCAGTATATTTGAATAGGTGTGTTTTCGTAATGATAATCAGCTTGCCCGTTTAAGAGTGCAAATCAGGATCGTCCGTGTACGTTTGTTTGTGCGCGCATGTGTGCGTGACATGAGTTTTGTTGTTTTGCATTACATGCGCATATTGTTGATATTTTTCAGATGCTATCAAGCAGGTCTGAAGTTAGAACCGCTGAACTTGTTTCCACTTGCACCTTTCCCCGTACCCCACGGGACACCAATGGTATCACCGCATATAAAATGGGACCACTCACAAGAATGGAAGGTCGCACGACATGTTCCTTTGGAAAAAGATGTTGAAAGGGGATGCACTTTTGACATCGACTTGTCAAAAGATTCGGCAGACCACTTTCTAGTAGATCATACGATTGATGGGCGTACTGTGTTCCCTGGCGCTGGTTACTTTGTGTTAACTTGGCGTGCTATTGCAAAACGAGAGGGCAAGCCGATTGAGGAGGTGCCAGTGATGTTTGAAGATGTTAAAATACACAAAGCTGCCATTCTATCCGAAAAACGTATGACTTTTCAATACCTATTTCATGATAAAATTTTTGGTGTGTGTGTGTGTGTTTTTTTTTTTTTTTTTTTTTTTTTTTTTTTTTTTTTGTTTCATTCAAGTAATTTTCGTTACATTTTTTAATTTCTGAACGAAAACATGTTTGGCTACTCATTATAGCTCTTTCTGTCAATGCGGGATAGACAATTTGTTCAAATGGCTACGCTAGCCAAGATGGCTACGATGCCCATATACGTATGACACACACGCTCACCAAGATAGCTACATATCCCATATGTCATAAAAACACTGTCTTACAAATAATCTTTGCCAGAACCAAGAAAGCTTGAGTCTGAATCTTGTTTTAAAGCATTAGGATTGTGATGGTTACAAGATTTATTCAAAAGACGATCCTAATTTGATATATGACATTTTAAAGGCAAGTTCAAATTTGCTTCCCCATACATTTATAGGGGGAAATATTGTAAGTTATTTTTTTTTTGTTTCCTTTTCTTAAAATATATTAAAGATTAATGCTTGAACCTGTTATTATATGATCAAAGTAGTAAAACCCTCCTTTAATTTCAATCAACATATCATACCCGATGGCTACCTGCCCTTCTCCTTGGCTGTATACATGGACAAAATCATGAAATCCTTAGCACATTCTCCTCTTAAACCACTGAGGCTTCTGCCAGATGGGACTTTTTTTTAAAACGGCCATGCTTCACTGACCACGGTCATCGTGGTCAGTGAAGCATGGCCTTTTTAAAAAAAATCCGTTACTGTTGAAAGACATTTAAAAAGCATCTTCACCAGAAGACCGAGTCTTAGTATAGAGCACCAGGAATGGGAGATCTGCAAGCTTTGTTCTAACAGTAATCCGAGGTTGACGTTTTTACCTTTTATAAGTCATGGTTGAATTTAGTTTTCTGTATATTTTTACGGAAAACTATTGATGCAGGTTTTGCCCATGATGTTTTTTTGCCTTTACCCCTGGGCTTAAGCCTTAAACTGTCAATCACAAAAATTGTCGTCTGCTTTGTCATCTGCTTTTGATTTTAAAAGTCATTTTTGCAAACAGTGTTAACCCAGATCAGGAGCAGTCTGAACAGGATCCACACTGTGTGCCTGTATGCAAAAATAGGTTTAAAAAGTGTGCAAGAATATTCGGCAGACGACATAAACAGACGACATGTTCAGATATAGGTTGCCTTGGCATTTTAAGGGTTAACGCTGATATCAGGTGAGCAATTTAAAACCATCTTAGTCCCCTTGTTAAAACGTTTGTTTGTTTGTTGTTGTTGTTTTGCTTTGTTTTGTTTTGTTGATGTTGCCGTTGTCGTTGTGATGGTGGTGGTGTTTTGTCCCTCAGTAGCAGCATTTTGACGTCATAGTTATTCGCATTTTAAACATTCAAAATAAAGTACATGTACATGTACAATGCTTATCTTAAAGTGTCCTTTACATTTTCTTTGTAGGTAAAAACCCGTTAGAAGTGCATTTAATACCGGGCACGGATAATTTTGAAGTACTCGACGAACATTCCGAGTTACTTGCAAGTGGCAAAGTGACTATACCGGAAGCTGACTATCTTGCAAAGTTTCTCAGCGATACGGACGATGAAAAAAACGAACAAAATGGATTCGAAGGTGGACTTCAGAGTGAAGATATTTACAAGGAGTTGCGAATGATGGGTTTTGACTTTGGGCCTACCTTTAAGAGCATAAAAGCAACTAATCTAGAGTGTAAGTACTGTATTAACTACCCTAAGTATTTTGACACCTTAATTCCTTATTAAAATTTGATCAAGTCGATTTTCCTTTTACTACCAGCTGATGTGACTAAAACGTTGATGAATGTGTGGCTAACACTGTAGACCCTGATCGGACGCCGCGTTCTGTTGCATCTGATTTAGGTCTACAATGTTTTCTCAGGCCTACCTGTCCCAATACTAGGGTTTACTACTATTATTCAGGCGTGGACTTATTATTCTTTTGTTTCATTGAGGATATGCTAGATACCATTTGAACTGAGGCAGTATAGTTGCAGCTCGGAATATTCCAGCATGCAAGAAACAGTTCATAATACCAACACTTTATGGACGCTTTCATTGACGATTAACGTTTTATACATACAATGTACTTATCGTTCTGCTCACCTGAGCACAATGTGTTCAAGTGATGAACATGGGTTTGATAGGCCAGTTGTTCGTTGTCCGGCCTCCGGTAAAGTCCTTCTGTCAACACTTGATACAGTATAACCTCAATGGCTCGAACATGGATGGCTCGTTTACCGTGGATGATTCGAACTCGTTTTTCAGTCCCTACAAAATCCTTCCAATAGCTCAAGAAAACAAATATTTAGGGATTTTTCTTATTTTATCATGGAATTGTATGTTGTGTGTACTCATTAGAATCGCCTCATCGAGGCGATTCTAATGAGTACACTCAACATACAACCGTTGTGTAGAAAATCGAATAGATTTCCCTAAATTATCGCTATTTGCTTCCTGAACTGGTGCCATGATTAACGTTCAGTGGCTCGGACTACCCATGTCTCGAACAAATTTCCATGGTCCCAAAGATGTTCCAGCCATTAAGGTTCGACTGTATCTCCTCATAAACGACTCGGCCATGTTTTTATAAAATTTCTCCTTTACAACGGCGATGTTTGCCTGGATAATAGAGGTTTTAGGTCTACAAAGACAGATGTCATCTCTGACAGACAATTTTCCAGATTTACAAGCTTAAACCAACCTGAATACTGTACGCATAGAAATCTATCAACAGTTCATCAAGTATTATGCTTTGCATCTGTAACAACCTTAGTGCTGCTCAGACACGATTTGCAGTCGTTTCGTCCCTCTTCAAGGTGACCTGTAAAATGGTCAGTGTATATGATTGCATATATTTCAATCTTAGATATTTCGATGATTTGAAAATCAAATCGTACTAAATAAACGAATATCGTTAGCTATTCAAAACAAAATTGAACTGCAGTGAAGCGTTTTAAAATATAACTAGGATAAAACTGCCGAATCCCATTAAGACAAAACATTTTTGCAGGATCGTTGTATTCAAAAGTTAGACCAAACGGAACCCTTTGTATTTATTATCCGATATCTCGAAACATAATATTTAATGGGGAATTTGGCAATATTATCCAAAATTGTATTATCAAATACTCCCTAGCAAGTCCTCTGTAAGTTATTGAATGGCCCTCATATAGTGACTATAGTGTCCAACTGCTCTGTAATGATCAAACAGTACGGATGCGGTAAGTATTGTCTCTGTTTAATTGAGTACATTTTTTCTTGTCACAATATACTGATTCTGCATGTGCCGCGTCAATGCAGTGTAATGGCGCAGACTGAGCAGGGTAAACACAGATATTTGACTAATTATTTTAAAGCATGGCGACCCATAACAGGGACATTTGTAAACAGTGTAGACCCAGATCAGACGCCGCAGATCGCGGCGTCTTATCAGGGCCGACACTGTTTGCATAAAGTACAGGATTTTCTGAAAATCATGGCAATAATAAAAACTAACCATATACCCCTTGTACTGGAAATGGACCGGTCCAAAGATCAAAAGTAGAAGAATCCACTCGGCATAAATGGATTAAGATTGTTATGTGAAATACATACACTTTCGGGAGAGGCGGCTCTTTCCCAATTGTTTTGGTTCCCATCAGAAAAAGAAAACTAATCTAAAATGAAAGAGTTCGCACTTTGTACCAGCATGCCATCTATTTCTTCAGCTGCTAGGTGTCGTGAGATGATATATTAATTCATTATTCCCCATGAGTAGACTCAGTCAAACTGAATCTGCTTTGTTCTGTAGTTCTATAGGATCCCATGCGTAGGCAAGAGAATTTCGGTGTCCGAACATGTTTTCCTTCATGTCATAAAACAGTGGCGCCGTCCTTTGGATTGGGACGTTCTCGACCTGTGCAGGGAACGTCAATCCCTATGCAGGTAGAAGAGCCCTACGGTAATTTAAATTGGTCAATTGTAAAAATGGTAAGAGAAAAGTCTAGGGAGCGCCACAATTACAAACCGCAGCCCTTCCCAGACACGAAGAGGAAGAGAAAACAGACAAAATCAAACAAGCGCAAATCGAACAAACGTACGAACAGCACTAAGATTAGCTCTCTCTTCCCCAAGCGAAGTAATCGCAATGCTAAAAGGACTGAAAAATACAAGAACAAAACGTAAGCCTTCAATATGCAAACCGGAGTGTACAATGTACGCCGTCTGTGTCCTCCTAGGAGGTTCAGACGTAATGGAAGAAAGAAAGAAAACAGGTGCCTATTTTAGAATATTTTATTGGCATTAGGGATCACCGAAGTCTCCTATGCAGACCCAGCATATACATTTTTTATTGTATTTGTAAATCAAAGCTGCATTTAAGGCAAGACTTCGCTCGAATAAAATTGGTCTAAGACCCCCACCCCCCACCCCACAATATTTTTCCTACTGGCCGTTGCAAGGAGATTCCTCTGTTGTAGAACTTCTTTATTTGTGTGTCGGTGATTTCATACGTGACGTTGGTTTTGTCATTATTTGTTTCTCATCTCTCCTTCTTTTGGTGTCTCTCGGGAAGGCTGTGCTTTACAATTGTGGCATTTCCTGTGAACAGTAAACCCTCGTTACAACGACAACATTTGTTCCCAAAGATGTTGCCGTTAAAATGAAGTTGATGCTGTAAAGAATCCTTGAACGCAGCAGAGGATATATGAGAAAGGATTTGTTTTATTCGTATTTCTTCATAGAACGTATGATTTGGATATTTGTTAGAATCGCCTCAGTGAGGCGAATCGCCTCAGTGAGGCGATTCTAACAAATATCCAAATCATATGTTTCTTGAATTTTAAATACATTATTCTTACATAAAACCTGATTAATTGTCACCTTTTGTTTTATTCGTATTTCTTCACAGAACATTTGATTTGGATATTTGTTATAATCGCCTCACTGAGGCGATTCTAACAAATATCCAAATCATATGTTTCTTGAATTATTAAATTATTCTTACATAAAATCTGATTAATTGTCACCTTTTAAGCGAGGTTTCGTGTCGTTTTATCGAGTGTCGGTATAAAGAGGATTGACTGTTTCTTCACGTATACTCTTGTTTGTTCCAGTAACGAGAGCTCTCACACACTGGACTGGAAACTGGGTCACCTTCATAGACGCATTAATTCAGATGAAATGCTCGGGAATGAGAAGTCAACGTCTTCCAACCGGTGTGACATCATTGATGATTGACCCAGTACTTCATCAGCAGCGTATTATCAATATGGAGGATGGAACCCAAGGTAAAATATGTATTGTTACTAAGATAAGGCCAAAATTATGATATTTTTGTTTCCATTCCGACCCATGCAATACGTGTTTTTAATCTGGAAATGAATCGTATTGTTTTACTTAACTAAACTATACGGGCCGAGTCAAGCGAAAAAATACCTTCGGACATGCGAATGTGCGTAGATTCCTCAGACAGATTCATAACATCCTCCTGCGCATGCATGAAGTATCGTCCTGGCCTTGGCTGTCCTTTCATACATTCTGTTCTATCAAATGATGCTATAAGCGAATAGTGAAGGCCCGGATGAGACTGCGCGGATCCGCAGACTGATCTGGGCATTCGCTGTCCACATATGCCCGAAGGCACACTTTCGCATGGCACAGCCCATATAGGTTCTCATTAGAGGCGCCTTTCATTACGAAAACGCCTATTCAAATACATAGAAAACTTCGCTTCCAAAAACTGAAAATTTCCAGATAAAAAAGAAACTCTGATATTTTTTATATATCCGCTCAAAACATAGATTGTGGGTACTCGTTAGAACCGCATCGGCGAGGCGGTTCTAACGAGTACCCACAATCTACGTTTTTGAGCAGGAATAAGAAAAATAAGTTATACCCCTGTAAACCCCAGTTTTACTATATAAAAGTGGGGTTTAATGGGGTCAAAATTATACAGGCATACGTATTTTCGTGACGTTGTGGAGCAATAAGACACATATCAACACTTTTTGGTTAAAGGCCGCCTTATCTGGACTTATGTTTCCGCGAAAAGTTTTACGAAAGAAAACCATTATATGACTTCTGATTTGAGCTTCTCTGCACCAAACCTTTTTTTGAAAAGGGATGTACTTTATCAGCAAAGAATTTGTTCCTTAGTTTCCTTTTAAAAATAGTAAAGAAGCTGTCCATGAAGCGCCACAATGACACCAAGAGGAAGAGCAAACCAACCTGGCCAGACAGTACACAATAAACGTCAAAAAGATTGCCTTTGGAAATATAGAACAGACTACGATTAGAAAATGGGAGTCACGGTTTTATTTAGACTCTTCATAAGCAGTAATGAAGTTTGCAACACTGCTTACGCCCTCTAGCGTATACATGAGTAGAACTCCATTTTCAAATATACCACCGTGGGCTCATTGATCCCAAAGGAAATACCACAGAACAACGAAAAGTAAAGCAACCAGCTCCCTGTTCTTCCCCAACAAGAATACCACAGAGTTAGACAGGATCACTTTAACACAACAATAAGACAAGGAACAGGACAAAACATGAAAAAGGCCCATAGCGACCAGCAACAAGGCCAACACAAAGAGCAAACATCAGCAGTCTGACCGCATTAGAACAGTCAATAGTAAAAGCTACCGGTTGCATGGGGTGGGAAGGATGTGAATCTGTTATACAGTGAGCAAAACTTAACCTTAGGTTCAAATGTTATTATAATAATAATAATAATAATACAGTCGACACTCGTTATCTCGACTTCGCTTACCACGAATAATCGCTTATCTCGATGTGAAAATCTGGTCCCTGATTAAATATCAAACAACAGGTCTCCCTAACCCCAGGAGTCAATTTATATATTAATTTGTTAAATGTGGTTGTTCGATTTATTTTTTTCTCAGTTCTGCAAATCTGATAGGTCGAGGTACGGATATCTCGAAGCATTTCGGAGTCCCCTGAACTTCGAGATAACGAGAGTAGACTGTAATAATAATGACAATAATAAAACGCTGAAACCTTTTAATAAGGACAAAACCCTTTAATAGAAATTCCTCCACTAACATCACGAAAACATGCCTATATAATTTTGACCCCCTTAAACCCCACTTTTATATAGTAAAACTGGGGTTTATAGGGGTATACATTATTTTTCTTATTTCTGCTCAAAAATATAGATTGTCGGTACTCGTAAGAACCGCCTCGCCGAGGCGGTTCTAACGAGTACCCACAATCTATATTTTGAGCAGACATATGAAAAATATCAAGAGTTTTTTTTTATCTGAAAATTATCAGTTTTTGGAGGTGAAATTTTCTATATAAAAATTTGAATAGGCGTGTTTTTGTAATGGCTTTTCCGCCACATATGTGTACTAGGTAAAGTTGTATATACTTAACCCTTTCAGCCCTGTAGAACATAACTGGTACACTTTCAAATAGTTTAGATGAAGATTACAGTCGAACTTCAATGGCTCGAACACCTTGGGACCATGGACAATTGTTCGAGCCATGGGTAGTTCGAGCCAATGAAGGTTAATCATGCGCCAGGTCTAGAAGCAAATATCGCTAATTCTGGGAACTCTATCGATCTTCTACACAATAAGCCTGGTGAACGAGCCATCGGTGTTCGAGCTATTGAGATTCTTCTGTATATGCCATCTCATCCTTTTTTGCCCGCTATCCTGTTTGCAATGATGGACATGACCAAATTCAAAAATGGAAGAGTACACTTCAGAAACTCTGAGATGACAGGGTTAATGTATTAGGTTAATGGTGTATATTTTTATGTTATATTGCAGCTGTAAAAGCGACTGTAAACCACGATACAGAAACTCAAACAGCTGGAGGAGTAAGGGTGTATAAAGTACAAGTTATGACCACACGTCGTTTAGATAAACAACATCCAGTCCTTGAAGCTCACACGTTTGTTCCATACAGCTTATCAGTTACAACCGCAGATCAAAATGAACTCCAGGTTTATGCTGACCACTGTAAACAACAGTCTATCAAAGCATTAGAGAATATGAATAAAACAGAACTTACAAATGGCTTGCGATCACTTTTCAGTGATGGATTAGTTGTTGAAAAATATACAGACGTAACTGAAGACAAGTTATCTGATTGTATATATAATCACACGGACGAAAAGTTACATAGTTGGCTCGGTGTGCTAAAAGAGGTATCCGATATTGACCCAGATAAAACATTTGCTGCAAAAACTTCAGATTGTATTCTAGCTAAAGCTTCAGTTCTACAACAAGATATGTTGTTAGGAAACCTGCTGCAAAGACAATACTTGAATCCATGTCTTGACCTCGTTCTGGAAAATTGTTCAGGTAGGGCCATTAATGTACTAGAGATTGCAATCAGAGATCGAACAAATGCGTTAGACACTATTTTACGCTCACACACGTTAAGACGTATAACACACACTATTGCTACTTCTGATCTGACTTTATTTGAAAACTTACCAGAGAACGAGAAGGTTGACAATGTCATTCAGTGGAAACTTGGAGAAAACACACAAACACCAGTAGAGAAAGCCCATCTTATCTTTTCCAACAGCATACTTCGCAAGCAACCAAATATTCAGACTGCCTTATCAAATATATGGGAATGCTTAGAGGATGGTGGTTTTCTTTTAGTGCATGAAGTAACTAGAAACTTCAATTTATCTCTACTACAAGATGAATTTCACCACAGAGCTTCGACAGATATTCAATTCGAGGATCTAACGGAGCGAACTTGTTCTATTTATTCCGATGGATCGACTTGGAAAAGGTTCTTCTCAGATGCGGGTTTCGAGATAGTACAAGAAGTTTCAGATAACGTACACTCGTCTTTGTTTTTACTGAGGAAACCTCTTACAAGCTTAGTGGGAAGTCAAACCATCTTAAATATTTCTGACTCCACTGACAACTGGCTGGAAGAATTGAAAACAAAGCTTGAGGACGTCAAGACCAAATCAGCTGGTGAAAACATCTGGCTGACATCAGATAATGTTAACAGTGGAATTCTCGGAATGGTAAATTGTCTTCGTCAGGAAGAAGGGGGCAACCGAATAAGGTAAAACCTGCAAAATAGTTATGAGCCGCAACGTCAGACAAAGTACCTTCGGATATGTGGGCCCAGCGTAGCGTCAGATCAACATTCGCGGATAGCTGAAGACAACGAAGACTCTAATCAGAGTGCGCACATGGACAGGCTGATTTGAGTCTTCGTTGGGCGCACATGTCAGAAAGTGCATTTTCTAACGTCGCGGCTCAGTTTTCATTACGGAGATTGATCCGTGTAAAATGTACTCCTTTACTTTATATAAATCGTCTAAACTGCGGGTGTCTCTTTTTATTTGTATGAAATCATACTATTGATACTGTGCTCTCGACATCCATTGGAAAGATGTTTGCACTTTATTCTAAATGTAAAAATTACTTGTGACTAACATTTGTTTTTATTCTTTACAACAGAAAATTCTTACATTTATTGTCTTGTATTTGTATTCCTGAAAAAGAAAGAAAAAAATATGTTAGGAGAAAATAAAATATATAAGTATTTGCACAAATGAGCCAGCGCATGACAAAATCTACAAAGTGGCATTTTCGCCCAGCGAAGACTCAGATCAGCCTGGGCATCCAGCCAGTCTGATTAGAGTCCTCGCTGTCCGCATGAAGAAAGCTTGAGCTCAATTAAGCAGCCACAAAATGAACAGAATGTAAGCGGAAGCGGTAAATTATGCCCAAGAAAGGTGGAAACTCTGTTACCCAACTTAACTTAATACATCTAAAACACGTTATTGTTAAAAGGAAAATATTAGAAAGTGAAATACTACATATAACTAACAAAAAGTACAAAAAAAGTACCACCTTGGAACGGATGTTTGAGGGGCTCATTATGAAAACACGCCTATTCAAATATATAGAAAATTTCACCTCCAAAAACTGAAAATTTTCAGATAAAATACTCTGATATTTTTCATATTTCTGCTTAAAACACAGATTGTTGGTACTCGTTAGAACCGCCTCGGCGAGGCGGTTCTAACGAGTACCTGCAATCTATGTTTTCGACCTAAAATAAGAAAATTAATGTATACCCCTGTAAACCCCAGTTTTACTATTTATAAGTGGGGTTTAAGGGGGTCAAAATTATATAGGAATGATTTCGTGATGTTAAGCTAGCTTTGCGGGATCCCAAAAAAGGTAAGAGAAAAGTCCAGGGAGTGCCACAATCACAAACCGCAGCCCTTCCCAGACCCCAAGAGGAAGAGGAAACAGACAAATCTAAACAAGCACAACCCGAACAAACGTACGAAAAGCACTAAGATTAGCTCTCTCTTCCCCAAGCGAGGTAATCGCAATACTAAAAGGACTGAAAAACACAAGAACAAAATGACACACGGAAAGACATACAACAAATCGCCTCGTAGAATAAACTACAAAGCAACAAAGAGTAAGACTAACACCGGGACCACCGCCTTAGAACGGTCGGCTTCCATAGTGGTAAAAAGATATATTTGTTCGCCCCGTGTGGAGGTCTTTTAACTCATACATGTATAACGAAAACACGCCTATATAATTCTGACCCCCTTAAACCCCACTTTTATATAGTAAAACTGGGGTTTACTGGGTGTATACATTATTTTTCTTGCTCAAAAACATAGATTGTGGTACTCGAGGCGGTTCTAACGAGTACCCACAATCTATGTTTTTAAGCAAAATATGAAAATATCAGTGTTTTTTTTTTTTATCTGAAAATGTTCAGTTTTTGGAGGTGAAAATTTCTATATATTTGAATAGGCGTGTTTTCGTAATGACAATTTCTCTTAAGGTGCATCTTCAACATGGATAACGACGACGCCTTAACGGATGATGAGACAATGAAAACACTTGTGAGACGAGATCTGGTGATGAATGTTTTTAAACACGGACAGTGGGGAACGTATCGGCACGTGCCTTTAAAGCCAGGTAACAGAATTTATTGTGAAACGAGAATGAGCTATGGTGTAGTTTATGTGTTCCGGTTCTGTGTGATCATTGAACTAATTCCGGGAATTTTTAACATTTATATGCGGGTCACCGATGAAGCCTTATTGGCCACTACTAACTAGTCTGGTCTAGGAAAAAACATTGTGAACTATTTTGATATTTGAGTCAATATTCAGGTGTGCTCAAGTGTCATTTCTTTTAGAATTTATTTATATTTACTTCAGCTGATATGCTGGAAATGATACGGTATGATGACGCAGCCTTAAAGACAGGCCCGGCTCATTTTTGTGTTACTGAACAGTATAGCAAATCATCAGTCAACCGTGATATGTCTTAATTTCGTGTGTGCAGTCTAAAGCATAAAAACAGCGTTTGTATCTAGATTCAATATTTTAACTTAATCCAAAACGTCACATTCATCCATTGTGTTAATTAAATGGCTGTGCCCTCGTATGTCTGTGTTTAGATACCCTGCTGTAAAAGTTTGCTTTCAGTATTTACTGCCGAGTGCCGACGGCAGATGTCTAAAAATGCATTTTGGAGACCAATTTGAAAAACGAAAAACGTTTTCATTCCATTGGGAAATCACGGAGAATGGAAATTAAACACTTGGAAAACGCAGTTATTCAAACGTTTCATAAATAATATGGATTTTTTGTCGTGAATAAACATTTAGCCGATCAAATAAATGTTTCTGAAACAAAAATGTTTCCTCAACGACAAAATATTCTGTATTTGAACCAATCAGATAACCAATGCAAGTAAACGTTGTGTCGGAAAAACACGCTACTGTATACGTGCGCACGTGTTGTGATCAGAAACGAATGATAACTGTTTTCTAACCGTTTGTATCCCTGGTAAGAAAGCCATTTAATGTAAACAAGAAGACATGTAATTAATTTAAAGAGTGAGTTGAAAAATTAATCTAGAATGTTAGAAGAGTTAGGTTCAGAAATGCCTTTGATCCATGATAAAATGATTCACCATGTTCAAAAATAATTAGAATGTGTTAAGAATAAAATAAGGTGAATGAAAAGCCTTTCAAGGCAGACAGTCTGGACCCAATTGTTCAAAACTAACGGCGTCGTTATTTAACGTATTGTTAAACTTTTGATCATTACATATGGCATATACGCTAATAGTTTTGCTGAAAAAAATGTGAGTAACTTTTTGTATTTGCAAAAGCTACTCACACATTTGTTTTTCAGACAAAGATACCTGTGAATTAGAAATTGTACTTACTAGGACAGTAAATATTTTGACCATTAACGAGCTCGTTAAACTATCGATGCTTTTGACTCTGGTCGGAGACTTCGTTGTTTTTATGAACAAACTTGCATCCTGGGCTATCCAAAATGCGCCTAGGAAGGATTCTGAATCTTCGCTGTGAGCGCATACTATCTGATATTACGGCTTATATCTTACTTTATTTCAGTCGCCACCATTCCATCAGAATATGCATCCGTTAATATTTCGACAAGAGGGGATCTTTCAAGCCTGAAGTGGTACCAGTCGCCTTTACGAGACATAAAGTATATAAAATCCGCTGACAAGAGCTTATGTGATATCCATTATGCTAGTCTCAACTTCCGTGACATAATGTTGGCCACTGGAAAACTCTCTCAGGATGCAATTCCTGGTGGCCAACAAAATCAAGATTGCATGTTGGGTATGGAATTTTCTGGGATAGACGAAAGCGGAAGAAGAGTAATGGGAATTCTTCCGGCAAAGGTAAACTACAGTATAACCTTAATGGCTCGAACACGGATGGCTCGTTTACCGTGGATGATTCGAACTCTTTTTTCAGTCCCTTCAAAATTCTTCCAATAGCTCAAGAAAACAAACATTTAGGAATTATTTTCTTATTTTATCATGGAATTATATGTTGTGTGTATCCATTAGAATCGCCTCATTGAGGCGATTTTAATGAGTACACTCAACATACAGTCATTGTGTAGAAAATCGAAAAGCTTTCCTTAAATTATTGCTATTTGCTTCCTGAACTGGTGCCATGATTAACCCTCAGTGGCTCGAACTACCCATGCTTCGGACGAATTTCCATGGTCCCAAAGATGTTCGAGCCATTGAGGTTCGACTGTAGTTGGTTATTCGTTTACATCTGATCCTCATTTTATTCATTTGTAGGTCTTTAGGAAGTCATGTTTAGAGGATTTTTAGAATTATGTAGATTCATATTTATTCTTCACTCAAGAGAAAGTCGCTTTATTGGTTTCATTCGGTTTAGTATTAAATTATATAAACAAAAGTGGGTATACCGACGGACACAAATTGTGCACGCTTTGTTGCAGATTGGTTTCCGATATGTTAAGAAAGAGATTTTCTCTGTCCCTTTCTCACAATGGCCATTCTATTTCAACATACAAATCAAAAACACGATGCTTAAAGTTAAACTAATTACTTTGGATAAATGGTAGTCTACTAGATAAAATTCATTTGAAAGAACTTCAACTAAACGAATCCGATACCTCGTATACCAAAGCCGAGGCTTTGGATTTAACCAGTTCATCCCTGCCGACCAATACATGTAACGAGCCATCTCATCTGGATCTGCTCTATTTGCCATACTATTTGACTAAACCTATATGCAACGAGGCGGTTCTAACGAGTACCAACAATCTATGTTTTGTGCAGAAATATGAAAAACATCTGAGTTTTTTATCTGAAATTTTTCAATTTTTGGAGATGAAATTTTCTATATATTTGAATAGGCATGTTTTCGTAATGATTGATCATTCCGATGTAGAACACAGCTATAGTGGTATTTATTTTGTCATTTTGTTGCTGTTGTTGTTGTTGTTGTTGTGTGTGTGTGTGTGTGTGTGTGTGTGTGCGTGTGCGTGTGCGTGCGTGTGTGTGTGATATGAAAATATAACTTTCTGTTAGGACACACTGATGTTTTATTACTACGAAAATAAAAAGAAAATTGTACAGCATGACTATGATTAAGAAAAATTGGTACACGTTCATAGAAGACAACTCAGTCAAATATTTGGCCCCTTCTGAAAAGAGATCTACAGACAACCCTCTTTATATCGGCACCCGATACAACGAAAAAATTCGTTATAATGACAATTTGACTGTCACGAAACCTTCGCTTAAGAGGTAACAATTAGTCACAAATTATGCAAGAATATTGTGTTTAATACTTTAAAGAAACATCTGATTTGGATATTTGTTAAAATCGCCTCAGTGAGGCGATTCTAACAAATATCCAAAACATATGTTCTACGAATAAGAACAAAACAAGGCCTTTCTTACATATCAGTCTCCACATTAAGTATTCTGTACAACAGCAAATTCATTTTAATGGCAAAGTCTTTGGGAACAAATGCTGTCGTTGTAACGAGGGTTCACTGTACTTCGGAAAGACTTTGCTCTTGGACTTTCCTTATAGAATAGATCCCGTTCCAGAAGGGACTTGGTGAGTAGAAAAAAAAACAGGAATTCAAAATAGTTGTCTGTCTTTGCGAATATGGTGAAAAATCTACCAAGAGTATCCGGTCTCCTTTAAATGCGTTTGTGAGCCGCAACATCAGAAAACGGACCTTCGAACATGTGCGCCCAGCGAAGAGTCTGATCAGCCTGCGCATTCACACAGTCTGATCAGAATCTTCACAGGGCGCCTTTTGGATAGCCAAGGATGCTAAATTTCTTTATGCGGAAAATAAGGACACTGATCAGACTGAGCGGATGCGTGGGTTGATCTGAGTCTTCGTTGGGAGCTCATGTCAGAGGGCACGTTTCCTCACGTGTCGGCTCTTGTATTTTTGTAGGGACTTTCTACGGTGGTTGATGCTGAAAAATCTCTGATCATACCTGTCCCAGATGAATGGACGTTAGAGCAAGCCGCTACGGTGCCTGTTGTATATTCAACAGCCGTCTACGCTCTTGTTGTCAGGGGCAACATTCGAACCGGAAGTACTGTGTTGATACACTCAGGGACAGGTGGCGTTGGCCAGGCAGCCATTAATATCGCATTGCATTATGGATGCACCATTTTCACAACCGTTGGTTCTGAAGAAAAGAGACAGTATCTCAAGGAAATATTTCCACAATTGAACGAACATAACATACTTAACTCAAGGGATACGTTGTTTGAGCCCAAAATTTTACAGGCGACTTCAGGAAAAGGTACCTTTAGAATTTGCTACTCACTACTTCATTATGCTGCCAACTTCGAAAAAAAAGTTGAAGTGGCATAATTGATGCACAACGCACGAAAAGGGCCTTTATGTAATTTGCGGGCAACGCAGGCCCTGATCAACCTGCGCATTCGCGCAGGCTGATCTGGGCCTCCGTTACCCGCTTACAGAAGTATTGAATATTTTAATGTATGTCGACGAACAGAGAATGTACGGATCAGACTTCAAGGATGCGCACGCTCAAGTGGACCTTCGCTGTTCGCACATGTCATAAGGGCTTTTTCCCCAACGTTCCGCATCATATATCTTTTGTTGTGTACGTCCAGTTGTCCATTACTCCGTTCGGTTTTCCGTTCGGTTCGTTTCACTTTGTGCACAAGATATCTCAGAAAGGGATTGAGCTAAGACTTTGATATTTCAAAGTTTAGCAGACTTATCTGTATAAATGAAGCATTTTATTGTTGTGTTTAAATACTTCAAAACAATGTACTTAATCTTTTCGCTTATTTAACCGTCTATTGAAAAAAAAAGAAACCTTACATTAATGAGCTCCGAACTTGAAAGCTGAAATATCAATCATTTCATATCCAAAGAATAATAGCTTAATATACATGTGAGAAAAGAACACCTAATGGGCAATTATAGGGCACGTCTTAAGCCTGAAGGTAGTTTTTCTAAGACCTACCTCATATTGGCCATGTCAAGCGAATAAAAAGGCTTTCGAGCATGCGCAAAATGCGCAGATTCAGATCATCCTACGCATGCTCAAAGATTCATCCGGGCTTTTGGTCTCTCTCTATACATTATGTAGTATCCAATGATTTTGTTATCGGACAGAAAAGGCCCAGACTAGACTGCGCGGATGTGCAGGCTGATCTGGGCCTTTGCTGTCCGCATATGCCCGTTTTCGCATTGGAACGGCATATATATAAGCAAAATATGAGTATCATACTATTAGCATGTACTGTACTTTCTCACCAATAGGTGTGGACATCGTTCTCAATTCCTTAGCCGGAGACAAGCTACAGTCTAGTGTCAGAGTTCTTGCGAAGCATGGGCGGTTCTTGGAAATAGGCAAAGTGGATTTGGCTATGAATACTCCACTAGGTAAGGAACAACTTGTAGATATTAACGAGACGGAACACAACAGTACTGACACGTAATATCACAGGTTTTAGAGAACCGGTTTAAAGAATACTTAATACACTTTATTGCATAAAAAGCAGTGCCGCACGTTATAAACAGCCGAAAAGCCGTGTATTAACAAGGCAATTCACGCGCTGTTAATGCACGGCTACGGACGGCCACAGATTTGCTGCTGCTACGAGATGTGTACCGCCCGGCCCTAAAACGAGCATAATCCGTGGAAATTACATTCGCGAGACATCTGTGAAAAGGCGAAACAAAATAGTGCAAGAAATAACGCGAAATGTAGCAAATGTTCTCAGTTTTTATGCAATAATAGCGATTGAACATGGTTTTTCGATGCATTAACATTCGCCAGATCCCTTCGGAGGTGTTGAAAACCGCGGCCTCCGGCCTCGGTTTTCAACACCTCCCACGGGACCTGGCGAATGTTAATGCATGAAAAACCATGTTTGATCCCTATATTCAAACATATAAGTGAAGATACCCAGGAAATGCCACAACCATCCCGAAGCACCAAAAGAAAGCGTTGACAATGTTGACAATTCTGAGCTACAGTCTCGGTGATATAAATTGCACTTTCTATCGTTTACAAGTGTCTTGTATTGACCATTTGCGAAAGCGTATTTTACGACATGGACACCTTTTTTTGCCAATCATGAGCATACCGTTTCCCTAGCTTTTGCTAAATATATAGATATATAACTAATGTCGCACGCACGCATGCACAACACACACACACACACACACACACACACACACACACACACACACACAATTTTCGAGTTCCTACAACATTTGTAAAAAAAGCAAAGATAATGATAGCCAGATTAAAGCATCTTGGTGTAACAAACGTCACACACACGCACGCACGAAGGCACACACACACACACACACATGCACGCGCGCGCGCGCGCGAGCTTCGGATTTTTACAACATTTTTAAACAAAAAAAAAAATATCAAAAATACAAGCAAGTAAAGATGATGGTAGCCAGATAACAGAACTTACGCTTTCTATATTTGTTTCTACATTGACTATATTTCGATAATTTGCAGGAATGTCCCATTTTCTAAAGAATATCACTTTCCATGGTATCTTACTCGATTCCTTGTTCGATGATGACAATTCAGAATTTCGGGCAATAAATCAGTTTATAACCAAGGGAATGCAGGCAGGATTTGTCAAACCGCTAAAAGCGACAGTGTTTAACAAAAATGACGTAGAAGAAGCCTTCAGGTATATGGCTAAAGGAAAACACATGGGGAAAATTCTTATTAAGGTAAACCATTCATTTATTTCTGTGATCTTTAATCACTATTTCAGTGTCTATTTCTTAAATATAAACAGCCTACAAAGATTTTGCTTTTTTGCTTTTTGTATAAACAGTAAACAGTAGTATTACGTGCATATATATGTGTGTGTGTGTGTGTGTGTGTGTGTGTGTATGTATATATATATATATATATATATATATATATATATATATATATATATATATATATATATATATATATATATATATATATATATATAGTTGACTCTCGTTATCTCGACCTCGCTTATCTCGAATAAACGCTTATCTCGAAGTGAAAATCTGGTCCCTGCCTAAACATGAAAATGTAATAACAGGTAACAAAATATTGTGGAAAAGAGGAGAAATTTCTCCTCTTTTCCACAATATTTTCAACATATCTCTAACTTCAAGAGTCCAATTACATGTACATTTGTTAAATGCGGTTGTTCAATTTATTTTTTCCTCAAGTCTGCAAATCTGATATGTCGAAGCACGGATATCTCGAAGTATTTTGGAGAGTCCCTTGGAATTCGAGATAACAAGAGTCGACTGTATATATATATATATATATATATATATATATATATATATATATAGAGAGAGAGAGAGAGAGAGAGAGAGAGAGAGAGAAAATGTGTGTGTGTGTGTGTGTGTGTGTGTGTGTGTGTGTGTGTGTGTGTGTGTGTGTGTGTGTGTGTTTTATAACTAATCTTACCATGTTACATAAACGAAATCGAAATGTAATTTTAATTCTAAGGATTCGGTAAATTTAAAAGCATAGCTGATTTTAATTGTAATGAGACTTTTAATGGGCTTCAGGTCACGACTGCATATAGACCTTCGAATACCATATGGCATTAACGAATTAACGACTCTCCGACTTTCTCTCTCTCTCTCTCGCTCTCTTTCTCTTTCTCTGTGACATTAATTAATGCAGCAATTTGCCTTTGTCCCATGTTTGCATGGCTGCTGACTAAAGTGGGCAATTTTAGGCACCTTAATTTCTTTCTCTGATAAGCCTTCTCAATGCATTAACAATGCAAATATTTTCAGATCCGGAATGACAACCAGCCAGTTCTCGTCCCTGCTATACCCAGAACATTCTGCCATCCCCGGAAAACCTATATAATAACAGGTGGACTTGGTGGCTTTGGATTTGAACTGGCTCAGTGGCTGGTAGAAAAAGGGGCCAGGAGCCTGATTCTAACATCAAGATCCGGGGTGAAGAACGGCTATCAGAAATTAAAGCTAGAGCGTCTTAGAGATCTTGGTGCGACAGTGATTGTTTCTAAACGGGATGTATGTAACAAAGAAGATACTCTGAAGCTGTTTGAAGACACAAATGGATTACCTGTTGGAGGAGTCTTTCATCTGGCAGCGGTAAACTAGTTTATGGTTTGGTTTAGAGCTTAACGGCCCAGTCAACACTATTAAGGTCGTCTCGACCTGACTACACTTTTCCAGAGCAGGCTTAGTCCTATAAGCGGTTAACCACTACTTGTGTATATTCCTTCGCTGGAAACTGACAGCTTCCTTTTTGTTTTTACTAACATATACATACTTAAACAGTAAATATCCAATATATAAAAGATTAATACGAGCCGTGGCACAGCATTTCCTACAATATTGCATGTGCGTCCTTTGAAGACTCAGATCTGCCTGCGCATCTGCGCATTCTTATCAGTCTTCAAACGGGACTTTGTTGATAGCCTCTTCAGGTGCACAGTAAAGAGCTGATCAGCGTGTGCGGATGCAGGTTATCGCTGGGACTAAGTCTGGGGAAAATTACAAAATAAAACTTTAGATTCCAAAAAAAAAAAAAATCTGGGTTATCGCTGGGCGCACATTATCTCTTATAGGAAATGTTGTGCATCTATCTATCTATCTATCTATCTATCTATCTATCTATCTATCTATCTATCTATCTATCTATCTATCTATCTATCTATCTATCTATACAAACACTACTAAATGTATGACTATTGACTGTATGAAAAAAGAACTGTGCTGATAATAGACAAAAGGGGGCAATATATTTTAAACAAGTTACTTGTAATATAGACGACTATATGGTGGCATCCAAAAAGTTAATATCTAGCCTTAAGCATGAATACAAAAGTTGTTTTTTTTGCGATAGAAGGTGTTTTATATATATTATTCTGATAAAACAGGACTTGACGTTTCATTCACATTGTAACTACGATATTGTGGCCGGATTACCTGAGAATTATAACCTGTTAAAAAAGGTAAAAGGGAAGTCCAGGGAGTGCCACAATCACAAGCCGCAGACCTTCCCAGACACCAAGAGGAAGAGGTAACAGACAAAACCAAACAAGCGCAAATCGAACAAACGTGCGAAAAGCACTAAGATTAGCTCTCTCTTCCCCCAAGCGAGGTAATCGCAATGCTAAAAGGACTGGAAAACACAAGAACAAAACAACACAAGACAAGACAAAACAAATCGCCTCGTAGAATAAACCACAAAGCAACAAAGAGTAAGACTAACACCGGGACCACCGCCTTAGAACGGTCAGTAGAATAAACCAACTGGGGGTTTAAAGCACTTTTACAGCTGGCCAACTTCACCCTGGGTCTCGATGCCACTCTTACTCACAACTAGTAAAACAGAAAGCAAAATGGTCAGCTGTTGAAGGTGACCAAAATGCTAGTATCACAGCACAACTAGTAAAACAGAAAGCAAAGAGGGCAACTATTAAAGACGGTGACCACAATGCTAGCATCACAACACATATAGAAAAAAAAAACAAACAAAAAAAACCAGAAAGCCTTATTTTCAGTATAATATAAAATTACAAATGCTGCTTAAATTTCTTCCTTAATTGTAACTTGCAAAAGATTCTTAATGTGTGAGTATGTGTGTCTTAAGTATTTATTTCTTCTTTTATATCTACCAAAGGTGCTCAGTGACAAAGCATTTGTCAATCAAACTGTTGAAAGTTTTCGAAGAGTTTGTGGTCCTAAAGTTCAGGGAACGATCAATCTCGACCAGGTGACAAGGAAAACATGCACAAACACTCTTGATTGGTTCGTTGTCTTCTCATCTGTCACCAGTGGGCGTGGTAATGCAGGCCAGGTCAATTATGGGTTTGCCAACTCTGCGATGGAACGTATCTGTGAACAAAGACGGGAAGACGGCCTTCCAGGTATTGTATAATAAATCAAAGGAGCCACAAACGTCAGAATACGTACCGTTATACATGTGCGCCCAGCGAAGATTCTGATCAGCCTGCGCATTCGCGCAGTCTGATCAGAATCTTCGCTGTGCGCACGGGTATTTTGGTTCATGCGGACAACGAGGAAGACTCTGATATTGATGCGCAGGTTGATTTGAGTTGTGATTGGGCACATATATCAGCGGTTTCGTTCTCTTACGTCTAGGCTCATAGATGTGGTTGTATTCTGCGTAAGGTTGAGAATTTTAAGCGCAGTTCAGCACTTTGGGAAATTATTTTTATTATAGAATTCATATCAGATTAGACATGAGAGTTAGTTTGCTCGTATTGGTGCTAAAGCGAGTTAAATTTTATTTAAAAAAGTTGGAAGTTTTTCCCAGATATGTTTCATTGATTGAGTCAAAGCCTCAATGTGAGCCGAACAATCATTTTGTATCTTTTGCAACATTTGCAAATTAATATACAGTGAACCCTCGTTACAACGACAGCATTTGTTCCCAAAGACGTTGTCATTAAAATGAATTTGCTGTAGTAAAGAATCATTAATGAGCAGATTGATATGTAAAAAAGGCATTGTTCTGTGCTTATTTCCCCATAGACCACTTGTTTTGGATATTTCTTAGAATCGCCTAACTAATTCTAACAAATATCCAAAACAAATGTTTCTTTAAAGTATTAAATACTGTATTCTTGCTTAATTTGTGACTACATGTAATTGTCACCTCTTAAGCGAAGGTTTCGTGACAGTCAAATTGTCATTATAATGAATTTTGTCGTTGTATCGAGAGTCGGTATAAAAAGGGTTGTCTGAAAGAGCATGAATCACAGAACACAGCCTGCCAATCACACCAAGAGGAAGGGTAGCAAACCAAGACAGGCAGTACACTAGCCACAATTCAAAGCATTACGAAAACATGCCTATTCAAATATACTGAAAATTTTACCACAAAAAATGAACGTTTTCAGATAAAAAAAATCTGATATTTTTCATGTTTCTGCTCAAAACATAGATTGTGGTACTCGTTAGAACCGCCTGGACGAGGCGGTTCTAACGAGTACCCACAATCTATGTTTCGGGCAGAAATAAGAAAAATAATGTATACCCCTATAAACCCCAGTTTTACTATATAAAAGTGTGTTTCAGGGGGTCAAAATTATATAGGCGTGTTTTCGGGATGAAAACAAAACAACCAACTCCCTCTCCCCAACAGGCTGATCACAGTTTACTAGACATGATCTAAATGCTTTCCTTTTAGAGAAGACCTTTTTTCAGAGGAGAACAAAACAATTTTGATAGTTTTATCCTTTTAAAGTATATCAATCATATTTAATATTTTGAGCCGGCCTCGGTGGCTCAGTTGGATGCGCCGTCCGACTGAAGACCAGGAGGTCGCGGGTTCAACCCCGCCGAGGCCGGCAACATTCTTTCGTGGAGATTGATCATGAAATATTTTCTACGGTCATTCTCTCCCTTCCGCTGATTCAAGAAGGGCAGTTGTCAGTTTCTGTGCACAATACTGGTTAACCGCTTAGAGAACTAAGCCTGCCCAGTAAACGTGTGGTTAGGTAAACTGACCGCGCTCGACATGACCCCATTGGATTGACTGGGCCGTAAAACTTCAACACAAACAAAATATTTAATATTTTGACAGGGCTAGCAATACAGTGGGGTCCCATTGGCGACGTCGGTATGTTTATGGACATGATGGGCGACAATAACAGAGCTTTGGGAGGATTCTTTCCACAACGCATGCCCTCCTGTATGCAGGCCCTGGATTTGTTTCTAAACCAGTCAGAACCAGTGGTCAGCAGTTACGTTCCTGCGGAAATATCCACTAAAGGCAACCTATCGGGTGCGAACCTAGTCGAAAACATATTCAATATAATAGGTAAGTACAGTTTTGACCGCCGCCTCCACGGGGCCGGGGATAGCGGGGACACAGCTGGGCTTAAGTGCCGTGATTTAACCTCTGAGGAGTCCCGGCAGTGCCATAGATGTGTCGGGGCTTTAATTTACCGCTAAAATGGCCGGGAGAAAAGCGGGGCTTTGAATCGGGTTTTACCGGGATATAGTACGGTGTATTCGCCGAGAATTTACATCTCGCGAGAGCCGAGAATTCATGAAGAGCTCTCAAGGGACAGGTTAAGAAAGTTTATCCCGAAATATAGTTCATTTGTTGTTATTCTTATTTTCAGCCGCCGGGGGGCAGGGGCGTTTAGCATGGATTTTACCAGACTTATGCCCCTGCAGTGCAGGGCGTTTATCAGGGCTTTGCAAACTGAAAAGATAAAGCCCAGCTATTCCCCGGTTCCGTGGGGATGGTTTCAAATGACTGGTGCATAAGCTTTAGCCAAAGAACTGGACATGTGGCCTTGCTAAAGGGCCGGGCATGCGCACTGAAATATTGATTCCATGGAAGGTCCAAATAACACCACTCTCGCGAGAGAAAAAAACGGCTAAAATGTATGTGAACAAAATTAAATACAGTAAAACTTCAATGACTCGAACACCAATGGCTCATTTACCGCGACTGGTTCGAACACTTTTTTGACATTACGAAAACACAACTATTCAAATATATAGGAAATTTCACCTCCAAAAACTGAGAATTTTCAGATAAAAAACTCTGATATTTTTCATATTTTTGCTCAAAATATAGATTGTGGGTACTCGCTAGAACCGCCTCGTCGAGGCGGTTCTAACGAGTACAAACGATCTATGTTTTTGAGCAAAAATAAGAAAAAAAAGTGTACCCCTGTAAACCCCAGTTTTACTATATAAAAGTGAGGTTTAAGGGGTCAAAATTATATAGGCATGTTTTCGTGATGCGTCCCTAGGAAATTCTTCCGATCGCTCAAGAAAACTAATATTTAAGGATATTAACTCTTTCGGCGCCAAATTTCAGACGACATTTATCGTCTGCTCTGCTTTTTGACAAACTATCAATTGGAAATAAGTTTTCATGTAAAGTTGAAAGACGAATATCAAACAGCGTAGATCCTGATGAGACGGCTCATTATGAGCCATCTCATCTGGATCTACGCTGTTTACAAAAAAATACTATCATTACCGCATATGGCAGTGAAGAGTTAAGAAAATTTTCTTATTTCATCACAGAAATGTATATTGTGTATACTCATAAGAATCACTTCATCGCTGCGATTATTATTCGAATCGCCTCGTTGAGGCGATTCCTATTGGAATCGACTCGTCGATGCTATTCTAATAAGTACATTCAACATATCATTATTTCACGGAAAATCGAAAACACATCCCTCTCTATATAAAATACAGTGGAACCTCGATAATTCAAAGTCCAAGGGACCGAATTGTTTTGTTTGAATTATTGAGACTTTGAATAATTGAGGGTTAAAATGCATACATATATTTGAGTCGGGACTTCAAAATGATTTTGAATTATTAACATTTTTGAATTATTGGAGTTTGAATTATCGAGGTTCTACTGTATACGCATTTGCCGCCTGACCTGGTGCCATGATTAAACCTCAGTGGCTCGAACTACCCATATCTAAGACATGTCCATGGTCCCAAAGATGTTCGAGCCATTGAAGTTCCACTTTAAATATACGATTTATTCTATGTTTATTCCACAGGAATCAACAACCCTGAATCGATAGACCCTGATAAATCATTTGGTGATCTAGGTCTTGATTCGTTACTTGGTGTTGAAGTTAAAATGACTTTAGAAAGTGCTTTTAATATTTCTCTGGGGCCAAAGGAAATAAGAGAGTTGACAAGAAACAAACTGAAAAAAATGGCAGCTGAACAGTCAGCCAAAGGCAAGGACGTTGAAAAGGAAATTCAGGTGTTAGCAGAGAAAACAGCACTGGAACCCGAGCAGATGTTCACTGAAGCAATGATGGCACAGCCTATACCAACAGAAGCTGTTGTGAAGTTGAATGATTCTACAACAGGAACACCTCTCTTCATTATGCATAACATTACTGGTAGGACCCCAGTAGATTGTCTATTTTGGTTTATTTCTTTATTTTTGTTTAACTCTCTCATCCCTGCAGACAAATACACAAACCTTTTCAAACAGTGCAGATCCAGATGAGACGGCTCATAATGAGCTGTCTCATCAGGATCTACACTGTTTGCCTTTCTGTTACTGACATCACGAAAACATGCCTTTATAGTTTTGACCCCCTTAAACCCCACTTTTATATAGTAAAGCTGGGGTTTACAGGGGTATACATTATTTTTCTTATTTCTACTCAAAAACATAGATTGTGGGTACTCGTTATAACCGCCTCGCCGAGGCGGTTCTAACGAGTACCCTCAATCTACGTTTTGATCAGAAATTTGAAAAAGATCAGAGTTTTTTATCTGAAAATTTTCAGTTTTTGGAGGTTAAATTTTCTATATATTTGAATAGGCGTGTTTTCGTAATCTTTTTTACTAAAACCCCTTTTTGCTACAATCGATGTGTCCAAATTCTGAGATGGAAGAGTCCATTTCAGAAATTCAGGAGTGAAAGTGTTATACTGTACAATATTTTGAGAATATTAAAACTGGCGGCGCCATAAAAGCAGTTTTGATATCTTCAAACCTTGCTAACCTTTTGGACTTTTATTTTACTCTACTGTAGCTGGTGTTGTTCCGTGTGGCGGCCGTAAAATGTCTCCCCGTACATCATCATAGTGCAGGTTATATTTTATTTCCTTTGGGATCATGAGCCCATCCTGGTTATTGTGAAAATCGAATACCGCTTAAGCCGGCGCTAGGGAGTAGGGGGCGCGGGGGGTGGGGGTGGGTGGTGGATGGTGGGGGCATATGCAGCCTCGCAAACTACACTATTGCATATGAAGAGACTCAATCAAACCGAGTCTCCGATTTTCGTGATTTTGTGTGTTCTTTGTTTCCAAAGGCAATCCTTTTTGACTTTTATTTTACTTGTTTTTCGTCCGATTTTATTCAAATTTGCATTAAAATGCACGGTTTGTCACGATCTTGCATCTCAGTTAAACTTGCGAATGTACAGCTCCTAAATGACGTCTGCGCTTGACTTGTTTTGCATGGCATAGAAGTTGAGATGACTTTGTTGGGGCGTTTATTCTGGATGGCGTGGTCTTGTCTAATGTCTGCAGTTCCTGTATTTCACGTCATGACGGATTGTGCGTTCTCGGTGGGTGCGTTTCTGTCCACAGGAGCTTGATGTTGGATAATTTCTACTTATAGGGTCTGTCCCTACGATTATTTCATAATCGTAGGGACAGGCCCTATAAGTAGAACTTATTCAACGTCAAGCTCCAGTGTTTCTGTCTTCCGATAATGGTTCTTCACTATTTCAGCCGCAAGGTCAGAAACCGTACCTTCGGACATGTGCGCAGGCTGATCTGAATCTTCGCTTGGCGCACGTCCAAAGGTACGTGGGGTGGTTGGGTGAGGCAAAGGTGTCGTATATCTTACGTCACCGGGGCGTCCAACTGAGATTGACTTACAGTTTAGCAAGGCCTGCTGTCCTTGCAGCAGATAAAGGTAGAGGGGGGAATTTTTTTTTTCTCTTCTTTTTTTCACTTTCATTCATTTTCCTCTTTCTCCCCTATCCCTCTCTTTCATCTCCTCTACTGTCTCTTCTGACTCTCTTCTCCCTTTCTCTGGGAGACGACACGGGTTGACGTGTCGTTAAACCCCAACACAGTCAATAAAAAAAAAAATAATGAGCCGCAACGTCCAAAAACGCACCTTAAAGGTACATTTTCTGACATTACGGCTCATTAATTTTACCAGCAGTTACAACTAATATCGTACTTACTTTATTTTGGTTAAAACATTTTACAGACAGCCCTCTTTATTCCAACACTCGATACAACGTCAAAATTCATTATAATGACAATTTGACTGTCACGAAATCTTCGCTTAAGAGGTAACAGTAACAAACTCTGCAAGAATATTGTATCTAATACTTAAAACAAAACGTGTTTTGGATATTTGTTAGAATGGCCTCAGGTGATTCTAACAAATATCCAAAACATATGTTCTATGACAGGAAATAAGAACAAAACAAGACCTTTCTTACATATCAGTCTGCTCGTTTAGTATTCTGTACAACAGCAAATTCGTTACAATGGCAATGTCTTTTGGAACAAATGCTGTCGTTGTAACGAGGGTTCACTGTATTTGAATTAATCTCAGTCTCATGAAACAACAATTACATGAAATACAAATGGGATTCAGAAGAAATCATCAGACGTGTGTAGCTCTGTACCCCAATATTACAAGCATACAAGTGTAGAGATGACTTTAAACATTTTAGGTTTACACGAGATCTTCATTTCATAAGTTAACTGAGATCACATGCTAAAATAGTAATACAGAATAATAAAAGCTCCACGGGGAATGTAAAGTTGGTGCAATTACCTTAGAAAAAACTCAAGTAATCCTTACTTTGTAACTTTATTTTGTTAGGTCATGCCGACGCCGTGGATGTAATTGGAAAGTATACCAGTGTTCCAGTGTATGGCCTACAGCGTACGGCCGACATTAATCGGAACTCGATTGAAGAAATGGCTGCATCGTATATTCAGGTTTGTGATAGACAGATAGACCCGGCTGCATGGTGAACAGCTTCTGATTACCCCGGCCGCCATGGCAATATCCTTTCTTCTTAGCGGCCCGGTCGCCCTGTCAACAGCCTCTGCTTAGAGATATTTCATTGACTCGCTGTGACAACTCACGGAAATGCTTGCAATACTGCATAAACACCGAAACGCAAAGCGTTTATGTAACCAAAAACAGTTTGGTTACACTATTGGTTACATCTCTCATTAGTTACAGCACACGACGAGTTTTATTGATGTGAGCCGAGTGGCGGTCGGTTAACTGCTTGGCAGTTCCCGTTGGACGCACATATTTACATGAAGACTGACATATTTAGAGTTAACCCTATTATACCGACACTCGATACAACGACAAAATTCGTTATACTGACAGTTTGACCAGCACGGAAACCCTCTCTCAAAAGGTGACAGTTAATCAGAAATTATGCCGGAACATTATCATTCAATACTTCAAGCAACATATGTTTTGGATATTTGTTAGAATTGCCTCACCGAGGCGATTCTAACAAATATTCAAAACATATGGTGTATAAAGAAATTAAATTATACTTGACATTTGTTGCATATCATTCTACTCATTAAGAATTCTTTACAACAGAAAATTCATTTTAATGGTAACATCTTTGGGAAGAAACGCTATCGTTGTAAGAGGGTTCACTGTATAAATGTTAAAAAAATCACTTAAATTGATCCATCAATGTTCGCATATAGTCAGGCATCGCTGTACTATTTTATGACTACATGTATCTATAAACAAAATCATATATATTGTATACGTTGTTGTATGTTTAACGCTGAACAAGAGAAAAGAACGCATATGGGACTTCTGAAAATTCACGGAAAAAAAATGAACTTTTCGATTATCGTTTTGTGAGTGTGTGCATTGATGTTAAAGGTCATTCTTTCTAGAATCTATTTATCTTCACTGCAGCTGGTGTAAGTGCCGTGTGGCGGCCGTAAAACGTCTCCCCGTACTTCACTATAGTGTAGTTTATATTTTCTGGTACTTTTGTGATCAGTGAACATATCCCGGGATTTTAGAAAATATGAGGATCACTGATGAGGCCTCATTGGATGAAACTATCTAGTCTGGTCTAGAAACTTTACACTTAAGGTGGGTTTGATTTGTTTGTGAGTGTGTGCGTTAACGAGTCATACCTTTAGAACCTACAGTCGACCTTCAATGGCCCGAAAATCTTTTGGACCATGCAACTTTGTTCTACACATGGGTAGTTCGAGCCACTGAGGTTAATCATAGAGCCAAGCCAGAAGGCATATGAGGGGTCTTTTCGATCTTCAAAATAATGGTATGTTGAGTGTACTCATTAGAATCGCCTCGATGAGGCGATTCTAATGAGTACACACAACATACATATTCATGACAAAAATAAAGAAAATTACCTAAAATATCCCTTACTACAGTATAAAAATTTTCTTGAGCCATCGGAAGCCTTTACTCGGGAGTGCGAATCAGCCACGGTAAACAAGCCATCGGTGTTCGAGTCATTGAAACGTTGCTGTTTTCATTTTCAGGTTATTATGAACTATCTTCCAAACCAAGAATTTCATCTGGCTGGTTATTCGTTTGGCGCGGTTCTTGCGCAAGAAATGGCACTTCAATGCCAGGAGAAGCATCCAAACACTCTCAAGTCTTTAATACTTCTAGATGGTTCATATAAGTGGTGTGATATCATGTTTGACCGAGTTGAAAACAACGACGATCACACAGAAGCGAAAGCTATTCGCTCAATATTTCGTTACGTTGGACTGGAGTTTCAGGTAAAAAATATTAATACAGTGCCGACAACGGTTAAACGAACCATTTTATCGACCCAAAAGTGACTGAGTAAACGTACCTTCGGACGTGTGCGCACAGCGAAGATTCAGATCAGCATGCGCATTCGCGCAGTCTGATCAGAATCTTCAATGGGCGCATTTTTGGATAGCTGTTTGAAATTTCTTCCATTACGAAAACACGCCTATTCAAATATATTAAAAATTTTAAAACCAAAAAAAGGAACATTTTCAGATAAAAATTCAGATATTTTTCATATTTCTTCTCAAAACATAGATTGCGGGTACTCGTTAGAACCGCCTCGACGAGGCGGTTCTAACGAGTATCCACAATCTATGTTTTAAGCAGAAATAAGAAAAAATAATGTATACCCCTGTAAACCCCAGTTTTACTATATAAAAGTGGAGTTTATGGGGGTCAAAATTATATAGGTATGTTTTCGTGATGCTATTTTCCTTCACCAGTCTCTATAGATGGACTTTTTTGGCAACATATGCAATATTTTGATGACAGTTAAAATGATAAGGAATGAATTATTATTTTTGTGGATTTTATCGGTGTAAACTCTGGCGAATCACACACAAACATAGAGCCATTTGGGTTTTATTCAGTTTGTAAGTGATTTACCCGAGTTTACATACCGATAATATCCACAAAAATAAAATTAATTCCTGTAATAAAAAATTTCTCTTTCAGGGTAATGAAATGATTTTCTCCGAAAAATTAATAGAAGAGATTATTGAAATGGCATATCGACAGAGACCACATCTGAAACCGGATGAGATAAGGACAGCTTGTTGGTACGGCTATCAGAATCTCACCATACTCCGCCATTATAAACCAAGCAAAATGTATCACGGCGAGTTACATTTGTTGGCAGCAGAGAACAGCTTAAAAATGCTGGATATAGACCCCTACTATGGGTTGAAAGAGGTAGGTATAGGGTACAGAGAACTAATTTTCACGTAGAGCCACTCATTTTAGTGGATAAGAATTCTTTTCAGGGTATAGCTGGGCTTCCAGGCTGTTTTAACTTAAAGACCATGCTTAGCACAGAAAAATTTATTTCATGAAAGTACATGCAAACATTTTTGGATGGGTTTTTAAAAAATCTGTCCTTTAAAATAGCGATGTCTGGGCAGGCAGGGGTCGGGCGTCATCCGAGGTTTACTTTTGGTTAACCTTTTTTTTTTTATATTATATATTACCTTTATTCTTCAATGGATTGCTTTCGTATTTGGTAGGGATGAAGAGCAGGACCAGTCGGTGTTTTGTGTGCAAGAGACAACTCTCAGTTTCTTCGTCATGTACTTATCTCCCCTGATGTCCGAGGTTTACCTTTTTTCAGTTATATGCTACCTTTATATTCTTCAGTGGATTGCTTTCATATTTGGTAGGGATGAAGAGGAGGACCAGAAGGGATGTCGCTTGCAAGAGAGACAACTCTCACTTTCTTTGTTATGTACTTATCTCGCCTGATGTCAGAGGGATACCTTTTGGTTAATCTTTTTTTTTCAATTATGTTATCTTTATTATTCCGTGGATTGCTTTCAAATTTGGTAGGGATGAAGAGAACCAGTAGGTGTGTCATGTGCAAGAGACACAACTATCACTTTCTTTGTTAAGTACTTATCTCCCCTGAAGCCGAATTCTTGTGCAAGCCATAACTCCTATACTGTTCGAGATTTGACAAGGTTTGGTAGGGGCCTATATCAGGTCAAGTAGGAGTGTCGCTTCAAGAAAGACAACTCTTGCTTTGTTATTTTTTTTCTACTTATCACCCCTAAAGGAATTTCTAAGCCAAATTCTTATGCACTCCATAACTTCTTAATGTTGGAAATATTTTGATATTTGGTAGAGACATAGATAAGGACCACAAGAGGTTGTAGCTTCAGTTACTGAGCCTCTTCTGTATACTTACCCGTGACCACATCAGTAACCAGCGTTTGTTTGATAAAATTGTATTTTTAGACAGGCTTTTCATGTAAAAATTCTGTCCTTTAAAATGGTGATGTCCAGTTGGTCAAGCATCGTCCGAGGTTTTCCTTTTGATTAACCTTTTTGCAAAGAGATATGTTACCTTTTTTCTTCAGTGGAAAACCCGTCCATGATGCCGTTAGGCATTTTTCTTGTTTTCTTCAAATTAGAAATATACTAAGTTTCAATTCATCTTTATCATGAGCCAGTCACAAGTCCCCTTATATAAATAACTACCCTACTATTTTTTTGCATCAATCTGCAGTTCTTACAATTGGTTCCCTATGCCCTACAATGTCATTCTATGTAGCCAAGTTGCAATGGAATCTGCAATGCTTTTCCACCATTTACACAAGCAAGACAACTTCTGTGACTTTACTGTTTTCATTCTTGAGCATCAAGCCCATTCTAAAAAGGGTTCTGCTCTATAAGGAAAGAATGTGCTCCCTAAGGGGAGAAATGTTTGTGCCTTCATTACGAAGACATGCCTATTCAAATATATTGAAAATTTCACCATCAAAAACTGAAAGTTTCTAGATAAAAATTCTGATTTTTTTCATACTTCTGCTCAAAACATAGATTGTGGATACTCGTTAGAACTGCCTCAGTGAGGCAGTTCTAACGAGTATCCACAATCTATGTTTTTGAGCAGAAATAAGAAAAATAGTGTATACTCCTGTAAACCCCAGTTTTATTATATAAAAGTGTGGTTTAAGGGGGTCAAAATTATATAGGCATATTTTTGCACTGTGGGTTATGTACCGATACACACAGTTATTACGGTAATACAATTTCAAGGTTGTGTGTTTATTCAGTGAGTTTGAGCTACTACATGAAGAAAGCGTCGGTATATCAAACACGAACAAAGAAATCCCAGAAAATAGGCTGTGATAGTTTATGGAATTTGTGTGATCACATTAAATATTCAAACTATTACGCCGCCTATGAGAGCCGGGAAGTTTGAAATCTTCGAGCGTCAGTAATTTTTTTTATATCATACAAATCCGATAACGTTTACATCAAAATACTTGGACATTACGATTTTTAATTTCAGATACATTCATTATCAACCCTAAAACTTTCCCTTTAACGTTACCGCTCTCTGGGTTAATTCAGTGACCGACAAATTGATGATATTTATTTTCTTCTTTTTCCAAGAAAATAGGTTTGGACATTTCATGCAAATTGTCTCCTTGGGAAACAGTTTGCATGAAATGTCAAAGCCTATTTTCTGGGAAAAATAAATATAAATGCTCATTACAAAAAGACGCCTATTCAAATACATTGAAAATTTTATCACCAAAAAATGAAAATTTTTAGATAAAAAATTCTGATAGTTGTCATATTTCAGCTCAAAACATAGACTGTAGGTACTCATTAGAACTGCCTCGATGAGGCGGTTCTAACGAGTACCCACAATCTATGTTTTTGAGCAGAATTAAGAAAAATAATGTATACCCCTGTAAACCCCAGTTTTACTATATTAAAGTGGGGTTTAAGGGGGTCAAAATTAAATAGGCATGTTTTCGTGATGTGTCTGCTGAAATGTTTACCAGCATGCTAAGTGTTAACCCATTTTAGTCTGGGTATCTCCAAAAGGGTAATTGGCAATTAGTGAAGACCCAGATCTGATGCCGCATAAGGCGGCGTTTGATCGGGGTCTACACTGTTTGTATTAAAGACAAGAATTTCTATAAAACATGGCATCAATAAAAAAACAACAACCAGACACACTCAATTGGAAATAGACTGACCAAAAGATTTGTGGTTGAAGAGCCCACATAAATGGATTTAATGGTCTTTTTCAGTTCTGTTCTGGAGACATCAAAGTGAAAGTGGTCAAAGGAAGACATGTTTCCTTCATTCAAGGAGAAGCAGGTATCCACGTGGCAAACATCATAAACAGTATAGTTTCCTGTTACAGTCAGAGCTGAGCCTAACCAGTCTAATGAAAACCATATCTTCGCAAGAGGATCTAATGAACACCTACAGAGGGACACCGCCAAATGACCTTTTGGATTGACCAGCAAATCGCTTACAGAATTTATGATGTAAAATTGTGCGAATGTTTTCGATTCAGATTTTGCTGTATTTAATAATATGCGAGCTTTTAACCGATCCAGAAACTCAAAATGGTGATGCTCAGATCTGCAGAAAAAAGTGTCTTCTTCATAGGCAGGGCCTGATACGGGAGCGACTTGCCATATAAACAAATTCAAGGTGTTTAAATAATTTACTTGATATGCAGCAGTTTTGATATCAAACTAAAAGAAATAGCTTGCATTTTTCCATTGATGTCACGTGACCACCATTCACATCAACGGAAATCTTAGATTTTGAGAATATGTGCCCACTT
This sequence comes from Anodontia alba, assembly GCA_964016985.1. Classification (NCBI taxonomy): domain Eukaryota; kingdom Metazoa; phylum Mollusca; class Bivalvia; order Lucinida; family Lucinidae; genus Anodontia; species Anodontia alba. The sequence continues at coordinate 8,347,294 of OZ024836.1, read as the reverse complement.
TCAAGAGTGACAACTCCACTACTTATTAACCCTTAAAACGCCAAGAAAACTTGCATCTGAAAATGTTGTCTGTTTATGTCGTCTGTTGAATATTCTTGCAAACTTTTCAAACCTGTTTTTACATACAGGCAAACAGTGTGGACCCAGATTAGACTGCCTGGACCCAGATCAGACTGCTCCTAAAGGAGCAGTCTGATCTGGGTCCACACTGTTTGCAGAAATTACTTTTAAAGTAACTGGCAGAAGACAAAGCAGACGACAATAGTTGTGACTGGCACTTTAAGGGTTACAAGGGCAAAAATCATCAAATTTATTTGTTTATTGCGTTTGTCTTTTTGCTTTAATCTCATACATATTTCATGAACTTTCACTTATATGATGTAATGTGCAGAACTGTGTTGACGGCAATGTCACAAACTGGCAAATAATTATCTCCTCCACTGACTTACTTCTCGGAAGATCAGACACGAGCATTATGCCAATAGATTGTAATCTGAACCAAAGTGGAGCCGTGTGTGCATTTTGTCAAATAACATCATTACGAAAACACGCCTATTGAAATATAATGAAAATTTTACCACAAAAAATGAAAAAAATTACAGATACAAAATTCTGGTATTTTTCATATTTCTGCTCAAAACATAGATTGTGAGTACTCGTTAGAACCGCCTCGGCGAGGCGGTGCCGAGGCGGTTCTAACAAGTACCCACAATCTATGTTTTTGAGCAGAAATAAGTAAAATAATGTATACCCCTGTAAACCCCAGTTTTACTATATAAAAGTGGGGTTTAAGGGGTTAACATTATATAGGCATGTTTTCGTGATGCCCAGGATTACCGGAATACATAAAGATTTGTGATTACGATTACACTCCAAAAGTGATTAATGGCGTTTTCAAGATGGAAATGAGCCAGGGCATAGCATTTCTACAAGATTGCATGTGCGCCCAGCTAAGACTCAGATCAGCCTAAGCACGTGTAGTCTGATCAGAATCTTTGCCTGCCACTCTGTGGGTAGCCAACAATCCAAAGAGTCTTCAGGTGGACAGCAAAGTCTGAACGGACTGATCTGAGTCTTCGCTGGGCACACATACAATATTGTAGGAAGTGATGTATCCCAGCTCATTACAAAATCACGCCTATTCAAATATAAGGAAAATTTTACAACCAAAAAAAAGGAAAACATTCAGATAAAAAATTTTAATATTTTTCATATTTCTGCTCAAACACAGATTGCGAGTACTCGTTAGAACCGCCTCGCCCAGGTGGTTTTAACGAGTACCCACAATCTGTTTTGAGCAGAAATATGAAAAATAATTTATAACCCTGTAAACCCCAGTTTTACTGCATAAAAATGGGGTTGAAGGGGTCAAAATTATATAGGTGTGGTTTCGTGATGTTAAATTTTAAGAGTACTTAAAGTGGAACCGATCCTAATATATAACCCACTTTTTAGTACATACACAAAAATCCTATTTCTGTAAAAAAAAATGACTTTGTTGATTTTTTAAATATCTCTGATAAGATTATAACTATTAGACAGGACAAGAATGACCATTTCAGACTCAGAAGGTGACCCTTCCAGTTTCTGCAGCTAACTGGAATAACCTTAGGACTGCTGTAGATGGACATTGCACTAGATGCAAATTTACTAATTACTGTTGCATCACAAAAACATGCCTATATAGTTTTGACCCCCTTAAACCCCACTTTCATATAGTAAAACTGGGGTTTACATGCGTATACATTATTTTTCTTATTTCTGCTGAAAAACATAGATTGTGGGTACTCGTTAGAACCGCCTCATAAGGCGGTTCTAACGAGTACCCACAATCTAAGTTTTGAGCAGAAATACGAAAAATTTCACAATTTTTATCTGAAAATTTTCGGTCTTTGGATGTGAAATTTTCTATATATTTGAATAGGCCGGTTTTCGTAATGGTAAAGAGTGCCAGTCTGCTCACTGGAACACAAAACGATCTCTCCCACTTCTCTAGGATTCTCAGTGTACCACTGGAATACTCATAAACTTTACATTGACAGTGTAGTTCTAGCATCCTTTTATGGTACAGGGATTTATTATTAACATTATATTTTTTTTTTTTACTTTTCTAGACATTTAATATCTTACCAGATTCACCAGGTATGCCAGAAAGTCACCAGCAAAACATTACGCAACAACAAAACGGGAGACTTTCCACTGTTTGAAAAGGGGAGATCACAAAAGTTGTCTCTCCCGTTAAAAAATTTCTGTTTGGTTTCCTGCTAAAAAGGAATCTACTTTAAAAGGAAAAAAACAATAGTATTTTTTTTTCTTTTCATTATGAAAACACCCCTATTCAAATATATTAAAAATTTCACCACCAAAAAAACTGAAAGTTTTCAGATAAAAATTCTGCTATTTTTCATATTTCTGCTCAAAATGTAGATTGTGGGTACTCATCAGAACCGCCTCACCCAGGTGGTTTTAATGAGTACCCACAATCTATGTTTTTGAGCAGAAATAAAACAAGAGCTGTCGTAGGACAGCGTAGCTCGCCTGCTGGGTACATTTTATATTGTAACATTTTTATCATTAAGAAATTCAAAATGAAATAATCTATGATATAATTTTCAAGTTATATGGCGAAATCATTCAACCATATAATATAGGTCACACTGACCTAGATGTATTTGTATGTAAATCATTTTGTCACATAGATATAATAATCCAGGTATGACAATTCTCCATGAAATAGTAATAAAAATAAAAGGCAAAATCACTGAAGCATGAAATATAGGTCACAATGACCTAGATATAGTAAGTGGTCATTCATTTGGTCACATGGAACTAATATCCCAGGTGTGACATTTATCCAACAAATAGTATACAAGATATAAGGCAAAATCACTGAACCATGAAATATAGGTCACACCAACAGAGATATATTTTGACGTCAATAATCGGGTCACAAGGAACTAATATCCCAGGTTTGACATTTATCCAACAAATAGTATTCAAGATATAAGGCAAAATCACTGAACCATGAAATATAGGTCACAATGACCTAGATATAGTAAGTGGTCATTCATTGGGTCACATGGAAGTAATATCCCAGGTGTGACATTTATCCAACAAATAGTATTCAAGATATAAGGCAAAATCACTGGACCGTGAAATCTAGGTGACCTGGACCGTAAAATGTAGGTCACCATGACCTTCACTCTCTTACACTTAAACTGATGTCACATAGTTAGCTGATGTATAACCAGTTGTGTCTATAACCTGTAGGCATATAAGATTTTACAAATGTGTCCTAGATTTTGACCCCTAGCCCCACTCCAAGGCCCACCCTGAGGTATGAACCCAGGGGTATGTTCTTTTGGAATCTCAGAAGACTCCTCCAGGTACCCAAATTCTAAATATGAATGCTCTATGAGGAGTGAAAGTCAAGATATAAGAATTTGAAAAACTTTAACACAGTATTACAAAGGTGTCCTAGATTCTGACCCCTAGCCCCACCCAGGGGCATGAACCCAGGGGTTTATTCTCTTGGAATCTCAGAAGACCCTCCAAGGTACCTAAGTTCCAAATTTGATGCCTCTGTGAGGAGTGACTGTTGAGATATAAGCATTTGAAAAACTTTAACGCAGTGTGACGGGAACGGGAAAGCAAACGCAAACGCAAACGCGGACGACCGGGGTGACTACAATAGCTCTCTCTGTACTTCGTACAGGCGAGCTAAAAATAAAGTATATCCCTGTAAAACCCAGTTTTACTATATAAAAGTGGGGTTTAAGGGGGTCAAAATTATATAGGCATGTTTTTGTGATGTAGATCCCTTTTCAGAAGGGAGGCAAAATAATTTTGACTGTTGCCTTCCCTGAAAGTGCATTAGCTCCCCTTATGCACTCTTTGTGCAATCTCAGCAGGTGACATTTAATTATGTTTGTTTGTTGCTGTTATTTTTCTTTTTACTTCAGAAAACAGGGATTGATATTTCATGCACACAGTCTCCTACGGAGACAATTTACGTGAAATTGTTAAACTGTATTTCCTGGAAAAAAATAAGAAATATATTTCAAAATGTCATCCTCCAAAAGATTTCACCCCGCATGCTAAGCATTGTTATACAACTGTTAGCCTCCACAAAAAGTTTGGTCTATAATTACATTATGAAAACACGCCTATTCAAATATATTGAGAAGTTTACCACCAAAAAAATGAAAACTTTTGGATGAAAAATTCTGATAGTTTTCGTCTTTCTGCTCAAAACATAGATTGTGGGTATTTGTTAGAACCGCCTCTGCGAGGCGGTTCTAACGAGTACCCACAATCTATGTTTTTGAGCAGAAATAAGAAAATTAATGTATACCCCTGTAAGCCCCAGTTTTACAGTATAAAAGTGTGGTTTAAGGGGGTCAAAACTGTATAGGCGTGTTTTCGTAATGGCACACAATAAATGTTAAAGCTGACTGAAGATAGACAGCAAAATGTCAAGTTTCATGTTAATACATCAAATTGTCTCCAAAAGTGAAATGATCAGTGACAGGACCATGAAATATGTCACACTGACCGATACTTAGAGCAGCATGGTTGCTCAGAATGACCCAATCAATGCTGCTAAGAAATAGGGTTAACAGAGTTAACTTCAACTCATCCTTATGAAAAAAAAACAAAAACAAAAAAATTTTCACTCTGGCTAATTCAGCAAACTACTCTTTGTGTGTGTAAACCAGGTTAAATTACATAGAAAATACACACGTTTCTGTGTATATCGATTGTTTTTTGAGTCACTAAAACTTGAACAGGCTCAAATAAGATGTCCAAATTACAGTTTCCTCTTGTAAAAGGGATCTGAAGTAAACTGAAATCTAAGTTACGAGGCTTTTACTTTTAAGATAATAATACATAGGTAAGTAATAAAAAAAAAAAAAAAATTTGAACAACTATACTGCTTTAACAATTATTGTGTGACAAGCGTTGACCTAGCTTTTTGTGAAAGGTAATACTTGGTTATAATAATGTTGAGCAGTCCATGGAAAATAGCATTGAAGCAGTCCATGACCTCTCATAAAGTGCTTCCAGAGCAATGGCAAATTCTGATCGGGTGTAGACAACAAAACTTGATAAAATGTAAATAATCAGACAAAAGCCTGTTACTGGCAAAAGTGTGTTATTTTATGTAAATGTACACTGGAATTCATACAAAAATGAGAAAAATGGATCTTTTTTGTTTAACATACAAAAAGATGTGAAAATATTCTGGTTTCTGAACTTGCACCTTCCATAAACATCATAATAATTTATGTTTTCTTAAAAATATCAGAACATATGAACCATTAACTCTTAAAGCATCAAGCAACATTTGTGGCAGACGACATTTTGATTTTTTTCTCTTTTTAATTTTCAGAGAAAATAAGTCTTGACATACCATTCACATGAAATGTCAAGACTTCTCTTCTTTGAAAAATAAAAAATAATTATGTTTCAAAATGGTGTCTGCTGCAATTGTGATTGACTCTTTCAGGGTTAACATTAACCTTTATCACTCTCTGGGCAAATTCAACAGATGACAAACTAATATTTTCTCAAAAATCAGGATCTGACATTATCTCCATGAGATGCCAAATCCTGGTTCTATGAAAAATAAGAAAAATGTTTCAATATGTCATTTGCTGAAAATTTTACTCAGAGTGCTAAGCATTAAGACATGTAATTACCATAATTACCCTAAATATTTCCTTACCATACTTCTACTAAAATTTCAACGACTCAATACTTTTACCTGTTGATGTGACTAAAACAATGCTGATTGTGTGACAAACAGTGCACACTCTGATCAGATACTGCATTCCATGGCATCTGATCAGAGTCTATAGCCCGGTTTCATGTATTTTCGCGTTACTAACAGTAAACAGTTTCATCATATCTACTTACAGAGACAAATGCTGAAAATAATCCTGAAGTCATCTAAATTATTATCTGAGCATTTATTTTATGTACAAATAATGTAGTTCTGTGGATTTGTTTTGTGAAAGCATTTGTGTAAACAAACCAACCATATCGACGCCATTTTGAACCAAAAGTCATGTGACTTTGCGTTAAGATTTCGGCGGGAAATTATCATGTGATTGTCATGTGATCTTTGCAATTTTTGGCCATTTTTAAACACAAAGTATCAATGCCTTAGATTTGACATTTTCGTAAAAAATATAAGTTAGTCTTAGCTGTAAAAGTCGATTTAATAGATATAGGTGTAAATTTCATTAAGGACTGTTATCACCTTTGTCTAGATATTTCTTTTCTAAGCGTAAATCACAAAACAACAGTGTATTTCTGAAAACAAACCTTGCTAACTAGAGCCTAACTTTGTATCTATTATATATCAGCAGGTAGGTGGCGCTGCCATTTATTTTTATGGAGAAATCAATTTAACGCGACACTGAATTTAACGCGAAAATACATGAAGGGAGTATACTGTTTGGCCTGGCCTGCCTGTCTGATTTCTTAGGGCAAATACAATATGTGCACGCTCCAAAGATTCAGACCTGTCTGTATAATTACCTATAAAAAAATATAACATCGCTGAAAAAAAGAATGCTAACTATAGCTCAATAATAACAAATACATGTATGCTGAGTAGTTGAGCAGGTTACCATTAATTAGCAATTAAATAGTCTGGGCCCAGTTGTTCAAAGCGTCGTTAGCTTAACGAGCTCGTTAAGGGTCATTTCGTTAACTGTTTAAGCAGATTCTATACACAATATTCTGATATTTTTTGCTGAAAAAATGTGAGTAGCTTTTGCACTGCAAAAGCTACTCACATTTTTTCAGCAAAAAATTGCAGCATATTTGCGTATCACTCGATGTAAATTTTAACAAATCGTTAACTAACAATGCCGTTAGCTTTGAACAACTGGGCCCTGGCTTCTAGACACCAGGGCCTAGTTGTTCAAAGCTAACGATGTCGTTAGTTAACATATCGTTAAAACTTTAATCATTAACTATGGCCGATATGCTAATATTTTTGCTGAAAAAATGTGAGTAGCTTTTGCAAATGCAAAAGCACCTCACATTTTTTTCAGCAAAAATACCTGTGAATTAGATACTGTATTTACTAGAACAGTTAACATTTTGACCACTGACGAGCTTGTTAAGCTAACAATGCTTTGAACAACTGGATCATGATATTTAAAACAGTCAACCTTGTAGGCACTTATGACTTGCAAAAAACCTTTATGTTCAGATAGGCTTGAAATGAAATACTGTTGTGTGCTACACGCCTAATATATACAATTCTTTATTAAAAAAAATATTGTTTACCCTTTCCATATGAAAGCCGTTACAACACACACACACACATACACACACACACACACACCTTATTTATCCAAAATATTAAAACACTTTAACTCCTTACCATACTTGTCCTTAAATTTGAACATGTCAATTTTACTACCTGTCAATGCATCAATAATTGCTGGATGAGTTGCAAACAGTGTGGACCCAGATCAGATGCTGCATTCTGCAGCATCTGATCAATACGAAGTGGTATTACAGTATGTTAAAGTTATTGAAACTGCATAGTAACCAATATCAAGATGAAGGCCAACATCAGGCTGTACACTTGTACAGTTTAGTCAAGATCAGAATTTTCACTCTTCAGTTTTGTGACTCAGTATGGTAACATGAATAGTATGCCTGAAAGATTTTGCTGTGAATTTGCAAAGGTAGACAACTTTTGCAGACAGGAAGTTACCTCCCTAGTCTTTAAAACTTTCAAATGAAGGATTACTCATAAAGGAATGAATCTGCTCCCAGACAGTGAATTCTTTCTATTAACAGTATCGCCAATGATAAGGGAGGCAAGCATTTCCCTGTGAGAGTTATTTTTCTTCGAGGGTGTATCTATTCCCCATAAAATTACTATATGAGCCGTACAATAAAAATGTGAACCGATTATATCCTGCCAATATTGTGAGGCAGGCAGATATCTCTGTCAAAATTGACGAAATTTGTCCATTAGCAATCCCAAACCAGATCTCCACAATATCAATGCACATTCCAAGTTTGGTGAAAATGCACTGGCATTTACTAATTTACTCATCATTTGGAAATGAAAATACAGATGAACTTTACCTATTTTAGCATACTTATATGGCTATTTTTGGCCAGAAAATAACCACATAAGATAAATTTTTGTCACATAAAAGAAAATTCTAAGTAGCTACCAGAATAAATCCCACTCAAACACTGAAATTGTCAATAATCTGAAGCCACATAAAAACCCATTCATTCACCTGGACAGACAGATGGACAGACACACGAACGACCAACATGAAGCCATAATACCCAGCTACTATCACGTGGTGTGGTATAAAAAGGAGTTATAAAAGTAATAACAATGCCCAAATCATATAAGAGCCACAACATCTGAAGACGTACCTTCCAACATGAGTGCCCAGGGAAGATTCAGATCAGACAGTGCTTTTGCACAGTCTGATCTGAATCTTCACTAGGCCTACTTAGGATAGCCAAACATGACAAGTTTCTTTTAGGGACAGCACAGACTGACCATACTGTGCAGATAAACAGGCTAATCAGAGTCTTTGTTGGGCAGACATGTCATAAGGTATGTTTCCTCACATTACAGCTCATTTCACAACACTCATTCCGATAACAGGCTGCAAGGAAGGAAGTCATGCTTTAACCAATTGGGGATGGAAATAACTCCAACACACTGTATATTGGAAACCTTCTAATTTCAAATGTAGGTATGTCAGGCTATGTGATTTAGATATATTCCTGTAGATAAATGATTAAAATATTTGCAAACAGTGGAGACTGTGATCAGATGCCCCATTCTGCAGCATTTGATCTGGGTCTGCACTGTTTGCCAATTACTTTAAGAGGTCTCCAGGCTAGATGGCTTAAGTGATGAACAAGTCTTCAAGCCTTGGTATGAGCTGTCTTATCTCAGTCCACACTGTGTATACAGAGGTATGTGTTTTGGTCTGAAGGATAAAAAAAAAGGGTCAATTCTTTCAACCCTTTAGATTATAGTAATACTCTTGCAAACACTGTAAATTTAGATGAGATAGCTCATAATGAGACATCTCATCTTGAGCTGCACTGTTTGCAAAAGTATTGCTTCACAATCTACATTGTTAGCAATTTCTTTTATTATTTTTTTACTCAGACCCCTAATTGGAAGAATATTTCTGTCCAAATTCAAATATTGAAGAGTCCACTTCAGAAAGTCGGGGAAGAAAGAGTTAATGCAAAAGTAGAAAAGTACTCCCAGAATGAACTGGAAACTCACAACATGATAAATATCTGTCTATAGATTCATCAAAAGATTTCTTCACACATTTCCCAAGAAAAATTTCCCTGACAGTGAAATTTTTTCTTGGGATATTTTATAAGAAATCTTTGGATTAATGTCATATTCTATCCCTCATGAACTATTCAGTGAACTACATGTATGTCCATAGACTGATCTACCTTCTGAGCTATTGGCTTGGATCTCAAAATCAAAACATTATGGGGAATTAATCCTTTCTCGTGGTAGGCAACTCTCAAAATGATTTATGTCTTGTTACTGACAATGGGTCTACTCAAAAAGGAAAGAATTTGCTCCCTGGGAGCAAATTCTTTCCTTTGTTGAGTTGACCGCTTTTGTGAAGGGAACTGCTATGAAAGAAAACAAAGAGGCAGTCACAAAACTGTTTCCCTTGCTAAAAATGGTGGAAACTCTTCCAAAGGTATCCATTCCTCTTAAATATTCTAATTAATATATAGCTAACACTAACTAGAGGCCCAAGTGGGCCAGAAATCGCTCACCTGGATTAGGCTGATCATGATATATTATTACATTGTGCCATGGTGACCATCTTGGCTATCAGATCCGATTGCTTTTAGCAATTCAGAATCTGATGTTGTTTGAAGAGTTTCAAGATTGCCACCATGACCACCATCTTGGATATTGGAACTGAACGATTCAGCAATTCGGAATCTCCATGTCACCCCGACGCTTCCCATCAAGTTTCGACTCAACCTGACTTACTGTTTGGGAGGAGATTTGGTTTGAAGAATTTCAAGATGGTGGCCATCTTGGACATTGGAACAAAAGCATTTTAGCAATTCTGAATTTCCATAACACCCCAATGTCTCCCATCATAGTTAAGCTCAATCAGACTTACTGTTTGGTAGCAGATGTGATTTGAAGATTTTCAAGATGTCTGCCATGGTGGCCATCTTGGATATTAGAACGGAACCATTTTAGCAATTCTAAATCTCCATGATACCCTGATGCCTTCCACCATTTCCGATCAATCCGACTTACTGTTCGAGAGCAGATAAATATTGAAGACTTTCAAGATGGCCAGAGATGTTGTTTGAAGATTTTAAGATGGCTGATATGGCTGAATTCTAAATCTCCATGTGGCCCCAATGCCTCCCACCAAGTCTGGGCTCAATCTGACTTAGGGTTCAGCATCAGATGTGGTTTCAAGATTTTCAAGATGGCTGACCAGGTTGCACCAGGTGGCCATCTTGGATAGCCAAACGGAACGATTTAAGCAATTCTGAATCTCTATGTCACTCCAACGCTTCCCATCAAGTTTCCACTCAATCCAACTTACGGTTTGGGAGGAGATGTCGTTTGAAGAATTTCAATATGGTTGCCATCTTGGATATGAGAACAAAACAATTTTAGCAATTCTGAATCTCTATGTTGCTCAGATGCCTCCCATCAAGTTTTGGCTCAATCGAACCTATGGTTTGGGAGGAGATGTCGTTTGAAGAATTTCAAGATGGCCACCATGGCAGCCATATTGGACATCAGAACGGAACTATTTTAGCAATTCTGAATCCCTATAACGCTTCTATGCCTCCCATCAAGTTTCCGCTCAATCTGACTTATGGTTTGGGAGGTGTCATTTGAAGAATTTCAAGATGGCCCCCTTGGCGGCTATTTTGGATATCAGAATGGAATGATTTTAGCAATGCTGAATCTCTGTGTCACTGTGATGCTTTTCATCAAGTTTTGGCTCAATCCAACTTAAGGTTTGGGAGATGTGGTATGAAGAATTTCAAGATGGCCGCCATCGGAACAGAACAATTTTAGCAATTCTGAATCTTTATGTTGCTCCAATGCCTCCTCAAGTTCTGGCTCAATCTGACTTATGGTTTGGGAGGAGATGTGGTTTGAAGAATTTCAAGAGGGTGGCCATCTTGGATATCAGAACAGAACGATTTTAGCAATTCTGAATCTCTGCGTCACTGTGATGCCTCCCATCAAGTTTTGGCTCAATCCGACTTATGATTTGGGAGATGTGCCATCTTGGATATCTGAATGGAACAATTTTAGCAATTCTGAATTTCTGTGTCACTGTGATGCCTCCCATCAAGTTTTGGCTTAATCCGACTTAAGGTTTGGGAGGAGATGTTGTTTGAAGAATTTCACTGGCCGCCATGGCGGCCATCTTGGATATCGGAACGAAACGATTTTAGCAATTCTGAATCTCTGTGATGCCTCCCATCAATTTCTGGCTCAATTCAACTTACGGTTTGGGAGGAGATGTCGTTTGAGGCAGCCACCTTAGATATCAGAAAGAAACGATTTTTAGCAATTTTGAATCACTGTCACCGTGGTGCCTCCCATCAAGTTTCAGCTCAATTGAACTTATGGTTTGGGAGGAGATAGCGTCTGAAGAATTTCAAGATGGCCACTATCGGAACCGAACGATTTTAGCAATTCTGAATCTCCATGTTGCCACAATGCCTCCCACTAAGTTTCAGCTCAATACAAATGGTTCTGGAGGAGATGTCGAAAAAGTAAAAAGCTAACGACGGACGGACAGACGACGGACAATAGGCCATGGCATAAGCTGACCTGAAGCTTTCTCCAGATGAGCTGATTAAAAACACATTGCACTGTCTGTATTCATGACAGTAACTACTTTGACTTGTACTATGTAACATATGCTATAAGGAATAAAATAAAGTACACAGATAAAACTGGCTTTCATTGGCTGAGAGCTTTTTTCAGCCCAGTGAATATATTTGATGTTCAGATGGCCACTGGCTTGATATCCACCATTGAATACTAATATTGACCTTGGCTATCGCCTCGGGCAATACTGGTATTCGCTGGTGGATATCACATCATGTCCAATACCTCAATTGTCAATAATTGTATAATGTTGTCTATTGCTACTTTGGTCTAGCTGGGTAAAACAAAAAAATAAGTAACACAACATGTATGTATAATGTGCTTGAAAACAAGACTGAAAATAAACTGACATTAAAAAAAATTGGTAAAATTTCACAACATCGTGAAAATGGAAGTAAAGTTAAAAATAATAAAAAAAAAACAAAAAAAAAAACCATTGATACCAACTGAACATTGGTGACAATATTACAGTATAGTGAAAATCTAAAAGGTTGCCTTTGGAAACAAAGAACACACAAAAGAACAAAAATTGGTGAATCGGTTTTATTAAGTACAAACTGGAGAATCGGTTTTATTAAGTAAAAATTGGAGAATCGGTTTTATTAAGTACAAACTGGAGAATCGGTTTTATTAAGTAAAAATTGGAGAATCGGTTTTATTAAGTAAAAATTGGAGAATCAGTTTTATTAAGTAAAAATTGGAGAATCAGTTTTGGAGAATCAGTTTTATTAAGTAAAAATTGGAGCAGTTTTATTAAGTAAAAATTGGAGAATCAGTTTTATTAAGTAAAAATTGGAGAATCGGTTTTATTAAGTTAAATTGGAGAATCGGTTTTATTAAGTTAAATTGGAGAAACGGTTTTATTAAGTACAAATTGGAGAATCGGTTTTATTAAGTAAAAATTGGAGAATCGGTTTTATTAAGTAAAAATTGGAGAATGGGTTTTATTAAGTACAATTTGGAGAATCTGTTTTATTAAGTTAAATTAGAGAATCGGTTTTATTAAGTACAAATTGGAGAATCGGTTTTATTAAGTAAAAATTGGAAAATCGGTTTTATTAAGTAAAAATTGGAGAATCGGTTTTATTAAGTACAATTTGGAGAATCTGTTTTATTAAGTTAAATTAGAGAATCGGTTTTATTAAGTACAAATTGGAGAATCATCTTAAGTACAAATTGGAGAATCGGTTTTATTAAGTACAAATTGGAGAATCTGTTTTATTAAGTTTCTTCATATACAACAGCGTAGTTTGCGATGCTGTAAACTCCTAAGTAGCACAGGCCTAAGTGGATTCAATTTTCAGTGTAACCAAGATTGGCTCAGTAATCCCAAAGGAAATCAAAATATAATCTGCATTATGGTGAAGTATGGAGCGACATTTATATCTGCCACTCAGCATTTAACCCTCGTCCTGCTGAACCCGGATATACCCTGCCTTTGCAAACAGTATAGATCCAGATCAGTTGGCTTCTGAAGAAGCCAACTGATCTGGATCTGCACTGTTTGCCATTCAGTACGCAAATTTATATCAACAATCTGGATCAAGGAATCCGATAAGCTGACAATTAGAAGTGGGCGTGGCATCTTAATTTATTCAGCATGAAAAGAGTAAACATTGGCTGCAGTACAGTAAAATGAAAATCTAAAAATTCCAAAAATTTGCTACACCAAATTTCTCACAAAGCAGAATATGCAAACAGTGCAGCCTAAGATCAGACTGCTCCTGAAGGAGTATCAGGTCTACACTGTTTGCCATTCCATTAAGTATTTTAAGAAACAATTGCATAAAAAGCAAAAACTGGCCAAAAAAGTATGGATAACAGTGTTTGAAATTTTAGGACAATAATCATATACAGATGATACTCATTAAGAGAAAAGTGTCAATATAACATATGCAAACAGTAAACAACCTAATCAACCTGCACGTCAGTGCAATCTGACCAGGATCATCTCTGTTCATTGATATGCCTCAGAATATAAGATTCAAGCAGGTATCCATTACGAAAACACGACTATTCAAATATATAGAAAATTTCACCAGCAAAAACTGAAAAAATTCAGATAAAAACCCCTGATATTTTTCATACTTCTACTCAAAACATAGATTATGGGTACTCATTAGAACCACCTTGGTGAGGCAGTTCTAATGAGTACCCACAATCTATGTTTTTTAGCAGAAATAAGAAAAATGATGTATACCCCTGTAAACCCCAGTTTTACTATATAAAAGTTGGGTTTGAGGGGGTCAAAATTATATAGGTATGTTTTCGTGATGGAACCTCCTAATCAGATCTGTGACTTCACATACTGATCAAGTTCATTATCCAAATACATGTATATAGTAAGTGAACTTGCACCCAATGCCTCACCTTTAACCTTTACCACTCTCTTGGAAAATTCAGCAGATGACCTATCAATGACATTTTTCTTACTTTCACAGGAAAAAAGCTTTGACATGTCATGTAAATTGTCTCTCATGAGAAAAAAAAAAAAAAAAAAAAAAAAAGCTTTGACATTTGACGCAAATTGTCTCCAAAGAAAGCAGGCTTTGACATTTTATGCAAATGGTCTCCCAAGGAGATAATTTGCATGTAATGTCAGACTGTTTCTTGGAAAAATAAGAAAATCTTATTTTTCCCAGAAAACAGCTTTGACATTTCATGTAAATTGTTTCCAAAGAAAACAGGCTTTGAAATTTTATGCAAATTGTCTCCTTGGGAGACAATTTGCATGAAATGTCAAAACCTGTTTTCTGGGAAAAATATGAAAAACGTTTCCAAACATCATCTGTTGAAAGTTTTACAATTCACTCTACATTATACAGCATACAAAGATTCTCTGAGCAGTCTGTAGAGGTCATATTGGACATAAAGATCATATTGAACGTAAAGGTCATATTGGACTGCCTAAATGTATATGCTGATACAACCTGCCATTCTACACATCTAGGGTAGGCCTGGACTCTTCCTGCAGAGATGAGAATTTGTTTGTTTGTGTTGAGGTTTTACGGCCCAGTCAACCCAATGGGGTCATGTCGAGTGTGGTCAGTTTACCTAACCACACGTTTACTGGGCAGGCTTAGTCCTCTAAGCAGTTAACCAGTGTTGTGCACATTCTTTTGCCAGAAACTGACAACTGCCCTTCTTGAATCAGCGGAAGGGAGAGAATGACCGAAGAAAATATTTCATGATCAATCTCCACGAAAGAATGTTGCCGACCTCGGCGGGGGTTGAACCCACGACCTCCTGGTCGTCAGTCAGACGGCACACCCAACTGAGCCACAGAGGCCGGCGCAGAGATGAGAAAGTGTTAGCTTTTTTCCCTCCATTATATGGCACATAGAATGTATTAAATGTATTTTTTTTGTTGTTTTTGCATAAAAAAACAATAAAAAATAAAAAAAAAAAAAAAAAAAACAGCATGCATTGCCAATTCTCATTTAGTACATTTCATGAAAGCAAACATCTTAACTTATCACCAAACTTATCATCTTGTTTACAGCCCTATTAATTCTTGTCAATTTTTATTATAATTACTTCAGGAAAATTAAATAAAAAGAAAAAGAAACCATAAGGAAATGAAGAGTCTAAAAGCTGAGCAGTTTGGTAAAATTCTATGAAAATCTCCTAAGAAATAAGAAAGTTATTTGCCTTTGAAGAGATCTAGAAAATGCTCTCATAGACGCCACCATTTTTTGTGAGTAAGTGACGTCATAAACATATAACGTAATCGACCTAATTCCCGCATATGCTCCTATTAGCGCAAAGTCAAGCAATTTAGTTGTCTTAGTGTACTTTTATCAACTTCTTTATAAAAGCAAATGTTGTGGGTACTCGTTTAAATTGCCTCGACTTGTCGAGGCAATTCAAACGAGTACCAACAACATATGCTTCCGTAAAGAAAATCAGAAAATAATATCCCATAGGCAGCATTAAATATGCTCCTTATGAAGTCTTCTGCTGATTTTTAAAGTGTGCCATTATATTATTCGGTGGATATTTTTACTACATGTTTTTCCAGTAATTTTGAAGAACCTGAGAACACAGTGCGGTAATTAGATCAAATATGGTAATTAAATGTGCAAAAATTATGTCAATCACAGCAGAAGCAATAGTGTATTCGAGGGTTGAGCGCAAGACTATAGTAACTCAAACATATTTTTGAAACCCTTGTTTAGGGGCAACTTGGACCCCTTTGTAAACAATGCAAATTTAGGTGCCATTGCTCATACAAGCAACGGCACCTAAATTTTCATTGTTTACAGAAAGAAATGTTGTAATCTTCATAATGCCTTCATGGTGAGGAGATTAGGTTTGGGGAAAAACAACCATCTGACTTATGCCAGTCTTGCGCTCAACCCTCGATTGTTATATCCATGGACATGTGTTCATTTGCATACATACTATCTGTATCAGCCAGTTCATATAAACAGCATACTCCTGTCAACATTACGAAAACATGCCTATTCAAATATAATGAAAATTTTATCACCAAAAAATTGAAAATTTCTAGATAAAAAACTCTAATATTTTTCATATTTCTGCTCAAAACATAGATTGTGGGTACTTGTTAGAACTGCCTCAAGATTGTGGGTACTCGTTAGAACCGCCTCAACGAGGCAGTTCTAATGAGTACCCACAATCTATGTTTTAAGCAGAAATAAGAAAACTATTGTATACCCCTGGAAACCCCAGTTTTACCATATAAAAGTGGGATTTAAGGGGGTCAAAATTATATAGGCATGTTTTCGTGATGACATGCAGCTTACAAAATAATATCTTATTAAAGATTCAAAATGGCAGCACCCACGCTCTCAGTTATAAGTTTCAAACTACAATACCTGTCTTATTTCCTAACCAACTGATCAGTTTTGTGCCAAGATTCTTATTTTCTAAAACTGAATTTGTCAAGGCTTACATTACATTTAGTAGGCATTTTGTTTTAATATGGTAAATGTCCTAAAATTTATAGCACCTTATTACATATCATTTGGGCCTAAAATTTGCCTTTAAAGGAATTATTTCTTTAAATGCTTAGTGGAATGGTAAACAATGTAGACTCAGATCAGGAGCAGTCTGATTTGGATCTGCACTGTTAGCATGAGAGCTATGTTGTAAGAAACTGTTGTATACAAAGTTTTGGGACATGCACCGTAATATGCTATCCAGGATAGCACCACATACAATGAATACAATACGATTCTCTAATTTCAATAAACATATAAAAAATTGCAGTGCAGACTGAACTAAATGTAATACCTTTGCATTTTTAATGTATACAAATATAAAATGATATTATGCATCAAATCAAAAAAGGACAAGATATGTGTATGAAAAACAGGAGCTAAAGAATATGGACTTGTCACTCAAGAAAGAGCCTTAGCTCGTTTCTATAGTATTTAGGCTTTCTTTCCATGAACAATAAAAGCCCTGATCAGACAGACTGGGCAGGTTGATTTAGATCTGCATGAGTTAAAGCCCTTTTTGTTTGCTGCATCTCATATTAGTGAGAGAGAACTAAAGCAAAAAAGATTTCTAGCACTTGCATACACATATCTAGCTTTACATAAAAAAATATGGTAAATGTTCTAAAAATAAACAACAACAAAAAAACAAAGAAAAAAAAAATAATGTCAAAAATAAAAAAAAAGATGAATAATTCATAAACTGAAGTAATTCTTTTTGCTAAGGAAGGCAATTTAACTCTTTCTCTGCTAGTGGTGACCTGTCATCTGCTGATAACATTTGCAAACAGTTTGGACCCAGATCAGGGAAGACAAAATGTCTGGCCTGATCTGGATCCAAACTGTCTGACAGTATTCCTGAAAGATTTTTTTTTAAAAAGTTAATTTTAAAATAAAAATCCACAGGCGACAAAAAAGCATAGAAAATTACCCAGCATACAAAGGGTTAATTGCAAAATTAGTTAATTGTCATCGCCTCTTTATTGATCAGGTGTTATAAATTTAAACATCATAATTTTTTTTCAGTTTGGATTTTCAGAACATTTACCCTACAAGTCTGTTGTCTGACTAGCCTACAACAAAATGAACACTTCAAACTAAAGGAATACCACAACAATGAAACCAGGAAGTATATTAAAACATGATAAAAAAGGAAGACTCAGTCTAACCAGCAGAAATAAAAATTTTAGTAATGGAGCATTATATAAATGAGTATGAATGATGTCCATTTTATGGAAATGTAATGATATAAAAATTCATTAAATGAATTATGGAAAAAAATATTTTCACTCTGCAACAACACATGAAATATCAGACCAAAGACATTCAAAGCATCATAAGATTAACAAAATTGTTTAGGCTCATATTTAAACCAAAAAGTACTGGGCCTAGTTGTTCAAAGCGTCGTTAGCTTAACGAGCTCGTTAAAGGTCATTTCGTTAACTGTTTTAGCAGATTCAATACACAATATTCTGATATTTTTTGCTGAAAAAATGTGAGTAGCTACTCACATTCTTTCAGCCAAAAATTTCAGCATATTTGCATATCACTCAAAGTAAATTTTAACAAATCGTTAACTAATGACATTGTTAGCTTTGAACAACTGGGCCCTGACATTTTTCTTATTTTTCAACACAGACATATACTGTAGTACTGACATGGGTGAAAGCCAAAACCAGAATTCCGAGAATCAGATGTGTCGCCTGCTCAAAGCGCCAACCATTCGATATGAAAAAGGAAGAAACATTGGTCCTTATAATCGCTCCAATCCCTAAAGGCAACCCCTCACTACTTTATTAATCAAGTAAATAAAGGACTATAATTCGACTGAAATTTTTTGGATAATTACAAAAATCAAACTTGACTTATATGCTGTCATGATATATCATTCTGCAAACTTTGAATAAAATCAATGCATCCCTTCAAAAGCTTTAGAGGGGAAACAATATCTTTACCTTGTATTTTACCCCAACAACACAAAAACTAAGTAAAAAAAGGGCCATAACTTGGTCAAAATTTTGCGGATGATTACCAATATCTAACTTGACCTGTATTTTACAATGATATATCCTTCTGCAAACTTTCAATAAAATCAAGGCATCCATGCAAAAGTTATTGAACGGAAACCATATTATCACACCAACAAAAACCAAGTCGAAAAAGGGCCATATCAGCCAAAATTTTGCAGTTGATTACTCATTACGAAAACACGCCTATTCAAATACACTGAAAATTTTACCACCAAAAAATGGCAATTTTTCACATAAAAAATTCTGATATTTTTCATATTTCTGCTCAAAACATAGATTGTGGGTACTCATTAGAACTGCCTCGTCGAGGCGGTTCTAACGAGCACCCACAATCTATGTTTTGAGCAGAAATAACAAAAATAATATATACCCCTGTAAACCCCAGTTTTACTATATAAAAGTGGGGTTTAAGGGGGTCAAAATTATATAGGCGTGTTTTCGTGATGAATATCAAACTTGATCTATATTTTACAATGATATATCCTTCTGCAAACTTTCAATGCATCCCTGCGAAAGTTATTGATAGGAAACCAATATCAACACACCAACAAAAACTAAGTCAAAAAAGAGCCATAACTCAGCCAAAATTTGGCGGATGATTACCAAAATCGAACTTGACCTGTATTTTATAGTGATATAAAGTTCTGCAATGTTTGAATGAAATCAATGCATCCCTGCAAAAGTTATTGATAGGAAACAAATATCAACACACCAACAAAAACTAAGTCAAAAAAGGGCCATAACTCAGCCAAAATTTGGCGGATGATTACCAATATCAAACCTGACCTGTATTTCATAGTGATATAAAGTTCTGCAAAATTTGAATGAAATCGATACATCCCTTCAAAAGTTACTGAACCGAAACCAAAAGTGTGACGACAACATTGCCGACGCCGACGCCGACGGACAACATGATCCCTATGTGTCTGCCATGCTACACAGGCAACACAAAAATCCTTAATACTAAAAATCCACTTTCCAATACTGAATATTACCATTACAATTTACATAAGACAAAATATCTTAACAAATTTTCTTTGAGTGGACTCTTCCATCTTAACTCTTTGCACTGGTCCATTTTCAATAGAAGCAGCGTCTGGTTATTATTAGAATCACCATGTATTACAGGAATTCCTTTATTTACTGCAAACAGTGTACACCCTGATCAGACACCGCATTCTGCAGCATCTGATCTGTGTCTATACTGTTTGCAAATGTCCATTTTATGGAACACTAGGCATAAATGAGTTAATACTGAAGTCAGTATTAATACTGAAAACTTTCACCCATGTTCTCATTAGAAGCGCCTTGCCAAGGCATTTCTAGTGAGTACCCACAACATATGTTTCTTTGGAGAAATAAGAAAAATATCTGATTACCACTTCTTATCTGGAGCTGTGTTGTTACCACCTTTATAATGATGTAAAAGATTGTAACAGGGTATGAATATTTTAAATCCTCTATTTGTTTTTTTATGTACGACAAACATGAGAATAGTTGCTGATGACAAATTTAAAGGCTATTTACATTTTTTTTATCACACATATTTATGTCTTTTTTTTTCTTTTTATGTAAAATATTCAACATAGATCATCACTTAAAAACAAACCTGTAACCCAAAAGAGACACCTTTGCAAACAGTGCAGATCCAGATGAGATGACTAATAATGAACTGCCTCATCAGGATCTACATTGTTGGACATTCTGTTTTTCATGTTTGACTTACACCCCTTTTTTACAACAAAAGATGTGTCTAAATTCAAAGGAAGAAAGGTCCAGTTCAGAAATTCAGGGGTGGCAGGGTTTACGATACTTCCAGCAAATGAGCTGAGTCCAGAGCTCCAGATAAGACATAGCTTTTTTGATAGTTTTATTATTTCTCCATTAAACATAGTTGCTGAACCTGACAAGGATCTTTTCTGACAATACCATATTTACACTAAATATCTAGGCGCAGTATTTAAAATATCATTAGCTTACTGAGCTTGTTAATGATAAACTTATTTTATGTTGTACCCTGGGGTATTTTCAAATACATTGATATTTTTGCTGCAAAAATGTGAGTAGCTTTTGCAATGCAAAGGCTACTCACATTTTTTCAACAAAAATATCAGTATTGATAGAACTTTCAATGTCACATTAGCTAACTTCTTTAAGTTTTGAACAACTGGGCCCTGGACACTTTAACTCCTTATCATTCTTGTACTATTCTTGTCATAAAATTTGACAAAGTGTATTTTAATGCCAATTCATGTATCTAAAAACTGCTAGAAGAGTGGCAAACAGTGTAGAGTCTGATCAGACACTGTCTTCTGTGGAATCTGATCTGGGTTTACACTGTTACTCAGGTTTGTCTGTCTGAGTACTTGTGGTAAATGCATTATTAGTATCATTCTTATAAGATGCTTTAACTATTTTCTTGGATATCACTCCTTTCTGTAGATAGCAGTCTTATATGTACAGTTAACTCTCGTTATCTCGATTTCGCTTATCTCGAATAACCGCTTATCTTGAAGTGAAAATCTGGCCCCTGTTTTAACATGGAAATCTAACAACAGGTAACAAAATATTGTGGAAAAGAGGAGAAATTGCTCCTAGGGAGCAATTTCTCCTCTTATCCACAATATTTTCAATATATCTCTAACTTCTGGAGTCGAATTATATATTCATTTGTGAAATGTGGTTGTTCAGTTTGTTTTTTTCCTCAATTCTGCAAATCTGATATGTCGAGGTACGGATATCTCGAAGTATTTCAGACAATCTCAGGGACTTCGAGATAACGAGAGTCTACTGTACTTAACACATAGCATGCTGGGTAAAAATGTCAGTAGATGACAAAACGAAATATTTTTCTAATTTCACAGAAAATAAAAAGATTTGTCATTTCATACAAATTTTCTTTACAGGAGACAACTTGCATAAATTGCCAAATCCAATTTTCTAGAATCTTCGGAGAAACAAAACAAAAAAGAAAACAAACGTCAACAATTTTGTTGTCTGTTAATTTTGCCCAGCAATGCTAAAGGTTAAAACTGTAACATTTTGTTGTGTTTTCCTTGCCTTGTGCAAAAAAAACAAGAACTATCCTGGCTTATCACCAAAACTATGCTTTACTTAACCTTTACCACTGCGCTAATTCAGCAGACGACAATTTGATGACATTTTCTTATTTTTCCCAGAAAACATGATTTGACATTTCATGAAAATTGCCTTTATTGGAGACAGTTTTTAACAAACATCAAAATCTGTTTTCCAGGAAAAATGAGAAAAATATTTCAAAATGCCGTCTGCTGAAATTTTTACCCGGAGTACTACAGAATTGTGTTACCTATAACATGTTGCAAAATTTCTAACCACAATCAACTTTTAATGTACCAACCAAAATTTGTAGCAGACGGCATTTTTAAATACTTTTTTTTTTTTTTCATAGAAAATAAGTTTACATTTCAAGTGAATCATCTGCTTGGCAGATGATTCACATGAAATGTCAACTTATTTTCTACAAAAAATTAAAAAAAAAATAATAATAAAAATATCATCTGCGGTTATGATTGGTGCTTTAAGGGTTGAAACTCTAAATACTGATCGAGGGATACAGACAAGGCTGAATAAATCAAACCTGCCTCACTGAGACATACACAATACGGTATTTACCCTAAATATTCCGACACCTTAACTCCTATCATACTTGTCTTAAACTTCAAACAAATGCATTCAAATACCTGTTGAGTGTCTAAAATTGCTGAAAACTGCTACATCTGGGCTCAGTTATTCAAAACTAATAATGTCATTACTTAACGTATTGTTTAAACTTTGATCATTCAATATGGCACATATGCTAATATTTTTGCTGAAAAATGTGAGTAGTTTTTGCATTTGCAAAAGCTACTCACATTTTATCAGCAAAAAATTACTGTGTATTAGGCATTGCTCTTACTAGACCAGTTAATATTTTGACCATTAACAAGCTTGTTAAGTTAATGATGCTTTGAACAACTGGGCCCTGATTTGAGTCTACAGTTTACTAAAGCCTGTCTGTCAAAATACTTAGGGTAACAAGGCCTGTTGCTAGACAGGACAGCTTGTTTGAACTTGCGCTTGTCTATCAGATCTTAAAAAACTTTGACGCAAAACTTTAACATAAAAATTTCTAAGTCTGTGACCTTGACCTCTAGGTCATGAGCATGGGTGTGGAAAGTGCTCAATAAACTTTTGAACCAACATCTATAATCATACCAAATATTATCTAAATCCATCTGAGGATTTAGAAAATATAAGGTCTTAAAAACTTTGACGTAAAAGTAACGCTGACACCACAGCCGACGCCAACGCAGATGCCGGGGGTAGTGCTATAGCTCTTCTTCCATTTTTTGTACAGATGAGCTAAAAATAAGCTATGTCTTACAGCTAATATGGAACGAGACAGAAACTGAAATAACTAAAGCTACCAAATCACACAGCAAATAATAATGGTATGGTGTCATAATATCATACATTTTCTATAAGTCTCTATGACACTTTTTGAAGTGCCGTACATTTAATGGTGAAATATTTTTCTTCACCTTTACACCGGGCAGAGACAGAGATTTATGTGTAATATGTATTTTCACCCTTTCAGCCTGGCAGACTAAAGCAGTGGGCAGGGTGCATAATGGCAGATGTGTGTATGAGAAATGGAGCTAAAAGCACAGACCTAACATTGTTGATGCTGACAACAATGACAGCGACAATGCTAGAAAGTGATCCCTCTGTCGCTTCTGCTTGCTAAAGCAGTTGTGACAAAAATCACAAAGTTTTACGTGCATTATGGCTCAAAACTATTCTTACTTTATCTTCTGAAGCTTACATTTTTTTGTTTTCTCACTTGACCCATTTTTTTTTTTTTTAAAAAAAAAGAAAAAAAAAAAGCAAAAAAAAAAAGCATTTAATAAAGTGTAACTATGGGCCTATTTGTTCCAGTAAGTTGTGTGATGATCTTAAATCGAGTCTCCAACCCTGTATGCTGACAGTCCTACAATAGTCCTAAATACTGATCTGGTCCCCCAGATTATAAAACTTTTTTTTTGTGCTCAACTCAGCTAAGGATGACATTTTCTCTCCTAATAAATACGGAAATGCCAATTATAGCTGACATTTTCGTATTTAATTTTCTCTGCTAAAAATATGAAAATGCCATTTTTGTATTTATTTGCAGAGAAATTTTCATGCTCAGCTATGATTAGCAGGAAAGAATATGCAACTGTTAATAATTTGAGATTTACACTACAACCTCTTTATAACACAGTTCATTATAACACGGTTTTGGATATAACACAGTTCAAAGATGGACCCAAAAATTTATAGATTATATTGAAAAATGACCATACATGGTCATTTTTCAATATAATATATACATTCTTGTTTGGATATAACACGGTTGTTTGTTGTTTAACTAACATGCATTATGCTATGGACCACAACAATCGTGTTATAAAGAGGTCGTGGTGTATTAGCAGGACAAATTTCATGTTCAGCTGAGTTGAGCATGAAAAAAGTTTTATAACCTTGGGGCCTGATTCGTAAGATGGCTACTCCCTTGAGGAAAAAAATACATTAGGCAGTTTTCTGTGCTGTAATCTCAGGATCGTTTCCATTTTCAATAAGTGGAGAATGAGAAGTTGGTTCCTGGTTCTCAGTCTCAGGCTGCTCTATAAGTGGGGAGACAGATCTGGGTTCTGGTCCCCGTTCCGGACTCATTGACATATCTGCATACGGAATACTGCTGGCATGGCTAGTGTCTTGCCCCTCTGCACTCTCATTTATGGTTTCAATTGTCCTGGTAATGGCTGAAATGAAAATTTCACATGTACAGTAAATGTCCTAGAATTTTGAACACCGAAGTTTCTGACAAAATGGCATATGCAAACAGAAGTAGCAGTCTGACCAGGGTCTACACTGTTTGTCATTCCACTAAGTATTTTTAAGAAACGGCTGCATAAAAAGTTAAATTTAGGCCAAAATATTATGGAATAAAGGGTTAGAAATTTTAGGACATTTACCTTATAAAATAACTCTTAATACTGGGAAACATTCTACCCTTTGACCTCACCCATTTATGTCAAATGGACTCTTCTACCACAACTTTATGGACCAGTCTATTTTCATTAGCATGATGTCTGGTTAGTTTTCATTATTACTATATTTTGTAGAAATTCCTGTAATTAATGCAAACAGTGAAGACCCTGATTACAGTCTTCGCGAAAACTGTAGGACTGCCTGACAAAACCGGCAAATTTTCATTCTGTCCTGCAGAAAATTTCAGTTCGTCTGACAAATGTCCTGTTATTTCTGGCAAAAAGAGATAGTAATTTGATAAAAGAGAAGCCTCCTGTCTAGCAGAATTTTATTTTGTCCTGCCAAAAATTTCAGTCTGCCTGACAGCTGTCCTGCATCTGTTGGAAAGATTTCACGAAGACTGTGATTAGATGCCTCATTTTGCGGCATCTGATCTGGGTCTGCACTGTTTGCCAATCACCCTTTTTGGAGGTGGTTTGTTCCAGGAAGGGGCAAGTTATGCAAGGTGTTCTTCATGGGCCTGATCCTTTAGGGACATATAGGGGGTTCACATCAGATTTTTCTAAGTGACTGTTTCAAATTCACTGTTCTTTTGCAAATGATGATAAAGTTACGGTAAATGTCCTAAAAATTCGAACACTAAAGCGTCTGACAAAATGACATATGCAAACAGTGTGGACCCTGATCAGACTGCTCCTGAAGGAGCAGTCTGATCAGGGTCTACACTGTTTGCCACTCCACTAAATATTTAAAGAAACTGCTGCATAAAAAGCAATAATTAAGCCAAAAGAGTATGGAATAAAGTGTTCGAAATTTTAGGAAATTTACCGTATAAGTGGTGAGGTCCTGCAGTTCTGCTGAGGAGGAGAGAATGTGTTTATGATCTTCCCTATCAGTGGGTTGAATGAGTTACATAATTCGAGGGTTGAGCGCAAGACTAGCGTAAGTCAGATGGTTGTTTTTCCCCAAACCTAATCTCCTCACCATGAAGGCGTTATGAAGATTACAACATTTCTTTCTGTAAACAATGAAAATTTAGGTGCCATTGCTCGTATGAGCAATGGCACCTAAATTTGCATTGTTTACAAAGGGGTCCAAGTTGCCCCTAAACAAGGGTTTCAAAAATATGTTTGAGTTACCATAGTCTTGCGCTCAACCCTATTATAGTCATGAAGGAAATAATTTTTTGTTATGATCTTTGAGTGTTGTTGATTGTAGAAGTGTTGTCCTATCCTTCTGGAGGGCTCTTTGAATAGCAGTTTCAATAATTTATTTAGGATAGCCTCTAAGATGGAGATTGTCAGACAATTGTCGAGCTGCTACCCAAAATAGTTCAGATGTACTATAGATCCGTCTTAGCAGATCGCTTGGCTATAGGGGATAATTTTCTGATGTCTGGGGTGGTATGAGTTGAAATGTACAGTCGAAATTCGATGGCTCGAACATCTTTGGGACCATAGAAAATTGTTCGAGACATGGGTGGTTCGAGCCACTGAGGGTTAATTATGGTGCCAAGTCAGGAAGCAAATGGCGATAATTTAAGGATTCTTTTTTCGATTTTCTACACAATAATTGTATGTTGAGTGTACTCATTAGAATCGCCTTGATGAGGTGATTCTAATGAGTACAACATACAATTTCAGGATAAAATAAGAAAATTTCCCTAAATATTTGTTTTCTTGAGCTATCGGAAGAACTTCGTAGGGACTCAAAAATGAGTTTGAATTAGCGATGGTAAACGAGCCATCGGTGTTCGAGCTATCGAGGTTCGACTGTAGATACATGTGAGCATCTGTAGGTTTTGTGTATAGGCCCATCTTTATATATCCATCCGCATCTTTGAATACTGAGTTGAACATGAAAACTGTTTTATAACCTCGGGGTTAGGTCTTATTAACCCTTGTCCTGCTGAATAAATTAAGATGCCACGCCTACTTCTAATTTTCAGCCAATCAGATTACTTGATCCTGATTGTTGCTATAAATTCACATACTTAATGCAAACAGTGCAGATCCAGATCAGTTGGCTTCTTTAGAAGCCAACTGATCTGGATGTACACTGTTTGCAAATGCAGGGTATATCCGGGTTCAGCAGGACAAGAGAACATAATCTGGGGAATGGATAAATGTCCCAAAAACAAAATGCTTCTCCGTCTTCAGATTTGGGAGTACAAATAGGATATTTCAGGAATATCTGTGAAAATTTATGAGAGAACTTACGTGCAACATGTTGTCTAGGTTTACTGGGGTTCTGTGGAACAGGTGATTCCTCCTGATTTTCTAAAAGAAAACAATGCAGGTATTGATTATATTTACTTCATTATCAATGTCTAAAGATGAGAGAATCGCTCAGAATTAGAAAATGAGACAGCACATGAAAAGGTACTTATCACATAGGTGACAAGTGTCTTACTCACAGCTCCAGATAAGATGGGGTATCTACGTAACATTTTTCTTATTTCTCCATGAAAACATACATTGAAAACATACATATATGTTGTGGATACTCATTAGAAGTGCCTCGGTGAGGCACTTCTAATGAGTAGCCACGACATATGTTTTCATGGAGAAATTAGAAGAATATCTGTAATTTTCATTCATTCATAAAAAAAGTCCTGCTCTTGAGCTATGCTTATTTCAGGCTATTTAGTTTTATCATTTCTTCATCTTTATTCACCATAACTCTAAAACAACCCATGTAGACAGCTAAGTATTTCATTTTTTTCACAACATCTATTAAAATAACATGAGGGCCAAGAGCCCTGTACTGCTCACTTGATTAGTACTAAGTTACGAATCAGTTGGCTTTTTGGTTCAAGAGAAGAAGTTCAATATAGATTTTCAAGATGGAATGATTTTAGATTTTAGCTAATTTTGATCTACAAGTCAACCCTATTCCGTTACATTTCCAACTGGAATGAGTTTAGCTATTTTTGATCTGCAGCAATTCACTCTGATACCTTTTCCAAGTTTCAAGTCAATTGGTCTCTCAGTTCAAGAACTGAAGTTAAATATAGATTTTCAAGATGAAGGCTTTGGTGGCTATCTTGGATTTCCGATTGGAACAAGTTTAGCTAATTTTTATCTACAAATTGCCCCGATACTTCCTACCAAGTTTCAAGTCAACCAACCTTTCTGTTCAAAATGGATATTTAAGTGGGCCACTGTGGTGGCCATCTTGGATTTCCTCTCAAAATGATTTTAGCTACTTTGATCTGCAAGTCACCCTGGTACCTACCAAGTTCTGAGTTAAGTGGCATCAGTTCAGGACAAAAAGCTCAAAATAGATGTTCAAGATGGCTAAAATGGCAGCCAACTTGGATTTTTAATCAAAATGATTTCAGCTATTTTTGATCTGTAAGTCACCCTGATACTTCCTACTAGTTCCGAGTCAATTGGCCTTTTGGTTCAGGAGAAGCTCAAAACAGATTTTCAAGATGGCCGCCATGGCCCCCATCTTGGATTTCTGATCAGAACATTTAAGCTTTTTTTTATCTGCAAGTCACCCTTCCTACCAAGATTTGAATCAACTGGCCTTTCGGTTCAGGAGAAAAAAGTTCAAAATAGATTTTCAAGATGGCCACTATTGCGGCCATCTTCGATTTCTGATCGAAACAATTTATGCTATTTTCGACATACAAGTTGCTCTAGTTTCGAGTATATTGGCCTTTTAGTTCAGGAGATGAAGGACAAAATAGATTTTTTTCAGATGGCCGCCATCTTGAATTTCCAATTTTAGCTATTTTTGATCTACAAGCCACCTAGATACGTCCTACCAAGTTTCACGTCAACTGGCCTTTCGGTTAAGGAGAAGAAGCACAAAATATATTTTCAAGATGGCCACCATGGCAGCCATCCTGGATTTCTGACTGGAACAATTTTAGCTGTTTTTGATCTACAAGTCACCCCGATACTTCCTATCCAAGTTTTTTGGCCTTTTAGTTCAGGAGAACAAGCACATAATAGATTTTCAAGATGGAGACCATGGCAGGCATCTTGGTTTTTCCATTGGAAAAATTTTAGCTATATTTGATCTACAAGTCACCCAGATACTTCCTACCAAGTTTCGAGTCAACTGGCCCAGGGATATAGGGGGGAAGTATTTTAAAGCAAATTGTTGATGCCACAAGATGGACTACGGACACCGACTGATCACAATGACTCTTTTTTGATTACTTGACTATGAAAATTCTTTCTGATCACAGGTCACAAGAGGCAAAAGTGACTGATGATTGATCATCATGACAATCAGGCCAAGTTCACCAATACCTTACCAGATCTTAACCCTTGTCCTGCTGAATAAATTAAGATGTCACGCCCACTTCTAATTTTCAGCCAATCAGACTACTTGATCCGGACTGTAGCTATAAATTCACATACTTAATGGCAAACAGTGCAGCTCCAGATCAGTTGGCTTCTTCAGAAGCCAACTGATCTGGATCTACACTGTTTGCAAAGACAGGGTATATCCGGGTTCAGCAGGATAAGGGTTAAGCATGTCTCAATTCGTTGGAAGAAAATCGGCCAGGCAGTTCAAGAGATATTCACCAAAGTAACTATCATGCATACACCAATGCTAATACAGACAGTAACAGGATCTGGACTGAAAACAATACAATTGTATGTCCCAACAAAAATGACTGAATCAGTATTGATAAGTCTAAGTAGGGACTGGATAGAATGAACAGATTTTCTGCCCATTTTTAAGAAAGTTAATTTTTCATCACTAAAACATGCCTATATAATTTTGACCCCTTAAACCTCAATTTTATATAGTAAAATAGGGTTTACTGGGATATACATTGTTTTTCTTATTTTTGCTCAAAATCATACATTGTGGGTACTTGACAGAACCATCTCGAGGCAGTTCTAATGAGTACCCACAATGTATGTTTTTGAGCAAAAAATTGAGGCGATTCTAACAAGAACAGGGTTTACACGGGTATACATGTACATTGTTTTTCTTATTTTGCTCAAAAACATAGACTATGGGTACCCATTAGAACTGCCTTGAGGCGGTTCTAACAAGTACCCACAATCTATGTTTTGAGCAGAAATATAAAAAATATCAGAATTTTTTTGACTGAAAAACTTTCAGTTTTTTGCGGTGAAATTTTCTATATATTTGAATAGGCGTGTTTACAAAATAGGTGACTTCTTGTTTGCTTTCCTGCAATCTAAGTCTGTCACAATTAATCCGGGCCCAGTTGTTCAAAACTAACGATGTCGTTAGTTAAAGATCTGTTAAAATTTACATCAAGTGATATGCAAATATGCTGAAATTTTTTGCTGAAAAAATGTGAGTAGCTTTTGCAGTGCAAAAGCTACTCACATTTTTTCAGCAAAAAATACCAGAATACTGTATATTGAATACGCTAAAACAGTTAACGAAATACCCTTAACAAGCTCGTTAAGCTAACAATGCTTTGAACAACTGGGCCCTGATAACCATTTAACTGATTGATAAATTCCACAAAAATGATTATCATTAACAGGTTTGCTAATAATCGATCATTTGATTTCTGTGTCTTTTACTTTGCCGTTTTTACCCTTAGTATTCAGACACCTCAACTCCTTACTAACTTTATCTAAAATTTGAACAAGTACAATTTACTACCCAATGTTGTATCTAAAAACAGCTGAATGTGTGGCAAACAGTGTAGACCCTGATGAGACACTGCATTTTGTGGGTCAGGCCTGTCTGGCAAAATACCTACAGTAAAGTATAAGATATGGTAAGAGTCATGCTCAGACAGACAGGTAAAGTTATGACAAAATCTTCAGTAATTACTAATTGATTATCGATCACAATGGCAGGACTGATAATCTATTATCTTTTCAGCTCTGATTAGCCAAGATTCCAAAAGGGATCTACTCTAAAAGAAAAGAATTTGCTTCCAGGATTCTGAAATGTGATCTATTCTGAAAGGAAAGAATTTGCTTCCAGGATTCTGAAATGGGATCTACTCTGAAAGGTAAGAATTTGCTCCTAAAGAGATTCTAAGAAGGGATCTACTCTAAAAAGGAAAGGAGAATTTGCTCCCAAAAAGATTATAAAAAGGTATCATACTACTCTAAAAAGAAAGAATTTGCTCCCAGGAAGATTCTGAAAATGAAGTTTTTTAAAAGTAAAACATATTTTAACGAGTAATACTTAACCTATAGATAATGTGCTATTCTATTCTGTTATTCACCCCCTCCACAGAAAAAATTATCTTTCAGTCGTTATAAAGTCTTAATTCAGAAGGTCCCTTTAAACAGTTACCTGTATGACGTAGTTCCTCCCGCTCAAATGATCACGTGTCAGTTTCTTTTATGTGTAAAACAATACACAATTAGGAGAAAAGAGCGAGGGAAGGGAGGTGGGACGATAAATACTTATCTATAGGTTAAGTATTACTCGTTAAAATATGTTTTACTTTTAAAAAACTTCATTTTAACTTCGTAATACATTAACCTATAGATAATGTGCTAGAATTTGTAGAATAGGAGGGAGGATTTCTCCTAATAAGTTAGTCCCAACTTCTGAATTAAGGCTTATTAAAAAGATTTATTTTTTTTATATATATATAATGAGGACATAATTAGTGCTTAAGGCAATAATAAGATCCTTTAACCAAGGATAAAGTAATCCAGGGTTAACATATATATATAATAAAAATATAATTAGTACCTCTCTAGTATAGCATCAGGTCTAGGGGGGCTGTTGACGTTGTCTACACATCCATAACTGATTGCTGTTGGCCCCCCACCACTTTTTGGGCCACTACAATGGGGCCCAAACTTTGGAGATTCTGTGCTTGTTGAGACATGTCTCTGAGATAGAATTTGGCAAAAGTTGATGAACTATTCCAAACCGCTGCTTGAAGTATATCATTGAGAGGAACTTTGTCGAAGAAAGCCCAAGAAGAGGAAAGAGCTCTAACTTCATGAGCTTTGATTTTAAGGAAAGAGATATCTCGTTTAGTGAGTTTCCTATAGGCAAGTTTAACAGTGTAAGATATCCATCTCGAGATAGTATCTTTAGAAATATCCTTATTGCCTTTAATAGGAAGAAAAAGTCTAGTTCTATTTTGGCGATAAGAGCCAGTCATTTTGAGATAGAATTTCAGAGCCCTAACGGGGCAAAGAAGTCTGTCAGTATGTTCCCATTTACATATTCGAGCAAGACTAGGAACAACAATAGGATCTGGTTTAACAGAAGGAAGCTGATTTTTTGCTAAAAAACCAGATTTAAGAATCAAGGAAACTGAACCATCAGATTGATTAAATCTTAAATGTTGTGAATCCATAGCTAGAGCATGTATTTCACTACACCTTTTAGCAGTGGCAAGAGCTAAGAGAAAGGCTGTCTTAATAGTAACGTGAAATTTAGAAGCCTTATCAAGAGGTTCAAAAGGTGGTTTTTGTAGACATACTAAAACCCACGATAAGTCCCATTTAGGTGTAAGAGATCTTTGTACTGGTCGTTGAAGTTCAAAGGATCTGATAAGTTCAGATAAAACTGGATTAGATCCGATTCTATTACCAGTTTTGAATTTTAAAGTGTTAGAGATCATAGATCTATAACCTTTAATAGTACTAATCTGACATTTCTTTTCCGAAAAAAGAAAGATTAAGAAATCGGCTATAACTGTAATAGGGGCCGAGATCGGATTAACCTTTTTTGTATGACACCAATTAGAGAAGATGGTCCATTTTGCATCGTAGACTTTTTGTGTAGATGCTCTTCTTGATCTGGAGACAAAATCTGCAACGTTTTCTGAAAATTTCTTATCTCTGATTGATTGTTTGATAACTCCCAAGCGTGAAGGTCGAGAATTGGGAGGTTTTGATGTACAAATCTTCCTTTGGATTGAGTCAGTAGTCTTGGAATTAGTGGCAGACGAATCGGAGCTGACACTAATAGAAGAAGTTCTGAGAACCACTGTTGTTGTGGCCAGAACGGAGCTATGAGAACTATTCTGCACTGATGTTGTCGGATTTTCTCTAGAACAGCAGGTATCAGAATAAAAGGAGGAAAAGCATATGCATGAAGATGATTCCAGTCCATGGACAGGGCATCTATCGCTAGTGCTTTGTAGTCTTGTACTGGAGAGACATATAATGGGAGTCTGTGGTTGAATCTTGTCGCAAACAGATCCACATTTGGGAAGTTGAGCATCTGGAATACTGAATTCGCAACTGTTTGATCCAGAGCCCATTCTGTCTTGATAGGTTTGTCTAGTCTTGAGAGGCGGTCTGCAAGAATGTTGAATTTGCCTGGGATGTGACATACTCTGATAACTATGTCTTGTTCCAGGCACCAATTGAGTATTTTCCAAACTTCTACGCAAAGATTGGGGGAATGAGTGCCACCCTGTTTGTTGATATATGAGACCACCGTTGTGTTGTCTGTGGATATCATGATGCAAGAATGGTGAATAAATGTTTTGGCTTGTTTCAGTGCTAATCGTATGGCCATCATTTCTAACATATTGATATGGAGCTGGGATTGGTTTTCTGTCCAGCGACCATGAAAGGAC
This sequence comes from Anodontia alba, assembly GCA_964016985.1. NCBI lineage: Eukaryota > Metazoa > Mollusca > Bivalvia > Lucinida > Lucinidae > Anodontia > Anodontia alba. Next base: position 8,313,784 of record OZ024836.1, on the reverse strand, counting down.
AGTGTTGTCGGCTCTAAATGAGCTCCCCATCCGTAATGACTGGCATCCGTATAAAGGAAGAATTTGGGGTCTGGAGGATGGATTGAAGTCCCTGTCTCGAATCGAATGGGGTTTATCCACCATTGTAAGTGAGATCGAATCATGCCGTTTATCGAGATCGGGTGATCGAGAGGAAGAATATGAGGTTTCCAGACTGACAGCAGGCACATCTGAAGAGGACGTAAGTGCAGTCTGCCCAGGAGAACAAGGTCTGCTGCAGCACTGAGTTTGCCCAAAAGAGAAAGGAAAGTTCGTGCCGATACATGTTTTGCTGACATTATTTTCTTGATTGTTAGAATTAGGTTCTGTACACGATCCGCTGGAACCCTGACTAAATTTTGTTGCGTCAGAAATTCCATACCTATGAAGGTGAATTTCTGAGCAGGAAAGAGATCTGTTAAATCTATGGAGACAGCCCAATCGTTGAGTCTCATCGCTTGTCTTACCGATTTGACTGTTTCCATTTTGAATGCTTGTTTCTCTATGTAACGGTTTAATAAAGACAGGTCTAATATTAAACGAAACTTTCCGTTCTTTTTTGGCACAAGGAATATCCGGGAATAAAAGCCGGGAGTTTCCGGATTCTGTACCCTTTCCACTGCCCATTTGTTGAGAAGATTTTCGATCTCTTCTCTGAGAAACGGGGAGGAGGATTGACTCATTCTGATCGGAACAGATGACAAAGGAGGAATTTTGATGAATGGTATCCTGAATCCGTTTCGTACGATAGAGAGGACCCATTTGTTGTCTGTTATTTCCTCCCATTTTTCCGCAAAATGGGCCAATCGTCCTCCCACTGGAATGTCCGCGAGCGGAAGAGCAGGCAGTGGAAAGGGCGGGCCTTCATAATCTTGCGGAGGAAGAGGCAGGTTTAGAGGAGGGGAACTGACGGATGTTACAAGTCCTCTTGATATTATCTTTCTTAATGTGAGAAGATGAGCTTTGAGGAATATTTTTGGACCTATACGACTGCGTAGGTTTAGGTCTGGATGTTGTTTGTTTAGCAGGATATTTAGGTATCTTGAAAGCTCTGCTCTGCGAAGGAGGCTTATAAGAATGAGATTGTGACTGAATGGATGTAGAAGCTAGAAACCTTTGCTGTTGAGCTTCGAAGTTTGATTTAGCTATTTCTTTTATCCTGCCGTCAAATAAGGATTTTGAGTTAATAGGAGCGTTCCTTAACTCGTATGTGGAATTGTCGAGTAGTAGTTTAGACGAAGCTAGGGCTGCGTCCCTCCTAGCTTGGAATAATTCAGTAGTTAAAAGTGTAGCATGTTTAATCGATTTGGCTACGGCCTCCAGAAGTCTGGAAAGGGCCGCAACCGACATCGATTCCTGTTGTAATGAAAGGAAAGCAGCTGAAGAAAATAGATCAGCATAAGAATTAATAGCGACTAGTTTTCTAGCCTTCCTTTCCCATGCTTCTAGATTCTTGAGCGGAATAGAAGCTCTTCCTTTATTAGAAATGTCTAGGAGCGACGCATCCGCTTCTAATTGAGGGATATTATCAGTTGGCAAATATTGGTTTTGGCTCTTGTAGAATTTAGTCGGAGCAAGAGCCGAAACCAAGCTTTGCCGGCAAATCCAATCTCTTGAACATTTGTCCGATTCTAGTCTATTTTGAATATATTTTGTTGTATTTTGTACTAATTTGGATTGTAGGAGAACAAGTAATGGAGTGGAACGAGACTCCATTAATTGTTCGATCCCAGAGAGAGGTTTTAATGGAGCTTGATCCTGCTGAGTTTTGGGGCATAACTCAGGAGGAAGAAGCCGGAAGACCTCGTTAATCGCACGATCAAATGACCAGACTTCGGATTCAGTTTCCGAATCTGACTCCTTATTCTGTTGAGTGAGATTCAGCTGAATCTGATCATAATTAATAGGTTGATTAGTGATTTGACTAAAATTAGTCTCCTCAGGTTGTATTAGAGTTGGCGTTTGAACAACCTGGGGAGATTTATGAGCCCTTGTATATCTACCAATGTCAAGTTGAGATTGGGAGGAATTTGATGAAGAAGAAGGCGTCATCGATCGTCTTCTTCTCTTTTTATGAGAGTGCTTAGATCTCTTTGAATTTTTCTTTCGCCGAGAAGAACTCAAAGAGTCTGATCTGGAAGTAGAGATAGAAGAAGAGGACGATCGATGTCTTCTTCTCTTTTTAGATTTATGCTCTCTTTTTGACTGATCCTTCCTTGAAGGTCTGGAGATAGATAAATCATTTGAATTAGGAGGCTCAATCATTACACTCGGATCTGAGACCTGCGAAAAATCAGGTTCAAGTGGAATAATCTGTCTAGAGGAAGAAGCTGGATTAGGAAATTCTAGTCTATCAGAACGTTCGTAACCAGGTATAAAGACATTGGATAGTCTGTGGACACTACCATGTGAAATATGGCTACTTATGGACGGAGCATAGCTTTGTACAGGCATATTTATAGGAATATAACCAGGCGGAATTTGTGTTTGTAGGTCATACGCGAATGACTGTAAACCAATGCCTGGTTGACTGGAGCCCAGTTGACTGGTGCCTGGTTGACTGGTGACTGGTTGACTGGTGACTGGTTGACTGGTGACTGGTTGACCGGTGACTGGATGAACGGAGATAAGTTGCCCAGTGACTGGATGACTGGTGACTGGTTGACTGGTTGACTGGTGACTGGTTGACTGGTGACTGGTGACTGGTGGGCTTAGTGCCCGGTCAGATTCTAAGTCTGCCAGGCTGCCACCTTGATGGGTCCTGCCCCGAGCAGTAAAGCTATGAGGGGCGGTGCTCCCATCAACTGTCCCGTTGTCAGACATGTCTGACTGGGACTTCTTAGATTTCTTTGATTTCTTCTGTTTTCTCTTCTGCGTCATAACTGATTTTCTAGTAGCATGAAGGCGTCTTCTTTCTGCTAGGTTCCAAACTTTTTCTGTCCAGGAACTACAAATATAACACGGAGAGATACGTGTGCAAGAATTACAAGTTAGACAAGATAAATGTGTATCCCATTTAGCTTTTAAATGGCCACAGTTGCCGCGGGCGAAATGCATCGACTGACGTGGAAACAAAGGAAGAAATTTAACATTGAGAAAACAAGAAATCTAAGATCGATATTTCGAAAAATAAGTACATAGATAGTAGAAGGAGTGAATATAGAACCAGAGAAAGTCAAGGATATAAAAATTTTAACCGTGTAGAATAATTTTAATCCATTTTTTCTAACACAGAAAAATAATCCCTGAACATTCAAAGTCCACAGAAAAGAAACTGACACGTGATCATTTGAGCGGGAGGAACTACGTCATACAGGTAACTGTTTAAAGGGACCTTCTGAATTAAGACTTTATAACGACTGAAAGGTCGTTTTTTCTGTGGAGGGGGTGAATAACAGAATAGAATAGCACATTATCTATAGGTTAATGTATTACGAAGTTAAAAGGGCTCTACTCTAAAAGGAAAGAGTTTGCCCCAAAAAAGATTTTGGAAAGGGGTCTAGTCTGAAAAGAAAGAATTTGCTCCCAATAAGATTCTAAAGAGGGATCTACTCTAGAAGGAGACAATTTGCCCCCAAGAAGGGATCTGCTCTAAAAGGAAAGAATTTGCTCCAAGAAGATTCAGAAGAGGGTACTCTAAAAGGAAAAATTTGCTCCAAGAAGATTCAGAAGAGGGTACTCTAAAAAGAAAGAATTTGCTCCAAGGAGATTCAGAAAAGGCTACTCTAAAAGGAAAGAATTTGCTCCCAGGAAGATTCTGAAAAAAGGATCTACTCTAGCAGAAAAGAGTTTGCTCCTAAGAGGAGCAATTTTTTTCCTTTTAGAGGAGATCCTTTTCAGAAGGGAGGCAAAATAATTTTGATAAGAGTTTCCTCCCATGGTTTCCTCCCATGAAAGTGTACCCACTCACATTTAAACAGCCAAACATTAGAATCAAATAAAATCAAATCTTTATTTGATCTAAAAATCTAAATAATATTGACTGTCACCAAGACATGAACAGTAAATGGACAAACAAAATTGATATCAAATGAGACACTTCACGAGATATACTAGCTTTAGCTATGTACAGATCAGCCGGCATATTCACACAGTCAGATCACCCTCTCTGTTCCCGCTGCCCAGACAGTATAATATCTGTATCTTGCTTAACCCAGGCACTAACAGCTAAGGCCAAATAAAAAAAAAAATGTGTGTTTAGGGTAACATATTAGAAAAAAAATAGGTTGGATAAGTAGATTCTACTTTTTTTTTTTTTTTACATTTTTCATGTAGAATTATACCAAGATTATCAAACATATTTGGACTTCGCTCATACTTCACATAAAACTTTACTAAGTCTGTTTGGCTATTCTTAGATGTTTTTAAAAGTACTGACAGAATGGCAAACAGTGTAGACCCAGATCAAACTGCTCCTAAAGGAGCAGTTTGATCTGGGTCTACACTGTTTGCTCAGACCTACTTGTGCAAATATTTAGCATAAATATTTTATCCCAGCAAAACAGGAAAAAAAAAATGTTAGGTTTCATCAGGAAAATTAGGTAAGGTAGGGTTACCCTAAACACACAATTTTTTTTATTTGGCCTAGGCTTGTTTTTGCAGTTCAACAGATATCTTGTGAAGAAACAACTCAAAAGTATATATAACTGAATTAAATATGTGCTATTGTTATTTATCCATTTACAGAGACTTACCAGCGAATGACAAAGCCCATTATCAGATCAAACAAAGGCAGGATTGAACAGCTGGTGGCAACCTGGCATTAATATCATACAATTATAAAACAGAACATTTTTGTGTAAGTATTTCACCTAATGTATCTGTTAAACAACAGGAATGTATCATACAGGCAAACCATCAAGGCCCAGGCTGACCTGCATTGAAGCATAGCCCAGTCAGATTTTTGACTGTGTTGGGGTTTAATGACATGTCAACCCCTGTGGGTCATTTTGTGTTGTCTCCCAGAGAAAGGGAGAAAAGAGACAGAATAGTAAAGGAGATGAAAGAGAGGGACATGAAAGTGAAGAAACAGAAGAAATAAAAACATTCCCCCTCTACCCTTGCCTGCTACAAGGATAGCAGGCCTTGCCCAACCGAAAGCCAGTATCAGTTGGATGCCCCGGTGACGTAAGATACCCGACACCTTCGCCACACTCAACAACCCCCCAGCTCAGTCAGAGCCCTGGCAGTTCACACAAAATATTTCTTGGATAAGAAGAAACTTCTATCTCCATAACCACTGAGACTGGCTAATCAGAGCTGAAAAGATAATCAATTATCAGTCCTACCAGTGTGACTGATAACTGATTAGTAATCACAGAAGATTTAGTGTTTTACCTGTCTGCTGAATATGACTCTTACCATATGTTATACTTTACTGTATGTACTTGCAGTGATGTTTTTAGGCGTGCGTCCTGCGCCCTATACGCATAATTTCACCAGAGGACGCAAAAAATTGGCCTCCGTGAGTCCACAGGACTCATAAAAAAATCTCGAATGTACATACGTTTTGCATTTAGAAGTCTACTTTCATTTTTGGAAAAAGCGAATGCGCAAGCGGTGTTTCAGTACGGTATTTGGTAAAACCCAGTACTGAAAGGCGTCGTATCTCTATGTACACCAACCGTAGGAAACCTTAGCGGACACTAAAGTATTGGTTTTTAGTCTGTTGAGATCTTTTATCGTAACACCGTTTGACCTTGCAATTTTCAGGAAACCGCGATTGTTTGTTTTTGAAAGCACTCTCCTAAAAAAAAGATTATAAAACTAGACTCCAAACAGCAAACACTGTTCGGCAGGCTAGGTCAGCAAAAGCAGACTGACATGGACAGCCAAGGCCTCCCAGTCTGAGACTGCCGATGATGGCAATCTCGATAACGAAAACTCCCAGTCCCAAACTGAACCCACTTCATAAACCAAACAAACAAACTTAAAACTTATTTTCACAGATCATTTGTTTTACAGTCTAGACAAAAAGTCTATGCTTTTAGTTTGCAAATATTTCTATAATTACATTGTATCACAGTCAGTCTAGTCAAAGCAACACAAAAATGTCTGCTTTTGGTTTACAAATTTTGTATGATTATCACAGTCCAGTCAAAGTAACAGACAAGTCTCTGCTTTATATCACAGTCTAGTCAAAACAGACAAAATGTCTGTCCTTAATCCTGTATCACAGGTATTTGATCATCTATCACTAACACTGAAGTTTTATGAAAATATTTTCACAAATCTGTATGTGTTGTGAAAACATTTTCTTAATGTATTTTTTAACACTTCAGTTTTAATAGAAAGTGGGACTATAGTTTCACATTTCTCGGGAAGTTTTCGGGGAAAGAATTAAAACAACTTGGTCACAACTATTTACTTTTAAATTGCACATCCAATTAAAATATCAAGAAAGTGATTATAAAACACTGATACACAAGTTTAAATTTAAAGTCTAGGCCGCAACAAAATGTTTCACCACCAGTCCAAGGCTGGATGCATAGTTTGAGTTTGGGATGCATGAATTCTGGACCTAGCGAGTCCCAGAACCCATAAAGGCAAAATTGTAAAAAAATCACTGGTACTTGGTCAGAAAGGCCTGAGCAAACAGTGTGGATCCAGATGATACGCCGCAAAATGCAGCATCTCATCGGGGTCTACACTGTTTGCCACTTATCCAGCTAATTTTAGACAGAACATTGGGTAATAAATTGTGCTTGTTCAAATTTTAGATAAAGTATGGTAAGGAGTTGAGAAGGTAAAAACGGTAAAGTAACATGCACAGAAATCAAATCATCAATTATTAGCAAATTTGTTGGGATAATCATTTTTGTGGAATTTATTAATCAATGAATCAATTATCCGATTAATTGTGCCAGCCTTAATAACCATGTCTCTCTGTCCAAACATTCCCGGCAGGCACATGACGTAAATATAACGTCGCCTCAACGTCGATGCAACGTCATGACGTTGCATCGACGTTGAGGCGACGTTATATTTACGTCATGTGCCCGCTGGGTTCATGATAAATACCTGCATCATCGGCAACTTGTGCTTCCAAACGTCGACCAGGACACAACAGGTGGTAACATTTCACAAATCTCGAATCAGCATCATTACTCTGTATTCTACGGTAGGTGAATGCTACAACAGCCACTAGGACCCCAATAGCGACAAGCACCACAATTAGCACCACCCTGAAGAATGAAAATGACTTTCTGAGTTGGAGTTTTATGGCCTAGTCAACACTGTTATGGTTGACTGTGCTATGGAACCTGGCTGAATAAATATGAGCCCTGACATTAAATGAAGGAACCTTAGCAGGCCTGTACACAGTAGGTGCAGTCTGATGGGTGCAAATGCAATCCCCTTTCCAGACAAAATATTCAAAATAATGCAGTTTTTTATTAAAGCTTTACTCTGCACCCTATTTTGACCTCAATTTAATGTTTCCTTATAAAATGCAGCCTCCTTCTCTGAGACCAAATCCTTGGAAAGTCTGTGTATAGACATGCTTAATTATACACGAAATTAGCCCAATGGCTATATCCCGACTGCTGTGGAGCTAAACACACAGACTCAAAATTGTTCAGCCAAATGGGGAAAGTAATTCAAGATCAGTAACTGTCAATGGCACTGGACAGGGGGCATCATGGCAGATGTGACAGAGCTAAATGCACAGACCAAACATTATGGAGACCATCACCAACACCAACGACCATGCCTGAAAGTGATCCCTGTATCACTCCTGCTTGCTAAAGCAGTTGCGACATTAAACCGCCTCATATGTAGAGATTTCTTTATTTCTAAGAGCTACTTCGATCAGATAATGATGTTATGACACAAATTATGCAACCAGCACAGATCTAACTCAGACTGTGCATTTATGCAGTGTGTTCAGGGTCTATATTGGCTGCTAACATAATGTATGAACTTTAAATATTCTATTAAGAAACAGCTTAGATCCTGATCAGACAACAGATGCACAGGCTGATCTTGGTCTGCGCTGCTCACATATCATCATCTTAGCACAAAAAGTCAGTAACTCCTTAAAGCCTTGTCCTGCTGAATAAATTAAGATGCCACACCCTATTCAAATTTTCAGCCAATCAGATTGTTGATATGAATTCATATACTGAATGGCAAACAGTGTAGATCCAGATCAGTTGGCTTCTTCAGAAGCCAACTGATCTGGATCTACACTGTTTGCAAAGGCAGGGTATATCCGGGTTCAGAAGGAAAAGGGTTAAAATATATAAGGAATTGTGGACTTTTTGCGCTACCATGACAATAGGTCATAAGGTCAATTTCTATTCTGAACCAGATCATCCACATCAGAGTCTAGTTGTTCAAAGCATCGTTAGCTTAACAAACTCGTTGGTGGTCAAAATGTTAACTGTTCTAGTAAGTAAAATATCAAATTCACAGGTATTTGTACTGAAAAATTGTGAGTAGCTTTTGCAAATGCAAAAGCTACTCACATTTTTTTCAGCAAAAATTTTAGCGTATATGCCATACTTAATGATCAAAGTTTTAATGATAAGTTAACTAACAACATCGTTAGTTTTGACCGAATGGGCCCAGGAATTTTGCCATCCACTGACTAAGTCTAAAGTATCGAATGACTGTTAGCAAAAAGCAAGTGTGCTAATCAGACAGCTCTGATGCATGTGCACAATTCAGGCCTCCTAAGGACAATTAAGGTACGAGGGGTGATCGAAAAGAATGTGGTCCGCCTCGTTATTTTGAAAACTATTTCACATAAGATAACAAAAATTTGCATAGATGAGCATTAATTACCTGTAAACTGACTCAAGCTTTCAAAGGACGTCATATTGAAGTAAGTAAAGTATGACATCATTTTAATGACGTCACATACTACGTTAGTGGTGCACAATGTCGGAAGACGTTTTATTTGAGCAGAGAGTAATCATAAAGTTTTATGTTAAACTCGGAAAGTCTTTATCAGAAATTAAAGCATTTTTAGAGAAAATTAATGGGGATTCTGCACTCAAGATATCTGGTATTTGTAAATGGATCAAACGATTGAGAGAAGGGTGCAATACTGTTAAAGATGACCCTAAATCTGCCCGTCCATCAACATCAGTAACACACAAAATCATCGCGAATGTACAGCAGCATGAAAAGTAAGATCGCTGAGTTACTGTCAGGGAAATAGCTGAAACATTTGGCATTTCATATGGAAGTGCCCAGGAGATTTTAACTGACAAACTTGGAATGTCGGGTTTTTGCTCAAGATGGGTACCTCAGCCACTGACGCCCAAGCAAATGGGGGTTCGGGTTGAAATCTGTTCAGCATTTTTAGAACGCATCAGGGCAGAGGGGTCAAACTTTACTGATCGCATTGTAACATGCGATGAAACATGGGTACATTTTTACGAGCCTCAGTCTAAACAACAAAACAGTGTATGGAAACATCCAAAATCACCATCCCCTGTCAAACATTCTGTTGGTAAAGTTATGTGCATCGTGTTTTTCTCTCTCAAGTTTTCTTCTAAATCATGTTGTACCTATACATACTACAGTCAATGCTGAATATTATGCCCTCATTATTCAAATAAATTTAATAAAGGCCATACAAAAAACAAACAGCCAGGGCCCAGTTGTTCAAAGCTAACGATGTCGTTAGTTAACAATTTGTTAAAATTTACATCGAGTGATACGCAAATATGCTGAAATTTTTTGCTGAAAAAATGTGAGTAGCTTTTGCAGTGCAAAAGCTACTCACATTTTTTCAGCAAAAAATATCAGAATATTGTGTATTGAATCTGCTAGAACAGTTAATGAAATGACCCTTAACGAGCTCGTTAAGCTAACGACGCTTTGAACAACTGGGCCCAGATCTTCTACAGAGAGGCGTCATTTTACGCCCAGATAACGCCCCAGCTCACAAAGCCAAACTTGTACAGAAAATTTTGCATAAACTAAACATAGAAACACAGGGCCACCCTCCCTTATAGTCCAGACCTGGCCGCTTGTGACTTCTGGCTATTTCCTGTTTTGAAAGATTCTCTACGAGGCACATGCTACGAGAACAGAGAGGAGCTAACCAAAGCTATGACTGGGTCGTTGAGAGTAATGTCACGTGACGGGCTCGATCACGTGTTTCGCGCATGGGAATCAAGAATGAATAAGTGCATAGAATACAAAGGAGGTTACTTTGAAGAACAGTAAACATTCTAAGTTGGTTTTATAACAATACTCCGATACAGGCACTGGTCCACATTCTTTCTGATCACCTCTCGTATTTATAAAGGTTCTCTTTATCAAGAACAAAGGTTTTTGACAGGATTTTCAACAAAATGAAAGACTAAATACATGTACAATATTTTTACACAAACACACTCCTACCAAGCTTTGTTTTCATGCTATTACTCAAGGTAGCTAAATACCTTCCTGGTCTTTCTCAAAACCTGATTAATTTATAATACCTTTAACTAGAAAAAGTGATCAGAAAACCCCAAACAAACTAAAACACAATGGAAATGGTTTAAAAATGCTTTTTACTGCATTCAAAATCAATTCTTTTCATTTATTTCTGAACAATTTTCAGCAAAATCTGCCAAAAGAAAAAAATACTGTAAGGGATTTTTTTTTTTATATGAAAATACAGACCTTTAAAGATGTGTTGTTGTTTTTTTTGTTTGTTTGTTTGTTTGTTTTGTTTTTCATTGTTGTTGTTGTTCTTTTTTTTGTTTTGTTTTATTTTTTTAAAGGTTATGCCCAGGTTGGAAGCAACAAAAAAACAACAAAAAAACAAAAAAACAAACAAACAGGATTTTACATGTTTTAGAGGTTTTGCAAGAAGGCTGAAGTTTTACAGGTTTTTTTTTCTTAAGATTTTGTAAGGAGGCCTGACAGTCTGATCTGGCCTTTGCTTTCTGCATGTGCCCTGAAGGCACATTTTGGTTTGATGATGTACTTAAGCAGTCTCATCATTGCCTTTTGATTGATTGTATTGGGGTTTAACGACACGTCAACCCTTGAGGGTCATTTTGTGTCGTCTCCCAGAGAAAGGGAGAAAAGAGATAGAAGAGAGAGTAGAGGAGATGAAAGAGAGGGACAGGGAAGAAAGAGGAACAGGAATGAAAGTGAAGAAACAGAAGAAATAAAAACATTCCCCCTCTACCCTTACCCACTACAAGGATAGCAGGCCTTGCCCAACTGTAAGCCAATATCAGTTGGACGCCCCAGTGATGTAAGATACACAGCACCTTCGCACCACCCGACCACCCCCATCATTGCCTTTGCATTGCACTGATACCACCTAATGTATCTAATGATTCTGTACATTGAGAACCATCACGAAAACACGCCTCTATAATTTTGACCCCCTTAAACCCCACTTTTATATTGTAAAACTGGGGTTTACTGGGGTAAACATTATTTTTCTTATTTCTGCTCAAAAACATAGATTGTGGGAACTTGTTAGAACTGCCTCAGTGAGGCAGTTCTAACCAGTACCCACAATCTATGTTTTGAGCAGAAGTATAAAAAATATCAGCATTTTTATCTGAAAATCTATGTTTTGAGCAGAAGTATAAAAAATATCAGAATTTTTATCTGAAAACTTTCAGTTTTTGGTGGTGAAATTTTCAATGTATTTGAATAGGCGTGAGGATAATTTTGGGATATTTTTTTCTTATTTGCCTATTTCTCTGCATTTTTGTCCCCACTCCCAGATCCCCGACACCCCACTCCCACACACATACACACCCCCATCAAAATAAAAAAAAATATATTGTGGGTACACATTAACTCTATTATACATAACTGCTGGAACATTCTAAAACCCCAACTCTATCCCATAGGGTGAATGGATATGCCTCATTATTTTGCTGCTATTTTTTCAAAGGGACACAACTTTTGTTACTTTCCAATTGCTTTACTGCACATTTCATCCCTTCTGGAAAGAGGTCTACTCTAAAAGTAAAGAATTTGCTCCCAAGGTATTTGCTCCAAAGGTGAGCACAGGCCTCCTAGTGGCCCACTTTGAAAATATAGGTTTTTATATAGGTTCTTCTTACTCAAAATATAGGTTATTTACAGGTTTTTCATTACAAAATATAGATTAAAAAAAGGTTCTTCCAAACTCACATAAAGATTTAAAACTGAAGACAAATATCGGATGAATTTTTGTGACACAATTACTCAGATAAAGTTGATCTGAATTTTACAAAGTCCGAGTGAGCAAATGGAGCGAGGAAAAAAATTACAATTTCTTGACAGTTTTCATCATATTTTTGGGACTAAAAAGTAAAAGTAGTAGGGCATTTTGAAGAAAAGATAGAGTTGAGTTGGGAGAAGGTTCAAAAAGTGAAAAATATAGGTTTTTTCATGAAAATACAGGCTTTTTATAGGTTTTATGAACAAAATAAAGGTTTTATAGGTTTGACACAAAATTATAGGTTATTATAGGTTTTATAGGTTTCGCTAGGAGGCCTGTGAGCAATTTTTTCCCTTTTCAATGGAGTTGTTAAGGAGGCATTTTTGGTGATAATTCTGGGATAATTTTTCTTATTTCTCCACAAAAACATATGTTGTGGGTACTCATAAGAAGTGCATCCCCGAGGTACGTCTAATGAGTACCCAGAACACCTGTTTTTATGCAGAACTAAAGAAATTTATCATCAAATACTCCTCCTTAACAATTCCTCTGCTTTTAGAGTAGACCCCTTTTCTGAAGTAATACACCACAACCTCTTTATAACACTATTGTTGGGGTCCATAGCAAAAACGGTGTTAGTTAAACAACCGTGTTATATCCAAACAAAAATGTACAGATTATATTGAAAAATGACCATTCATGGTCATTTTTCAATATAATCTATAAATTTTTGGAATCCATCTCTGAACCATGTTATATCCAAAACTGTGTTATAACGAACCGTGTTATAAAGAGGTTGTAGTGTACAAAATAATAATTTTTCAGGGTGAAGGAGTGAAGGGTGGGGTTGGGTGGATCACCCAACCCCGCCCTGCACCCCCTCACCCCCTGAAAGTGTATTCACACCCCTTTAATAATACTCACACAACAGCAACAGAAACACTATCCTCCTTTTTCTCCTTCCCCTTGCCCTTGCTGTCTGACTGTGTGCCTGTTGAATTGATTTTATATGGTTTGCTATCAGCTGGAACTATCACTTCAATAGATGTTTTATCTCCCGCTGGTTGTGCTGCAATGAGGAATACAACTGACTCTCATTACCTCATTGACCTCATTTCAAACTCCAAGAGACCAGATTTTTATATTTGAGACAACAGTAGTTTGAAATAAAAAGTGTTGAAATGTAAAGAACATACAGCGAACTGAACCAATATTATCCTTTATTTAGTTGACTTAAAGGCTCCATATTCCTCAAAAATAGACATTTTTTATATGAAAAGTTTTCATAAATTTCGATCTTAAAATGTGGCACCTGACAGCCTATAAAATTTCAGTTAGTCTCTCATTCTTGAACTGAATCAAAACTGAAATGTTGTTTTATTGTATCCCTAAATTAACCCTTTGTATGCTGAATAGACTCTCCCACACTATATATTGGAAGAGTCCAATTTCAATTTTAGGTACGCCCATCTATGAGTTTTACATATTTCTAGGGAAAAATGGCTAAACTATTTGCAAACAGTGGAGACCCTGATCAGACGTGGCGTCTGATCTGGGTCTGCACTGTTTGCCAATTACCCTTTTACAGGTCTCCCAACTATAATGGGTTAATGTTGGCAACATTAATTCAGGATATGATAAAAATTCATTTTAGTTTTGATCCACTTCAAAAACAAGAGACTAACTGAAATTTTACAGGCTGTCCCATGCCACAGTGTATCAGTGTGGGGAATCCTTGTGACCAAATGACTAAGTGCACAGAGTTTGTTACTACTTTTAGCTCCGCATCAGGTAGGATTTTTTAGAATATCTGGATTTATACCTCATGGAATTTGTTCAAATAAAGCGCAGAGTACTCGGAAAATCAAGCTCTTTCTGGTGGTGTAAGCGCTATTCTGCAATTTGGTCTGATTCTTGAGAATATTCGGAGAATGTTTTTTGTCAAAATTCATGTACATTGTCCCGGTAGCCCAGATTGACAGCAAAGTGTATATCAAAGTGTGATTGAAAGCAGTGTATTGTTTGTTTGTGTTGAGGTTTTAAGGCCCAGTCAACCCAATGGGGTCATGTCGAGTGCGGTCAGTTTACCTTACCACACGTTTACTGGGCAGGCTTAGTCCTCTAAGCGGTTAACCAGTATTGTGCACATTCTTTTGCCAGAAACTGACAACTGCCCTTCTTGAATCAGCGGAATGGAGAGAATGACCGTAGAAAATATTTCATGATCAATCTCCACAAAAGAATGTTGCCGACCTCGGCGGTGGTTGAACCCGCTACCTTCTGGTCTCCAGTCGGACGGCGCATCCAACTGAGCCACCGAGGCCGGCTAAAGGCAGTGTATATCCAGGTTCAGCAGGACAAGGGTTAAACAAGCAGCTGTCATACGCAACCACTCTTTGGTCTTCCCTTAGGTGCTAGCTTAACACAGAATAGACTGTACAATTTTGCTTGTGATAAAAAAGTATAAATGCAAGCATTATGGTTCTTGCGCTTTGCAATGGTTCTTGCGCTTTGCACGTCATCTAATGTTGATTGATATTCATATAAAGTTGTGTGAAGATATCTTGAATGGTTTTCAAGTTGCAGAGTGGACACATTTTTATGATGGACAAGGGAAATAATACAAAAAGTATAAATGCAAGAGTTATGGTTCTTACACTCTGCATGTCATCTAGTGTTGATTGATATTTACATGAAGTTTCTTGAAGATATCTTAAACAGGTTTCAAGTTACAGAGCGGACACGATTTTGTGATGGACAGAGTTCCATGGGAAATAACTAAAAAAAGATAAATGCAAGAGTTATGGTTTTTGCGCTCTGCCCATTGTCTAATGTTGATTGATATTCATATGAAGTTTCGTGAAGATAGCTTGAACTGCTTTTCAAGTTTTAGAGCGGACACGATTTTGTGACAGACAGACACCTGGGGGAAAAACAATATGTCTCCCTACCCTAAAGTGGGGAGACACAATAACAACCACATTAGCTTTCTTTAGTCTTGTTTTAGTATACAGTCAAACCTGTCTTAAGCAGCCACCCAAGGGAAGCTTAAAATGTGGCTGCTGAAGGCAGGTGGCTGCTTAATACAGTTCAAATATATAAGTCTATGAATTTCCGGGCAACTTTCCTCTGGCTGCTTAATACAGGTTGGCTGCTTAATAGAGGTGACCACTAACACAGGTTTGACTGTATAATATAACCTTAACACTTAGCACTCTGTGTAAAATTTTCAGCAGACAGCATACTGAAATATTTTCAGCAGATGACATATTGAAATATTTTTCTTATTTTATCGTAGAAAACATGCAAATTGTCTCCAATGGAAAAATAAGAAAAATATTTATGTGTCGTCCACTGAGAATTTTACCCAGAGTCCTTTGTGTTAAATACCTGTTGATGCGACCTCTTCTTTTCTTGCTAGATCTCTGGAAGTAAAAATCAACATTTAAGAAGAGAAGATACACTTTCAAGGGAAATAATTCTTATTGCTCCTTTTTAATAAAACGAGTTTAACCCTTGTCATGCTGAATAAATTAATATGCCCGCCCACTTCTAATTTTCAACCAGCCACATTCCTTGATCCACATTGTTGACATAAATTCATATTCTGCATGGCAGACAGTGCAGACCCAGATCAGTTGGCTTCTTCAGAAGCCAACTGATCTGGATCTACACTGTTTGCAAAGACAGGGTATATCCCGATTCAGCTGGATTAACCCAGAGACTGGTAAAGGCGAAGCCACATCAAAGAGTATGTTTATTGGATAGTAAACCCCAGAGACCTAGGTATTACCCATTGAATAAAATAAACAACCAAATCAAAACAGCAGAAGTCAACATTCTGATTTTTTGTGTTGGTTTTTACAGATTGTATCTAACCCATTTTAGTCTGGAAACCCCTAGAAGGGCAACTGGTAGATAGTGCAGACCCAGATTGAACTGAGCTATCTGGGCATCCCTTTTTGGGATTTTTTGTTCTTTTTTTTTTTAAGCAGATGACACATTTTACATCAGTCAAATGATCAGTGAATGGCAACCTGCAGAATAAAAACCCGGTCTGACTGATTCATTTCAAACAAACAATAAAAACTTGTATCAGTCACTAGAAGGGAACTATTTCTCTGCCTAACTATATTAACCACGCGGGAAAATGTACCTTTGAACATGTGCACCCAGCAAAGGTTCAGATCAGCCTGTGCATTTGTGCAGTCTGATCAGAATCTTCACGGAATGCATTTTGGATAGCAAAGAATACAAAGTTTCTTCATGAGGACAACAAAGATTCTGATCATTTGAGCTGCAACCTAGGAAAATGTACCTTCTCACATGTGAGCTCAGGGATAGGAAAATGTACCTTCTCACATGTGAGCTCAGGGATAGGAAAATGTACCTTCTCACATGTGAGCTCAGGGATAGGAAACTGTATCTTCTCACATGTGAGCTCAGGGATAGGAAAATGTACCTTCTCACAGTGAGCTCAGTGAAGACTCAAACCAGCCAGTGCATAGGAACATGTACCTTTTCACATGTGAGCTCAGTATAGACTCAAACCAGCCTGCACATGTGCAGGCTGGTTTGAGTGTTCGCTCTTACATGTGAGAAGGTACATTTTCCTAGGCTGCAGCTCAAATGTACATTATCAGGCTTACCCAAGAAGAGCAGTTTCATTCCAAGTGCAAGGCCCACAACCAGTCTTCAATTTATATGTATTCTTAGGACATGGAATACATGCTGAAATAAAGAAGATATTTTCCCTTTTATCATTTTACATGTACTTAAAATCATTTAAATAATTCTTTAGAGCTGAAAAGATAATCCATTATCAGTACTGCTATTGTGATTGATAATCGATTAGTAATAATAGAAGATTTGGTTATAATTTTACCTGTCTGTCTGAGCCGGACTCTCACCATATGTTATACTTAACAGTACATATTTGGCCAGACAGGCCTGAGCAAACAGTGTAGACCCAGATGAAAAAGTGGCCTCATCAGGATATTCACTGTTTGCCACTCATTCAGCTATTTTTACACAACATAGGGTAGTAATTGTACTTGTTCAATTTTTAGATAAAGTATGGTAAGGATTGAGGTGTCTGCATACTAATGGTAAATACTGTAAAGTAACATACTAATGGTAAATACTGTAAAGTAACAGACACAAAAATCAAATGATCAATTATTAGCAAATCTGTAGTGATAATTATTTTTGTGGAATTTATCGATCAATTAATCGATCATCTGATTAATTGTGCCAGCCTTATAATTCATCAATCATATCATAGCTCTCAACAAGAGGGTATCAGGTAAATATTTTTTTTTTTATTTCTTGATAAAAACATGTTGAGGGTACTCCCAAGTAGCCTCTCAGCGAGACCCTTCTAATGAGGACCCACAACTTATCCTTTTAACCCTTGTCCTGCTGAACCGGATATACCCTACCTTTGCAAACAGTGTAGATCCAGATCAGTTGGCTTCTGAAGAAGCCAACTGATCTGGATCTGCACTGTTTCACATTAAGTATGTATATTTATAGCAACAATCCTGATCAAGTAATCTGATTGGCTGTAAATTGGAAGTGGGCATGGCATCTTAATTTATTCAGCAGGACAAGGGTTAAGGTTGTAAGAAAAATGAAGTTTTTTAAAAGTAAAACATATTTTAACGAGTAATACTTAACCTATAGATAATGTGCTATTCTCTTCTGTTTTCACACCTTCCACAGAAAAACGACCTTTCAGTCGTTAATTAAAGTCTTAAACCAGAAGGTCCCTTAGGCAGTCACTAATAATGCGACACAATGACCGGACACTAGTACTCGTAATTGATGGAGTAACTAATAATCCGTCACAATGACTGGACACTAGTACCCGTGATAAATGCCCGGTGATTTTATCATGCCTGGATGACCGGTGACTGGATGACTGGTGACCGGTAAGAAATGCCCGGTGATTTTATCCATGCCTGGATGCCCGGTGACTGGTGACTGGTGAAGCTGACAATGAATGACTGGTGACTGGTGACCGGTGACTGGTGACTGGTGGACTTAGACTTATTTTGGATACTAAAGCATCCATAAGAAGCCACCTTGATGGGTCTTACCCCGGCAGTATAGCCATATGGGGTGGGGCTCCCATCAGTAAAGAACTGTCATATAACCCATAAGGGTTGACGTTCTTTACTAATCAGCTTCTCCACCATAGAAATCTTGGCCAACTCGCAAGATATCCAGTAACAGTCCAGATATAGCGTGTCGCATCGCTGAATAATCTGGAACAAAAAGAAACAAATTAAAATTTTTGATATAAGAAAAACACGACTTCCGAACCGACCGCACACGAGCGTTGTGCCTATTATAGCGAGAGTCGCGAAAACGCATGTCGAAATAGCCAGTAAACAAGAGGCCCACTGGCCACAACTCGCTCACCTGAGTGAAACCGCCACTGCAGATATGCAGATGGCATGCAACATTTTTCCAATACTCTTATGACAAGGCAATGGCTTAAACAGTTTTTGAAATATCTTGCTTACAAGGTTAAAATGCTGAAATTTTCTAAACGTTACAAGTAAAATAAGTCACCCCCAATGCCTCCTACCAACTTTTGAGTCAACTGGCATTTCGGTGCAGTAGAAGAAGCAAAAAATAGATTTTCAAGATGACTGCCATCTTGGATTTCCGAACAGAATGATTATAGCTATTTTCTGATCTACAAGTCACCCTGATGCTTCCTACTAAGTTTCAAGTCAATTGACTTTTAGTTTTAAGAGAAGAAGCGAAAAATAGATTTTCAAGATGGCTGTCATGGAGGCCATCTTGGATTTCTAATTGGCACGATTTGAGCTATTTTTTATGTACAAGTCATCCCGATGCTTCCTAGCAAGTTTGGAGTCACTTGGCCTTTCGGTTCAGTAGAAGAAGCGAAAAATAGCTTTTCAAGATGGCTGCCATGGTGGCCATCTTGGATTTCTAATCAGCACAATTTTAGCTATTTTTGATTTATAAGTCACCCCAATGCTTCCTAACCAGTTTGGAGTCAACTGGCTTTTGGGTTTCGGAGTAGAAGCGAAAAATAGATTTTCAAGATGGCTGCCATGGTGGCCATCTTGGAATTTGGACCGACACGATTTTAGCTATATTTGATCTACAAGTCACCCTGATGCTTCCTAGCAAGTTTGGAGTCAATTGGCCTTTCGGTTCAGGAGAAGAAGCGAAAAAGATTTTCAAGATGGCGGCCATGGCGGCCATCTTGGATTTCCGATCGGAACGATTTTCGCTATTTTTTTTATCTACATTTCACCCTGATGCTTCCTACCAAGTATCGAGTCAATTGGCCCTGGGGTGTAGGAAGAGTAGGCCTTTAAAGCAATTGTTCACGCCGCATGACCCATGATGGACTACGGACATTGACTGACCACAATAGCTCACCATGCGCACTTCATGCTCAGGTGAGCTAAAAATCTGAGCAAATTTGGCTCAGTGGCTTCAGAGAAGTCGTCAAATTCTCAACAATTTTCCCATATAAATGTTATGGGGCTCACACAAATGCATGGGGAAGCAAACTTGACCTTGCCGTAAAAAGGTCAAATGTCAACGTACGATAATCTTTTCAGCAATTTTGGTAGATCTCCTGTCCCTGATGATTTGTGCACAGATTTAGCCCCAAGGCATCCTCAGTTCTGAAGAAGAAGATTTTTAAAGGGTCTAACCATATATGGGCATGGTGGCCATCTTGGTCGACCTACCGCGACCATTTTAGCAATCTTTCGTTCCCCTGACTTAAGAAGGCACAATATGAAATGTGAGCAAATTTGGCTCAGTGGCTTCAGAGAAGAAGAAATTTAAAATTCTCAACAATTTTCCTATTCAAATGTATGGGGCTCATACAAATGCATAGGGAAGCAAACTTGATCCTGCCGTAAAAAGGTCAAATGTCAACATACGACAATTCTTTTGGCAACTTTGGTAGACCTCTCCTTCCCGATGATTTGTGCAAAGATTCAGCCCCAAGGCATTCTCGGATCTGGAGAAGAAGATTTTTAAAGGTTTTTACCATATATGGGCATGGCGGCCATCTTGGTCAACGGACCGCGACAATTTTAGCAATCTTTTGTTTCCCCACACTAAGGTGGCTCCATATGAAATTTGAACAAAATTAGCTCGGAGGCTTCAGAGGATAAGTCGTTTGAAACTCTTAACAATTTTCCCATTCAAATGTATAGAGCTCATACAAATGCATAGGGAAGCGAACTTGACCTTGCCGTAAAAAGGTCAAACGTCAACGTACGACAATTCTTTTAGCACCTTTGGTTGACCTCTCGTCCCCGATGATTCATGCAAAGATTCAGCCCCAAGGCATCCTCGGTTATGGAGAAGAAGATTTTTAAAGGTTTTTACCATATATGGACATGGCGGCCATCTTGGTCAACGGACCATGACAATTTTAGCAATCTTTCGTTCTCCCACCCTAAGGTGGCTCCATATGAAATTTGAACAAAATTAGCTCAGAGGCTTCAGAGGAGAAGTCGTTTGAAACTCTTAACAATTTTCCCATTCAAATGTATAGAGCTCATACAAATGCATAGGGAAGCGAACTTGACCTTGCCGTAAAAAGGTCAAACATCAACGTACGACAATTCTTTTAGCAATTTTGGTTGACCTCTTGTCCCCGATGATTCGTGCAAAGATTCAGCCCCAAGGCATCCTCGGTTATGGAGAAGAAGATTTTTAAAGGTTTTTACCATATATGGGCATGGCGGCCATCTTGGTCAACGGACCGCGACAATTTTAGCAATCTTTTGTTTCCCCACCATAAGGTGGCTCCATATGAAATTTGAACAAAATTAGCTCAGAGGCTTCTGAGGAGAAGTCGTTTGAAACTCTTAACAATTTTCCCATTCAAATGTATAGAGCTCATATAAATGCATAGGGAAGCGAACTTGACCTTGCCGTAAAAAGGTCAAACGTCAACGTACGACAATTCTTTTAGCAACTTTGGTTGACCTCTCGTCCCCGATGATTCATGCAAAGATTCAGCCCCAAGGCATCCTCGGTTATGGAGAAGAAGATTTTTAAAGGTTTTTACCATATATGGGCATGGCGGCCATCTTAGTCGACGGACCGCGACCATTTTAGCAATCTTTCGTTCCCC
Source organism: Anodontia alba (assembly GCA_964016985.1). Classification (NCBI taxonomy): domain Eukaryota; kingdom Metazoa; phylum Mollusca; class Bivalvia; order Lucinida; family Lucinidae; genus Anodontia; species Anodontia alba. Next base: position 8,292,503 of record OZ024836.1, on the reverse strand, counting down.
CACCCTAAGGAGGCTCCATATGAAATTTGAGCAAAATTGGCTCAGGGGCTTCAGAGGAGAAGTCGTTTGAAAATGTTAACGGACGGACGGACGGACGGATGGACGCACGGACGGACGGACGGACGGACGGACAACGGACGAAAAGTGATCACAATAGCTCATCCTGAGCAGAGCTCAGGTGAGCTAATAAATGCAAAATCGACAATCGAAAATTTTAAATAATAACATGGTTAGTGAAAGGAGTGATAAAGAAACAAAAGAAACACAAGGATACAGAAATTTATCCGTGAGGAATAGAAATAATCCAAATTTCTTTCACAGGTAAAAATCCTTGTTGAATTTCTTTGTCCACAGAAAAGAAACTGACACGTGATCAATTGAGCGGGAGGAGTTACGTCACACAGGTAACTGCCTATGGGACCTTCTGGTTTAAGACTTTAATTAACAACTGAAAGGTCGTTTTTCTGTGGAAGGTGTGAAAACAGAAGAGAATAGCACATTATCTATAGGTTAATGTATTATGAAGTTAAAATAACAGTACAGTTAGTCAAAACAAATGCCTTATCTGGAGCAAAGTATATTTATATGTCTATCATATACAAAATAATGTACATATATGCATATGCTTATGAACAGGTATCTTTCGAGGAAATCAAAATACAGTTAATTAATCAAAATACATGTATCAGCCATAAAAAATTAAAGTTACCTAGTTATAAAAGGAAACCAGAAACACATATATATATATAAGCCATGCCACCTGATAAGGGCCCTAAGGGGTCTTTGGGGCAAGCGAGGAGAGGGCAGACCCAATCTAACTGTGTATCTATGCAGTCGATCAGGGCCATTTGTAGGCTTACAGAATGCAGTGGATCCTGTAGAAGATACTGCTGGATGATTTGTTTCATTTGGAGTTTAACGGCCCACTCAACACTATTAAGGTCATGTCAAGCCGGTCCATTTACCTAATTTACTAATCACACTATTCCAGGGCCAGCTTAGTCCCCTAATTAAAGCAGTTAACCTGTACTTGTGCACAATTTTTTGCTAGAAACTGACATCTGCCATTTGTGAATCAGCAGAAGGGAAAGAACGACTGTAGAAACGACTGTAGAAAATATATATTTAAGGATCATTCTCCACGAAACATAGCTACAGATAAGAGGGGGTATTCACATAATGTTTTTCTTATTTCTCCACGAAAACATATGTTGTGGGTACTCATTAGAAGCGCCTCAGCGAGGCGCTTCTAATGAGTACCCACAACATATGTTTTCATGGAGAAATAAGAAAGATATCAGCATTTTTCAGATGAAAAAAGCGCCCTGTCTGTTGCTATGACAAAAGAATGTTGGCAGATGTGGTGGGGAGCGAATCTGCTGCAAGATCAGGATCTTTACTGTTCGTATAACCTTGAAAAACCTTTTCTCATAGCATGGCTCATATATCCATTACGAAAACAAGCCTATTCAAATATATTGGAAAATTTACCAGCAAAATATGAAAAATTTCAGATAAAAAAAACCTAATATTTTTCTTATGTCTGCTCAAAAACATAGATTGTGGGTACTCGTTAGAACGGCCTCGCCGAGGCGGTTCTAACGAGTACCCACAACCTATGTTTTGAGCAGAAATATGAAAAATAATGTATACCCCTGTAAACCCCAGTTTTACTATATAAAAGTGGGGTTTAAGGGGGTCAACATTATATAGGCATGTTTTCGTGATGATTTGGTCTAACCATGAAAATATGTGATGCATGCCTAGAAGAAGAGACTGCACACTACAGAGGTGCAAGCCTACAGCTGAAAAGTACAGCAGCACTGGTAAACCTTGTGTTATTGTTTGTGTTGATGTTTTACGGCCCAGTCAACCCAATGGGGTCATGTCGAGCGTGGTCAGTTTACCTAACCACACATTTACTGGGCAGGCTTAGTCCTCTAAGCGGTTAATCAGTATTGTGCACATTCTTTCTCCAGAAACTGACAACTGCCCTTCTTGAATCAGGGGAAGGGAGAGAATTGCCATAGAAAATACTTCACGATCAATCTCCACGAAAGAAAGTTGCCGACCTAGGCAAACCTTGTGTTAAAAAAATGTATTGATGATGATTATTTCTACAATATGTAACCCTTAATATGCCATGAAAACCTGCATCTGAAAATGTTGTCTGTTTATGTCGTCTGCTGAATATTCTTGCAAACTTTTCAAACATACAGGCAAACAGTGTGGACCCTGATCAGACTGCTCCTAGAGGAGCAGTCTGATCTGGGTCCACACTGTTTGCAAAAATGACTTTTAAAATCACAAGCAGATGACAAGCAGAGGACCTTGTGAGCTGAAGTCGAGAGCGCTAACCACTCTTCCACCAGGACACTTCAAGAGAATGTGATACATTAGACTATCATCCATTTGTCTGGAATGTAACCCCTCAGTGAAGCAGCACTATAAATATTAACTCTTAAACTGCCAATCACAACAATTGTCATCTGCTTTGTCATCTGCTTGTGATTTTAAAAGTCATTTTTGCAAACAGTATCGACACAATTTTAGCTTGTTTTGATCCAGAAGTCGTCTTGTTGCTAAAGAGCAAGTTTCTGCTCAAAGCGATCTAAGGTTTGAGAAGAGATGTAGAAAATTGATTTTCAAGATGGCGGCTGTGGTGGCCATCTTGGATTTTGTATCGGCTCATTTAGCTATTTTGTGTCTCATAAGCGCCCTAATGCTCATCATCAAGTCTCGATTCAACTGGATTATAGAGATGTCCAAAATATGAATTTTCAACATTTTTCCCATATAAATGTATAAAGCCCATACAAATGCATGGGAAGCAAATTTGGCCTTGCCGCAAAAACATGTCAAATGTCAACGTAGGACCATCATTTTAGCAATTTTGGTAGATCTCCTGTCCCCCGGGGTTTGTGCAAAGATCCATCTTGGTCAATGGACAGCGACAATTTTAGCAATCTTTCGTTCCCCCAACCTAAGGAGGCTCCACGTGAAATTTAAGCAACACTGACCCAGAGGCTTCAGAGGAGAAGTCGTTTGAAATTCTCAACATTTTTCCCATACAAATGTATGGTCCCCACACAAACCCATAGGGAAGCAAACTTGACCTCGCCATAAAAAGGTCAAACGTCAATGTACGACCATCATTTTAGCAACTTTGGTAGACCTCCCCTCCCTGATGATTTGTGCAAAGATTCAGCCCAAGGCATCCTCTGTTCTGGTAAGAAGACTTTTAAAGATTTTTACCATATATGGGCAATGCGACCATTTTGGTCAATGGACTGAAACTATTTTAGCAATCTTCTGTGCCTCCAACCTAAGGAGGCTCCACATGGAATTTGAGCAACATTGGCCTAGAGGCTTCAGAGGAGGTCATTTGAAATTCTCAACATTTTTCCCATACAAATGGTGCCCATATAAATGGATAAGGAAGCAAACCTGACCTCGCCGTAAAAAGGTCAAACGTCAATGTACAACAATTATTTTAGCAACTTTCCCACGATTTGTGCAAAGATACAGCTCCAAGGCATCCTTGGTTCTGGAGAAGAAGATTTTTAAAGGTTTTTACCATATGTGGGCATGGCGGCCATCTTGGTCAACGGACCGCGACCTTTTTACCAGTTTTTCGTTCCCCAATCTATGGAGGCTCCATATGAAATGTGAGCAAAATTGGCTCAGCAGCTTCAGAGGAGAAGTCGTTTGAAAATATTAACGGACAAACGGATGCACAAATGCACGAGGGACGAAAAGTGATCACAATAGCTGATCCTGACATAGCTCAGGTGAGCTAAAAAAATGGCAGAAAATCTATCAAATGTGTCACCCCTTTCCGAAAGGGCTTGGGGTAAAGCAAACATGAAGTCACCAAAGTTGTCTCCCTTATAAAACATCGTAACAAGATAATGCCCTGCCATTATCGAGTTGCAAGCAGATAACTTTGTCAAAACTTGAAGAACTTTGGCCATTAGCAATCCTAAAGCAGATCTCCATGTTATCAATGCATATACAAAGTTTGCTGAAAATCTACTGACATTTATCGTCCGGAAACTAAAATATAAATGTGTCTCGGGCAGATATCTTCGTCAAAAATTAACAAAATCTGCCCATTAGCAATCCCAAACCAGATCTCCATAATATCAATGCACATACCAAGTTTACTGATAACCTATTGACACTTACTCAAGTTATTGTCCTGAAATGAGAAAACAGACTGACATATGACAGACGGACAGACAGACACACGTGTAGGTCGACCTACGTGATACTGTAATATGTGGCAGAGTATAAAAAATGGCAGAAAACCTACCAAGTTTATCACTCCATTTAACCCTTGTCATGCTGAATAAATTAAGATGCTCCACCCACTTCTAATTTTCAGCCAATCAGATTACTTGATTCAGTTTGTCGATACAAATTCACATACTGAATGGCAAACAGTGCAGATCCAGATCAGTTGACTTCTTCAGATCTGGATCTACACTGTTTGCAAAGGCAGAGTGTATCCGGGTTCAGCAGGACAAGGATTAACCACTGACCTCCCAGCTACATCCAGACACCATTGTGAAATGTATGATCAAAACATTGTTGAAACAGATGTAGATTTGGTTGGTTTGGAGCTCAACCCATTGTAGACTGAACAGACTCTCCCCACACATACATGCCATAAGCTCTGGACTAAAATCTACGAGATATGGCAAAATCTTAAGGGAGATTTGGCAAAATTCTGTGAGATTTTCTTAAACATCACTTTGGAACTTCCCCTATAGTGTCTAAAGTCTTTTTATTTTTCATGTAAGAAACTTGTGAAAACCACAACAGTGTGTGATTTATGTTTATTTCTTCATAAAATCTGTTGTAAAATGGTCTGAAAATTCTGTGAGATTTGACTTTTTTATGGGAATTGCCTTCCAGATGGGCCAAATTCTGTGAGATTTTATCTCACAGTGTGAGATATGGCATGTATGCCCACACTATATATTGGAAGAGTCCAATATCAATTTTAGGTATATCTGGCTATGAGATTTAGATATTCCTAAAGAAAAATGGCTAAACTATTTGCAAACAGTGAAGGCCCTGATCAGACCCCGCATTCAGCTGCATCTGATCTGGGTCTACAATGTTTGCCAATTACCCTTTTAGGGGTCTCCTGACTACAATTGGTTAAAGATCCAGTTAACAATATTAAGATCATGTTGAGTCAGTCTGTTTACCTAACCACACTTTTCCTGATTGTTTGTGTGGAGGTTTTACGGCCCAGTCAACCCAATGGGGTCATGTCGAGCGCGGTCAGTTTACCTAACCACACGTTTACTGGGCAGGCTTAGTCCTCTAAGCGGTTAACCAGTACTGTGCACATTCTTTCGCCAGAAACTGACAACTGCCCTTCTTGAATCAGCGAAGGGAGAGAATGACCGTAGAAAATATTTCATGATCAATCTCCACAAAAGAATGTTGCCGGCCTCGGCACACTTTTCCTGAACAAAGTGGTTAACGAGTACTTGTGCACATTATTTCGCCAGAACTGGCAACTGCCCTTCTCAAATCAATAGAAGGTAGAGAATGACTGTAGAAATTATTTCATGATGAATCTCCATGTAAGAATATTGCTGGAACTGGAAGGGATCAAACCCTGATCATCAGTCGAGCTCACATCCAATTTAGCTATCGAGGCTGGTGAAAATGACGTTAAACCAATACCCTAGCATCCCTATCTATCCAACCCATCACTTCTGCCTCATTCCCACTCTTCATTCTTTTCAAATAGGCCCTCATAATTATTTCAACAGAACCTACCGCCAGTGACTGGATCTAATGTTTCATGCTCATTGCATGGTTCCACAGGTCCACTACACATACAAGGGTTGTTGCCGTAGTAACAGTCATCATGACGACATGTACAATACAGAAGACAGGATCCTGATTCTGCAAGCTCCGCTGATGGGACAGTATCTTCTTAAAAGAAACAAAAATAAAATAACAAGTACCATAACGTATTTATGAACAACATGCAAATTCAGAAAATTTACGTCCCGGCCTTTTAAAAGTCCTCCAAAGTACCTACTATGTATACAGTTTAATAGTACTGGATAAATTGATCTGAGAATTATATCCAAATCACATGCACATTTTTAGACCATGACAAAAACACCTGCACAGTTTCGAAAAACTTGGCGTAAAACTATGACTGTATGAGAAGCTGCAGACACAAGGTACCCACTACCTATACACTTTGATAGTATTTGAGCCTGAAAAATGATTAAGTTTAAAATGCAGAGAAAGTAATAAAATTTTATCTTAGGATTATATCCAAACCAAACATGCACATCTTTAGAGTATGCCAAAAACAAATGTACAGTTTAAAAAGATCATCAGAAAACTATAGGAGGAGTTGTGGACACAAGGTACCCACTACTATACACTTTGATAGTATCTGAGCCTAAAGAAATGACTTAAAATACCATGTCCCCTCACTTTTCTTTAAAACGAAGGGGGACAATAAACTCTTGCATACTATATATTGGAAGTGTTGAATTTCTATTTCTCAACAAACATACATTTAGATGTTTTAGCCTTTAGGTTCTCATTAAAAGTGTCTGGGTGGTATCTGACAAATAATCATAAATATAAACAGAACGTCTGTGAAGTTGATGTTGCACCTGCCCCTCACTCCCCATAAGTAATAATTATTACAGGCAGAAGAAATTAATATAGGAATTTCATCGAAAGCACATGCATATTCTCATATGATGCAAGAGAAGTTGTGCTCAAAAAGTACCCACAGTCTATACTCTTTCGTAAAATCTGAGGTAGGAACATGACAAAGTTAAAGTGAAAAGTGACAAAAATAAATTTAAAAACTAGAAAAGGTTTTTTAGAAAAAAACAACAAATGTCCCCCCACTCCCACCAGAGTTGTCATTCTTGTACGCAACACGTCATCCCGTCCTGTTCTACATTTGTACCAAGCATCAACAAAATATTCCGTAGGATATTCGTGTTACAGAGCAGAGATAAGTAAGGAAGGACTGTCGTCTTGTTCTATTCTACAGTTCTACAAGGTACCATCAAAATATTCTGAAGGGTAGTCGACTTACAGAGCAGACGGGAAATCTATTTCAAACAAAACAAAGGGAGATAACTCCAAAAGTAAGAAAGCCAGAGTTGTCATTCTTGTACACGACAGGTCATCTGGTCCTGTTCTACATATCTACCAAGTATTATAAAAATATTCAAAAGGGTCTTTGACTTACAGAGCGGACACAAAATCAATGGATAATCACTGTCAGACATAAGAAAGGGAGATAACGCCAAAAGTAAGAAGGCAGAGTTGTCATTTTATACGCGACACATCGTCTGGTCCTGTTCTAGATTTCTACCAGGTATCATAAAAATATTCCACAGGGTCATTCTTGTACGCGACACATCGTCTGGTCCTGTTCTACATTTCTACCAAGAATCATAAAAATATTCCAAAGGGTCTTTTACTTACAGAGCGGACATGAAATCAATGGATTATCACTGTCAAATATAACAAAGGGAGATAATGCCAAAAGTAAGAAAGGCAAAGTTGTCATTCTTGTACATGACACGTCGTCTGGTCCTGTTCTACATTTCTGCCAAGTACCATCGAAATATTCCAAAGGGTATTCCAGAGTTGCCAGAGTTGTTATTCTTGTACCTGACACGTCCTCTGGTCCTGTTCTACATTTCTACCCAGTATCATAAAAATATTCAAAAGGGTCTTTGACTTACAGAGCGGATACAATATCAATGGATAATGTCAACTATAACAAAGGGAGATAATGCCAAAAGTAAGAAAGGCAGAGTTGTCATTCTTGTATGTGACACATCGATAATCGTGACAATGGATAATCACTGTCAGACATAACAAAGGGAAATAACGCCAAAAGTCAGAAAAGCAGATTTGTCATTCTTGTACGCGGCATGTAATCTGGTCCTGTTCTACATTTCTACCAAGTAAAATAAAAATATGCCAAAGGGTCACAGAGCGGACACAAAATCAATGGATTATCACTGTCAAATATAACACAGGGAGATAACGCCAAAGTAAGAAAGGCAGAGTTGTCATTCTTGTTCGCAACACGTCGTCTGGTCCGCTTCTACATTTCAGCAAAGTACCATCGAAATATTCCAAAGGGTATTCAAGTTACAGAGCGGACAAGAAGTTTTACGCCCACGAGATCCATCCCAAAAACAGTATGTCCCCCACCCCCCCACACACACACCTTTGCTAGTGGGGACATAATTATATCCAAACCACATGCACCTGCAGACACTGGAGAAAACATGTGCAAAGTTTCAAAAAGACCAGTTTAAAATTGTATGAGGAGTTGCACTGTCTACACATCTGAGGTCAGAAAATGACAAAGTTCACAAAGTAAAAAAGTAACAAAAATTAATGCAAGGATTATATCAAATGCACATTCAGACTATGGAGAAAACATGTGCAAAGTGCCAAAAAGATTAGTGTAAAATTGTATGAGGGGTTGTGCTCATGAGGTACCCACTTTCTTTATTTTGAGGGAGAAAAATGACTGTTCACAATGTGGAAAATGTGGAAAAAAATTATCTAACAATTATATTCAAACCACATGCACATCCTCATACTATGAAGAAAACACATGCAAAGTATCATAAAGATCGGTAGAAAACTGTAAGAGAAGTTGCGCTCAAAAGAGGTACCCACTGTCTATATATTGAGGCTGAAAAATGAGTATGTTCACAATGTGGAAAAAGTGACAAAAAATATACTAACAATTATATCCAAACCAAATGCACATCCACATACCATGAAGAAAATACATGCAAAGTTTCAATCGATCAGTACAAAACTGTAAGAGGAGTTGCGCTTACAAGAGGTACCCACTGTCTATACATTGTGGGTGAAAAATGACAATACATTGTATATTGAGTTCATAATGTGAAGACAAGTGACAAAAAATAATCTAACAATTATATCCAAACCACATGCACATCCTCATACAATGAAGAAAACACATGCAAAGTTTCAAAATGATCAGTACAAAACTGTAAGAGGAGAACAAATGGACAGATGAATGAACGAAACTTTGCATGCCTAAGTCACCCTGCTAAAGCAGGTGCGACAATGAACTTGCAATGCTCAAGAATTTTTGCCAGTTCAAACAAATTTTTGCAAGACATGTCCAGCACTCCTACTGACGTGGCATAGACTGGTATAACTAACCAATGGTTGATTTAAAGGACTCAATTATTTATGTTGGAGCTTGGAATAAATAAGGGAATTGGAAACTCTGTGATTTTTGAGAAAATTCTGTCATAATGCACTGTTTGTCATTAAGTATGTGAATTTGTATCAACAACTTGGATCAAGTAATCTGATTGGCTAAAAATTAGAAGGGGTGTGGCATCTTAATTTATTCAGCATGACAAGGGTTAATATTTCACAACCTCTTTATTACACTATTGCTGGAATCAAAAGCAAAAATTGTGTTAGCTAAACAAAAATGTTGTATCTAAACAAAATGTATAGATTATACTGGAAAATGATCATACACAGCCATTTGTCTATATAAGCTATACATTTTTTGTTTGGATTCAACACTTTCTGGGTCCACCTTTAAAACATCTTATACCTGAAACCATCTCAGCCACAATGTGAGAAAACATACTTTTGGACATGAGCACCCAGCGAAGATTCCGATCAGCCAGCACATTCACACAGCTGATCACAATCTTTCCTGGGCACTTGAAGAAACTGCATCCTTGGGAAAATGAAGACTGATCTGACTTCGCAGGCTAATTTGAGTCTTTGTTGGGCCTACATGTCAGAAGGTACATTTCCTTACATTTGGCTCATCTTATAATGAACTGTCTTATAATGAACTGTCTTATATGAACTGTCTTAAAATGAACTGTCTTATAATGAACTATCTTATAATGAACTGTCTTACCATGAACTGTCTTATAAGACAATGAACTGTCTTATAATGAACTGTCTTATAATGAAGTTTAAGTGTACATACCCAGTGGACACTGTTCATGAATATTTCTTTTCTCAAAACATCTGTGCTCCACTTTATCAACTGATGAAACATGGTAGGGATTGGTGTAGGAAGTCGAACACTTTACACATTCATCTCGCCCAAGGTTCACAGTACACTTCTGTATCTCTGAGTCTAAAATAATACAGAAAAAAAAAATAGAAATCTGCCAATAAGACACAGATGTCCCTGCCTAGGGGCCATCCTCTTCCAGAAACCAGCAGTTTGCAGAAACTGAAGTTGAACTAGAAAAAGTGTCCATAGGACACGGATGCCCCCGCCAAATGCCATTCAGAAAAAGGGTTTATATGTAATTGTAACAGGTATACCATGAAGTTATTATTAAGGCCTGGACACAGTTTACTATATGGAACTAAGTCAAGGGAAGATAATTCAAAAACGAAAAATGCAAGAGTTGTCTTCCTTGTTCATGACACATCATCTCAATGTGATGCATGCACCTGTAAAGTTTCATGAATATATTCCATATGGTTTAGGAGTTATGGCCCTGACATGGTTAACTATATGGAACTAAGTCAAAGGGAAATAATTCAAAACCAAAAATACCAGAGTTGTCTTCCTTGTTCATGACACATCGTCTGAATGTGATGCATGCACCTGTATAGTTTCATGAACATATTCCATACGATTTAGGAGTTATGGCCCGGACACGGTTTACTATATGGAACTAAGTCAAGGAGAGATAATTCAAAAACAAAAAATGCAAGAGTTGTCTTCCTTGTTCATGATACATCATCTCAATGTGATGCATGCACCCATAAAGTTTCATGAATATATTCCATATGGTTTAGGAGTTATGGCCCGGATACAGTTTACTACATGGAACTAAGTCAAGGGGAAATAATTCAAAAACCAAAATGCAAGAGTTTTCTTTCTTGCTCATGACACATCTTCTCAGTGTGATGCATGCACTGGTAAAGTTTCATGAATATATTTCATATGGTTTAGGAGTTATGGCCCGGACACAGTTAACTGTATGGAACTAAGTCAAGCGGAAATAACTCAAAAACCAAAAATGCAAGAGTTGTCTTCCTTGTTCATGACACATCGTCTCTGTGTGATGCAGGCACTGGCAGAGTTTCATGAATATATATCATACGGTTTAGGAGTTATGGCCCAGACACAGTTAACTATATGGAACTAAGTCAAGCGGAAATAATTCAAAAACCAAAAATGCAAGAGTTGTCTTCCTTGTTCATGACAAATCCTCTCAATGTGATGTATGCACCTGTGAAGTTTCATGAATATATTCCATACGGTTTGGGAGTTATGGCCCGGACACGAAGTGGGACGTACGGACGGACTCACGAATGGGTACATACGTGGCTATGCACTTTGTGGCAAAAATCATTAAGTGGCTACTGATTTTAAGTGCCTATTACTGTCCATCATTATGTGTCTACAAATTACATTTAGCCACATTAGGTATGGATTACCTGTCCATAGCTATTATTCTCTTGTGTGGGTAACCATTTAACCACATTAGGTATGGATTACCTGTCAGTAGCTACCATTCTCTTATGTGGCTAGCCATTTAGCCACGTTAGGTATAGATTAACTGTCCATAAGGGGCTACTGATTTTAAGTGGCTTTGGATTACCTGTCCATAGCTATTATTCTCTTGTGTGGGTAGCCATTTAACCACATTAGGTATGGATTACCTGTCAGTAGCTACCATTCTCTTATGTGGCTAGCCATTTAGCCATGTTAGGTATAGATTAACTGTTCATAAGGGGCTACTGATTTTAAGTGGCTTTCAAAAGATGTATTACTGCGCAGGCGCATAAAAAAAGATGGTACCCGAGGGTACTTGGACGTCCTTAGGAATGGATGGATTTCTGACCATTATTATGTGCCTACAAATTAAAATAACTTTATTTAGCCAGATTAAGTATGGATTACCTGTCCATAGCTCTCTCTAATGTGGCTAGCCTGGTATGACCATTTTGCCACTTAAGTATCTAAAATGCTGATGGTAAGCCACGCAAGTACCCGCTCGTGGGAACGGACGGACAGATGGACGGACGGACAGACGGACGGACGGACAGACAGACGTACGGGACGGACAGGGGTAATACTTAATGCCCATCCGCTATTCTTCGAATAGGCGGGGGCATAAAAATGAAGTTTTTTAAAAGTAAAACATATTTTAACGAGTAATACTTAACCTGTAGATAATGTGCTATTCTATTCTGTTTTCACACCTTCCACAGAAAAAACGACCTTTCAGTCGTTAATTAAAGTCTTAAACCAGAAGGTCCCTTAGGCAGTTACCTGTGTCACGTAACTCTTCCCGCTCAATTGACCACGTGTCAGTTTCTTTTATGTGTAAAACAATAGACACAATTAGGAGAGATAAGCGAGGGTGGGCGGAGGGAGATAATTGATTATCTATAGGTTAAGTATTACTCGTTAAAATATGTTTTACTTTTAAAAAACTTCATTTTAACTTCATAATACATTAACCTATAGATAATGTGCTAGAATTTGCAGAATAGGAGGGAGGTGCTCTCCTAATTCTAACACCAATAATATCTCACCACTTCTGGTTAAGACTCAGGAAACTCAAAGGAATCAGATACATTCTAATTCTATATTTAATAGAAAGAATGGTCTAGATTCACAAAATAGCTTTAAGGTGTTATGATCTAACAACCTTATATATATTAGTAGACTCTAGAGGAAGCCAGTTCTTAAGTCTCAGAGACCTAACATTGGCCCCCCCCCCCCCTCTTTTTTTTCTTTTTGGGAAACAACAATTGGCTTCAAAAAGAAAAGGGAGTCATTGAGACATAACATAAATATTCCATCGCAAAGTAAGCTAGGAATATAGAAAATTTTGAAACAAAATTTGTAAAACAAAAAGCCAAGACCATACACTGTAAGTAGTCTATGTAGGATCTTGAATAAATGAGAAAAAGTCTACTCGGTGGAGTTTCCTATAGATAACTGACATATGTAGATATTTTGGATAAAATTCTAGATATGTGAAGCTATGTAATTGTAATAGTCTAAGCTATTAGAATTATAAACTAATTAAATTCTGTTAATTGGAGCGACAGGACAGTTTCCGATGAACAGACACAGACTTAAAATAACCATAATGTGTAATTATTTCCCTTGATCAAATTAAAGAAGGGGAGATAATAAAAGTAGATGGAGTTAACTTAACTATAACTAAGTTATCCATCAGAAGAAAAAAAAGTATAGACAAACATAATGGTTAAAACTATTGCTAGACTAATTGTATAACGAATTTTTAGTCAAGCAATAAAATAATACAGAGTTTGCATATAACTGCTGGGAAGAAAAAACAACCTAAACCATTGATAATTAGTTTTGTCATAGACATATAAAAGCGTTTGATGTCCTGACAAAAAATAAAGAATAAACTGTCAACATCATAACTAAAGAGTTTGACAGAGAATAAGAGAGATAAGAATAAGGTTGATCGCAGCAAACTGTATGACAGTCATAGTTTGGCTAAATCTTACCGTATTGATAAGATTAAACAATAATAAATAAGCTGGATAGAATCTTTCTATACCAGAAGATTGCCATGAAAAGTACTCCTGAGTAAATAATCATGGAAATCAAGAAATGTTAAAATTCCACTTTGATACGAATCAAAATGTTCATAAAAAGAGAAGGACTCAGAGAAAAAGTAATAGTGTGATAATCTCTGAAGAAAGATTATACAATAATACTGATTATTAATCTCAAAAAAAAACACTTAATTTAAAAGTTAAGAGATAGTATTACTATTCTATACGCATATTTAAGAATAGTAAGAATTATATTAATACTAAATAAAAATTATACTACTGAACAAAATTCCCGCTATAAATCATAGGTTAAGCGTAACTATTATTTAAGCAAGGAATTATTAAACATATAACTCTCTATAAAATTACTGCCCGGAAATTTTATAGATAAACATTCAATCAAATTTTTTTAGAATTGAATATTAATAGAATAAAATCTATGTCTGCATAATTGGTAATTCCTGAAATATCAAATTACGTACTCGCAAATGAGTTCAGGAAGAAAATACATATATATACTCTCGAGATCTATGTGTAAACCATAGAGAGTAATAATATTATTACCGCGATCCCTGACGGAAGGGTAAAAACATGTATAAGAAAGAGATAATAATTAATTTAACGTCATATAGGTTTAAGATAAAATTTGTTTAATCTTTAACCAATATGCAGCAACAGTGACTCGATATTCTGTATTCGTACGTAGAAAAGGAGTACTTAGTCATTAGAATTTTGAATGATTGAAATAGAGATAATGGGATCTAAAAGGATGTATCTCCATGAACTGAATCGAAGGATAATATCCATTCTAAAAAACTAGGGCTTGTTTTAGGCTTAGTTTAACAAGCGTAGAACTGAATTATTTTCAAGTATTCATGAAGTCGTTATGCTCTGAATACTGAGAAAAATGTTAAAATATTGTTTAGGAAATAAAAAAGTGACTGTTCCACAATGTTAGCTAGATTTAAACCTGGAACGTAGCGAGAAGGTCAATCTAATTTAAAAGTAAGATGAGAAAGATAAATAATGAAGATAGATATATAAATATCGGAATAATATATTATCTCCAACAATTATCAAATAATCTGAATGTTTAAAGGCATAAATACTACTCGAAAGTTTATTTACCGAATGTATAATCGGAGAAAACTTTCAGTATGTTGAAAAACGTATCACAAAAGTAAGATCTGACCAGGAACGTAGGTGCAGCACTTACTAAGTTGTGAAGTTAATATAAACATATTTTATATTATAAATTGAAGCAGTGCATTTCAAAATCATCGACATCTTGAAATGACTTATTGTGTGGAAAAATAAATAAATATCCAGTTTCGGAAAGATATTTATCTATATATATAGACCATTTTTGATGCGGACTGGAAATCAAGATATTAATCTTTGCATTATTCGCAAACTGAACTTGAACTCTTAGCGAGAATTACTATGATCCCTTTAACGAATGTAAACATAAAGGAGGGGTAAAGAGATAATTAAGAGTGTCTTAATTCTTTACCGGCTCGTATACTAATAATTAAGGATGTTTTCCCTTTTGTTTAAGCCTAGACTATAGATTGATTAATATAATTATAATAATATCTGCTATTATGAGGTAAACTCTCGTTAATTAACCTCTAAGCATACAGTACAGCTCTGGTAAAAGAACCAAAAAACTCTTTATTCCGAATATCGGCGTTTCGCGAACTTGCCAAAAACACTCGGAATCAAACCGAGTAAACGTTATATTCGGCGGACACCACTCGCAAGTCCTCCGAATGTATGCGTTATGCGAAGTTATGCGAAGTTACTCGGAATGGAAATATTATACCCCGGAGGCAATATTTCTCGCGAAGCGATGCGAAATTCCTCGGAGTAATTTGACTAAATACCTGTCCGATTTTTATATATTTATTTATTTATTTAATAAAGTTATTTAGATATTTCTTTAATAAAAATATTTTTTATTTATTTTTATCTTTATTTTTCCATCATATAGTACAGTCTGCGTGAAGGTTATATTGTCCGCGCTCATGCGGATGCGCAGGTTGATCTGAGTGTGCACTGATCACAAAGGTCTTATTGTCCCAAAAGTGTTTTCTAAATTTCCGCATTCCGATCCCCCAAAATTAGGTCCATTCCCTTGTTTTCTTAAAATATCAACCAATGCTGCCTTGTTCCCTAATATATTTGGGTGCTCCCTAGGTCCAAAGATAACCCCGGTAGCCCCCTTCATTGTTCGAGCACGTAACATGGGCCTCAACAAAGCTCCATATGAAAATGTACCGGATTCTTTGGCTTAGTCTAGTCCGGCCACACAAGTGGGTCCGGCATGGTCATTTTTAATTAATGTGCCGTAGAAAACAAAACAAACACCCAAAAATTACAGAGAGAATCAAACATCTTCCCCCAATCGACGAATTACGTATTTATATTTGGTATTCCTGTAACGACCTTTTCCCATACAACAACCGCACGCGCTCAATATAAATGACGTACTGTGGAAAAAGACCGGGAAATTCTCACTCGCGTGCAGCAACCGCACGTGTCAATATGAATTTACTTAAAGGGGCGCTTCTGCTATTAAAGAGGCATTGAATCAACAAGACAGCACATGTGAAAAGAGTGTCTGTCACACAAAAACACACTTTACGCACACGAGGCTAATGACAATTCAAACGAGTGAGTGAGTTTATTACGTCCTACTAACAGCTAGGTCATACGGAGATGTGGATCTTGATTTAAAGTCCAATATGAAAGGCTTGAGAAGCCTGGGATCGAACTCATGACCCCTGGGTGACAAGACGAGAAGCTTCACACTACACCACCGAGGCACAATTTCCCAATATTTCATACTGATAAATATCTAATAAAAGGGCTGCAGACATTTCACCATGCCCCGCCACTGCACTTAAATCAAGCAAGTGCCATGACTCTGTTAATAAACTAATAACGTTTCAAGAAAATATCTCAAATAGTTTTCAAGTTACAGAGCGGACAAAAAAAAAAAAAAAAATAAAAAAAAAGAAAAAAAAAGAAAAAAGAAAGAAAAGAAATATTACAGAAACCACTAAAATAGTTTCCCTTTTCAAAGGGCCATAACTCCAAAATAAGCTCTATCGTCAAAATGAAAGAAAAGAAGGGCCGTTATCAGTTTCTGCTGAAATGATTAACAGCTTATGAATAAGCCAACCCTGGAAAAGTGTGCGCGCTCGACAAGACCGAAATAGTGTAGACTGGGCCGTTTAACTGCAGTTCAAACCAAAATTACGTCGGTACTAAGTTCTCATGTCTGAAGTATGATTTACAATGTACTTTCACTGAATCGGACAAAACGTACAATACTACAATGTACGTGCGACCAGCAAAGACTCGGGTCGGTCTCTGCATCGACCCACTAGATAAAACAAGCTTCTTGGATAGCTCGGAGTCCAAAGAAGGTGCATACTGTACGATCAACGAAGGGTCTGATCAGAATCTGCTGTTGCAGTCGCACTGTTTATCCCGCTTTGGATAGCCCGGCTATCGGAGGTAAATACAACCAGTGAATGCTTTTATCAGAATGTGCGGTTGGCAGGTTGACACGAGTCTTCGCTCGTCGCACAAGACGTTTTGTTAAACCTAGAGATTGTAGGAGGTACATACGATTAGCGAAGGCTCAGATCAGACTACTGATGTGCAGGCTCAGAGTGTGTGGGCTGATCCGTCTCTTCGTACAAGTTTTATTGTAGGTTTTGCCATGTACAGATCAATGCGCGACCATAACGCCTAACACTCTGGGTAAAATTTTCAACTGACGACATTTTGAAACATTTTTCTCATTCTTCCAAGAAAACAGGATTTGCATTTCATGCAAATTGTCTCCATTGCATGACTGTCAAACCCTGTTTTCTTGGTAATAAAAAAAAAAAAAAAAATTTTTTTTTGTCGTCTGCTGAAATAGCCCAGATAGTGGTAATTCGATACCCGCGAGCACCAACTGTTATTACTTAAGATTGGTTTATAACCAGGAAGACTCTGCCTAGAATGTCCGCGAGGGCATATGAAAATATTATGGACAAATGTCATTTTGAAGATTATTTCCCGCCAATGCTAGGTTTATACATGCGTCTCTTTTAGTCGTTTAATAAATTACGGCCTTGGTTTTGCATATCGCATGTTGAAGACACAAAAACAGAACACTTTAAATGGAAACAAAAGTTCTGAAGATTGCTCTATAAACCAATAAAGATAATGTTATTAATGTATATACTGTAAGAGAATAACATAACATAATAATCATTTGTACTCTGATAAATGCGGGGTAATGTCTTCACATCGCAGGTTTTTACTCTTTTAAGGGAGCTAACTGCTGCAACTGACTATCAGAAGGGAGTTAACTGCAATTGCTTTACTAGTATGGACCATGCGAAATGGGATTGGGAACAGCATATTTCTATGAATCGCGCCAGTAAAGATGGGGACATGCTTATACAATAAGCGGTTAACCAGTACACTGAACCCCATTCCGCCAGAAACTTGAAACTGCCAATCTTGAAGCAGTGGAAGGAGCGAATGACCGTAGCAAATACATGTGTTTCATGATAAGTGGGGATCGAATCGCGTTCGATTCCCGCCGGTGCGATATCATTTTTCCAATAAAGTCAGTGCAAACAACTTCTACCTCGAAAGGAGACATGTCATATTTGCAAGAGGGTAAAAGAAAGCAAAAAAGAAAGAGCTTTCCAGAGAGAGAGAGAGAGAGAGAGAGAGAGAGTCGCAAAACTTGTAAGATTCTGGCTCGTCCATTTTAGGTACATCCGGCTATAAGATTTAGATATTCCTAGAGAAAAACGGCTAAACTGTTTTTGCAAACAGTGAATACCCTGACCAGACGCCGCGTTCTACCATCTCAATATGACAAAGAATTTCTTTAATTTTATTTTTTGTTATTGTTGAAAGAGACATAAGACATCAAGTCACCGTCATCATTAAGTGGTGATTTGAATGGACAGTCCTAATCCTGGCCCAGTCATCAACCGTCCAGGCCTCGATCCGAGCAGTGTAGATACATTCCAGCGTCTTCGTTTCTGTCTCCCTTGTCAAATGAAATGTATCCCTACTTTAACCCTCGAAGCGCTTAGCATATTCAGCAGACGGCATTTTCATTTTCTTTTTCTTCTTATTTTCCTGTGTAAATTAAGCGTGGCGTAACATGTGAATCGTCTGCTAGACAGACGATTCACATGAAATGTTCAGCCTTATTTTCACTGTAAAATACTAAAACAGTTAGATCGACGTCTCCTCTAGAATTTTCAGCAGTGCTTCAGGGGTTCAAACTATTTTCTTGGCAGCCGCAGCACGTGCAAAGTGACACGGGAAAAATGGGCCAGCCTGGATAAAAGTGCTTGTCACATGAAAATGAATGTAGGAAGATTCAGGCGACCACCACCCTTAATCCAAAACTAAAACTGGGCGATTAGAAATCATCCGAGGCTTTGGGCCAAATACGTCGCCGGCCTTGCGTATTGGGGCTACCAGCTGTTGTTCGGCCATACCCTTTGACATTCCGCAGCTGAAACATAAAAAAATCAGTCGCAGAGTTGGTTGTCGGAAGCATTTTATGTAAGTGGATATTGCAGTCTGATCCTGCTGCCGCCAGCACTAGTAAACGAGGGTAAGTATTATAATCGCAGTTGTAACAATTTTTGTTTGATTATCGTCGTGTGAGGGAATGATCTGAGTGGTCAAACTTACCTGTACAGAATAATCTGTCGCCACTCGCAAATACTCGCAAACACTCCGAATATCATGGGTACACTGAGGTCCGCTAATGTCCTCGGAATATCGAGCGCATAACTTCGAGTAAATTTTTTTCACTCGGAATGGTTTACTCCAAACCACTCGGCGGAAAATCGCGGATTGTAAAATTGGTCCGCGAAATGAAAAAAAAAATTGGTTCTTTTACCTGAGCCGTACTGTATATCAAAAATATATATCAACATAATCTAGAGCTTCAGTAAGTTTAGAGGAAGGAAATGATTGACTTTGGCAGTTTCTGAATAGTTACAAAGTCAATAAAACAAAATATCAAAAGGAAAGTATTGTATATAAAATCTAATTTAGGCAATAATAATCTGTCACGTACTGAATAATTAATGCCTTTACTAAATATGTATCCATTGTCAATACCAAAGTGCAAGAAAATTTTGATTGACATGGACTCTAGTTATAAATAAAATATTAGAGGTATAGAGCTAGTCGAAGCAAAACTATTCCTCAATAAGATAAAGTAGACCTATAATATACGAGGATTAATTGGGTCTAGAATTATAATCATAATAAAATTATTATTCCAATATGAAGAATCTTCAGCGTAATAGATTCTTACTGAGGCAAAAATATCTGGTATATTGCTATCGTAGTCTTAAATGATCCAGAAGAAAAAATAAAACAGGCAAAGTAAAGAACGTATCGAATTATATCTATGCCTTAATATAAGATTTTTTTCTTATTTATTATTTTATAGCAGAGTTTAGACAGAGCACGACTGACCTAGACTCTAATATAATCAATCAAAAGATAGTATAAAATAGAATAATAGCTTATCGGATCAACTATTTTCCATGTAGAAAAGGCAAAAGGAAAATATGTACCTCAACTAGAATTTTAAATCGTAGTAATCTAGAGAGGTAGCGAATAAATAAATAAACTGTTAATTTATTTATCTGGTTGGTGTAAATTTCCGATACCTTAAGAATGAAAAATTAATAGAAAGTAGAAAAGATTGATTGCTACTTTCTTGTCAATTTACTCCTTAGATTACATGCTGATTACATATCGGAGCATGTAGAAGAAAAACAGGGGAGGAAAGAAGAAAAATTTTTATATTTCGTGTATATTTTTCTTCTTATAAATAACGATAGTTTTATAGTTCACCTTTGCCCTAGAGCCGAATAAGGTGAATATGTAAGAAGTTAATCTCTTTGTAGCGAACAAACGAGATATAATTATAGCTGGAAGTATCTTCTACACTTAGTGAATGAATTGCGAATTTGATCGTCACCGATAATTCTTAATTCATTTTCAATAATAAATATATATATAGAATTTAAGTCGTTCAAAAGTAACTGGACAGAATTCAACAATATAAATGGCTACTAGGTATTAGAACCCATCGCTGTCATTCAATAAGCTATAATCCAAGACTATACATGTCTATAGAGGTTATATATGAATATATGTTGAGCCTGGAACACACTAGTAATCCGACACAAAGTCTACGAAACTACTGCCCGGTGGAATTTCGTTAGAATGACCTGGCACTACTCTACGAAGTGCCTCCCGATGAAATTTTCGTTAGAGCCGGACTTTAAACGCTGTCTAGCGAATTAAAGAGATAAAACATCATTTGAATGACCTGGCACTAGTCTACGAACTGCTGCCCGGTAAGAATTTTGTTATAGTCGGAAGTTTAACTCTTTCTAGCGGATAAAAGAGATAAAACATAAGTTAATTTAAAATATTAATGGAATTACACACCTATAATAAGTCAATGGAATATTAAAAATTCTAGTCTGATTTGGGAAAGACTGTACAGAATTTTTTTGTATAAAAAGTTATTATGTATTTCACTTAATAACCTATATCCATTGACTTAAACGTGAATGGAGCTCTATGAACGATAATAGATTGTTCGGGAATTAGTAATCATTATTTTGACACTAGTTACCCGACACAATGACCGGACACTAATATTCGTAACTGTTGCCCGGTAAAGTTACAAGTAATTTGACAAATTGATCGGATAGTAGTATTTGTAACTCTAGTCCGATGAAAAAGGGAGATTATATATGAAAACTGAGCGGGCACAAGTATTCGAAACTTTTTCCCGAAGATAATTAATTATTAGGCAAAAATTGACCAGACACTTTCTGTAAAAGTTTGCCTGGTGAAAAATCAGAAATAATATAATAATATGACCGGGTATAAGTATCAGAAATATTACTGATACTTTGCCCAGTGAAAATTTTTTTTTTTTTTTTAATAATTAGACATAATGACCGGAAGTTAGTATACGTGACTATTTTGTCCTGTGAAATATGTCAGAAACTAAGTCTTTCCAGAAAATAATTAAATTATTGACTGGAGACTAGTTGACTGGTGACTGGTGACTGGGTGACTGGTGACTGGGTGACTGGTGACTGGTGCCTGGTTGACTGGCACCTGGATGACTGGTGACTGGTTGACTGGCACCTGATTGACTGGTGACTGGTGAAGCTGATTGACTGGAGCCTGGTTGACTGGTGACTGGTGACTGGATGACTGGTGACTGGTGGACTTAGACTTTATAGGATACTAAGTACCCAAAGATGCCACCTTGATGGGTCTTACCCCGGCAGTATAGCCATATGGGGTGGGGCTCCCATCAGTAAAGAATTGTCTTATAACCCATCAAGGGTTGACAAGTTCTTTACAATCAGCTTCTCCACCATGAGAATCTTTAGCCAACTGAAGATCTCTGCAAACAAAAGTCCAGGAAAAAAAACATATCGTAATTGCTGAATAACCTGGAACGAAAAGAACAAAAATATTCTACATATATAAACACGACTATCGAACCGATCGCGCACGAGCGTTGTGCCGAAAAGCGAGAGTCGCCAAAACGCATGTGGAAAAAGACCAGTCAAAAATACATGAAAATTTTAAATAATAACACAGAAAGTGAAAGGAGTGATAAATAAACAAAAGAAACACAAGGATACATAAATTTATCCGTGAGGAAAGAAATAATCCAAATTTCTATCACAGGTAAATAATCCTTGTTGAATTTCTTTGTCCACAGAAAAGAAACTGACACGTGGTCAATTGAGCGGGAAGAGTTACGTGACACAGGTAACTGACTAAGGGACCTTCTGGTTTAAGACTTTAATTAACGACTGAAAGGTCGTTTTTTCTGTGGAAGGTGTGAAAACAGAATAGAATAGCACATTATCTATAGGTTAATGTATTATGAAGTTAAAAGGGCCGTAACTCGAATAATAATTGGAGGGTTATACCCTAAATCGAACTTGACAGACCATTTTAAGATTATATACCTGTGTATAAAATAGGAATCCAATATACTACTCTTTTCAAAAGATTTCAAAGGGAAACTATTTTTCGTATAGATGGGACAGATGTTAAATACAGACAAGGATGATACTATATGCACCCCCACAACATATGTACATACAGACAACTGTGGTTCTATGTACCCCCTCGGCTCAGTTGGATGCGCGTCTGACTGGAGACCAGAGGTTGTGGGTTTGACCCCCGCCGAGGTCCAGCAACATTCTTTCGTGGAGATTGATCATGAAATACTTTCTACGGTCATTCTCTCCCTTCCGCTGATTCAAGAAGGGCAGTTGTCAGTTTCTGGCAAAAGAATGTGCACAATACTAGTTAACCGCTTAGAGGACTAAGCCTGCCCAGTAAGCATGTGGTTAGGTAAACTGCCTGCGTTCGACATGACATTGGGTCGACTGGGCCGTAAAAACCTCAACACAAACAAAATACTATGCACTCCCATTGAAAATGGTGGGGTGGTGGTGGTTGGGGGGTAAAAACACTATTCACAACTGTAGATAAGAGGAGTGCTGTATTATTTACCTTAAGTATTGGGACACCCTTAACTCCTTACCATACTTGTTCTAAACATAGCTCTAGTTAAGGCGCTTTTTTCCATCCAAAGTATTGTTATTTTTCTTACTTGTCCACGAAAACATATGTTGTGGGTACTCATTAGAAGCGCCTCGCCCCCATTTTTCTTATTTGTCCACGAAAACGTTTGTTGTGGGTACTCATTAGAAGCACCTCGGCAAGGCGCTTCTAATGAGTACCCACAACATATGTTTTCATGGACAAATAAGAAAAATACTGACCTGATACCCACTCTTATCTAGACCTAAGCTAAAATTTGAAAAAAGTCAATTTTATTACCTGCTGATGTGTCGAGACCTGAAAAAAAGTCCTGGACAAGTTGCAAACAGTGTAAAATACAGTCTACTGGAAAAAGGGAGTACAGTAGGGATGTTAACTTACCAAGTTCACAGTTGTATGCCGGGACACAGCAAACTGTCCTGTTACCATCACTTCGACTGATATAATTTTTCGGACACTCTCCATGGGCAGACTTCAACAAAATTACCACTGTCAAAACACTGCAAAAAAAATAAAAAAATGAAAAAACACAACATAAATAATAAAAGCATGAATACCCCGCTATTATTGTGTCATGGGAAGTTAACTGTCAAAAATTGACCCAAATGCAATCCCAAATCAGACGTCCACAATATCAATGCACATTTCAAGTTTGGTGGAAATCTGTTCTGATTAACATGTACTGTATTGTCCTAAAACAAATATATTGGGATGTGTAGCTGGTACCTGGCAGATTATAGTCAAAAACTGATGAAATTTGCTCATTAACAATCCCAAATTAGATATCTACAATATCAATGTGCATACCAAGTTTGGTGAAAATCCATTAATATTTACTCAAGTTATCGGCTGGAAATGAGAACTCAGACGTCTTGTAGGCAGATAACTGTCAAAGATTGGCAATTCCAAACCGGATCGTCACAATATCAATGCACATACATGTACCAAGTCTGATGAAAATCCACTGACATTCAAGTTATCGTCTGGAAATAAAAAATTCAAACGGACGGACAAACGGCTGGACACAAAGACGATCAACCATAATACCCTGTCACTATTGTGTGGCGGGTTACAAAAATCACATTTTAGTTTTGCATAGAGAAAAAAGGACTCTAACCACAGGTGCTTCAAGTTCTATCCTAGGAATCCTCCTTAGACATGTATCTGAAGGTTCAAAAGCAATATCGACGGTGCTTCTGAATAACCCCTATATTAACCCATTGTAGTCCGGAAACCCCTACAAGGGTAACTGGCAAACAGTGCAGACCCAGATCAGACGCCACTGAACGCAGCATCTGATGACAAATTGATGATATATACATGTATATATTATATATATTTTTTTTTCCTCAGAAAACAGGTTTTGACATTTCATGCAAATTGTCTTCATTGGAGATAATTTGCATGAAAAATATTTCTGTATGTCATCTGCTGAAAATTAGACCCCGAGTACTTAGAACTAAGCATTAAAAGACAGTTTTATGCGTATTCTAGTTCGTTTCCCTCATTCTTGTTTGTTTGTTTGTTGAAGTTTTATGACCCAGTCAACCCAATGGGGTTGGTTAACCAGTATCGTGCACATTCTTTCGCCAGAAATTCACAACTGCCCTTCTTGAATCAGCGGAAGGAAGAGAATGATCACAGAAAATACTTCATGATCAATATCCAAGAAAGAATGTTGGCAACTCGGCAGGGGTCAATCCCACAACCTCAAGATCACCAGTCTGAGTCACAGGTGCATCCCACTGAGCCACCATTACGAAAACTCGCCTATTCAAATCTATAGAAAATTTCATCTCCAAAAAGCTGAAAATTATCAGATGAGGAACTCTGATATTTTTCATATTTCTGCTTAAAGCATAGATTGTGGGTACTTGTTAGAACCGCCTCGCCGAGGCGGTTCTAACGAGTACCCACAATCTATGTTTTTGAGCAGAAATAAGGAAAATAAGGTATACCCCTGTAAACCCCAGTTTTACTATATAAAAGTGGGGTTGAAGGGGGTCAAAATTACATAGACATGTTTTTGTCATGCCAAGGCCGGCACCTCATTCTTGTATGACCGCATATAAAATGCCCTACCCGGCACCCCTCTGCCTTCAAATCCTATCTGAAGCATTGCCACGAGGTCCCCAAAGACACATTATTTCTTGGCGCTACCCATACATTGTGTAGATGTATATTCGCCGCCCAAATACTATCTACCATAAATGACCTAAAATTTCAAACACCAAAAATTCTGATTAAATGACATATACAGTCAAACCTGTGTTAAGCAAGCACCTATGGGAAAGCCAAAAAACGGTTGCTTAAGATAGGTGCTTGCTTAATACAGGTAGATTTCCACTTCTTTGCCTTTAATGGGGTCTGAATTAGTGGCCTTTAAAGGCAGGTGATTGCTTAATACAGGTGGCCTTTAGGACAGGTTTGACTGTACATTTGTATATGAAAACAAAGCAGACCCAGATCAGACTGATCAGGGTCTACACTGTTTGCCATTCCACTAGGTATTTTAAGAAACAAAGTTCTGCATAAAAAGCAAAATTTAGGCAAAAATACATGTATGAAACAAAGCGTTCGCAATTTTAGGTCATTTTTATAGTATATAGTACTGTAGTGTTTGCAGTTCTACACAAAGTCAAGTGTCTCTGCCACCCATCCTGATACTAACTGCAATGATGTACATGTATATTGCTTAACCCTTGTCCTGCTGAGCCTGAATATGCCCTGTCTTTGCAAACAATGTAGATCCAGATCAGTTGGCTTCTTCAGAAGCCAACTGATCTGGATGTGCATTGTTTGTCATTCAATATTTGAACTTGTATAAAAAAAAGCTGAATCAAGCAATCTGATTGGCTGACAATTAGAAATGCTGAATCAAGCAATCTGATTGGCTGACAATTAGAAGTGGGTATGACATCTTAATATATTCTGCATGACAAGAGTTAACTTCAAGAAAAGGCCAGCAAATGCTACATAATGATTTGTGGCAACGGTGGGATAGGGATGACACCACCATCGTTCTCCAGACCCCAGTAGCAGGTGTCCCTGACTGTGTGGCATAGGTTCCTTCCTCAGCTCTGCAGGGTGAGCAGTGTTGATGACATCGGAGCGGTCAAGAGAAAAGAGGGAGAATTGTAATGTAATAGGTATACAGATCACTTCTAAAGCCTTGCTGTGGAAGCTGGTTTTTATGGCAACACGCGTAAGACTATAATAAGAGTAATGTTAGGAATCAAAGAAGAAAATCACTATTGATTATTGGGAAAGCAAAACCGATTGATTATCAATGGTACAATTGGATATCTCATAGTGTTGTGCCGATTAATCGAAATAATCGAAAACTAATCGGATGAGCCCACTATCGGCAACTATCGATAATTGTTGTTTCACTATCGATTATTTGAAATTCTATTTTTAGAAAAGTGGGCCAAAGGTCACGTAATGAGACCTACAAATTAGGAGTATTATGAAAGACTTATTGAATAGAAACATGGCTGCAAAATCTGCTTTGTCTTGAAACAACCTATATCTTAAATTACCTTAGTTATGCAATAAGTGCTGTTGCATTTTAAGTAATAAAGAAATATAAAGTGCATGCTATGATTTATTATTTGACGCCAGTTATGGGATATCCGATTGCATAATCGATAATCAATCGGTTTTACTCTCCCGATAATCGATTGTGATTTTCCTGTCCGATTCCCAACACTAATATCTCATAACTCGCTTCAAATAATAGATGATTATACCATACATGCTTTGTGTTTCTGTATAACTTAAAACGCAGCATCATATACCGGTCTAAGTAAGTTTATTTTAAAAGCTATATATACAATGTAGGTTGTCCCAAGACAAAGCAGATGTTTGTAGCCATGTTTTCTAGTCAATGAGTCTTTCATAATACCCTTAATTTGAATGTCTCAGATCATTATGCAATCTTTGGTCAGACTCCCAGTTTCTAAAAACAGAATTTCAAACAAAAGCTGTCAGCAGACAGCATAGCTCACCTGGAATTGGGGAGATACTATGAGTCTAAAAGGTGCAGACGGAATCATAGACAGTGTATACCTTGATCAAACTGCCCTTTAGGGCCAGTCTGATCTGGGCCTGCACAGTTTGCTTAGGCCTATCTGTCCCAATACTTAGGATCATTACGGTAAGAGGAAATGTTATGGCATTTTAGCTCTTGATAGGATTTCTTGTGCTACTGTCTGGTCATTTATTGTCATGAATTTGACATTATCGGGGATCAAATATAAAATTTCTAAGTCTGTAACCTTGACCTTGAGGTCAAAGGCAATGGCATGGGTGAGGATGATGACAAATATTGATTGTGTTGAGGTCTAACAACATGTAAACCCTTATGGGTCATTTTGTGTTGTCTCCCAAAGAAAGGGAGAAAAGAGATAGAAGAGATAGTAGTACTAAGTGGATGAGATGAAAGTGAGGGTCAGGGAAGAAAGAGGAACAGGAATGAAAGGGAAGAAACAGAAGACATTCCCCTCTACCCTTACCTGCTACAAGGATAGCAAACCTTGCCCAATTGTAAGCCAATACCAGTTGGATGCCCCTGTGACGAAGAAACACAACACCTTCGCCACACCTGACCCCTGATGATAAATAAAACTTTGGACCTGTATATTATATTATCATTACAAATATGAATCAAATCCATCATATGATTTGGAAAATATGAGCTCTTAAAACACTTTAATATAAAATTTCTAAATTCTTAACTTTGACCCTGAGGCCGTGGGCAAGGACAGTGAGTATTGCTGAATAAAACTTTGGACCTGTATCTATCATCATACCAAATATGAACAAAATCCATCATATGGTTTGGAAAATATGAGCTCTTAAAAAAACTTTAATATAAAATTTTTAAGTCTGTCAGACCTTGACCTTGAGGTCATAGGAATGGGGCAGGGCATTGCTGAATAAAACTTTGGAACTGTATCTATCATCATACCAAATATGAACAAAATCCATCATATAGTTTGGAAAATATGAGCTCTTAAAAAACTTTAACATTAAAATTTTCAAAGTTCATGACCTTGACCTTGAGGTAATGGGCTGGGGTCTTGCTGAATAAAACTTTGGAACTATATCTATTATCATACCAAATACGAACCAAATCTATCTAATGGTTTGGAAAATATAAGCTCTTAAAAATTTTAACGTAAATGTGGACGCCGACGCCGGAGTCAGTGCAATAGCTCTTCCCGGACTGTTCAGGCGAGCTAATAATTGATAGTGAAAAAGTCTATCTTTTTCCCGGACTGTCCAGGCGAGCTAATAATTGATAGTGAAAAAGTCTATCTATAGTTGCTGACAGTAGGGTCATCTGGTTAGTATTTGATTATTTTGATTAATTTGACTAAATAATTCATTAAGTGTAACAACGTACATTACAGTAAGTATCTGGATGGGTGAGTGTGACGCTCAGCTTCGCGAATAACCTGGCAAACGCTACAGTTATATGAGCAAACTAAGGCAAGATCTACTTGTATCATATTTGACAATAAGCCTTAACCCTTGTCATGCTGAATAAATTAAGATGTCACGCCCACATCTAATTTTCAGCAAATCATTTAACGATCCAGGTTGAAATTCAAATACTGAATGGCAAACAGTGCAGATCCAGATCAGTTGGCTTCTTCAGAAGCCAAATGATCTGGATCTACACTGTTTGTGAAGGCAGGGCATATCCAGGTTCAGCAGGACAAGGGTGAAAAACAAGTTAGAAATTAAAAGGATTTCCATTTTGTTATGACCGAGCACTCCTTCCTTCGATTATCTGCCTTGGCAGATTACGCATAGCTTTTAAGTATACATTCACTCTCTGACAACTGCGTCAGGGAGTCGACTCTTTGGCTCAGTGGTTAGAGCATTGGATTTTTATCCGGGAGGATCCGGGTTCGATTCCCACGAAAGGCGGAATATTTTTTCAGCTATGCTTCATTCCTTTGTTACGGCTATCATGTCGTAAGATGGGGGCTCGTCCGGGATAGGACTTTATACGCCGAAAATGGCTTCACGTCATCATAAATGATAACTTCCTTGAAAAGGGGGAGTGTTACGACCGAGCACTCCTTCCTTCGATTATCTGCCTTGGCAGATTACGCATAGCTTCTAAGTATACATTCACTCTCTGACAACTGCGTCAGGGAGTCGACTCTTTGGCTCAGTGGTTAAAGCATTGGATTTTTATCCGGGAGGATCCGGGTTCGATTCCCACGAAAGGCGGAATGTTTTTTCAGCTATGCTTCATTCCTTTGTTACGGCTATCATGTCGTAAGAATTTTCAGACTAAATGCATGCAAAAGGCAAAAATAAGCTATGTCTTTTCTTCACTAACATAATCAGAGTTACACAAGCAAATATGTTTTCTGAACAGAGCCATTGTACTGACATAACAACTGCCACTGAATTATATAGATAAAAGTTTTGGAGCGCTGTGGTGCAGTGATAAAGCATTAGATTCAAGATCGTTAGTTACCCAGTTGGCCATTTCTACCCTAACGAGCATTAAGTGTTGTGTCCTTGAGCAAGACATTTTACTCACATTGCTTAGTACTGGTTTCTACACAGGAAGACCTGCACATTTATAATACTTAGAAAATGAGGTTGTCGCATAGGAGAGTAATGATACATCGATATATCCAGGCATCATGATAGTGACTGTCATGATAATATTTTCAGCTTTTGATAACTATCCCCTATAGTCTCTTCAACTATTGATAGTTTTGACAGTTTTTGTCCCTGTAGATTTTCTCTATGTAATATAGTGTTGTGCCGATTAATCGAAATAATCGAAAACTAATCATATGAGCCCATTATCTGCAACTGTCGATAATTTTTTTTCACTATCGATTATTTGAAATTCTATTTTTAGAAACGTGGGCCAAAGGTCATATAATGTGACCTACAAATTAAGAGTATTATGAAAGACTCATTGACTTGAAACATGGCTGCATAATCTGCTTTGTCTTAAAACAACCTGTACCTTAACCCTTGTCCTGCTGAACCCAGATACATTTTTTGTATACCCTGCCTTTGCAAACAGTGTAGATCCAGATAAGTTGGCTTCTAGAAGCCAACTGATCTGGATCTACACTGTTTGCCATTAAGTATGTGAATCTATATCAAAAACCTTGATCAAGTAATCTGATTGGCTGAAAATTAGAAATGGGTGTGGCTTCTTAATTTATTCAGCAGGACAAGGGTTAAATTACCCTAGTTATGCTGTTAGATGCTGTTGCATTTTAAGTTGTACAGAAACATATTTAGCACATATGCCATAATGATTTATTATTTGATGCCAGTAATGGGATATCTGATTGTATAATCGATAATCAATCAGCTTTACTTTCCTGATAATCGACTGTGATTTTTCTCTCTGATTCCCAACACTAATGTAATACCATTCTAAAGCTTTTTTGTCTAAAGTAGCATTAGCATGAGAACAAAAAGGATTTCTGTCTTGCAAAAATGTTTGTTAAAATGGTAGCTAAGCTGACATTTCAGGAGGGAAATAATGTTAGTCAGGGCTGTGGAAATACCATGCCCAACTTGTCCCATTTCCCTGAGGACAAGTAAGAAATTTCAATTTACTTGTCCTGGGACAAGGACCTCATACATGTAGCTCTAGCTAACAAGAGTATCCAGATTTTGAGATATATATTTTTCTTATTTCTCAAAGAAAACATGTTGTGGGTACTAATTAGAAGCTTCTGATGAGTACCCACAAGATATGTTTTCTAAGAGAAATAAGAAAAATGTCAATTTATGGGCAAGTAAACCTTGGTTGGACAAGTAGATTTTGACCTTTTACTTGTCCAAGAAATAAATTTTAATAATTCCACAACTCTGTGTTTGGTATCTTTACAGGTAGTCCAGTTCTATAAAATGAATGAAATTCATTAAAATACTGTGGGATTTAGAGATTGTGATACTATCAGGGCCCAGTTCAAAACTAACAATGTTGTTAGTTAATGTATCGTTAAAACTTTGATCATTAAATAAGGCATAAATGCTAATATTTTTGCTGAAAAAAATGTGAGTAGCTTTTGCATTTACTTACATTTTTACAGCAAAAATACCTGTGAATTTAATATTGTACTTACTAGAACAGTTAAAATTTTGACCACTAACAAGCTTGTTAAGCTAACGATGCTTTGAACAACTGGGCCCTGGATATTAGACCCTTGATAGTGATAGTATCATGATAGGGATATCTCTGACAGAGATAGTATCATAATTTGGCATGATAATCAGTCCTAATAACTACTGCCACCAAGGTAGACAAGCTACTAGTCGGATATCAATATTATTTTCATCAATGAATTATAATTATTCATTTACTTAATGAATTAAGGGCCATCTCCTGCTTACCGCTTGCCTCAGCTCTTTGATAGCAGCAACTAATCTTGAAGATATCGGACCTTGATGTTGGAGACCAACTATCAGAGACTAGCTATACAAGGTATCATACATAAATTTGAATCAGCCTAGAGTAAGGAGTGATAAAACAGGACATCTATGAGCTACTGTACTCTACCACAAAGGTATACAGGCAAAAATGTAGGAGTGCTGTGGTGCAGTGATAAAGCATCGGATTCAAGGACTAAGTGTTGTGTCCTTGAGCAAGACATTTTATCTACATTGTTTAGTACTGGTTTCTATGCATAATACTCAGAAAATGAGGATGTCCCAGCATATATAGAAAACGTAACTGTCTATTTTACATAGCTCTTGATAAGATGTTGTTTTTTTTCAATCCAAAAATATTGATATTTTTCTTATTTCTCTATGAAAATGTATGTTGTAGGTACTCATTAGAAGTGCCTCAGTGAGGTGCTTCTAATGAGAAAAGCACTTCAGTGAGGTGCTTTAACGAGTACCTACAACATATTTTTTCGTGGAGAAATAAGAAAAATATAAATTACCTAATTGGTGGTTTGGGATCCTTTGATTTAACTTGCAGATTTTGCCGGACCAGTGTCTTGTATGTTCTTGATTCAGTTTATGGGCATTAGAGTATTTACATATAGGAATGAAAATGGCAAGATCTTATAATCTGTCCATCCTTGTATAATCCTGGTAAAGAGATTCAGTGGCTCAGCTGGATGTGCATCCCATTGGTGATCAGGAGGTTGAGGGTTTGACCCCCGCCAGGTTGGCAACATTCTTTCATGGAGATTTGATCAGGAAATATTTTCTATGGTCATTCTCTCCCTTCTGCTGATTCAAGAAGGGCAGTAATTGCCAGTTTCTGGCGAAAGAATGTGCACAATACTGGTTAACTGCTTAGAGGACTAAACCTACCCAGTAAAAGCATGGTTAGGTAAACTAACCATTTGTTTGTGTTGAGATTTTATGGCCCTGTCAACCCAATGGGGTCATGTCGAGCATGGTCAGTTTGCCTAACCATACTTGATATTCTTAGAAATGCAAGTTGCTCAAGAATCCGGGTCATCTCTGCCAGGTAACTCAGCCTGTATGTATGTATGTATGTATGTATGTATGTATGTATGCATAAAATATCGCTGGTGACCTGTGAAGTATAACTGAGTGCAAACGATATCATGCGTGTATGATTTTAATGGCTCATCAGACATCTTCATTCATCAACATGACAAACAATTATCATCAGCTTTTAGCAGTTAAGCAAACAAATGCTTATGTAAAAGTTGTGCCTAGGAAAATTACTTGGTGGAAACAAACTAACATTGATGAATTATAATGAAGGTCTTTGGTTTCCTTATGGTTGCTGTAATGTGACCAATAAAAAGCATTCACTTCTTTAATATATGTATAAGTCAGGGATCAATTTTAGCACTTGCCAACTTGCTAAATGCTAGTTAATTTCCTCAAAAAGCAAGCTGCAATTTCCATCACTTGCTAATTCTAGCAAGTTGGAAAAATTCTCTTTAATTGTGGAACCTGAGGCACTGTTGCTAAAGTATTGCAATTTCTTTTCCAAAAGCAATATAAGACTATACTTTTTTTTTATTTTTCCTAGAAAACAGGTTTTGACATTACATGCAAATTGTCTCCTATGGAGACAATTTGCATGTAATGTCAAAACCTGTTTTCTGGGAAAAATAAGAAAAATATTTTAAAATGTCTGCTGAAATTTTTACCCGGAGTGCAAAGGTTTAAAGTAACATTTAACAGTGTTTATAAGTATGAAAAAGCAAGTGGCTGAAAGGTTTAGCAAGTAAAAAATAATGCTACTTGCTAATTTTAGCAAGCTGTCAGGAAAGTTAAATTTGAACCCTGTATGTGCACATATACATGTATTAAAGAAGTGAACACTTATCATTGGTATACATGTATACATGCACATGCTTATCCACATTCTTCTGTAACTAAAGGCTCTCAGCATTTGAGTGGTGCATCAGTACACTGCAAGAAAAACAAAAGCAAAACAAAAAAACAACAACACAATTTCGACAGGTACATAGTGACTTTTTGTTAATAATTTAATTTCCTTTTACATAAATTTGCAGGCCTGGTTTGGGTCGAGGCTGGCGATATCTTTAAGAAAGCAATCCTTAACATACCTGTTAAACTCCAAAACGGGCCGATTTGACCAGAGGTCGAGTATTTACAAGCCGAGCTGACCACAGGTTTTCAAGCGCCCGCCATAAAAAAGTAGGGATAAACTAGGGCTCAAAATTTTGAAAAAGTAGGGCAAAAATAGGAATTTCAAGCATGAAAAGTAGGGATAGTAGGGCTGCTCAGAGGGTTTTCAGACTTAGAAAAAGATATAATAAGCAAACGTTTAGTTTTCTCTGAACAATAACACTACATTACCATGGAGAGGAAATACCAAAATAAATGTTCCAAAAAAGGAGTTACAACTGAAGTAAAAATATTTTATAAATTTTTGCATTGTGGCTGCTCAGATTAAGTTGATCTGATTTTTAAAAACTCAGAGCCAGCAAAGCAAACGAGGAAAAAAAATACAATTATTGGTCACTTAAACCATTTTTGGACTAAAAAGTAGAAATAGTAGGGCATTTTCAGAAAAAAAAAAAAAAAAAACAGGGAAAAGTAGCAGCACAAATAAAAGTAGGGAAAAGTAGAGCCCACTTTAGTCTTAGTCTTCTCTGGCGTTTAAGTGGCTTTTCTTTATTTTGATATTTTATACCACTTACTTCGCTACCGAAAATGCAGAATTTCCCCAGCCAGTCCTGGTTTGGGCACTTCAAAGAAAATTCGAATATCTAGCAAATAGCAACATAAAAAACTAGAATAAACAAAAGAAACCATAATCCATTAAATTAAATAATTTGTTTCATTGGAAACTTGCATTTATAACCAGCGTTTTCTAAGTCTACCCTCTTTGCCTAGACTGTACACGATAAAAGCCATTTTGTTACCCCAAAATGACAATTATTCATTTCGAAATTCATTTGTATTATCATTTTTTTCGGACATAAAATATTAGTTTGATAATAGTACCTAGAGTTACCGAAACGAAACCGAAATACCGAAACGGACTATAAAAATATAGGGAAAATGATGTCAATTAGTAAATGCCGGGGCGAAATGGATAATGAAGTATTTTCCTAAAAAAATATAATATATAAACATACTTACAGTATAACATCCGCACTCAGGAGGTAATTAATGAAAAATGATTAAAACTCATTAATGTGACGCCTCCTAAATACCAGAACGGACCATTAAAAATATAGGGAAAATGCTGTTTGTCAATAATTTTGCGGCGATATGAATAACAAAATATTTTCTCAAATAAATATAATATTTAAACATACATACAGTATAATAACCACACTAAAGAGGAAATTAATAGCAAATGAATAAGCTTTATTAATGGGATGCCTCTGAAATACCGGAATAGACTATAATAATTTGGCGGCGTAATGAATAACAAAATATTTTCTCAAATAAATATAATATATAAACATACATGCAATATAAAATCTGCACTGAGGAGGAAAATAATATTAAATGATTATGTCTCATTTACTGAGACGCATCCGAAATGCCGAACGGACCATTAAAAATACAGGGAAAAATGCTTAGTCATTGATTTAGCGGAATATATTCTTAAATACCATTTAGAAGAGCCAAAATACCCAAATATATGTTTTATATAATAGTTCCATGCTGTTAAAACTCTTATTGTCCTTGCACTTGTTAACGTGATTCTCTGTTTCATTACATCAAAATTAGTCCCATTGTGTCTCTTTTATGCACATATGCGTTTCAATTACTAAGAATACCAATACGAAACCAGAAACCAGTGTCATAAATGTAAATTGGACTCTTTCCCTATATTTTTAATAGTCTGTTTCGGTATTTCGGTTTCATTTCGGTATTTCAGTTTCGTTTCGGTAAGTCTAGTTACCCGTTTGATAATTCTTAGTGGCTATCTATATAACAAATTAATTTTCATGCCTATATTTTGATGAAAACCCTCATTTTAGTCAAGACAGGAAAATTGCTGATTTTCATAATAGGAGTTACTCTGATGGGGAACAAGACAATTCATCGACAAGACAACTCATCGACACGGTTTTTGGAGACAATTCATCGGCACAATTCAAGACAACTCATCGACACTTTTTGAAGACAATTCATCGACACATTATTATCTTGCAATTATACCCAAGCTGATAAAATGAAGACAATGTTTTAGCATTAAAGTGATATATTATCACGTTTATGATCAAAATAACGAATTTAGGATATTAATTCCATATTTTTGGTTTTTGATACAATTTCAGATACCATTTAAACCGCATACAACGTCTGGCGCAAATAAACTTACGCATTGTATATTTAATGTATGATATACATGGAACTTTTTAAAAACCTTCTTAAAACTAAGCTGCCCTGATATTAAAGTCCACTTTTACCCCTAAGGTGGAATTAACCGGGGTTGTTACATTATTAGTCAATCCTCTATGTAAGCTGTTGATAAACCCCACTGATGTACCTCACTGAATATAAATACTGTCAGCCTCTAAAATACTTTACTTCTCTTGTAGCTATGATTATGTATGTTGTATGCTAGAGACAGTCACCTTATTAAATAATAGTTTGAACACATTGTCGTTCTTCATTAACTATTAGTTATTATCACTGCATTATATATCAGTGCATAATATAACATGGTGTCAGACTAAACGGATTTTACTCAATTGACATAACAAAAACTGTTCTTTAATTAAGCTTTAAAACTTGGATTTAAACTTGTGAAAATGGACTTATCAGGTATTCCACAGCCGCGCATGGACTGGGAGTCATCCAACCTCCCCGAGGCTTGGAAAAAATTCCAACAACACGTAGAATTAGTGTTCAATGGACCACTTAAGGCAAAAACGGAAGAGGTGAAATGCACTTATCTTCTCCTATGGGTAGGGGAAAAGGGTTGTGACATTTATAATACTTGGGTGTTGGACGATGACGATAAAAAGAAGCTGAAACCGCATTATGACAAATTTGCAGCATATGTGAGACCCAAATTAAACCCAGTATTCACACGTTACAAATTCAATAATGAAGTACAAGGGACACATTCCATTGAACAGTTCATTACAAAGTTGAAACTTCTAGCCAAGGACTGCGCCTTCGGAGATTATGAAAATGACATGGTCAGGGACAGAATCGTGTTTGGCGTGACGTCAGTCAAAATACGAGAAAAGCTAATAAACGAAGGGGACAAGCTCACGCTGGACAAAAGAATTCAGATAGCTCAAAGCTACGAATATGCACAGGAGCAATTGAAGACCATGGCCCCTCCTACAGAGGTACATTACATTAGTAACACCACCCAGAAGACGTCACCGATAAAGGGCACACATACGAATCCTAAACCACAGGGGAAATCGGGTCGAAAACAGAGGAACAGAGGCGCTCGAGGCATGGACAAACCAGGGCAACAGAAATATGCAAGTGACAAGTGTGGCAATTGTGGCTATAAACACACAAAGACAGAAACGTGTAAAGCTAAGGGCAAACAGTGCAATTTCTGTCATAAATGGAATCATTTCGAAATCGTGTGTAGATCTAAAAAGTCTGTTCATGAGGTTTCTGAGAGGAATTATGATTCACAAGTGCAAAATAGTGATTCGGATGATTTCTTTGTGGATAGTGTGGAGAGCAATAAATTAGTGAATGATCAGGCATTTGTGGAAATTGAGGTAGGACCAAGTTCTTTACCTATAAATTTCAAAATAGACACTGGTTCTCAAGTTAACATTTTGCCATATCAAACTTACACAAAGCTAAATCTACATCACACACTTCAAAAACCTTCAACCAAATTGACCGCCTATGGTGGTAACACACTCAACATATTAGGTTGCGTCACATTAACCTGTAAACGTACAGACAGAAAGAAAGACCTTAGTTTCTACATTATAGAGACGTGTTCCTCTCCCATACTTGGTCTAAGGTCAAGTATTGATCTGGAATTGATCAAATTAGTGTTATCCTGTGAGACACAAGCATCTCAACTCCTGGAAACCAAGCATCTCACGAAAGCTACTGTTTTGACACAGTACGCCAAAGCATTTCAAGGTATAGGTTTATTTCCAGGTGAATGTACAATTCATCTTGACCCATCCATTTCTCCTGTAGTAAATCCGCCAAGACGGATCCCTGTGGCCTTAAGAGATAAAGTAAAACAGGAACTGGATCGCATGTTGAAACTAAACATTATCGCCAAGGTCACCGTGCCAACCGAATGGGTGAATTCTATGGTCGCTGTTGAAAGTAAACATACAGGCAAACTCCGAGTGTGCCTAGACCCACAGCATCTAAACAAAGCTATTCTGTGTCCGCATTACCCCATGAGGACACTCGAAGACATCTTACCTCGCCTCTCAGGTGCGAAGTACTTCACGAAACTGGATGCTAGATCAGGATATTGGGCTATAAAATTGTCAAATCAGTCGTCATTCCTCACTACATTCAATACGCCGTTCGGAAGGTACCGTTACCTCACTCGCGTTTGGCTTGAAGTCAAGCCAGGATGAGTTCCAAAGGAAAATTGATGAGTGCCTAGAAGGCCTCCTAGGGGTCGTCGCTATCGTTGATGACATCCTTGTATATGGGAGAACGTGTGAAGAACACGATCAGAACCTTTGCAACGTAATTAAACGTTCGTTAGAAAAGGGTATCAGATTCAATGAGGACAAACTGGTAGTCGGGGTCCAACAAGTTGAGTACTTTGGTCATATTTTGACAGCCCAAGGGGTCAAAGCTTCGCCAAATAAGGTTTCCGCTGTAAGAAATATGGACCCACCCACCAACAGATCAGAACTGGAAACGTTTTTGGGAATGATAAACTATCTTTCAAAATTTTGTCCAAACTTGGCAGAACTTACGAGTCCACTTCGCAGGCTTTTAGCGAAAGATGTGGAATTTGCATGGGATAAGCCCCAGGCTGATGCCTTTCAGAAGGTTAAGAACGTTATAACTCAGACCCCAGGCCCTGTACTGGCATATTATGACCCGAAGAAGCCACTAACTTTACAGTGTGACGCGTCGAAGGCAGGCCTCGGTGCCACCTTTATGCAGGATGGTAAGCCCATCGCATATGCTTCCAAGTCCCTTACACCCACAGAAACCCTATATGCACAGATAGAGAAAGAACTATACGCATGTTTATTCGGATGTAAGCGTTTCGAACAGTACATATACGGTCGCAAAGTGCACGTAGAAACCGATCATTTACCCATCGTTTCTATCATGAAAAAGCCGCTTCATGCAGCCCCACCGAGACTACAACGCATGCTTTTACAATTACAGCGGTATGACATTGACGTTCAATACGTGAGCGGAAAGAAAATACCCGTCGCTGACACACTATCTCGAAGATATGTGTCAGACACATACCCAGAACTTTCCGAGGGTATGGATTTACATGTCCACACAGTGTTGTCGAGTCTACCAATCAGTGATCGTAAAATGAAAGAGATTAAGGCACACACTGAGCAGGATCCACAAATGGATCAGCTAAAACAGGTTATCCTAAAAGGCTGGCCTGAAGAGAGACATCTTTGTCCTGAACAGGTACTAGATTACTGGAATTTTCGCGATGAATTGACAGTTGTCGACGGCTTAATGTTGAAGGGCCAGAAAATAGTAATTCCGAGTGCTTTAAGACCAAAGATGCTCGAAATATTACACCAAGGACATTTTGGCTGCAAGAAAACTCTCCGCAGAGCACGAGACGTGATGTTTTGGCCAAAAATTTCGTCCGAAATTACCGAGATGGTATTAAGCTGCCCTATCTGTCTTGAACGCAGAAGCTCGAATCCCAAAGAACCTCTTATACCCCACAAGGTCCCAGATTACCCATGGCAGAACATTGCCTCAGACATATTTACTTGGGATGACAAAAATTTCCTCATCACTGTAGACTACTACAGTAAATATTTTGAAGTACAGAAACTTCCCAGCATGAAAACAAGTACTATCATTGCCAAGTTAAAAACCACCTTCGCCAGAAATGGCATTCCTATGAACTTTTTATCTGACAATGCACCCCAATTTTGCTCTGAAGAGTTCACAGAGTTTGCCAAAGATTGGGACTTTTCTCTGATTAAAATGTCCCCAAAACACAGTCAGTCCAATGGGATGGTCGAAAAAATGGTAGGCATTTGCAAGAGAATATTCGCTAAGGCGAAATCGGCCGGAAAAGATCCATATTTGGGCATACTAGAGTACCGCACAACTCCCACAAAACTTGGATTTTCTCCCAGTGAATTACTCATGGGGAGAAAGTTAAGATCTGTATTGCCAGTCACCCTTGATCAGCTATTACCAAAAACACCCCCTACTGAACAAATCAAAGAAAACATTCACTGTGCTAAACAACAGCAAAAGAAATATTATGATCAAGGTTCAAAAACACAGACTTCACTCAGTATAGGAGACACGGCAAGAATTCAACATGACAAAACTTGGAAACCAGCTGTCGTAATGGAAAAACACAATGACAGATCATATTCTGTTAAAACACCAGACGGTGCTGTTTATCGACGCAATAGGCGTCATCTCTTGAAATCGAAGGAAACAATTCCAAATTATCAAGCAAATTCTGAATGTACACCTGATTATTCACTTTCTTATCAGCCCTCATTTGAAAATGCAGAAAAAGGAAAATCCCTTCAGGAGCCTCAAATTTGTAAAACAAGCAGTTTCACGCGGAATAATAATGCTGATCCAGTTATACCACCAGGGAAGAATGACATGACGCCATATATTACGCGCTTTGGTCGTACAGTGAAACCAAAAATAATTGAATCTATGTGAACTATGACACAGGATAATGTTAAAAACACATGCGAGGTATAAATCATGACATTTTAATGGAAAAATAAACAGTTCTTCTTGCCCTGGAATTTTTGTAATCTCGTGTTGCTGAAAATCAACTTAACTTTATCAACAACTTGTCAGATTAGTGTGTGTGAAAACTGTTAGAATAATTGTAACATGAGTTTACCAATTATTTCTAATTAAAGTTATTCAGATACTCTGGCTCTCCTAAAAAAAAAAAAAAAAAAAAAAAAACTGGCTGCCTTGCAAATATCTGTGTGTCACTGAACTGGCTGAACTTTCTTGTGCTATCTAACGACTAAATGTTTGATATGCAGGATTTTATTTTTTTAAGGTGTTTAAATGAATTTGAACCTTTGTTGTTTTTAAAGAAGGGAGATGTTACATTATTAGTCAATCCTCTATGTAAGCTGTTGATAAACCCCACTGATGTACCTCACTGAATATAAATACTGTCAGCCTCTAAAATACTTTACTTCTCTTGTAGCTATGATTATGTATGTTGTATGCTAGAGACAGTCACCTTATTAAATAATAGTTTGAACACATTGTCGTTCTTCATTAACTATTAG
Organism: Anodontia alba; assembly: GCA_964016985.1. Classification (NCBI taxonomy): domain Eukaryota; kingdom Metazoa; phylum Mollusca; class Bivalvia; order Lucinida; family Lucinidae; genus Anodontia; species Anodontia alba. Next base: position 8,251,308 of record OZ024836.1, on the reverse strand, counting down.
TTATTATCACTGCATTATATATCAGTGCATAATATAACAGGGGTCTTCATCACATAGGCTTATTATCTCGATGATAATTCACCGACACAATATATAAATCCTCGATGATCAGAATGGGGTATCTAAATGCAAATTGTACAAATCTTGAGGCGCCATTATCCTACAATTCTAGCAGTCGTTTTATAGTACAGTACCATGGCAATCAACCTCCTAAAAGCTAGAGTACATGTAAGTCTCAGTCGGACTTTGAGACAGCTCCCCGACTGTCAAAACTTCCAATTCAGGTCTTGCGGTCATAACGTAAAATCGCCTATTCAAATGCATTGATAAAAACTTGATGATCCAATTTGATATTTTTCTTATTTCTATTCAAAATATCGATTATGGGTACACGTTTGAACCGCCTCACTGAGGCGATTCGAACGAGTACCCACAATGTATGTTTTAGAGTAGAAAATAAGGAAATTTCGAATACCCCTGCAAACCCCAGTTTTACTATATAAAAGTGGGGTTCGAGGGGGTAAAAATCACATAGGCGTTTTTTCCTGATGGTAGCGGCCGCGCTGAGCAAGCATTCGTCAGCAGCCGCATCATAAATGCTGCAAATTAAAAACCTTTCCGCATTCTGAGCACAACACTTGATTCTGAGACTGTTCTCTGAAAGGTAGGCTAGCTATTCACAGGTATGATCAATCAAATACAATGAACCACTCATCCATAATTACCCTTAATTACCTATGATTGCAAATTATATTCAAACAAATGTGTCGATGAATTGTCTTCAAAAAGTGTCGATGAGTTGTCTTCAATTTTGTCGATGAACTGTCTCCAAAAACCGTGTCGACCAGTTGTCTTGTCGATGAATTGTCTCGATTCCCTCTGATGTAGTAATTTAGTGGCAAATATCAATACAAAGAAACGCCACTAAAGAAGACGGGTTAGGCCCGCTTGAAAGCCTGTGACCAGTTTCTGTTGCTCAAAGAACTTATTTCGATCATAGTTCATGCTGTCTGGATCTATAACTCGATTCTAGACATTAAGTGTAATTAAAGTAGCAATACTTACGTGTAAAGGCATAATAAAGAATTGTTTAAGCACATGTTGTTTGTGTTTTTCGCGCTCCCTTTTGGCTTTTCAGCACCGGCCGGAAATGAAGATGGAAATATTATGAATTTATGTACATAAAATTCAAAGATCTATCGATTTTTTTGAAAATACAATTTCCCGAGGGAACATGAATGCCTAAATTAAAAGCAACTCTTAGAGTGAAATTGATCATGTGGATTAAAGACGAAAGAAAAATGAAAAAAAATTAGGTGGCTACAAAATAGAAGGGAATTCCCGCAGTTTTTTTTTTTTTTTTTGCTTGACTGGTGCCCGACTTCTCTTTGTATTTGACGGAAAGCGCAGAGATAAACCAGAACTGGTTTAATCTCTAATTTTAGAAGCTTTGTTTGGGTAAAACCCTCTTTCTTTCTTTCTCGCCTCACGCCTTCGCGGGCATTCTATGCAGGTGGGCGCTGTCGTGACTGATAGTGCAGTAGCGAGTGCGTTAACTATTCTATACAAAAAAGTACGTTCATATAAAATAGCAACTATCAACTTTTCATATTACACATTAAAAATTCTGATAACTGCCATTTAAAATCTGAGATTTAAATAGAAACCACGGCTTCTATCAGCATGAAATATGGCTCCAATCTATTAACAGGATTATCCCTGTATATATTATATATGGCAAGCCGTTTTACTATTTATTCTATAAATCAGATATCTGATTTAATATATCAGATATCTTATATAATATACACCCAGGGAAACCCGATATCGGGATATCGGAGGTTGCGAGATTTCTGAGGTAAACAAATGACGTATTCCAGCGACAGGGTATGTACTTATCCATTTTTGATTGCTTATATCTTAATCATTTGATAAAAAAAGCCGAGTTGCTCGTTCTAGAGACATAATAATGAATATGTTAAAGCAAATATTTCCTTTCTCAGCTACTTTGTGGAGGTGAAAACGGCATTTGAATCAAGATGATCTATTTTTCATCTCATGTTTTGCCTTTTCGACGGCTACCAGCCCGATCATGGTAAATGACATGTTGGTTATTTATTGCCCAAGGATGGACTTATCTTTTCTTCGACTGTCTTCATAGTTGTTTCAGTTTATCAACAAAAAATAACGCCTCCGGATGAAATTTAAAGCAAGTACTTGCGAAATTTTGGATAACGGAATATTCGGAGGGGTCAGAGTATTCCTTGGACTAAATCACTTGGACCATTGGACTTGGACTGGTCCAAGTGAATATCAGTTGGACCAAATGGGGTGTATTTCTTGGACCAATTCCAGTTGGACCAAATCATAAATACCTGTTGGATCATATTAAACTATGTTTTTACGACTTAAGTAATGTGTATCTACGTAAATTGTATTCATTATTTTTTATTTATATTATTTTTGTTTTTTATTATTTTTTTTTTTTTAATTTTGATAACATTTTAATTGAACATAATTTGGTATTTTCGAAAGCATTATTATATTTTGTGATGGCTAATATATTCACACAATAATAAACTGGTTTTGACATATAAATGTTTTAAGGCTAAGTACTCTGTGTAAAATTTTCAGCAGATAGCATTTTGAAGTTTTTTTGTTTGTTTTTTCATTTTTCTCTGATAACAGATTTTTGCATTTCATACAAATTGTCAACAGGATTTGACATTCCATGCAAGTGGTCGTCAGTGGAGACAAGTTGCATGAAATGTCAAAACCTGTTTTATGGGGAAAATGAAAAAATGTCATCAATTTGTCATCTGCTGAATTAGCCCAGAGAGTAGTAAAGGTTCAATTGGACCCCCCGAATTGAACCATGTACATGTATTGAGTTTACATTAATCTAAAGTTTGTTGGACTTTCAATAACAAATTGCCTTTACCAAGAAAGTATTTTTTATATTATTTATTTATTTATTTACTTATTTATTAATAATCTTAGATGTATATAAATAGTTGGGATTTACCATTTCAGTTGCTACTTATTTTATTTTAACTTCCTTTTTAAAAATGCACTTTGCAGTGACGAGCTAATGCCCTGTATTCCTTGGACCAAATCATTTGGACCTTGGACTGCAGGTCCAGGTGATAATCAGTTGGACCTGATGAGGTGTATTCCTTGGACCAGTTCCAGTTGGACCAGGTATATATCTGTTGGACTATAATGTTTTTATAACTGGATAATATGTACCGGTATCTATGTAAATTTTATTTATTTTTTTCTTTTATTTCTTTTAATAAAACAATTTTAATTCAGATAATTGGAACGTGGGGAAAACTCATTTATTCTTACTGTCTTTGTTCTTTCTTCAGTGACATACCTATTACTTCTTAATCTTTACCACTCTCTGGGCTAATTTAGCAGACAACAAATTGGTGATAGTTTTCTTATTTTTCTTAGAAACAGGTTTGACATTTCATGCAAATTGTCTCCATTGGAGACAATTTGCATGAAATGTCAAATCCTGTTTTCTGGGAAAATAAGAAAAAATATTTCAAAATGTCGTCTGCAGAAAAAATTATTCAGAATGCTAAGCATTAACGAAACCAATTCTTTGAGTGAAAAGGATGATTTTGCATTCCATTCTGACATTCCATATGTGTTTGAAAAAGGTTTTATAATCACTTCTTAATATTTCTTAATATTGCAATTTTTTTTCCATCCTGTAAATAACAGTAACAGTATCTGATATGACATGTCAGTTACCAGAGAAGACCTATCAGTCATCTGATAAGGCCTGTCAATCATCTGATAAGACCTGACAATCATCCGATAATACCTGTCATTAAATCTCAGGTCAGAATACCCTAAGTCTACTGGCCAGTGAAATCCATAGCTGAAAAGCATAGCATTCCACAGAAAAATCAAAGCAAACTGATCAAGTATTCCTATTATGATTTAAAAATATTTTGTCTAATTTTAAACTTTCACATTTAAACATTAATGTTCTTTGTGAAAATAAAAACATAACCTTGACGCTACATGAGTCACTGGAAGAAACAAAGACTGAAAGAAATGAACAAAATCTTAAAAAGTTGGGACATAGACAACACAAAAAATATTTTATGAACATACAAGTGAATATCAACTATACCAAAATAAATACAAATACAAGGCATTAATTAAGGGTACAAAACAAAAATTGCATTATTAAGACAAAACAACTGCCTTTCAGTTAAATACAACAAATAAAAAAAACAAACAAATAAATAATTGATAAAGTCACAGCAAGAAACAAAACTGGAAAGAAATAAGAATCAGATAAGATTTGTGACATGTAAACAGTTACGCAAAATTATGCTTTTATGAACAATTTCAAAGTACAAGACAACTGTATGACCATAATACACAAAACAAATAAATTGATAAATAAGTTGATGTACTTTCTCACTGTCCTTCTCTGTCTCTTTCTTAAAAACATATAGTGTTAGTTGAATAGTTTAAGAATTAATTGTTCAGGATGTGCATGTAAAGGTAAATGAAAATCAGAATAAATAAATAAATAAATAAATAAATAAATAAATAAATAAATAAATAAATAAATTGGTAGGAACAAAGACTAAAAAATGAATAAATAAACAAATAAATAAATAAAATAAATGAAACTTTTATGACATATAAACAACAATACAATTATTTATGAACATACATCAGGCCTGGATGGATGAATTAGAACTTTCAACTTCATTATAGCATCATGTTTAGGGTGAAAATATAGGGTTTAACAAAATATAATAATTCTTTCAAGAAATTTCAAATTATCACAGTTAAAACTGTTTTATCAAATATAAAAATATATAAAATAAATAAAAACACTAATTGTGGATATACGTTATTTAGTTGTTAAAAAGTGATTTAATATGGTCTTTGCCCTCCATCAGTTAGACAAGAAAAAAAAAATCAACAACAAAAAAAAACAAAAAAAAAAAAAAAAAACCTTAATTTCAAAAAAACAAAAAAAAAAAAAAAAAAAAGAATGTTCAGGTTTTGCAACTTTCACTGTAACTTCAATTGTTAACCCTTGTCCTGCTGAATAAATTAAGATGCCACGCCCATTTCTAGTTTTCAGCCAATCAAATTACTTAATCCTGATTGTTGATATAAATTCACATACTTAATGGCAAACAGTGCAGATCCAGATCAGTTGGCTTCTTCAGAAGTAATATTTTGTATTACGATAAGTGCTATTTATGATTTATGAAAATAGAAATACATATCAAATACAATTAACTTAAAAACCACGAAGCCAATTTGAAAATTAAAAAGAAAATCAATTTTATCCTTCATCCTTCATCTTGATACAAAGTAATGGTCATCTTAAACTATCGAATGGGTACAAAGTAATTTTACCAATTAAAAGGGATAAATGAATGAAAAATAATATATGACAAATCAAAGATCACTTCTAAAACATATCTTTTGCATTTAAGGACAGTGTTACTAACACAATTTTGGTTGGGGTAAATGTCCAGGTGGGTAAATGTCCGGTGGGTAGATGTCCGTGTTGGTATTATCATAGACTATACCCCATTTGAAACAATTGGGTAGCAAAAATTATTATTTATTTATTTTTATTTTTTTATTTTTTTTTTTATTTTTTTTTTGCCAAAGATTATTGAAAACCTGAGAAAATTTGGTTATCCAACCAGATGAAAAATCCTGTCATTAAAATCTTATGTCCAATATGTGAAGTTCTAGATTAACATGTGAATCAGAAATCAGCGCATTATGATCTTGTTTGTTACTGCTCGTCCATACATTGTTTCATTCGATATGATCAGCCATGAGTCTGGCACATCATCATCTAATATTTAGATATAGCTTGCTATATGCAAAATTCTAGATTACCATGTGAATCCACGCAATCTGATATAGTTCTTCGCTGGTCGTCCATGCATCGTTTTATTCTGTACGATCTGCTGTTACTAAGGCAACATCGTCTTCTAATAGTTAAATATAGCATGCTATAAGCGAAATTCTAGATTAGCATGTAAATTTGCATTCTGATCTTGTTTGTTGCTGCTGGTTCATACATTGTTTCATTCGATATTATCTGCCGTTACTCGGACAAATCATCTTCTAACATTTAAATAAAGCTTGCTAAATGCAAAATTATAGTTTACTACGTGCATCCACGCGTTCTTATCTGGTTTATTGCTGCTCATCTATATATATTTTTTTTTCATTTGATATGATCTGTTGTTACTCTTGTACAATGTCTTGACTCATGTGCATGTATGATGTGATAATGCACGGGCATGATCGAGGGCATTATCGCACGTACACGCGCAGAACCATGGTATATTAAACTGATTTATCTTATTTGCATGTATTTAGATTATCTTTCAAGCTGATTATTGGGAATTTGTCCACTATGTGATAAATATAGAACATCCCTGCATTCTGATCTGGTTTTTTGCTGCCCGTCTGTACATTGTTTTATTCGATACAATCTGCCAAAAATCTGGCACATCATCTTCTAATATTTAAATAAAATGTACTATAAAATGCAAAATTTTAAATTAGCATGTGCATCCGCACATTCCGATCTGGTTTGTTGCTGTTTGTACATTAATTTAATTATACTCCAGCACATCGTCTTCTAATATTTGGATTGAGCTTGCAATTTGCAAAATTCTACATTAGAATGTGCATCCGCGCATTCTGATCTGGGTAATTGCTGCTCATCCATACATTTGTTTCATTTGATAGGATCTGCAGTTACTACAGCATATCGTCTTCTAATATTTACAAATACCACATGCTAAAGATTACAAGCTTTGAATAATCATGCGAAAAAGTTTTCTTGGTGGGAATTATAACACCTTCATTAAAGCCCTCCAGCAAATTATTTGCCGACTGACCACACAATTGTCATGATGTGCACAGTGCATCTTATTTGAAAAGTAACGTTCTCAACAAGTAAAAATGAACCTATTCATATTTAACAAATCTGATCAGTCTGTGCATTAGCTGGATACTTTGTGATTCATGTATTACAGTATTATATACCAGTGACCAAATCAGCCAACTGAGTGGACACCATTCTGCACCAGGCTGCGTCATGCACTCTGATCTGAGTAACACATATGCACAAAGGGACATTTTCACTGGATAATGAAAGGATTAGCACCGATAACACACATTTCTAGCAATAAATTTCATTCAAGTGTATCATCTGTTCCAGTATATTTTATTTTATTTTTTTTTTTTCATGAAAGGAAAGAAATATTACTCAAAACAGTTAATAACAATTATAACGAAATTCTTTGATCTTGATTAGGCTGCGCAAGCTAATTTGGTTTGTTCCACATTGGTCATATATAAGCTCCTATGAATACAAATGAGAAACCACCTTATGGCATATTAAATCGCAAACTGCTGCAATTTAGTTTTCACAGGGCTTTAACTCTCAAATCACTGCAAAATACTTCTTTTAACAGGGGAGTGGGGGTTAAAACAAAATCAGTGAGATTAAACTATCAATTGAAATGGTAAAATAAAGAATTAACTTCCTTACTTACTTACTAAATCCCAGCCATTTATATACATGTAAAACTATGTAAATAATAAATATATAAATAACAATATAGAAATATTTTCTTGGTAAAGGGAATTTGATAAAGTTCAGATTAATGTAAACATAATACTTGGTCCCAACTGAACCTTTACCACTCTCTGGGCTAATTCAGCAGATGACAATTTGATGACATTTTTCTTAATTTTTCCCCATAAAACAGGTTTGACATTTCATACAAATGGTCTCCAGGGAAGAAAATTTGCATGGAATGTCAAATCCTGTGGAGACAATTTGTATGGAATGCCACAACCTGTTTTCAGGTTAAATAAAAAAAAAATCTTCAAAATGTCATCTGCTGAAAACTTGTACAGTGCACTATGCCTTAAATTTTTTAAATGTTAAAAACAAGTTGCCTGTTGTGTAAAAATATAAAGCTTAACAAGATTTAATAATTCTTTTGAAAATACAAAATTATCTCAATTTAAATTGTTTTAGAAAAAGTTAAAAAAATAATAATAATAAATGAAATAAATACAATTTATGTAGCTACATATTATTTTGTTAAATGTGGTTAAATATTGTTCAACAGGTATTTGTGACCTGGTCCAACTAAAATTGGTCCAAGGAATACACCTCAATTGGTCCAACTCATAATCACTTAGACAAGCAGTCCAAGTTCCAAGTGATTTGGTCCAAGGAATACAGGTCACTGCAAAAAGTACTTTTTAACAGGGGTTAAAAACAAAATAAGTGAGAATAGCCTACCAGTTGAAATGGTAAATTCAAGCCATTATATACGTCTAAAATTATGTAAAAAAAAAAAAAAATAAAAAATAAAATAAAAATAAAGAAACCTTTACCACTCTCTGGGCTAATTCAGCAGATTGGATGACAATTTGATGACAGTTTTCTTATTTTTTCCCCATAAAACAGGTTTTGACATTTCAGTAAATTTCATCTGCTGATTTTTTTCTACAGAGTACATTTAATTATCAAAACAAGTTGACTGTAGTGTGAAAATATCAGGCTTCAGAAAATATAATAATTATCTCAACTAAAATTGTTATATCAAAGGTAAAATAAAAAAAAGAAAAAAAAAAGAAAAAAAGAAAAAGAATACAATTTATGTAGATACATATTATTTAGTTGTAAACATGTGGTTGAATAATTGGTCCAACAGGTATTTATGACTTGGTCCAACTGGAATTGGTCCAAGGAATACACCCTGTTTGGTCCAACTGATAATCACTTGGACCAGTCCAAGTCCAATAGTCCAAGTGATTTAGTCCAAGGAATACACTGACCCTATTCGGAGGTACATTGACACATGATGCTGTGTATCTCGGAGGGACTGTTGCTGGATTTCGGAGGCACTGAAAATTGAAGGAGTGAGTTCTGTCTGAAAAAGCAATATGAATTAAAACCCTAATCGCACAATATGGTGCTAAGCCTGTGTGCAAATACTAGTGTCTCTTTTTGTAGCAATTTTAACAGGGTTTGATTGGTTTGAAGGAGAGTTTAACGTAATAATATTACTAGAACCAATGCCATTACGTTTAAGAATTTATATGCAATAAAACAACTTTTCGCTGCAAAAATGATGTTCTGTATGTGAAATGTGATATTTTCCTACTTAAGTTTCGATTGAAATGTTGATTTTGGAAACTCGTAAGAACGCAGCGCCGATGTGGTGCCAACGAGTGCCATCAGAGCAGAAATAATAAACGGAACGTTACCACTGTAAATCTATGATATATCAATTATTTATAGCAATATCCCAACTCGGCACAATATTCACCAATATCAGTACAAAAACTCTATAATAAAGTTAACAACAGATGCTTACTCGTCCATCGGGCTGACATTTGTATATCTAATTACAAGAGTCTATCTATTTTCTTATACTGAGTCGTTCATATTTAACCATTGCCTGTGTTAGGTGGGTCGCTTAATTTAGAATTTAGCAACAACAACAACAGCAAATAATAATAATAATAATAATAATCACACGATGAGCGCTTTAAAAATGTTTACAATCTGTTAAGAAGCATACCTCTGAGTCCCAGTCTGTACCATATGGGCTTTCAACTCCTTTGTTGTCTACAAATCTTTACGGACAGTCCGCTTATCTAGGTTTTAAGCAGCAGCCAGAAAAATTACACATTCCCCTGTAATCCCATTTTCCTAATATAAGTGAGATTTGCAAGGGGTCTTCACCACATAAATAATAATTGTATGAGTTGTATCGAGGAGACCTTTGTCATATTCATTTGCTATCAATAGAAAACATTGCAGATTTTATAACGTGTTCTTCCATACGCACTGTGTGGGCGCGTGCGTGTGTACGTGTGTGTGTGTAGTTGGGGATGAGGGTGGACAAATTTACTCAAAATCAAGCAGATAGGGGCGTGGGGGGGGGGGGGGAGTTGGCGAACGTAGCCCCCATTGTGGACAAATTATTTAAAAAATCAAGCAGATTTTAATCGAAAACACAGGTTACACCCCTAATTTTCGCCTCTAAATCGACAGTTCCTGAGCATTTGCAAGCCTCCATACGGTAACACCATCCCCATTTCAACACCCACGGGCCTGGGTTTTTAAACCTAAATTAAATGTAAGTGAAAAATCCATGGAGTGTCTGACCGACCAAACGATGAAACGAGACCTGTACCCCTTTCGGGCCAATTATTTGAAAAATCATGCAGGTTTGGCCATAAAATCACTTTACATTCCTTAATTTTGCATCCCTCATCGGCATTTTATTGGCATCTGTGTCCCTTTTAAGAATAGCCAAGAATTCACACACCCGCCCCTTCCATTTCAAAAGTCTGTGTATAGGCCTGGAAATTCACGAAAGGCACAAAACGTTGTGATGAACAAATATGAAAACACGCAGAATGAAATTTTCATGTCTTAAAAATACAAACTTTTCAGAAAGAAAACTGTTAATTTTCGTAATATTATTATTATTATTTTTTTCATCGAGGTGGTTCTAACGATAACCCTCAACCTATGTTTTAGAGCAGAAATGACGTGGTCCCTAAGAGTACCTCACTACATATTTTAGAGCAGAAACAAGAAAAAAAAAAATCCCCAATTTTTCTATGTGAATTCTTGCTTGTTACCGGGGTTTTCATCACGAAGGCTGGTTATCTTGATGTTTTATCTTGATAAGTCTATGACACATTATTTCATTTATTATGTACCAGTCAGCATAAACGCTTTGTTCGCTTGCTACCTGCCACTCCTGACGATTCAGGTAATCGTCTTCAACATATTAAACCAGGCAAGATCACGTTTCAGAAAAGATGTAGCCGTTTTAAGAAGAACACAAAATTTCCTTTCCTCCGATGTCCCGTTAACCAATATAAATCTGTCCTCCGACATCCCTGCATCATACCGCCGACATCCTGTTACCAATAAATATGACAACAACCCTAAAGAAATCTAAAAAATCTGCCACTTTAGTAATTTTTTCACATCTGCTATTTCTTGTATAATTTATAGAAATGTTCTAGATTATACAGACATACATACTCAATGAAGAAGCTTTACAGGATAAAAGCTATAAACAATTGAAAATGGAATTTGGATGAAAACCAGTGGAATTTCCTTTTCAAACGTGATTTTGAATAAATAGGAGGATACTTTATATTGAAATGCCATTTTCATATATATTAAACTATTCAACTGAGAAAATATAGGTTACGTTGCTTATCCTCCAGAAGCACTTTTTTGATCATTAAAAGAGGATAAGTACATACACTGTCGCTGGATGACATCATTTGTTTACCTCCGAAATCTCGCAACCTCCTATATCCCGATATCGGGTTTCCCTGGGTGGTATATAAGATATCTGATTATATTAGATATCTTATATAAATAAGATATCTTATATGTCAATTTAGATATCTTATATGCTATATAAGATATCTGATATGCTATATAAGATATCTTAATTGGCATATAAAATATCTTATATGCTATATAAGATATCTGATATGCTATATAAGATATCTTATATAGGATATAAGATATCTTATTTACTAAAGAAGATATCTCTTTTGTTCAATTAAATAAGATATCTCATTTAGTATATCAGATATCTTATTTTGTATATCAGATATCTACAATAATATATTAGATATCTTATTTAACAAATAAGATATCTTATATGGTAAATAAGATATCTTATATGTGGAATTAAATAAGATATCTAATATGATATATCAGGTATCTTATATCGGATATAAGATATCTTATATAGGATATAAGATATCTGATATACTAATTCAGATATCTTATATCCTATATTAGATATCTTATATCCTATATAAGATATCTGATATAACGTATAATAAATAGTAAAACGGCTTGCCAGAAAGTCGTTTTACTATTTATTCTATAAATCAGATATCTGATTTAATATATAAGATATCTTATATAATAGATAAGGTATCTGATATATTATATCAGATATCTTATATAAAATACATATCTTATATGTCAATTAAGATATCTAATATGCTATATAAGATATCTGAATTGACATATAAGATATCTAATATGCTATATAAGATAGCTTATATGCTATATAAGATATCTCATATAGGATATAAGATATCTTATTTACTAAAGAAGATATCTCATTTATTAAATCAAATAAGATCTCATTTAGTATATCAGATATCTTATTTAGTATATTAGATATCTATATTAATAAATAAGATATCTTATTTAACAAATAAGATATCTTATATGGTAAATTAGATATCTTATATGCGGAATTAAATAAGATATCTCATGTATTATATCAGATATCTTATATAGGATATAAGATATCTAATATAGGATATGAGATATCTGAATTAGTATATCAGATATCTTATATCCTATATTAGATATCTTATATCCTATATAAGATATCTGATATAATATATAAGATATTTATTTTGCTTAATAAATAGTAAAACGGCTTGCCATAATTATAGTGTACACAGATTATGTATGATTCTATGCATCGTTTCTCTCTTCTAGAAAAATAGCTTAAACATAAATACTATCGGGTTATAATGGGGAGATCATGTTTCTTCTTGTTTTGTGGATGGCTACATTCATATATGTATTGGCTACATTCATATGTATAATGTTTAATGCCAAATAAACTTATGTTATGTTATTTTGACGAATCCTTAATTGATTTAGTTAAACGTGTACCGATTAATGTAGGTGTGAAAAACGATTATGTTTTTAATCTTTAATCTTGTCCTTATTTGACTGTTTTTAATTCCTTTGATTTTGTCGGCGAGCTGTTTATTTATTTATTTTTTTTTTTTTTTTTTTTTTTTTTATTTATTTATTTTTTTTTTTTTTATTGTTTAACGCTGCCAGGCAACTGAATCATACAGAGGCAGCGCCAGATAAATCTGGATTAGTTTTCACGATGGCTGGACTACTGGGTTGGCTTGTTGTTGTTGTTGTTCAGTTTATTCTCTTAGGTGAAGGGGGTCCCAGGGTACGAAACCATAACAGGCACAACCCCAACACCCGCGTCCGTACGTCGTCGATCGTCTGTGAAGTTTTCGTCAGTCATCCTTGCGGTAGTCGAAGATGCCAGGAGTAGCAAAAGGAGGTAATTAGAGGCGACGGTGCAAGGTCTAGGCGGAGGCAGTGCAGAAAAGTTCTAAGTTTTAACTGATTTCCTTATTGGCTTCTGAACGGTGACTAGTTAGAATTCCAGACTAGGTCACCTCGCCCGGACATTGTGTGCGCGGTGGAAAACAGCCTGTAAGTTACTGAATTTGACGGGCGGCCGAAAGATGTGAGCTTTTAATCTCGCACGGACTCCGTGGCGAAACGGCAGTCGTACATGCACAGCTCTCGTGTGACCTAGTTTTGGTCGGTGCTGAAGTGGTTTTAAGTTTTTCTGTTTTTCGCTAGGCTTTCATTCGGGACTTCGTTAGAATTCCTAACTAGGTCACCTCGCCCGGACTCTATGCAGCGGAAAACCATCACGAAAACATACCTATTTAATTTGACCCCCTTAAACCCCACTTTTATATAGTAGAACTGGGGTTTACAGGGGTATACATTATTTTTCTTATTTCTGCTCAAAAGCATAGATTGTGGGTACTCGTAAGAACCGCATCGGCGAGGCGGTTCTAACGAGTATCCACAATTTGTTGTGAGCAGAACTATGAAAAATATCAGAATTTTTATCTGAAAACATTCAGTTTTTGGTGGTGAAATTTTCAATATATGTAAATAGGTGTGTTTTCGTAATGAGACTGTAAGTTACTGAATTTTGTCGGACGGCCTAAATAGTTGAGCTTTCAATCCCGCACGAAATGCGTTTGCCGTTAAAATTGCATTTACGTGCTCAGCTCGTACTGACCTGGATCGCTGCTGTTCAGGAGTCTTTCAGTGGCCAAACTCGCTGTAGAGGTAACTCTGTCAGTTGCTTGATGTATTCTCTGCGTGATCTGTCCCAAGTCTGTGTGCGATCATGTGTGACGTAGTGTCTGGAAGAGTCTGCGTTGGTGGTGGTGGCATCTCCCTCTCCATAGTCGGCTGTCGGCGGGCAGGCGTCGATCTGGTCGTCGTCGAAGGTCTTGTAGCAGCAGTGGGCTGGCGAGGCCAGTCGCCAGCAGAGGGTGCAGGCTTCCTCCTGCTTTCAGCCCACTTCTTGTAATAAGGCTTAGTTGGTAGAGCCTTATGGAAGGTTAGTTCAACGCGAACTAGATCCTTCCCGTCGGACATCCTTCAAAGTGGAGAGCCGACAAACTTGTACTCGCTCAGGGCCCTGAGGAGTACACCAGGCATAACGGACTCGGACATGGTTATTCGTTAGTTATGAGATGTTAACACTTGGGGGCCACGGGTCCAGCTGCCGATTACACGATATATACAATACAATACAAATAACTCAGCATAAAGCATAATACTCTAATCCTACATTATCTGTGTTTACCTCCGAATTAGTTGCCATTCGGCAAGCAGTACAATGGATTATTGACTCAAAAATCCCGAGATCAGTAATTCTAACTGATTCTCTCAGCGCAATACAAGCAATAAAATCAGGAACTTCAAAATCCCGTCCTGATATTACTATGAAAATTCTCTCCTTGTTAAATAAATTAACAGCCTCGATATGCAATTAGACTGGGTTCCATCACACGTAGGAATCCCAGGAAATGAGGCAGCTGATGAGGCCACTAAAAAGGCCATGACCATATATAGGTACCCCAGACCCCACCCTCCCCGCAAAGGCAGAAATATATACTGTTATCAAAAATGCCATTATTCGTAAATGGCAAGCCCAATGGAATATAACTAACAAAGGGAGAGAATACAGGCATGGACAAGAAAACGTCAAAACTACATGTACAGTTTATAGCCCCAATAGGTGTCTGGATGTAGCTTATACCAGACTAAGACAACACCACTGTGGATTGGGTTTCCACAAAGCCTTCGGTTTGGAACTATGCAAACTATGCACAGAAGGTGACGGTGAAACTATTGATCATATATTCATGTACTGTGAAGCACAGGAGGAGCACAGAAGAAACCTTGAGGCCAAAATGTTTAAACTGGGATATGTAACCTTCGACACAACAACTTTACTTTTCCCACCACCTCAAAATGCAGTAAGAATTCGAGCTGTTTTCGAATTCTTAAAGGATACCGGATACTTAAAAAGAATTTAAAACGAGATAATAATAAAACTTCCACCTGTTAAAAATACTGCTCCCAGTCGGTCGGACGTTGGACTGTTAGACTGCGCGAATGCGCAGGTAAGCAAGTTAACAATAAAGACAAGCAAGTACAACGTCTTACCGGGCCGCTGGGCACTGGATAACCAGGCTGTAAGCTGAAAAGATGCCCACGTTCTGGTATCTTAATAACGCTGGTTCGGGAACCGAGGTGACAGTCGCCTGCGTTAGCGAGCATTTCAACAAAATCTCAAGTTATTGCTGTATATAAAGAATAAAAACTGTGAAGGCCGTCGTGGAGGGAGGAGTACTGCATGTCATGGCCCTGTAGGGAACGTACGAATTGCTTACAATTCCCCAAGCTTTACCGAAACAGCAAAATTTTCTCAAAACATGGCGGAGATCGTCATGGAGGGAGGAGTACTGCATGTCATGGCTCTTTAGAGAAAGTACGAATTGCTTACTACTCCCAAAACTTGATCAAAACCAAAATTCCCAGAAACACAGTTAACCTTTTATCTGGAACTCAACCACTTTATTCGGATCATTAACTGAGCTGTAAATTCAGGTGGAAGTTAAATCAACACATGCTTATATAATGCCAAGTTGAAACTCTGGAATCGCCCGAGCATAACTTTATCGACAATACAAAGTTACGATATACTACTTCTATTTCATTCATTATAACTGTTTATTTATTATCTACATAGTAAATAAATGATAGTTACACCAGTTCAGTTCAGTTTTCAGATTTTTGACGCTACCAGGCAACTGAGTCACACAGAGGCAGCGCCAGATAAATCTGGATTAGTTTTACTGGACTGCTGGGTTGGCTGGAAACGGTGTCTAGTTATAATTCATAACTAGGTCACCTCGCCCAGACACAGACACCGTGCATATAAATAGTCGTCCAGTCGGTAAGTTACAGATTTTTAACGCTGCCAGGCACCAGAGGCACATAGAGGCAGCGCCAGAGAAATCTGGATTAGTTTTACCCTGACCTTGGCTTGAAACGGTGTGCACGCATAATTCATGCGTGTACTACATCGCCTGATCGGACGATATCGGACGATATGCATGAAGGTCAAGGTCTGTAAGTTACATAATTTAGAATGTTCGGTCAAAAGAAAAGAACTTCAATACGTGTGTATTACCAATGCACAATGTAATATCACACTTGCTCACTCAGTCCAGCCACCATGCGGAAGGGTTGGAAAAGGACTAACATTTGTCCGGAAGGCAGCAGCATGGGCAGGAAGGAGAGATCTTCTGGATCCGTGGAGCTGTCCGGTCAGAGCCCTTGCAGGAACGATCCAACATGTCGTACCAGTAGACGCTGTTCCCACATGGTTTGTCTTTCTCAAAGCGTCTTTAACCCCCTCCCCCCCCCCCCCCACCCCGATGGTTTGCTCTACCGACCGTTCTAAGGCGGTGGTCCCGGTGTTAGTCTTACTCTTTGTTGTTTTGTGATTTATTCTACGAGGCGATTTGTTGTATGTCTTTCCGTGTGTCATTTTGTTCTTGTGTTTTTCAGTCCTTTTATTATTGCGATTACCTCGCTTGGGGAAGAGAGAGCTAATCTTAGTGCTTTTCGTACGTTTGTTCGGTTTGTGCTTGTTTAGATTTGTCGGTTTCGCTTCCTCTTGGGGTCTGGGAAGGGCTGCGGTTTGTGATTGTGGCACTCCCTGGACTTTTCTTTTACCTTTTTTTTCAATTTCTTCGTAATGTTCCTTGTAGTAGGACTTCGAAGTGGGTGCTTTGGCGAAGAACCATGTGGGCTCATCATCGATGAAGTAGGTGAAGTATGCTGGTAGGTCCACGTTGATCGCTTCTTGTTCCCGTTGTTGTCTGTAGGCTCTGATGATCACGTAGCGGCAATCCCGGTGTTGTAACTTGTCTGTAACCACTTCATCGAGATCATATTTCTCGTGAAGTGGATACTCCTTGGTAGCTCCAACTTCTCTTCTCTCCTCCCTGCTAAGGTCCAGAGGGGCCTGAATACGCTGGACCTTCTTCTTTGGCGGAGATGGAGTCCGCTGTTGCTGAATCACAGACCGTTCTTTCTTTGTTGGTGGTGGCGACTTCTTGCCGGTCTTCTTTTTCTTCTTCTTTGATACTACTTCCTTCCATTCTCCTTGCAGAGAATGGTCAGTCGTAGTATCCTCGGCGTAGGGCGTGCTTTGTCCCGGTGGAGTCCTAGGTGGTCCTGTCGGTGTGGTATACATGGCCACATTGAGCGCTGGTTCTGCCGTCTTGGTATCTGGCGTGGGCGCCGCCATCTTGGACTCCGCCATCTTGGATGTCTCACAATTTGTTGCAGGAGTGAGTGTCTTCTTCTGCTTCTGTAGTTGGTTGCTTCGCCTCTGTGTGGGTTGACGTGGTAATTGCCAAGTTATTTCTAACTTGGCAATGTGTTTGCCTTCAGTCAACCTCCAGATAGGCCTACCAACAATAGGCATATTGTTGATAGCGAGAGCACATGTTTCTGGTACGTTTATCAGCGTCATGACTCGTTTATCAGCGTCATGACTTCTCAATAGTGGCCGGCCTCGGTGGCTCAGTTGGATGCGCCGTCCGACTGGAGACCAGGAGGTCGCGGGTTCAACCCCCGCCGAGGTCGGCAACATTCTTTCGTGGAGACCGATCATGAAATATTTTCTACGGCAACTCTCTCCCTTCCGCTGAAAGAATGTGCACAATACTGGTTAACCGCTTAGAGGACTAAGCCTGCCCAGTAAACGTGTGGTTAGGTAAACTAACCGCGCTCGACATGACCCAATTGGGTTGACTGGGCCGTAAAACCTCAACACAAAAAGAAAAACAAAAAAAAAAAAAAACTTCTCAATAGTTGCGTCGAGACTCATTTTCTAAAAAAGCTTGTATTTCGTTTCGGCAAGCTAAAATTAGAAAGAGGAGACAAAAAGGTATGAAAGAAGTAAGAAAGGTTGACATGTAAATTAATAATACTTTTCTTTTGCAGAGATGGCGGTATTAATATATATATTTCGATCTCTTGCAGATTATGACCTTTTACAGCTCTCTATACGCATACAGTTAACACTTGAGCTTGAAACAAAAAAAGGATTGAAATCGTAAGTCTGAGGACCAATCAGAAAGAGCCTTTCTGAAGTAGTTCGGGTAGGATGTCCTCCCTCACGTACGATCTAAGACATCCAAGTTTCAATCCACTTTTAACGACAGGCTTCAGTGATATACCCAGGCAAGGACGTAATTTATACGTCTTTGACTCAGGGTAGCGAGGGATTGTTTAGAATATGCTTTTCCAAAACGGTATTTAGTAAATAAATTACGTAGAAAGAATTTATTTTACCTAGTCTTTTTATATCAAATTTAATCATGCCAAACTTTCAAGTAGTTAAACAAACTGGATAAATGATAGCAGAGCGGAAAGGCCAAAAAAGGAACAGATGGATAATATATGTTCAACTTTTCCTTTTTGCCACCATAAAACTAATAAATATATATTTTCAATTTATTTACAGGTTATTTATGCCTTCTATCTTGCAAAATTCATCAAGGGCAGTCAGCTCTGATCTTGTTAGCTTGGAAAGAAAAACGTATTGAAATCTTTTGGGAGGATTGAAATTGAACTTTTCTAAACCAATCAGAGGCCTCCTTTCAAAATTTCTGATCCAATCAGAGATAGGCTTCTGTCGGTGCTTCGGCTTGGATGCTGTCCCCCACGTACGATCAAATCAGAGATTCTTATCCGTTTCACGAACATAGCACAAAATATGATTACTACATCTATTTGTAGTACAAATGAAATTTAATTTTATAAACCTGTATTAATCTCTCTCAGCGTTTTAAATATTTTTCAGGTTGAAGGTTTGGGAAGAGAGAGATAACAAGATGAGAAGGAAGTATCTGTGTCTACTCTATGAAAAACACAACTGCGCATGCCCCACACAGTGACCACAACTAACAAACAGGCAATGCAAGCACAACAAAACCATCAACTTTATTGGGGGAGGCCGCAAATGCCTTTCTTGCGGACTCCTCTAAGACGAAGGCTTGAGTCTTGGCTCCGCATGAATATATGTAAAAAATTTATAAAACCAAGATCCTAAGCCTTCGTCACATGGACCATAATTAATCTTTCAGAGGCGGGGCAACTGGTGAATTACCTTCTCTTACATGATTCGGCCTAGGAAGTCCCTTAAAGATGCCTCTCTCGAACGTCCAAATAAATCCTTTGCAATTGTAACTTAGTAAGTTTTTTTTTTTTTTTTTTTTTTTGTTTTTTTTTTCCAGTTTTTTCTTTTCTTTAGCTTTCGACTACGCGTATTTCTTCTCTCTTTTTCGACTGCGCGACACTTTAGACTACGCGAATAAATAAAACTCACTCTAGGACCCTCCCATATTTTTTGGCTTTCGACTACGCGTTTATTTAGAATACGCGTTTGAGCTAAGACTCTGAACCCTTCCTCAATGCTCGCTCCTCCAGCCTTCTCCAGTCTACCGCGTGTAGGTCCGTGGCATGTTGACAGACAGAGAATAACACATGGACAAAAACAACGTGATGTTAGTTTTAAACTCGAACTCTTTAGACCAACGCTCCAAAATTCTGTAACTTACAGACTGGACGACTATTTATATGCACGGTGTCTGTGTCTGGGCGAGGTGACCTAGTTATGAATATTAACTAGACACCGTTTCAAGCCAACCCAGTAGTCCAGTAAAACTAATCCAGATTTATCTGGCGCCGCCTCTATGTGACTCAGTTGCCTGGCAGCGTTAAAACTTTGAAAACTGAAAACTGAACTTTGCATTGCGTGCGGGAATCTCAACTCAACAAGACAGTGTCAACATGAGTTCTATTGAAGTTCCAGAAGTTTGTGCACTGGCTATCAACAATCTTCCGATTGTTGGTAGGCCTATTTGGCGTCTTACCGAGGGGAAGCATATTGTCAAGTTAGAAATAACTTGGCAGCTTCCCCGAAGTACTACGACGAGGTGAAGTAACCAACCCTCTAAGAGAAAGATGCCTGCTGATGGTGTGACGGGTGATCAAGATGGCATGACCAAGATGGCGGATCAGTCCAAGATAGCGGCGCCCACGCTATCCACGACGACCGATACACTCAACGTAGCAAGGTGTGCGAGCCCTTCTGCGTCCTTGGAGTCCAGGGAAAAAACGCCGCCGAGACCTAGTACTCCCAGTACCGCTGCTGTGACAACTACAGACCAACCTCAGGAGAGGGAATGGAAGGTGTTGTCGCGTAAGAAGTCGACGCCCAAGAAGCCGTCCTGTGCTTCTACTCCGAAGGAACAGCCAATGCCACAGAGGAGGAGGATCCCCTCACCACCAAAAAAAAAAGGTTCTGCGGCTGAAGTCGCCTGTACCGCAAGTACCCAGTGGAAAGGAGGGAAAGACTACCACCGGAGCTGGAAGGGCTTTTCCACTTCACGAGAAGTATGACCTGGATGAAGTGGTTTCTGGTACCACCAAGGACATGAGGAAATACTACATAGAGAAGGCCAATAGACTACCCAGATTTGAGGAGGAAATCAACGTGGATCTTCCCGCATACTTTATGCATATTCATAAAGAAAAAGATCCAAGACCCAGATGGTTGTTCGTCAAGGGACCTACCTCCAAAGCCTTCAACAAGAAGCAATATGAGAAGATGGAGAAGTTCTATCAACAAGCGAAACCATCTGGGGATGCAATCTATTGGTACGACCTCCTGGACCGCGCCAGCAAGGTTACCGACCCTACAGTTCCGGTTATCCACAAGGTGACACCAGACGCTTCCTGAGCTGCGACCTCCCGGCCCATTTTAGGGCCCCTGGCATTTTTGAGCGGAGTTAATCTACATTGTGCATTAGTAGATTACTCATGTTAAAGCTCTTTTCTTTTGACCGTGATTCTAAATTCTGAAACTTACAGACCTTGACCTTTATGCACATCGTCCGATATCGTCCGCTCAGGCGAGGTAGTACACGCATGTATTATGCGTGCACACCGTTTCAAGCCAATGTCAGAGTAAAGCTAATCCAGATTTCTCTGGCGCTGCCTCTGTGTGCCTCTGGTGCCTGGTAGCGTTAAAAATCTGTAAACTGTAACTTTGCATTGCATGCAATAAGGGTTGTTGGTACTCGTTATTTATTCGAATGTTAAGGCTCATATATAACAGAAAACATGTCTTTACCAAACACTAATTACTTTGAAGTTGCCAAACTGACTTCATATGAATGTATAGAATATTTTGTTTGCTACTCATCTGGAATGTGAAATTTTTGCAAGAATTAATATATTTTAATCTATATTTGGAACAGTGCAGACCATAATTATGCTACCTGCTATGCATGACATGACCTGGTCTTGGCGAACAGCGTGGACCTAGATTCGGACGCCGTGGGAAACGGCGTCTGATCAGGGATAATCCAGTTTGCTATAGATCTAGGATGTGAAGTGTTTGCAAGTAGTAATATGTTTTATTCTATATTCGGAACAATGCAGGTCCTGACTGTGCTGCAAGGTGTGCATGGCATGACATGGATCTGTTCTGTTTGGACAGACGGGCATTGGCGGACAGTATGGACCTAGATTGGGCGCTGTGGGATAAGGCGTCTGATCTGGGTCCACCCTGTTCACTACTTGTTTGGAATGTGATGTAGAGTTACATTACCAAAACATGCCTATTCACTTATATATATATATAAAATTTCACCTCCAAAAACTGAAAATTTTCAAACAAAAAAACTGATAGTTTTTATATTTCTGCTCAAAACATAGATTGTGGGTACTCGTTAGAACCGCCTCGGCGAGGCGGTTCTAACGAGTACCACAAATTATGTTTTTGAGCAGAAATAAGAAAAATAATGTATACCCCTGTAAACCTCAGTTTTACTGTATAAAACTGGGGTTTAAGGAGGTCAATATTATATAGGCATGTTTTCGTGATGTCAACCTAATCATTGTTGATGGCTATGCTTCACTCAAACGACGGCAGTTTGGCCTCTTCGTAAAACTAACCGATGTGTTGGGGCTTGACGATATGTCTTTGGTTTGGCCCGCCTGATTCAACTGGTTTTCATTTACTCTGGTACACAGTTAGCCATGAGTACTCCTCGTCTTTGTTTATTATAGTGATTAATTTTATTTTTATGTTTTCGCTTTGATGCATTGACTGAGCTTGGAGCCTTTATGCGAACCACATTTTTATGTATTTCTGTATTAAGAGTAGCATCGGGACCCAGGGTGAAGTTGGCCGGCTGTAATAGTGCTTTAAACCCACCGGTGGTTTATTCTACTGATCGTTCTAAGGCGATGGTCCCGGTGTTTGTCTTACTCTTTGTTGCTTTTTGGTTTATTCTACGAGGTGATTTAAGTATTGCCTTGTGTTCTTTTGTTCTTGTGTTTTTCAGTCGTTACGTCCTCGCTTGGGGAAGAGAGAGCTAATCTTAGTGCTTTTCGTACGTTAGTTCGATTTGCGCTTGTTTGGTTTTGTCAGTTTCCTCTTCCCCTAGGTGTCTGGGAAGGGCTGCGGCTCGTGATTGTGGCACTCCCTGGACTTTTCTGTTACCTTTGTTTTTAAGTAATATATTTTATTATTTTTTCGGACCTTTGCAGACCCCGGTTATGCTGCATGGTGTGCACGACATGACCTGGGTCTGTTGAGTTTGGACAGATGGGCCTTCAGTTAACATATCTCTGAATTAGTCAGTCACGACTTGAGGGCAGCGAACACAACGTGATCTATAGTTAACGAGCTCCCATAGTTTGACAACTGCTGCTGGCGTACGACCTTAAAGACTGCCAGATGTGTGGTAAACAATGTAGACCCGGGCCAGATGCTGCATATATTCAGTCTACAATGGGGCAAAGATTTGCAAGTCTCCAAGGAAGTGTTTCCTGTATTGTAACACTTTTGCATGCTGGATAGAAATTTCAGCAGAAGACATGTTTTCTTATTTATTTATTTATTTATTTCATAGGAAATAAGATTTTACACTTCGTGCAAATTCTCTCTTTAGGTAGGAGATAGTTTGCATGACAGATCCTATTTTCTAGGAAAAAATATTAGCAGTTTGTCGTCTGCTGAATCTGCCCATAACATGATAAGTGTTAAAGTTAAGGTATTCAGTGACTGTGAACAAACAGTGAACACAACTCCAGATGATTTTTTTTTTTCGTCATGAGTTTTGGTATCTTGCTTATTTCTCCATGAAAGTACAGTCGACTCTCGTTATCTCGAACTCCAAGGGACTCTATGAAACACTTCGAGATATCCGTACTTCGACATATCAGATTTGCGGAACTGAGGAAAACAATTAATCGAACAACCACCTTTAACAGAATGAATATGTAATTTGACTCCTAAGTTAGAGATATATTGAAAATATTGTGGAAAAGAGGAGAAATTGCTCCTAAGGAGCAATTTCTCCTCTTTTCCACAATATTTTGTTGCCTGTTGGTAGATCTCTGTGTTATAACAGGGACCAGATTTTCACTTCGAGATAAGCGGTTATTCGAGATAAGCGAGTTCGAGATAACGAGAGTCGACTGTATATGTTATGGGTATACATTAGAGCTACCTCAGTGAAGCCCTTCTAATGAGTACCCAAAACATATATTTTTGTGGAGAAATCAGGACAGTTTATTAGGATATTCCTTTTATCTTGAGCTATGCAGAATGACTTCTGAAATTAGATAATATGATACGACTTAACCCAAAATTTGACAAAGGTACGAGTTGACTAAAGTACGAGTTGACTAAGGTACGAGCTGACCAAAAATGAGTACGAGTTGACTAAGGTACGAGATGACTAAGGTATGAGTTTATCATACGTATCTGGGTGAATATTTAACTACGGGACTTTTCGTGTCCGGGAGTATTGTTTCTGTTGTATTGATTTAAAACAACAAACCTCTGAATTACATATTATGTAATAAATATATTCATTTTCTCATTGTACTAAAATTTTCAGTCATGTTGTACAGTAAGATACATGTACTTGAAAATTCAAGGTGTTCAGAAAGTGTGTCCTATACCTTCAATACAACGGTAAAATGGTATTTTTTTTAATGTCCGGATTTTAAAATTTCAAACCTGTTTCATTTTTATTCATGAACCCCTTCCATAAAATAGATTCATTTGAACAAGTAATAAAATGATATTATCTTTTGTTTATTGTAAGAGTCTTTTCGGAAACAATTAATTTCTGACTGCTTACAAAATTCAAGTTAAAAGTCTGTCCCTAGATGTTATGTCCATACCGTTAAAACTTCATCTAGATCTTGCCATGACGCCCCTGCATTTGCATCGGACAAGGTTGAACGTCAACAACACTTCTATGTTTACAGGTGGAAACGCAACCGAAGAACATAACAGTATCAGGAAAATTGACTAAGGAATGAAAAAAAAAATGCATGTTACATTTATTATGTGCCCACATCGTTCATTTTATTTTTCGCGTGAAAGTAAATCTTTTTTCATATGAAACCATTTTGACCTAAATGGGGATGGTAGGCCTATAAACTGAGTTTTTCTTACTGTGGACACCACTCTGACCGTTGGGATATAGGTGTAATTTTCATAACGAATAAGCCGGCCTCGGTGGCTCAGTTGGATGCGCGTCCGACTGGAGACCAGGAGGTCGCGGGTTCAACCCCCGCCGAGGTCGGCAACATTCTTTCGTGGAGATTGATCATGAAATATTTTCTACGGTCATTCTCTCCCTTCCGCTTCTTCAAGAAGGGTAGTTGTCAGTTTCTGGCGAAAGAATGTGCACAATACTGGTTAACCGCTTAGAGGACTAAGCCTGCCCAGTAAACGTGTGGTTAGGTAAACTGACCGCGCTCGACATGACCCCATTGGGTTGACTGGGCCGTAAAACCTCAACACAAACAAACATAACGAATAATGAAATGTCCATACAGTTACTGTGTATACCGTTATTTTTTACGTCCACACCGTTACTCTAGTGTGTAACGGTGCAGACATTTTCATGTTTATTTTCTTGAATATGCATTTTATTATAAATTCTTGTTGAAGTTATAGTTTCCTGTGGATTACTTGGAAGTTAGTTGACATAATATGCCAAAGTTGTGTTTGATCAAGGGTTTATCATCAGTGTTTTTCGCATTTAATGCCAATTTAGGGATACCAATCCCGTTTGTAACTGTTCACATTATGTTTTTGGATCAATAGTTTTATTGCCTGCGTAAAATATGTCCTGACTCAGTCAGCATTCTACGTAAATCTATATCGGGCCGTCATTGGCCCGTCAGGGTAGCTGACGGGCCGATGACGGCCCGATGTAGATTTACGTAGAATGCTAGCTGGGGAAGCCCTTATCCACTGAAATAGCGTAAAAGTGTCTGAGACATATACGTTTAACAGGACAAAATGCCATCTTGACGTTATTATATTTTTACCGTTACGGTTGTCCATTACGAAAACACGCCTATTCAAATGTACAGAAAAATTTACCACCAAAAATTGAAAATTTTCAGATAAAAAACCCTGAAATGTTTCATATTTCTGCTCAAAACATAGATTGTGGGTACTCGTTAGAACCGCCTCGTCGAGGCGGTTCTAACGAGTACCCACAATCTATGTTTTGAGCAGAAATAAGAAAAATAATGTATACCCCTGTAAACCCCAGTTTTACTATATAAAAGTGGGGTTTAAGGGGGTCAAAATTATATAGACATGTTTTCGTGATGCATGTACCGTTACGGACTGTCCGTTCCGTTATAAATGAAAATAAAATTGAATGATTTCAAACAGAAATATTTTCTACTGGGTTTCCTTCCATGACTAAACAGACTTATACATAATGGCATACTGACCCCAGCAAGCGTGACTTTACAAAATATCCCTTTTGATAGTCACAGAGAAATTTTGTCTAACTTACACTATTTTTATGATTGTCCGCACAGTTGATTCATTTTATGTACTAAAACCTGAACCTCATACAAAGCTTCATGCGATTCCGTTCCCTTCATATTTATGTTCTTGCGTTTCGTTTCGGTAAGAACCAGAAGGGTGGAAATACGCGGGAGTGCTGTTAGCTGATAAGCGGTGGACAACACGTTTTCTCTCATAATATGTAAAAGTATGTGTGTCTCACTGGAATTGTCTTGACGACGTGACTATTCTAGTGATACACACAAGCCTAGTTCTCAGGCGAGACAATCGTGGCCCTTGGGCCTCGATCTTGTTTCATTTTTTTTCTGCCAGACTTGTAACCCCGGAGTTATGTTCCTTTTTCAACTCCAGCATTGTAAGTCTATGGGACATAATGAAATCTTGTGAGCAATATACGATTTTGTCAGAGTTATGCCCCTTTCCAACTTTGACACCTTTTATGGACAAGCACATTGGCGGGGGCATAATGTTTTACGGACACATTTCTAGTTATCCTAAACACTGGGATTGATTAACTGGTGACCTGCGCGTGCGCGAGCGTGTGTGTGTTGATATATTTTAACGTAATAAAATAAAATAATGTAATAATATATATCTACTTTTAAAAAATTGTCTGCATGACACCTGAATTTATAGCAGACCTCATTTCATATAAAATAAAACACATGTACATACTAACCCTAAGCAAAATTATAGTGGACAACATTCATTTATTTTATTATATTTTTCAGAGAAAAATAGAATAAGCGCTTCATGTGAGTTATCTGCTATAGGTAGAGAATCCATATGAAATGTCGAGCTTTATTTTCAAAAAAAAAAAAAAAAAGAATGTCTTCCGTTATAGTTGTGATTAGCATATTAAGGGCTAATATACTTTCATTTACGATATATTTATGGATATTTTATACCATATTAATCCAATGGAGTAGAATTTGTTTTTTCGAGAGAGAAACTAATGACTACTTGACTTTCAAAACGCCAATTCAGTTAAAACAGATATCACCACCCTCTTATATAAATTATATCGAGGAAAAGTCTCACATAAGATACGGATTCTAAAAAAAAAAAAAAAAAAAAAAAAAAAAAGAAAACCTTCACATTTTAAACATTCTCTGTTGGTCAGCATAAACGTGCACTGCCATTTATTTGAAACATCAACAGGTAGAATCAGACCATCTGCTGACAAAGATCTTATTAATGACAGATTCTATCTGTCATTCTTCGTTGCCACGCACGGTTTTAGAGAAAGTGACTTTGACTACTATTCAATTTCGTATTTATCCGCGCACAAAAGTAGATCCAATGTTTCAATGTGTGTATATTAGTACGCCATTGAAGCGCTGTCCATACAAAAGTAGTGCAACGAGCTTGATCTATGGCGAGAGTTGCTGAGAAAACCCGCCTTAATATATGTGCGAACAACAAAGGCGCAGATCAGCCTGCGCGTCCGCGCAGGCTGATCAGCGCCTTTTGGTAGGGTGACTTTCAAGACTGAAAAATTGTGAACCCGGACCCCCCCCCCCCCCCCCCCGTACAACAAGATGTGTCATATACCAAAATGTTCCACATTCTCTGTAGTTTCTGAAACTGCCGGCATAAATTGGCATAAATGATGGCGAACCGAGAAATCCAATATGGCCGCCAACATGGCCGCCAAATACTAAAAGTCTGCTTTTGAAGCCTAAATTGTCTTCTGAAGCCTAAATTGTCTTCTGGTTGTTCTAGTATGCATGCAAAATGTATATTTTGATTGATATGTACCTGTTACAGGCAATACTATTTATTTAAATACAAAAAGAAGCATTATTTAAACATTAAAGGCAAAATTAGAGGGCAAATGGCCAATTTTTGGTCTAAAAATAGAGCACTTAGAAGAAACAGAAGTCCCTAAAATTTCTTAAGCGATATCACTTGCTTCATTTTAATTTAAACAACACACCAGTTATCATGGCCAATTTAAACATCATATTTCTGTTGAAAATATTAAACCAGTATTGAACAGTAAGCAGTTTGTTACCCTACCCCCACCATTCGACTTCAAATTTTCTGAACTGATGCTTGTGAAGCTTGACAAGAGACAAGAGAAGAAATGAAAAAGATGGACAGAATGGTAAACTATTTCATTTATCAACATCTTTTAATTATGAATTGTTTGATTTTCTTCATAGTTCAAGTTTTAAATCACAGACATAATAACAAATAAGAAACACTGACCTGGATAAAATTGGCTTGATAATGTTTACTATAACACCGACAGAAAGTGTTATGGAGGGAAACTTTAAAAATACATGCATGTAAACATTGTAAATAAATTAATTAAAAACAAATCTAGAAGGAAATGGCAAGTGTATTTATAAACTATCAAACACATGCAGACATTTTGCAGAAAAGTCGACACACTGTAAGGTCGACTTTGGAAGAGTGTTCTATAATGGACTTATCCATCCATCGTGGACACTTCGTGAGCCTGTTTGTGGACAGTCAGCGAAAAATACAAAAAGCTATTTTGATATATTTGACATACTCGAGCTATTGAATTCCCTTTCTAATGCCACTTTTCATTACTAAGGCTAAGGCGTGGGCCATGCATCTTAGCGCCAGTAGATTTTATTATTAACCAAATCTAAGTAGGCAATTAAATTGAAAAAAAACATGACAGTCTTCAAATGTAAACAATGATACAAGATGCAGATATGGCTGAAAACATTAATTTCAGTGGGTAAATCATCCAAAATTGCACACAATTCGGAGCAATTGTCGTCAGAATGAAACATATTTTGGCGTAAATTTTGGTGCTGCGTTGTAGAATTTAATTCTGCACAGTATAGCGTTCTCCAATTTTTAAAATAACGCCCTCCTAGACGACAAAAGCCCCAGACTGTCGACAAGCCACCTGAAACAGCCACCTTTTTAGCTCGCACTACTCATGTCCGGATATTCATGTCACTTATTTCTTTGCAAAACAATTGGCCATGAGTGACGTGATTACTGCCCGTGACATAGAAACAATAATGCATTGAAAATCTTGCCTGAGTCTGAGGAAGCAAGAGCCATTTTAAAGGAAGAATTTAAGGAAAACATTAAAACTGACTGTCAATAAAATAAGAAGATAATTTAGATTCACTCTTATAATATATATCCAATGCAGTCTAGTGCTCCATTGTGTGAAAAGTTGCAGACATAACAAAGTGTCTGACTGCAGAATAAGCTAGGGTTTACCTGTATAAGTTAAGCTCTTCTACTGGCTTCTTACTTCTATACAAATAGTGAAGATAGACTGTTAGCACAGATGTTTCGGTGTTATGATGATTTGACCAGAGCTGTTATGATTCGGAACAGATGGCAACCATCTTCGTATATCAGTTTTATCTTAACTATATCACCAGCTTCATTTAACTTTTGCCTTATTGGACGACCAAATGACGAAAAAAAAAGAAGATGGTCTGGAAATTTACATTGTGCCTCAAGGCAGCTCCAATACAAAATATACTGGGAGCTGCCTATTGTAGCTGCCTATAGGTAGCCTGTAGGAAGTGCAATATGCTGCCTATAGGCTGCCTACTGGAAATTTGCCATGACAATGACTAAAAAGGGATCTGGAGCTGCCTACTGTTCCTATTCTGCTTCCTCGTCTGTCCCTAGCCACTGAGCTGCCTACTACTGCCTCTTAAATGCTTTCCCTGCCTATTGAGCTGCCTACTACATGTTCACTGGCAACTGAGCTGCCTACCCTGCCTATTCAGTGGGAACTGAGCTGCCTATTCTGCCTAATAGATGTTCATTGGCTACTGAGCTGCCTACTCTGCCTATTCAGTTGGAATGAAGCTGCCTATTCTGCCTAGTGCTTGCCTACTCTGCCTATTCAGTGGGCTGCCCATTCTGCCTACTACATGTTCATTGGCTGGCATTGAACTCGGTCCCTCTAGCGGTAGAGGCAAGTGCACTAACCACTTAGCTAATCACGCTGTACATTGGCTACTTGGATGGGTTTTTCCAAAAATCTGTCCCTTAAAATAAGGATGTCCAGGTAGGTGGGAGTCGGGTGAGCGGGCGGGCGTCGTCCCAGGTTAATCTTTTGGTTAACCTTTTTTCAAAGTTATGTTACCTTTATTCTTCAGTGGATTGCTTTCATATTTGGTAGGGATGAAGAAAAGGACCAGTAGGTGTTTCCCATGCAAGAGAGGCAACTCTCACTTTCTTCATTATTTAAAAAAAATCCATAATGCCTTTAGGTTTTTTTTTTTTTACAGAAAAAAAAATTGTTCACGGAGAGAGCAAATTCCTTCCTAGAAGAGTTGCTCCCATTTAGAAAGAGACTGAAAACCAGGGAAGCGAAGTCATGTTTCCAACAGAACTCACTTGACCATGGACAAGCAAATTCAAATTTGCTCGATTGAGCAATCGATGCTGGGTTTATACCTCTATGATACCTTATGGTCATGCATTGATAGCAGTGGTATCAATATCAACCCTCTGCGTTATTGGACCTTAAGCTTAAGCTTAATTGATCTCGGCTTATAATGGGGTCTCAGGTTGATAATTCAAGCAACAATCGCAACCCAACTCCATGTACATGTATTAGGCAAGCAGATCTATGTATCTTAATGTATAGTCAGAATTACACCAGATTTACATATTTATGGCATCAACTTGCTTTGATATGTAACAGGAAAAAGGCATTGAAAAGGCACTGAATTAAATTAAGTAAATTAAACGTTTTTCTACCTATAACAAGCATAGTAGTTATGTTCACTAATAAACAAACAAGTAGCCTACTTACATTCACTGAAATAAATTTCTGTTTAATCTAAAACATCCTAAATACACATTTGCAATCAAAATGGCTGCTATATTTTCCCGCCAATTTCACCTGACAAAGGATAGAGCTGCCTACTGTGCCTAATAATTACATAAAGTAAACCCAGCTGGAGCTACCTACTCTGCCTACTGCAGAAAATAAAATAAGCTTGAGTTGCCTAGTCTGCTTACAGGAAAAAAGACATTAAGTTTGAGCTGCCTTCTTTGATTACTGCAAGAAGTAAAATAAAGTTAGAGCTACCTACTCTGCCTCCTGCAGAAAATTAAATAAGTTTGAGTTGCCTTCGCTGCCCATAGTAAAACATAAAATTAGGTTGGAGTTGCCTACTCAGCCTGTTGTACAAAACGAACTTACATCGAGCTGCCTACTGGTTGCCTGTTGTGCCCATAGGCTGCAAGAAGGGCAACAAATAGGCAGCTCTTGCCTACTGGAGCTGCCTACAAATTTAATTGTAAAATAGTAGACCACCCATAGACAGCCTCCTTTTCTTTTACGAGAGAGTTCACTGGGTGAAAAGAACTCCTGCTGCAGCCCTTCAGTTTTTGTAATTCTGTTTTGTATGATAATTGTGGCTTGGTGCAAAATCAAGACATCACTTGATTCCAAATCTTTGAACTTGTCAGAGAGGTCTGTGTTGCAGTCTTCTGACTCAGGATTTATCAGCTTACATATTTTGACATGGGATTTCAGCCCTTATAACATTTAACAGAATAAACATCAGTCCTGGACAAATCTATGCTTTTTATGTACATTGATTTAAACTTAAGTTTATCAATGGATACATCATTTACTCTTTTTAATTTCTATTAAGCGTGATTTCAAAAGTGATAATTCAAATACATATTTTTTTTCAGTTTCAATCTTTCCTTTCAGTATTCTTTAAACTAGCTTCAGCTTTCTCTAATTTGCTTTGCTCAGACAGGGTTTTAAATACATTATTCTTTCATTCAACAGTATAAGTGGCAAGACAACTTTTTTTCTTGATGACTCATTGCTTCATCAGCAACAAAATATCCCTTTGAATTCAAGTTACAATATAGGGATATAATGCAGCAAATGGCACACATAGCTGTTAACCAAATATGGTAGGTAACTTTGCTTCCCTATTTAATTGCACGAAGGTGAGTTAGTCTCCGTCTCAATGACAGCTCCCTCCTCAATCTGTTTAAGACTGTTGACACCTGACTATGAATGTCTGTATGTGGTTGGGCCAATTGTGGTCCTGTTTGTGGTATTCTTGTGTTCAGATTGCCATTGAGCTTTTTGCTTTGTTTCTTCACAATGTTTAAGATTATATGTACTTCACTGTGATATTTCACTGATGCGGTACAGGACCCCTATGCGAACCGAGCATTATGTTTATAATTTGGGGCTGCATCAGAATCAACTGTGATGAGGTTTTTCATAAAAATAGTTAAAGCCCACAGTAGTTTTTCGTCTGATAGTTCCAAGGTTGCTCTTCTGTTGCAGTTCTATGTTTATGGTTCGATGGTTTCATAGCTAACATTTGCTTTGTCATTGTTTTTCCTCATCTCTCCTTCTTTTGAAGTCTAGGGAAGGAAGGCTGTGCTTCGTAATTGTGGCATTGCCCGGGTATCTTCACATATGACTTTCTAAAAATTGTGGATATCTTCTGGTCATTAAAGCCCCTAGTGGCTCTGTTTCTGTCTCATAACTATAACGTTTGAATTGTGGATAGCTTCTGGCAATTAAAGCCCCTAGTGGTTCTGTTTCTGTCTCATAACTATAATGTTTGAATTGTGGATAGCTTCTGACAATTAGAAGCCGCTGGTGGCTATATAGCCACTAGTGGCTGATATAGCTGGTCGCGACTGACACTTGTGGCAATATTGCAGCAACAGATCTACTGGCCGTTATCATTGGCTACTTTCTGGCTAGAAGTTGTGTCTACTAAATTTTAAAGCGGCTTTATTGCAGCTACAAAGCCACTTTAAAGCTGCTACATTTTCATTTCTGTAAGGGTTAGGAAAATATGTGAAAATTCTGAAGCCCACCCACGGGGTTTTTGACACTAAAGTAGAACTCAGGGGTCCCATGTCAGAGGTATGGAATAGCACATAAAATTTTCAAAATTACCCGGAGGTAATCCTGCCACCCTGTTCAGAGGAAAACATTTATAGGTGCATATTGTATGATAATAAGTGCCTTTTATTTCTATATTTTGTTTCAATTAATTTATTGACAACTTTACATAGTTTCAAATTTTCCCGCCACAAGTTCTGTCGGTGTCACAGTAAATATTGTCAAGCCAATTTTATCCGGGTCATGTTTTCTTATTTATTGTTCAGTCTGTAAATTAAAACTTAAATTCTGCAGCAAATTGAATAATTCCTGGAAAACAGAGGTTGATAAATGAAATAGCTTGCCATTCTGCCTGTCTTTATCATTTTTTCTACTGTCGTTTATCAGTCTTTTCCAGAGTCAGTTCAGAAGCGATGAAATCAAATGATGGGGGTAGGGGTAAAAAACTGCTTACTGTTTAATACTAGATTAATATTTCATACTGAAACCTGAGTTTTGAGCAGGCCATGATACCTGGTGTGTTGTTTAAATTAAACTCAAGTAAGAAATATCACTATAGTAATTTTCAGGAACTTCTATTACCTCTCAGTACACCATTTTTAGACCTAATATTGAACTTTTGACTCCTAAAATTGCCTTTAATTTTTAAATTATGCTTCTTTTTGTATCTAACTAAATAGTCTTGCTTGTAATGAGTTAAGATCAATCTAAATGTACATTTTGTATGCATACTAGAACAACCAGAAGACAATTTAGGCTTCAAAGGCAGACTTTTAGTATTTGGCAGCCATGTTGGCGGCCATATTGGATTTCTCGGCTCGCCATCATTTATGCCAATTTATGCCGGCAGTTTCAGAAACTACAGACAATAGGGAACATTTTGGTATATGACTCATCTTGTTGTACGGGGGGGTCCGGGTTACCCCTAGAAAGAGTGGCCAGTTTCACTCATTGTCACCCTACCATTTGTTTTTCGCTATAGCTCGTTTTTTTTTCGACGAAGAAGCGTCTCACAAACTTTAATGGAGAACAGAGGGAATTTATTAGTTTTTCATAGAATCTGTCATTTCAGGGCTATTCAGCCCTTTGATTATTATAAGCGATTTGTTGCTTTTGCAAATGATCCAGGTCCAATCACCTAGCAATGAATCTCAGAGTGAAGCTTACAAACTTTACCAGTCTAACTGATCAGCCATATCAGAGAGAAGGACATTCCAAAAGATAGGATTTTTTTGTAAAATATAAATCGTTTTTACGCTGATTCATATATCAGTTAGACGGGAGCCAGTCTAGGTACTCGTTAGAACCGTCTCGGCTTGGCGAGGCAGTTCTAACGAGTACCCACAATCTATGTTTTCGAGCAAAATTAACAAAAATAATGTATACCCCTACAAACCCCAATTTTATTATATAAAAGTGGGGTTTAAGGGTTTAGGCATGTTTTCGTGATGGCAACGAGCAGCCACAAGGCTACAAAAAGAACAAGCAACACCAGAACCACCGCCATAGAACGATTAGTACACATTAAAAAAGATCCCACAGGTTTTACGGTAAAATCACTGGCAACCGGTGCCAATGCAGTTACCGTTAATTTTTACGGGCACCAGTAGAACTTTATACAGGAACTATTAGAATGGGGTAAGGGTGGGTAGGCTAGGATACGGCCCTACTCTGCCAGACGTTACGTATCTTACCCTAGTATGCATTGCCTGTAAATAATCTACGAGCGCCCGTAAAAATTAACGGCAACTGCGCTGGCAGCCAGTTATTGCCAGTTATTTTACCGTAAAATCTGGGCGGGGTTGGGGGGTTGGGGGGGGGGGGGGGTGGCTACAGTGTATTACAGTGTAGTAAAAACTCGATTATGGTGGTTGGGGTTGTGGGTGGGAGCTAAATCGATTTTCCTAGTACCAAATCGTTACACTAGGTTCAAATATTGGAAAAAATACAAAATGCAAATTGATTTACAAAACCTGATCTCTGGGAAAATAAGAAAAAAAATCACTACTTTGTCGTCTGCTGAAATAGCCCAGATTATGGTAAAGGTAATGAGCATGTAATGAGCATCTCATGTTTCTCTATACGAGGGTCCTGCAAAAGGTTTTGTGACTGGGTTCGGATTACTTCAGTGGTACGTTTTATCAAACATATTTTTATTACAAACCTTCAAAGTATTCCCCTTTACTGAAATACATTTTTGTAACCTTTTTACCTAGTCGCGAAAAGCAGATAAATAGTCTTTTTTGTGACCTGTTGGAGACACTGGTAAATTGCGCTGCCAAGAGAACTTCTAGACGTATACTTATTTCCAGAAAGAATTTTCTAAAGCCTTGGAAATAAAAAGAAGTCACAGGGACTCAGGGCAGGTGAATAAGGTTGATGGATTAAAACTTTCACCTTTTCAGAAGCCAAAAAAAAAAAAAAAAAGACTTAACAACCTCACACTTATGAGAGGAGGCGTTGTCATGTAAATGGTGGACTCCTGACCATCCTTTGCTTGGTCTATGTTCCAATGTAACAAGTAAATTGGTCAGTTTATATGACTGCATCTATTTCAATTTGAAATAACTCGGTCAATTGGAAAGCAATTTGAACGAAATAAACGGGTATCGTTAGCTATTCAACACACCATTCAAGTGCAGTGAAGCATTTAAAATATACCTGGTATAAAACTAAAGAAGCCTATTAGTGACTGAACTTTTTGCAGGACCCTCGTAATATATAAATAAAACTAGGATAAGCAGTCTATATTTCGCAATTTGTTTCTAAGCCTTATGCAATTTTAATTCATTACGAAAACAAGCCTATTCAAATATATAGAAAATTTCACCTCCAAAAACAGAAAAAAAAAAAAAAAAAAAAAAAAAAAAATCAGATAAAATCTCTGATATTTTTCATATTTCTGCTCAAAACATAGATTGTGGGTACTCGTTAGAACCGCCTCGGTTTTGAGCAGAAATAAGAAAAGCAACGTATACCCCATGCAAACCCCAGTTTTACTATATAAAAGTGGGGTTTAAAGGGGTCATAATTATATAGGCATGGTTTCGTGATGTGTCGGGTTTTTTTTCTGTCAGCATATATATATATATATATATATATATATATATATATATATATATATTTGTGTGTGTGTGTGTGTGTGTGTGTGTGTGTGTGTGTGTGTGTGTGTGTGTACTCGTACATGTGATAACCATTCTATTTCTTCACTTTTACCATTTTTACGGAAAGGAAAAGTCAAGAACTGGAATGGTAATTTTCATGTAGGTGTTAACATAACACTTACGGAAGGATTCTATGCCACATATATGTTTGAATTTTGTTGGATTCAAATGATAACAGAAAACCTAAAGGTACAGAGCAAATGGCGCTTTATAAGAGAATAATCGCATAAAATAAAAATCTAGAAGGTTGCCTTTGGAAACAAAGAACATACAAAAGAACGAAAATCGGAGACTCGGTTTTATTAAGCCTCTTCGTATGCAGCAATGTAGTTTGCGAAGCTGCATACGCTCAAAGTACCGGTTTAGGCGGTATTTGATTTTCAAAGTAACCAGAATAGGTTCAATGATCCTAAAGGAAATTAAAATACAATCTGCACTATAGTGAAGTACGGAGAGACGTTTTACGGCCACCAAACGGCACTTAACAGAAGACTTGTTAAGGAGGAGTATTAAGTGATAATTATAGGATAATTTTCTCCAGTTCTCCATAAAAACATATGTTGTGGGTACTCATTAGAAGCGCCTCGGCGAGGTGCTTCTAATGAGTACCACAGCATATGTTTTTATGGAGAAATGGAGAACCGAGGCGCTTCTAATGAGTACCTACAACATATGTTTTTATGGAGAATTAAGAAAAATTATCCCAGAATTATCATTCAATACCCCTCCTTAACAAGTCCTCTGCTTAACACAAGCTGCAGTGAAGCAAAATAAAAATCTAAAAGGTTGCTTTTGAAACAAAGAACATGCAAAAGAACGAAAACCAATGATTGAAGATCTACGGTCATGTTTTCGCAGGTTTTGGCCTAGGCTAAGCCTCGGGCAATGAAAACGAAGTTCAGCAAGCCCATTGGCTGGATCTTGTCGGTATCAATCTGTGTGTGGAAACTATCAAAATATAACAGTTCAAGAAGTAGTCATTTCATTAACTGACCACGGACACATAGATGGACGGCCTTGTAAGTCGATTATAGGGCACACTCCGAAATCAATCTTACGGTCGGTCGGTCGACTTTTGTGCGGGTCCTGCAACTGGTCTGGTCAGTCATCCAGCAAACGGACACGAGAACACCGCCATATAAAGGAAGCTAATGCTATATTCAAAGAACATTGTTTATTACTTAATTACTCCCCTTGAAACCAATATAAGCGTCACAGTGGAGACTCGGGGTGGTTGGGGATGGGGGCGAGAGTGGAGACCCAGACCAGTGACCCCATCTGCGAGTTCCAATGAGGCTGTTCACTGTTACCTACGATAATCTTATCTTTTTTAACCGTCTCTGGCTCTGGGCAAAGTCAGCAGACGACAAATCAGGACATTTGCATTTTACTTATTTGCCTTGAACATCTGACATATCGAATTCTGTTTTCGGAGAAAAAAGAAAATATTTTAAAATGTCTGCTGAAATTTTTACCCGCATACTGAGCGTTAATGGGAGATAGTAGTCGGTTAACTCCCCTGAGTACTGTTTGTAAACAACCAGGTCCAGTCATTTGGTTTCCTCTGTTTTTATCATTAGCATCTCAGTTAAGTATAGCTTCCTTTGTCTGGAGAAATCTATTTAAATTATGGCCATAAACCAATAAAGCTTCCAAAATATCAAAAAGAAACATTTTTGTGCAATAAAATATATATCAATATTTTTGTGTGGATATGGAACAAATAAAGTTAAAAATTATTTATATTCAACTGAGGACCCATGAAATCAAAGGGCTGAATAGCCCTGAAATGACAGATTCTATGAGAAACTAATAAGTTCCAGGTATCATTCTGTTCTCCATTTAAGTTTGTGAGACGCTTCTTCGTCGAAAAAAAACGAGCTACAGCGAACAACAATGGCGCTGATCAGCCTGCGCGGACGCGCAGGCTGATCTGCGCCTTTGTTGTTCGCACATATATTAAGGCGGGTTTTCTCAGCGGCTCTCGCCATAGATCAAGCACGTTGCACTACTTTGTATGGACAGCTCTTCAATGGCGTACTAATATACACACATTGAAACATTGGGTCTACTTTTGTTCGCGGATGAATACGAAATTGAATAGTAGTCAAAGTCACTTTCTCTAAAACCGTGCGCGGCAACGAAGAATGACAGATAGAATCTGTCATTAAAAATCATAGTATTCCAATTAGAAGGACATAGTCAGTAGTTGGTCTACCTTGCACTTTATCTGGCAAAGGAGATAATATGAAAACTACTGCTGTCTCTCATTCTACATTAACCTTTTCCTATTGCACCTTTCGGAAACTTCACCGTGATTAAACTACAATAATTAACGTCGTCAACGTAGTGCGTGCAAAAGGGCGCGTTTGATGACGTCGCATGTTTAAAATATTTACTTCTGTTGAAGAGTTCTTTGGAAAACATTGCAATGAAGTCTACTTTCCTTTATGTATCATGTAAGAATCGAAATATTTTTACTCTGCTGTGAATTATCCCACATCCACGGGAGTTGACAATCTTAATGTTTGCCATTCCTCCAACTTCACTTCTGCCCTTTAACACCATGCGCTATTTAAGAAATAGATCAGCTATTGTGTGATACATGTAAATCACTGTTTCGAGTTGTAAAGCAGTCAAATGGCTAGGGCGAAGCGCCAGTGATTTTTCTAACAAAATGACCGACAAAGTGTGATTTACTCAACAAGTCACGCACAAGAGCTGATCTATTTCGATTCTAACACAGAGAAAACGACGAAAAGGTAATTGTATCCTTCAGATTCTTTCAACTTTCCGTCATCGATTAAAGAAATACCGCCAATAGTTTTGACATGATGTTTACATGATGTTTACATGCATTTCTTAAGTTGTTGACGCGAGAAGAAAAACTAGAATTAAATTACTAAAATTAGATTCAACAACGTCTTACGTCGTAGAAAAGAGAATGACGTCAGCAAAGTGTTAAAATTTCGTCGGAACGGCGCAGATAGCGTCGCGCGCTTCCGTCCAGTGATTTGTTGCAGAGTAATTCATTGAAATTAACCATTGACTATATTGGCAAGGAGTGTGAGAATCGACGATAATTCACAGCTGAGAAAAATTACTTCTTAAATGAAACCGGCGATTTCAGCCGCATTATGCAGATAATCATGGCGACTCGGCAGCGTCGCCATTTCAGGTCGTTATAATGCATTTACCTTAAGCATTTGGACACCTTAACCCTTGTCCTGCTGAACCCGGATATACTCTGCCTTTGCAAACAGTGAAGATCTGAAGAAGCCAACTGATCTGGATCTGCACTGTTTGCCATTAAGTATGTGAATTTATAGCAACAATCCGGATCAAGTTATCTGATTGGCTGAAAATTAGAAATGGGCGTGCCATCTTAATTTATTCAGCAGGACAAGGGTTAACTCCTTGCTGTTCTTGTTCTAAAGTTTATCCACTGATGTGTATAAAACATTGACTGATTAGTGGAAAACAGTGTAAACACTGATCAGGCGCCGCGTTCTGTGGCGTCTGATTTGGGACTACACTGTTTGCATAGGTCTGTCTGACTTTCCGAAAACATAGGGTAAATATGGTAATATCTATAACCGTCTAGGACAGACGTGCTATTCCGAGCTCAGTCTACAAACTCACATGCAAACAACGAAGATCCAATATCCAATATATATATATATATATATATATATATATATATATATATATATATATATATATATATATATATATATATATATATATATATATATATATATATATATATATATATATATATATATATATATAAATTGAATTGTCTTTCTGTTTGAGCCTAACCCTTTCAGCCCTGAGTTTCTGAAGTGGACTCTTCCATCCTTGGGCATGTCTACTGAATCAAATAGGGGTTTCAGTCTAGAATCAAACACAGAATTGCAAACAGTGTAGATCCTGATGAGACGGCTCATGAGCCGTCTCATCTGGATCTACACTGTTTGCACGGGTATCTGTTTTGATCTGCCGGGCTGAAAGGGTAAAGAATTTTCTATAAATCATTTTCGGTCATGATCACGTCAATGACTTCTAGAACTTCTTCTAATGTCAAACGATCATTCGAGTCATCTCGGCACATGTGCTATGGCAAAGATCTCAGACAGTCGCAAAAATGTTTTACAGTTTCTTCAACTACTTCTCCAGTGGGTAGATATCACTCTCTGGAGACGGTGACATGCATTTATGAGGTGCCGTTTTACTATAAATCCCCTATTTTGTGATATCACTAAATCAAATTAGTGATATCACTAATTCTATTTAGTGATATCACAAAACAGAGATGAATTTGCGATATCACTAAATCGGATTACTGATATCACAAAATCGTTTAGTGATATCACTAAACAGAATTAGTGATATCACTAAATCAAATCTATTTTGTGATGTCACAAAGTCGAATTAGTGACATCTCTAAATTGACTGTGATATCACTAATTCGATTTAGTGATATCACTGAATAGACATGATTAAGCGATAACGCAAAATCGAGTTAGTGATATCGCAAAATCGAATTAGTGATATCACTAAATATGAACAAATAAGTGATATCACTAAATAAAATTAGTGATATTACTAAATGTATTGTATTCGCAAACAATACAATGTTTACTCCCTAATAAATTTGTTGCCCCTTAGAAATGGCTGACAGAGAAGGTGCTACAGACCAACGTCAAAGTGTTATTTTAGCAAAGATTTACCAGGCTATTTTGAACGGCACACGTTGTTTTGAGACTTGAACTTGATGAGACTTGAACTTAGAAAAATAGATCGGCAAGCGTGGAGCGTTTTGATTGGGAACGAGTCCGATGACTCTTACTTTCAAGAATCACTGCTGATTCCATGCTGGTGGTGCTTCAAGGAGTTTTCGATGGTTGACACTTTAAAAATGAGCCTGACAC
The DNA here is from genome assembly GCA_964016985.1 of Anodontia alba. Classification (NCBI taxonomy): domain Eukaryota; kingdom Metazoa; phylum Mollusca; class Bivalvia; order Lucinida; family Lucinidae; genus Anodontia; species Anodontia alba. The sequence goes on along the minus strand of OZ024836.1, from coordinate 8,210,153 downwards.
AGCATTCATTCAAAATTTTATATCCGCTAAGATCAGCCTGCGCATCTCGCCGGCTGATCACAGCCTTTGCTTCACGCTTTATGGGTAGCCAAATATTCATTTCTTTAGACGGAGGTGAAAGAACCCGGGGAAATGGGCTACTTACCCTTCCCATGCTGAATACGACATGCCCTGTCTTAGCAAACAGTGTAGATCCAGACCAGTTGGCTTCTGAAGAAGCCAACTGATCTGGATCTGCACTGTTTGTCATTAAATATGTGTTCGTTCGTCTGTCATTACTGACAATGACCAATCCTAATCAACTGTGTGATGTGTTATTATTTGTAAATATGTGAATTTGTATCAAAAACCCGGATCAAGTAATCTGATTGGCTGGAAATTAGAAGTGGGCATCCTAATTTATTCAGCATGACAAAGGTTAGAATGCACTGGACCTTCGCTTGGCGCACAAGCAGTCTTGTAGGAAATGCTCTGTGCCGGCTCAAATACATGTACTTTTAAAGAACAGTATCAGTATGTCAGTTTACACGCTCATGTATTCCGTACACTGTCTTCGATCATCATGGTGTGCTTAGTTTTACGTACACGGCCGCTTTTCTTGGAAACTTTGCTGCAAATTTTACAATAGGTCATGATTCAAATAAGTGATGTCACTTATTCGAATTATGGACCCTAGCTGAGCAGGGAGCTTACCTGACTGGGTAGAGAGCTTACCTGATGGAAGGACCGTGCATATTATGATCTGCACTTCCTGAATACAGGAGGGATCTCTTCCGCAGTTCCTTCAGTAAAAGGGGTTTGATAGCTTTACCAATTTTAAGATTTGAGCTGGGCCACAACATTGCATGAGAACCTAGCGAAAATTCAGATCAGCCAGCACATCCTCGCAGGTTGATGAGAGTCTTCGGTGTCCGCCTGAGGACGCTTTGGATCCTTGGCTACCCACATAATGCACTGTGGAGGCTCTAATCAGACTGCGCGGATGCGTAGGCTGATCTGAGTCTCTGGCTGGGCGCACATGTGATCTTGTAGGAAATGCTGTGCCCCGACTCATTTTAGTACAGTGAACCCTCGTTACAACGAACCCTCGTTACAACGACAGCATTTGTTTCCAAAGATGTTGCCATTAAAATGAATTTTCTGTTATAAAGAAGCATTAATGGACAGAATGTTATGTTTTTGAGAACTTTTATATAGTAAAACGAGTTTACAGGGGTACACATTATTTTTCTTATTTCTGCTCGAAAACATAGATTGTGGGTACTCGTTAGAACCGCCTCGCCGAGGTGGTTCTAACGAGTACCCACAATCTATGTTTTGAGCAGAAATACGAAAAATATCAGAGTTTGTTATCTGAAAATTTTCAGTTTTTGGAAATGAATTTTTCTATAAATTTGAATAGGCATGTTTTCGTAATGTGGAAGGCCGTGCTTCGTGATTATGGCATTTCCTGGGTATCTTCACTCAATCTATTTCGACGTAGTCGTATAAGATCATCGTTCTGATCCAGCGCTGTCGGCAGCTGTATGAAATCACGAATATGCCACACAAATGAAAGGAAAACGACCTTTTCTGCTGTAACCGTAAAAGGACATCTTATTCAATGTAAATTATGCTTTGAAAAGTGTTTTCCAGATGACGGTAAAACTGCGAGGTTGAAACAAATCTAAACAGGAAAATAAAATAATAAAAATAAAACAAGATACTTGTGATTCTTTTCGAACGATAAAGACTCTTTTGTCCTTCCATACACACATTATTGACTATTTGTTTGTTTGTTTGTTGTTGTTGTTGTTTTTGTGTGTGTGTGTGTGTGTTTTTTTGTGTTTTTTTTTTTTTTTTTTTTTTTGTTTTTTTTTTTGGCGTTAGAAAAATGCAGCTGTTTAGATATATATTTTTTGGGTGCCGCCGAAACGGCCACTGTACCTCAGTCGGGAGAGCGCTCACCTCCCACGCGGAAGGTTGCAGGCCCGAAACCCAGGACTTTTTGTCCCCGATGTTAGTCGAAGGGGACTATTAAAATGGGTTTGCCCGTCCGTCCGAGATTCCGTCCGTCCGTAAACACAATGAGATGGGTAGCTTGTAGGCGAAACTCCTCTTACAGTTTTCTACCGATCTTTTTGAAACTTTGCAAGCTTTTTGGCATAGTCTGAAGATGCGCATGTGGTTTTGGAGTTTTGGAGTTATCCTCTTATTATTTGTTTTCAACTGTCTCCACTTTTTTTTTACTTTTTCCATTTCCGGTTATTATTAGAATAGATATCATGTGGGCGCAACCCCTCCTAGAGTTTTCCACCGATCATTTTGAAACTATGCATACTTGTTCTACATAGTCAGAAGATGTGCGTGTGGTCTGGGGGTTATTCTCCTGTTGTTTTTTTTTTTTTTTTTTTTTTTTTTTTTTATCAACCTTGTCCACTTTTTCGACTTAGTTTTTTCCAGGTTCGATCGGTACTAGAATAGATATCATGTGGGCGTAATTCCTCCTAGACTTTTCCACCGATCATTTGCAAACTATACATACTTGTTCCACATGGTCTGAAGATATGCATGTGGTTTTGGAGTTTTCCTGCCATTAATTTTCTTTTTAACTTTTTCCACTTTTTCGAGTAGGTTTTTTTTTTTTTTTTTTTTCAGATTAGTATTGGAATAGATACCTTGTAGAAGCTCCTCCTACAGTTATTCACCGATCATTTTGAAACTATGCGTACTTGTTCTACATGGTCTGAAGATGTGCATATGATTTGGGGGTTATCCTCCTATTATTTTTTATCAACTTTTTCCACTTTTTCAACTTACTTTTTTCCAGGTCTGATTAGTATTAGAATAGAAACCTTGTGGGAGAAACTCCTCCTACAGTTATCCACTGATCATTTTAAAACTATGCGTACTTGTTCTACATGATCTGAAGATCATGTAGAACAAGTACGCATAGTTTTAAAATGATCAGTGCATATGGTTTTGTGGTTATTCTGCCATTCGCCTTTTTCCACTTTGTCGACTCAGTTTTTTTTTTTTTTTTTTTTTTTTTTGTGTGTTTTTTTTTTATGTGACATGATGATGTAGGTAGCTTGTGTGTGCAACTCCTCTTACAGTTTTATACCAAACTTTTAGATTATTTCAGGTGTTTTTATCAAAGTCTGAAGGTGTGCATGTCATTTTGATATAATCCTCATGTTAATTTTTGTCATTTTTTTTCCCATTTACTTTTTCAGGCCTCATTACTATCAGAATACACCTGTGTGTGCAACTTCTACAGTTTTCCACCGATTATAATGCAATATTGCAGGCTTATTCTACATGCTCTGAAGATGTGCGTTTGATTTTGGGGTTATCCGCTCTTTATTTTTTACTAATTTTTTTTTCCACTTTTTCGACTAAGTTTTTTTTTCAGGTCCTATTAGTATTGGAATAGATACCTTGTGGGCGCAACTCCTCCTACAGTTATTCACCGATCATTTTGAAACTATGCATACATGGTCCAAAGGTATGCATGTGGTTTGGGGGTTATCTTCCTATTATTTTTTATTATTTTTTTTTCCACTTTTTCAACTTACTTTTACCAGGTCTGATTAGTATTAGAATAGATACTTTGTGGGTGCAACTCCTCCTACAGTTATCCACTTTTTCAACTTACTTTTTTCCAGGTCTGATTAGTATTAGAATAGAAACCTTGTGGGAGAAACTCCTCCTACAGTTATCCACTGATCATTTTAAAACTATGCGTACTTGTTCTACATGACCTGAAGCTCATGTAGAACAAGTACGCATAGTTTTAAGATGATCAGTGCATATGGTTTTGTGGTTATTCTGCCATTCGCCTTTTTCCACTTTGTCGACTTAGTTGTTTATTTATTTTATTTTATTTATTTTTTTTGTTGTTGTTTTTTTATGTGACATGATGATGTAGGTAGCTTGTGTGTGCAACTCTTCTTACGGTTTTATACCAAACTTTTAGATTATTTCAGGTGTTTTTATCAAAGTCTGAAGGTGTGCATGTCATTTTGATATAATCCTCATGTTAATTTTTGTCTTTTTTTTTTTTTTTTTTTTTTTTTTTTTTTTCACTTACTTTTTTCAGGTCTCATTACAGAATACACAACTTGTTTGTGCAACTTCTACAGTTTTCCATCGATAATAATGAAATTTTGCAGGTTTATTCTACATGCTCTGAAGAAGTGCATTTGCATTTGTGGTTATCCTCTCTTTATTTTTTCTAATTTTTTTTTCCACTTTTTCGACTTGTTTCTTGGTTTTATTGTCCTCCGACATTACTTGAAGGGGCTATTAAAATGTTAAAAACTCACAACACTTTACTAACAAAGCCATGACATTGGGGACGCTTGTCAACAATGGACTTTTATTTCATGTATTTATTTTACTTTTTTTTAATTTTTATTTTCTTTCTTTATCATTTTTTTTTTTTTTTTTTTTTTTTCTTTTTTTGTTACAACTATGCAAATACTTTTGTTTCTACGTCGTGTAAAAGTTTTTTTTTTTTTTTTTTTTTTTTTTTTTTTTTTTTTTGTTTTATTTTTTACAGATATTACTTGTATGTTAGATCGAATAAATTAGACCAAATAATTATCAGTTCCATATAGGATCGAATCAATAATATCAAGACAGTAAACATTTCTGCAAACGATTAAACATGATTTAACGAGTATTCACAATCCATGTTTTGAGCAGATATATGAAAAATATCAGAGTTTTTTTATCTGAAATTTTTCGGTTTTAGGAGGTGAAATTGTCTATATATTTTAATATGCGTGTTCTCGTAATGATAAGTGAAGACACCGAGGAAATGCCAAAATCACAAAGCACAGCCCTCCCGGGGCACCAAAAGTAGGAGAAATGAGGAAGTAATCATGCAATCATGCAGGACAATCATTGTCCAAGGGAGACAGTTTGCATGAAATGTCAAACATGTTTTATAGGGAAAATAAGAAAAATATTTCAATATGTCGTCTGCTAAAAGTTTACTCAGTGTGTTAAGCATTTAAAGGTTTGATGCCCACGCATTATAGACAAAACTTTCTTTTTTTCTCGTACATTAGTGAAAAGGAAAGTCTATAAATCAGAAAGATAAATTGAAGTAAGTTTTACTCCATTGATCACGGAGTAAATAAACATTAACACTTACCACGCTATGGGCAGATTCAGCGGACGACAAACTGATGATATTTTTTGATTTATTTATTCCCAGAAAATAGGATGTGACATTTGATGCAAATTGTCTCAGGAGACTATTTGCATGGGGTATCAGATCCTATTTTCATGGGAAAATAAGAAAACAATATTACAAAATGTCGTCTGCTGATTTTTTTTACCCAGCATGCAAAGTGTTAATAGAGTAAGATAATGCATATTTGTTATGTCAAGAATAAATTTTAAGCGGCCTTACGACATAGTTAAAAATGTACGTCGAAGACCCAGATTACCTTGCATTTGGTCCGCGGGGGTGGGGGCAAGACTTTTGTTGTTTATCAATACCTCGTTTCTCGCGGAAATCGAACACCATGGTCAAACGGCGCAGATAACTGGAAACTTCGATGTTCACATAAATATGAGCTTTATTATTACAGGTCTCAATGACCCCCATAGCTTGATGGCCCCCATATTAAAATGAACCCAATTTCACGCACAAACGAGTTCAATTTACGCAAATGAGGTAAGAACGATCAGAAGGAGAGTAACGACCTACCAGAATGCAGACAAGGATATTGTTATTATCTGTGATATTTGTTGTTTTAGTGTTCGCAGTAAAAAGGTATTTATTTATTTATTTATTTATTTATTTATTTATTTATTTATTTATTTATTGACCTGTATTGTTAGTTAGTTAGATAGTTTGTTCATCCATTTATTTATGTATCAATTTGTTTATTTATTTAGTTAGTTTCATATAGTTAGTTACATGCTTCCTTCCTTCCTTCCTTGCTTCCTTCCTTTCCTTCCTTCCTTCTTTACTCACTTTCTTTATCCGACTGCATGTAAGTGTCATTTTAAGTGTCACTGCATGAAGACGTCCATATGTCCACCTTTTTTTAATAAGACACAGTTACTGCTAGTAAGACAGAACGTCGATAATGCATTTAATAAGTTACAAAATCTTCTTTTGGGCAATTATTTTAAAAATGAACTGGCTCGTAATTTACACTATTTTTTTGTTGTTATTTTTCTTTCTATCTATCTTTTTTTCGCATTTTCGCACATTTTCGGCCCCTTGGCCTTTTCCGAGAAGAAACAAAATATATTGCATACATCCTTAGCACCTCTACAGCTACCATATTTAATAGTTAAGAGGAATTGATATAGATCTAGGGGAGGCAACTACGTCATAATAGTTTTGCCTCCCCTCTGAAGAAGGGTCTACTATAAAAGTAAATTCCTTCCTTTTAGAGTAGTTTGCTTTTCAGAAGGGTCTTGTTGCATTAATGTAAGTACCCAGCAAACACACAGCGTCCTACCTACGTCGTTACAACGTCGCTACAACGTCGTGACGTTGCAACGACGTTGTTGCGACGCGTGTTTTCTGGGCAGGGGTCACAAAAGTTGTCTCCCGTTTTAAAAATGGCAGAAACTCTATCAAGTGTATCCAATCCCCTTAAATAATGTGACGAGTGCACATACAAACTGGCATCAATGTCGCCTCTCAAATGTCTATATGATTGAGTACAGTCCGGTCCCAGACCGCTGAGTGATGTACTACTCCAGGATCTGTCCTCTGAAACTTTGGGTAAAATACGATAATTAACCGTGCATAGGGAGAGAAAAGGCCGTTATGCCGTAAAGAAACAACTATGGTCCAAGTCTGTCTGTTTAGCTTATATCGTAGAAAGAATAGAATAGAATAGAAAGTATAATAAAATAGAATAGAATACAATAGAAAAGAATAGAATAGAATTTTATTCACCAATCAAGTACCATTTCGGGAATATAAAATATATAAAAATTAACACATTAACATACAATAAACATGTCAAGCAAACATGTTAGACAGCAGAACATACAAATCTTGCAAGAACTCAATATGATTACTGAATCAATGGCTAATGATGGGAGCAGTATATGCAGTATCTACACCGACGGTCTAAAAGTTAAAATACACAAACAAGGATATAAAGTTTCTGATGATTCCGTAAGCGAGCAGAGAAGGTCCAGATCAGACTGTGCGTCAGCACAGTCTGATCTGGACCTTCACTGCCCTCAAATAGTATATGAACCTTTTTCTTGGTTGCACATCAGTTTTTAGCTTACATGAGCCTTCAGGCTCGTAGGTGACCGAGCTTATATAATAGGCAGGCTGACGTCGTAGTCGTTGTTGTCATTGTCGTCAGACTTCTTCTCCGAAGCCACTGGGCCGATATGGAGCCTCCATAGGTTGTGGGATCGAAAGTTTTTTTGTCAGGTTTAGGTCACATGACCAAGATGGTCATGTGATCTAAATATATGTTAAATAAATTTAATCTTCTCTGAAACCGATGGGCAAATGGCCATGGAATAGTATGCAGCATTGGGGGCAAAGGCCGATCATAGGACTCGAGTTGAGGCAATATCAAAATTGGCCCCTTAATATGCTTTTGTAAGGAAAAAAGCGAAAATAACGGATTTTCAGGAACAATCGTAGACTTTGTTATGTAACTTGCACCAGTGGGCCACAGTGATAGAAGGTATCTGTTGACATCATAATTCTGCCCCAGCGTTACCACCCTCCCCCCCCCCCCCACCCCCCACCCCTCACCCTGCCCAAGGGCTTTGTCCTTCTCTCTACAAAAATTGTTTTATTTGGCATCATAACTTATCCCCTAGTTATCTGCCCATGCCAAGGGTTATGCACAAGTAAAAATCATGAAAAAAGAAAATCATGGAAATCACAGTTCAATCAGATTTATTTTAAAACTTGCACCAGCTGGCCATAATGTCAAAAGGTTCCAACTGACATCAAACCTCTGTCCTCCAGGGTGATCTGCCCATGTCCCAGGGCTATCTATATATGTGAAAACATGAGAAAAACATGTATGAAGTCAAAGTTCAAAGAAAGTTCTATGAAACTTGCATCAGTTGGCCGTAGTGACAAAAGGTTTCATTTGACATAAAATTTCTATTCATAGCAGTTATCTGCGCCTGCCCCTGGGCTATGCACAGATATAAAATTATGAAAAAAAAATGTTCAAAGGGATTTATCATCAAGGTTCAAAGCGATTTATTTGAAACTTATATCAGTTGGCCATAGTGCCAAAAGATTTCTATCGACTCAAAATTCTGTCACCTATACATTGTCCCTGCTTAGGGCCGATGGTCCTCTGATTGACCGGCACGCGAATCGCTTTAGATCATTTGGGAGCGTGTTCGATTAGCTCACTAAGGACTTTTTATAGTTGCCAGGATCGTCAGTTTGTGACGGTCCCGGCAAATATAAAAAAAAATCTTATTACAACCTGTGTTATAAACAGATTAATGTCTATTTTATTTTCATTTCAATCAGGAAATTTCATAAAGCTGAATAAAAGCAAACATTAACACTTTCTGTGCCAAATTTCAGACGACATTTGTCGTCTACTTTTCTTTTTTAATAAACTGTCGCTTGAAAAGAAGTTTATACGTAAAGTTGAAAGACTGGATGTCAAACAGCGTAGATCCAGATGAGACGGCTCATATGAGCCGTCTCATCTGGATCTATGCTGTTTGCAAAAGCCTATTATTATTGCCTGTGGCGGTGAAAGTTAAAGAACCATATTGTTGTTCGATTTTTGTATACCCTTGTCCCATATCTCTAAGTAAACAAGAAAACATTTGCGCCGGTACTTAGACGGTTACGTCTAAATATTTTGTCCTGTTGTTATATTTTGTTATATTTAAGCTTTGCCTATGACTGCTTTGAGTGTTCCGAATGTGATTCTTCTGATGGGAAATTTCTGAGGAGCAAAGCAAGGATTGTTAGGAGCTGTCCCGGATCGTGTCGGAAAATAATTCAACAGGGAGGTAATATAACAGAATATGTCTTTATTTACAGGTTGTATAATTATATACAATGAAATATGAGGTATATAAGATATTATTACATATATTTTGTAGAGAGCGAAGCAGACTAATACTCATATATGTGCGGTATATATCTATCGTTCTTTTTAGAAAACCCCGCCTCCCCATATCTTTTAACATAGGTTCAAATACCGCAAAATTGTGCGTGCTTGCATGTGTGTGTGTGTTAGAATAGGTAAGGTAAGGCAAAACAATATCAGTTGAAAAATAGAAAAAAAGTCATTTCTCACTGGATTTTTTGGGTGAAATAACACAAACAGTACTATATTATATCACCAGTAAAGTAGCTATTTCCGCGCGAAATGATTTTTTTTTTTTTTTTTTTTTTTTTTTGTCTGTGAAATAAAAAAGGATACGTTTAGGGAAAATAAAGACAATATTGTAAACTATTTGCCAACAGCAAAATTTGATATTAAATTCGGACCATTAAGATAAAACGTATGATTGCCGGTCGCTTTACAAGATCGCGCAATATTAAATAAGTTTCAGTTTTATTAGTTTTTTTTTCAAGCTTGACTGAATTAAGTGCCCATTGACAACAAAAACACAAACAGAGCCGTAACATGGCGTAACACGGGACAACCTACATGCCGTCATAAATTTATTCATCAGAAAGCATTTGGGTTTAACGACGCGTCAACCCATGAGGGTCATTTGCATCAAAGATCAGAAAGCAAGAATCTAGTTTATCTAGCTATACCTTTCAAAGACAGATTGAGTATAAATTTATTTATGTGGTCAACTTGGAATCCTAATAAAAGATGCTTGGTTTTCACTCCATTTAAATAACTCTTAATTGAGTCTGTGGACTTAAATGTCCTTCTTAAATAATGAGCAAAAACTAACGAAGACTTAGAAAGATTTATAAAATTGAAATACAGACAACCCTCTTTATACCGACACTCGATATAACGACAATATTCGTTATAATGACAATTTGACTGCCACGAAACCTTCGATTAAGAGGTAACAATTAGTCAAAAATTATGGAAAAAATATTGTATTTAATAATTTAAAGAAACATATATTTTGGATATTTGTTAGAATCGCCTCAGTGAGGCGATTCTAATAAATATCCAAAACATATGTTCTATGGGGAAATAGGAACAAAAGAAGACCTTTCTTACATATCAATCTGCTTAATAAGTATTCTGTACAACAATAAATTCGTTTTAATGGGAACGTCTTTTGGGACAAATGTTGTCGTTGTAACGAGGGTTTACTGTAAGTGAAAAATAGCAGAAATGATTCCCACTAAGGTTCTTTCAAGGTCCCCAGAATCTATTGACTTTCTTGTACCCAAGTTATCACATACGAAGTACAGAGACTCCGACCAACAGCCTGCACGTCCATCCAATATAATCATGCAGTATTCGCCAATACATATGAAAGCCACATGTGTTTAACTCTTTCACTTCCACAGGCGATAAAATAGGCTTTTGCAAACAGCATAAATCCAGATGAGACGGCTCATAATGAGCCGTCTCATCTGGATCTACGCTGTTTGATATCCAGTCTTACAACTTTACATATATTCTTTCCAAGCCATAGTTTGTTTTGAAAAAAAGCAGACGACAAATTCGTCTGAAATTTGGCACCGAAAGAGTTAAGAAAAATAGTCAAACATAATTCCATGGGGTTTGGTTGTCTGTTAACTTAACAACTAATGGTGACAACATAATTATGGTATCAGTTTTTTTTTTTTTTTTTTTTTTTTTTTTTTTTTTTGGGTCGATTATTTACAAGCCATAGTATACAAACGTTAAGGTAGTTGTCCACGTGATAATCATTGGCCAATATAATCAAACCGCGCGTTAAGGCGCCTTCACACTATAACGAATTGAGGTGGTACCATTAACACTGACCGATGCATATATCCCAAAATAGAGGTCCCAAAATGAGAACGAATTGACCAAAAACATGAGTACGAGCTGCCCAAACTGAGGACGAATTGCCCAAAATGAGTACGAATTGACCGAACAGTGAGTACGAATTGACCAAATGAGTACGAATTGACCAAATCGATGAGTACGAATTGACCAAAATGAGAACGAGTTGATTTGAGTACGAACTGACTTGAGTACGAGTTGAGGTAACGTACCGTGAACAAATGGCAAAAATTTGACAAAGCTCGAATTCGCACAAATACACACAAAAATCCGACGGATGTGTTCATCGGGGCTAAACATAACGAACTGAAAATGAATTTGAAAAGACACCAGAACGAGTTCATAACGTATGAGTACAGATATTAACGAACCAGAGCGAATGCGAAACGAATATCAACGATATCTCAACGTGTTGTGCGTGCTCTCTGCGTGCGCTCTGCGTATAGTGTGCATATTCGAACCGATCAAGTGACGTGCAAGCTTCATTTCGAAAGATCGTCTTCTAGCCTGTATATAGGTATGCAATGCAATTTCAATTTGGATGCAATCGTCTGTAGCACTGCCAGGATATACTGGCGCTGTAGTCTCGCCGCAAACTCCATATATATCTTAACTCTTCGAGCTACTAACTAGAATTGTCGAAGCGGCCCTGAAATATGTTTTTATATATCCCCAATGGGTAGGTCAACAAGCCTAACCACAAACACCCAAGTCGAACGCTAGCGATACAGTACTCGTAAGTTATAAGCACGCCAAGCACGGAACTCAATCGTTTGGAAGTCGCAGCAGCAACGGTAATGATAGGTTAACGCATCGTAATCAGTACGTCATCTGTTTTAAACGGTGTCAATTCGTACGAATAACGTTGAAAGAACGCTGTTAATTCGTTATTAACACGTTACTAATCCGTGAGAAGTTTGTTAAGAAGTGACCACAATTTGGTTGGACGAATGCCACCGTAGATGTAACGAACCGTTGTCTTACTGCGGGCGAACAAACCGTTGGAATTGCGTTCATCGAACGAACCCGTTGCGTATGGGCTGTTCGTTGACATATGTCGACAACTTTTGTGCATGCACAAAAATTTTCGACGTACTGAGCGAACAACAACGTACGTGAACGTACTTCAACAAACTTAAAACGATGAGCTAACGAACATCAGCGTATGCCAATGTATGCCAAAGAATGCAAAAATATATCCGTACGCTGGGATACGCTGAGCCAAAAGGTGCCTTTAGACGAAATCCTGGTAACGGTTATTTATAGCCGCGCTATTCCTGTCGCTGTGACGTCAGTGCTGTTAATGGAGGGTTATCTGTAACACCTGGACTGGAACATTTGAGACATTGGCAAACCGTGCCGACCCAGATCAGACGTCACAGAACGCCGCGTATGATCAGGGTCTGCACAATTTTCTTAAATTACAGGAACTTAAGGGTTAAATGAAACCGTCTTAAGACCCCATTCAGGACCATTTTCCCAGCCCAGACTCAGAGACAATCGACCCACTACCATGACTACTGATGTCAGTGCTTTTACAATTACCTAGTGTCCTTTCAGCATCATTCGGGAAGGCGTTTTTTTTTTTTGTTTTTTTTTTTGCTCGGCGTTTTATTATAAATGAAACTATATTGTTCTGATTGACCATATCTTATCAGAAACCATTTGTATTTTTCCGTTTCTGTGTTCCGTTCTCAAATATTTACCCTAAAATAAATTTACGGCAAAAAACTGGTCTGACCTATGCAATTTCTATAGTAATGTGATTTTTTTGGAAATTTTGACTATGAAATTATTTTTTTACTTTTCTTTGCTGAATTCAAATTATTGACATTTCACAACAATATTGTGAAAATTTCAGAAAAAATGAACAACCGGAACTTGTTAAAAATCTGCCTCCAAGTTACCTACCCTTTAAATTTCTGCATAATTTGCATTCATTTTTACTATGGGAAAAAGTGAAAATATTTGATGTTTTAAAAACAAATGACTAGAATAAAACTTTCTGTGAATAGGTAGTTACGACAAATGATTTTGCATTAAATTATGTCAAAAGTTTGCAGATTTACTTCTGCTGTGTAAAGCACCACGCAAAAACCGACTTTCTGAAAGATGTCGAAAGCATAGTAGTGCCTGATCGGGGCCTGATGACTAACTCTGAACCAAATTATTATCCTTTCAGTGATAACGAGAGAATGCTACCAGTATGGAGATAGTGATGGTTGTAAGAGGGTAGACAGGACAGAGACGACAACATGTGCATGCAATTCTAATCTCTGTAACATAGCAACAAAGACACAAATGACATTTTCCCTCTCTGCTGTTGTCATGGGAACAGTCTTGTTGAGGACACTCTTTTAAAATGAAGCGACACTACTGAAGGATTTGTTGCAATTTTCCAAAAGGAAACAACTTCTGCCGATAAGAAATTCCCTCCCTAAGTAGTATTGGGTGTCGCTACACCCAATACTACTTCCCTAGTATTTGGATTATTTTTTATGAGGGCTAACCTTAACCCATTTATGCTAGCGTCCCATAAAAGGAATACTGGCAAACAGTGTAAATCCAGATCAGACGCCGCAAAATGCGGCGTGTAATCAGGATCTACACTGCTTGCATTAAGAACAGGATTTTCTAAACAAAAATGATAATACTAAAAACAAACCAGACACCCCCTAAATTGAAACTGGACCTGTCCAAAGAGACAGATAGAAGAGTCCACCAGGCATAAATGGGAAAAAGGAAGAATTTTCATCCAGAGTGGGTAAATTTTCTTCCTCATCATAGTAGTATTCAATGAAAAGGGAGGTAAAGGTTTCCATAGCAGTGTTTCTTAGTGCTATTTCCCTTGGAGGTCTATCTGTTCCCCAATATACTTATATATATTATCTGTGTACTATTGCCTTTTATCTTTTTTAAATCATATCAGCATTTTTAAGTATTATATGCAGGGGAAAGGTAGTTTAAAAACAAACATTATATTTTTATTTGTATAAATCACATCAGCATTTATGAGTAAAATTTCGTCTTTTGGCACATGTTGATAATAACATTGGAACCTCCATGAACCGTCACTTCTGAACAACAGTCACTTCCTTATCACAGCCACTTTTGTGACTTCCCAAAGTGCTGATTTGGTATATATATTTAACCTCTCAATAACAGCCACCTCCCAACAACAACCAGTTCTGTGACGGCCAAGGGTGGCTTTCGTCGAGGAGTCGCTCTGTACCTTCTTTTCCCTATTCATATTAACCCATTTGTGCCAACTGGACTCTTCTACCTCAATTCTTTGGACAGATCCATTTCCAATGGAAGGTGTGTCTGGTTAGGTTTTATTATCAACAGGTTTTATAGAGATTTCTGTGTTTAATGCAAACAGTGAAGACCCTGATCAGACGACGCGTTCCGCGGCGTCTGATCTTGGTCTACACTGTTTTTGGGGACACTGGGCAGAAATGAGTTAATATGGTCCCACGTCACGGGGGAAAATACCTCGTAATTATTACAACGATTGCCTAAATGGATTACTTCTCTTTGATATGTTAGTTCACGTGTCGTTTGTTTATAGAAAACATGTTGTGGACACCCATTAGAAGCGCCACTCCGAGACGATTCTAATGAGTAGCCACAACACGTTTTCATGGAGAAAAAAAGAAAAATATCAATACTTTTCAGTTTAAGAAAAAAAGTGCCTCGTCTGGAGCTACGAAGGAGATAGACTATTTATCCTGATCGGATTTGCCAATCGATGTCATACGTTTCGCTCTGTTAACCGCCGAAGGTGAATTTATGAATAATAAATCAAGGGCCTTATCTTGTCAGTTGGGTACATTTAGCAACTTGATTTAGGCACCTGGATATTGCTCTAATCTGGGTCTCCAAAGCCGAAATCTTCATCCACCAAAATATGAGCATTTCCGGTCGTCATCTTTTTCACGGTGGATTTAACTCTTAAATGAAGCAGCAGTCACAACTGCAGCAGACGATATTTTGAGATTTTGTTTTCTGAAAATAATAATAATAATAATAATAATAATAATAACTACCCTCACCCCCCGCAAAAAAAAATGTTTAGTGCTTTAAGGGTTAACTGAAAGCATTCAGTCCTGTCTGTAGAGGGAGGCGATGAAAGGAGCTAAGGTACAATGTTTTTCACCCAATAATATTCCATTTACATTTGATGCTGGGCTGTGTTCAGAACTGCAATTTTTGTCCTGGACCCTTGATCCTATTGCCGCTTGTTATTAGGTACAGGGATCCAGGGCAAAGCATCCAGAGAAAAACATTCGCTATTAATTTACATTGAACGTCGTCCATTTCGTAGCTTCTAATTAGGCTGATAAAGACTATACAGTGAAACAGTTTGTTTTGAACGCAGTCCTGGCCTCCGTTTCCGGTGTTTCTGTAGGTGTCCACCTCCGATGTTTCTGTAGGTGACCATTTCCGGTGTTTCTGTAGGTGTCCACCTCCGATGTTTCTGTAGGTGTCCATTCCCGGTGTTTCTGTAGGTGTCCACCTCCGATGTTTCTGTAGGTGTCCATTTCCGGTGTTTCTGTAGGTGTCCATTTCCGGTGTTTCTGTAGGTGTCCATTTCCGATGTCTGTAGGTATCCATTTCCGATGTTTCTGTTTGTGTCCATTTCCGTTTTTCTGTACAATGTAAGACTCGCTGGAAAGCCCAGAGACGCTCGTGGATCAGCGTTTACATCGTTGTGTGATTCAACCAAGCGTTTTAGACGAAGTCAAACGTCAACGAGTGTAGGACAAAATCCCTCCCGGACATAATCCCTTCTGCTCATTTTTGTATAGGTGGTCATAATCCCTCCCATGCTTTTTGCAACGTGGATATAATCCCTCCCGCTCATTTTTACAAGGTTGACAGAATCCCTTCCGTAAGTTTTTCCAACTAGGACAAAATCCCTTCTTTGGACAACATCCCTTCTGCTTAATTTTCAAGGTGGATAGAATCCCCCTGCCCATCCTCCCCAGCTTATTTTATAAACTGCACACTGTTGTGTGTACAGACAGCTATTTCTGCACATAAATATCTGTCTTGACAGTTCCTATGCTGAATATGACTACCATGAACATATAAGTTGTATCAAACAGATTTAAAACATGTCTTTTATGTTGTTTTTTGCTTTTTTTTCCTTTTTTCTTTTCTTTTTTTTTCTTTAGATAAATAAATATATTCTGTATTAATTGTCCTTGATAGTTATATCATTAAAAGCATTCACCATGAAGAAAGTGAAGACCCTGATCAGACTGAGAAGATGCACGGGCTAATCTGAGTTTTGGCTAGACTCAAAGACAAAATTATTGGTTTTGTCATATTTTGTCCAGTATATTTGTTAAGAAAATGAGATAAAATATGTGCTTATTATATATTGTATAATTAAGGGCTATTAAGGTCAATCATTTTTCTAATTGCCTAATCTTTCTGTACTTAAATTGTTGTCAATGCTGTTAGACACAAACAATTATTTAGAGGTCAATGTTTGTTTGTTTGCTTGATTAAAATGTTGATAAATACTTTCTATTATAATTGTAAAAATTGAGCCCATGCATAACATTTCCTACTATTTCACGAGTGCCTAGCAAAGACTCAGATCTGACTACACATCCAAAAGTTTGATGAAACACATCACTGTTTACTGTTTACTTAAAGGGTAACAAAGGTCCCAAGAATTGTCGCTGTGCAGTCTTATCAGAGTTTTCACTTGAAGAACTTGCTATTGTAGGAAATGTTCAGTGCAAAAAATTGGATCTTCCTCATTGAGGCGGTTCTAACGAGTACCCACAATCTATGTTTTGAGCAGAAATACGACAAATAATGTATACCCCTGTAAATCCCAGTTTTACTATATAAAAGTGGGGTTTAATGGGGTCAAAATCATATAGGCATATTTTCGTGATGGTTTAGGCAGTTTCTTGCCAGTGAGTCTGTTTTTAATATCACCTACCATGCTATGAGCAAATTCAGCAGACGACAAACTGATGATATGTTGTTGTTGTTTTATTTTTTTTTAGAAAATAAGATCTAACACTTCATGCAAAGTGTCTCCATGAGAGACAATTTGCATCTAGTGTAAAATCCTATTTTCTATTAGACAAATATTTCAAAATATCGTCTGCTGAAAGTTTTACACAGCGTGCAAAGTGATATCTTTGCCGCACTAAATGTCATCTCCAACTAAACCATTTCAGTTATCTTAAGCAAATCAAAAAGTAACTTCCTTTGTAGTTCATTTATTATTTGAGTTACATTATAATATACATATATAAAACATATAGTATATAATATACACCAATTCCCACTCAACAGTCTTACACTAATTTAGCACAATATGATTGGTCAACAGCAAAATCAACACGGCATTTATACTTCGACTAGTCCACTGGATTGGAATCTTGAACTATTTCACTTGCGTAGATTTCTAATATAAGCCATCAAATTCATATTTTCATTGTAAACATGGCCTCGTTGGAATTATAAATAATAGATTTTATCCATGTGTAAATACAACAAATCATTCATAACGCGTGCTTTATTCAATTCTGAGTGAATCGAGGGCGTTTACACATCGATAAAATCCACCAAAAAAAAAATGAAATCCATCCGACAGTGCAAGTCTAAAATAACAATACAACACCATGCCACTGGTCTCTATTTCAGCTCTGCAGACAAAAAACAACTACCTACGCAAACAGTCCCAGCCGAAACATGACGTTTACTCAACGTCGCCTAAACGTCGATTCAACGCCAAGACGTTGCATGGAGGTTGATGCGACGTTGTATAAACGTCATGTGTCCGGCGGGGTGTAATTCCAGATGAGCTGTCCCATCAGTCAGGACCTAAATTGTTCGTCAGTCTGTTTTTTGTTTTTGTTTATTTATTTATTTTAATTTTGGCTGACATAGTAATTGCAAAAGCTGACATGTTCGAACTCAGTGGTGGAAGAGTCCAGAAACTGGGATAAAAGAATTAAGACCTGTACAGGCATTTATTACATATGCGATGGACCCTTTAATGGTTTAACCGTTAACAGTATTTAAAGGCCTGTAACATTTAACAGCTCCTTTTTCATGTCCCCGGGGGTGGAGGAAAACAGCAGAGCTGTTACTTTTTATTTGTTCGCACAGTGCAGTGGTTTTAGCAGGGCTTTGATTCTGAGAAAGTCGTTGTCCCCGCCCATCCCCGTAGGTGCGTTGGGAGGGGTGGGGTGGGGGTGGAGAGTGCCGTGGATACAAATGACTGGTGCATTACTCACTATACTGGCAAAGGATATATCTACCACATAACACCATACAGAGCATAAAGTATACCATGCCATTCTCTTTAAAGAATTATGAAACTACCGTAATAATCCTAAGTATTGGGACAGACATGGCTGAGCAAACATTGTAGACCCAGATCAGACGCCGCAGAACGCCGCGTCTAATCAGGGTCTACACTGCTTGCCATTCATTTACCAGATGTTTATAAAATCACCGGGCGATTCAAATGGCACTTGTTCAAATTTTGGGAAATGTATTGAAGAGTTTTAAAGCTGTCCCAATATTTATGGTAATAACGGTATATAAAATCACCTGATGTACATTCACACACTTTTCCAGGTGTTATATTCATGTGTCCATAAGGAAACTCAATATTTCAAGTCTTGAAATACATAAAAAGGTCACAAATAATGGTAGTAATAATACAAATAAGATCATGATGAAGATGATGATGATGATGCTTATGAGGACGACGTCGACGGCGGTGACGACGACGATGATGATGATGATGATGATGATGATGACAAAACTAGTACATGAAATAAAATGAAATATTACCGGTCGAATATTTGGTTTTCTATCAAGCTCAATCCACCATTTTCTTTCATTGTTGTTTTGTAATGATAAGGCGATTCTTACGAATACCCCACAAAATTGATGATTTACGGAGAAATAACAAAATATATCCAAAATTATAAGCAAATACTCCATCTTTACAAGTTATCTGTGTAGAACATAATATTCCGCAATAACAGTAGCAGGATTTAAAAATCACAGGCACATGTTAACATCATAGGAAGACAATTTGCTAAATTTCGAAAGAATCCGATGAAATGTGTAGGCGAGCTGCGGACATATAAAGATTCGCTGTTCGAAAGGGCCATTTAACTCCCCAGCTAGCATTCTACATAAATCTATAGCGGGCCGTTATCGGCCCGTCAGCTACCCTGACGGGCCGATAACGGCCCGCTATAGATTTATGTAGAATGCTTACTGGGTCTCAGAAATAGCCGTATGAACCATTCAAAATTACATGCACATATTTCCACCATGGGAAGAGTGTCTGCAAAATTTTAAAAGAATCCGATGAGAAGCAGTAAGATGAATTATGGACAGACTTGTATCATTCTACGTGAAACTGCACGTATTTACACTAGTGCGTGTTTCATTTAAAATCTGTACTTATATTTACATATGTACAAGCTAACAACTAATGAGACAATCTAAGCCGTCACAACTTGACAATACCATTGCTGCCATACGTCCATTGCGCCAGCCCTGGTCAGACTGCGCCTGTTCTCTGCTCTAGGCTTGCGCAGTTCACTGACAAAATTTGGATCATACAGATTCAAGGGAACTGGATACATCTGGACCCAGCTGTTCAAAGCATCGTTAGCTTAACGAGCTCATTAGTGGTCAAAATGTTAACTGTTCTAGTAATTACAATATCTAATTCACAGTTATTTTTGCTGAAAACATGCGAGAAGCTTTTGCAAATGCAAAAGTAACTCACATTGTTTCAGCAGAAATATTAGAGTATGAATGCCATATTTAATGATCAGGACCCAGTTGTTCAAAACTAACGACGTCTTTAGTTCACGATTCGTTAAAATTTACATCGAGTGATACGCAAATATGCTGAAATTTTTTGCTGAAAAAATGTGAGTAGCTTTTGCAGTGCAAAAGCTACTCACATTTTTTCAGCAAAAAATATTAGAATATTGTATATTGAATCCGCTAAAACAGTTAACGAAATGACCCTTAACGAGCTCGTTAAGCTAACGACGCTTTGAACAACTGGGCCCAGCGTTTTAACGATACGTTAACTAACGACATCGTTAGTTTCGAACAACTGAGCCCTGGTATATTTTGCGGCATTTTTACTAGGGAGAACTTGTAAATTCCTGTTTGCTTTCGTATATATATCAACTCCTCTTTAGACTGGTTCCAGTCTTCAGTAACAAAACATCGATTATAAGGATACATCCACTAAAATAAAACCAAAACATTATCATGACTATAAAGGCTGGTCACTTGATTGAATTCACTATGAGAGAGACAAGTTTAGTTTCATTTGATTCGATAGGTACAGAGAATGCATATTATGCAGCCATTATTTAATTCAATGGACTAATGCCAGTCTAATCCCCCTTCTGAAACAGGGCCTACTCTTAAAAGGAAAGAATTTGTTCCCTAAGGGGAGAAAAAACAATTTTGACAGGTGCTTTTTCTGCAAGTGTATTCTGTACCCTTAAATGTGGCATGCGCATGTGCAGTATAATTAAATATTTTTTCTTATTTTCTCAAAAACAGGATTTGACATTTCAGTTCAGATCAGATTTTTAACGCTACCAGGTAACTGAGTCACAAACAGGCACCGCCGAGTTTTCCAGACTGTTGTTTCGGTATTTATAATGTTCGTAAAATTAAACAGAATAAGTGTTCTGGTACACTAAGCTTCACGAAAATAATTTGAGCTCTCGGTGAGGTTTTGAAGAATCTGCACACTCACTGTGAAAGAAATATACTTTCTTATCATAAATTAAAAAAAAAAACACTTAAAAATACAAATATTCCTGAAAACTTTTAAATTAACTAGAGTATGATCACTATTTAATTCATAAAATTATTACCTCCCTTGACCTAACTTGGCTACGTAGCCTAGTTAGAAAGTACATATTTAGGCGATATTTTCTCCTTTAATTCTTTATTGCAAAGTCCTTAGAAGCATTTTATAACAAACTAGGGTTAGTTTAATTTCGTTTGGAAATTGTATTTTTAGATAACAAAAAATAGGGTCATATCGATATTAGCTCCGTCAGCCACCTTTAAATTTGAACAAGTCCATTTGGCTGCCATTTGATTCTAAATTTTGCTGGATGAGTGGCAAACAGTGTAGATCCAGATCAGACGGTGTGTTCTTTCGTGTCTGATCTGGGTGTATACAATTGCTCAGGTCCGGGTGCCCCAATACGCTGGCTCTCAGGTCCGGGTGCCCCAATACGCTGGCTCAAATCAGCCGGCACTTGAGAAAAAATGGCGACCAGTAAAGGCTCGGGCGAGACTGCGCATAAGCGCAGTCTCGCCAGAGCCTTTGCTGTTCGCGTACATGTAGTATAGACCTTGAGGAAGCATCTGGCATAAAACGCACGTCTGTAGCACAAATAGGGGTTTGTGCATGCGCAACTGAAGAACAACAAACCGAAAAATCATAGTCCCTTTTTTTTCTGTGCCGGCGAATGTCAAAATTTCAGGTTCAGTGATCTCCAATGTAAAGGTAGTTTGTATATAGCGATTTTACATTTTACATTGTAGTGATTAATTTTTGTAGGTTATGACGAGAACAACGCTTGTCAGACAAAACTAATACATTAATTTTGAAAGATTTTGTCGCCATTTTTCAGAGAGGGGTTATTTTCCAGACAGTAAGTTGCCTCCCCAATATTTCAATATTTAAAAACTTTTAAACATAAAAAAAAAACATTTGCCCCAGCTTCCGCCCCCCCTCCCCGCCGAACACACAACCGCCCGCCCCAACTCCCTGTGGAGCACATTCTTTCATGTAAGATTAATCTCCTATGAGAAATGTCCAGCAACTCCATGTTGGAGTTAGTTCCTCGGAGGCAGATTGAACGTGTTAGAAGGGTAACAGATTGAAGCGGTCTTCGTGCGGAACAACATGCCCCTATTCCAGTACCAAAGTTGTCAGAGCGTTGAATAGCATTATCACTAGCTTACAGTGTGCCTAATAAAACAGTGTCCGAATCACTTTTAAATGAAATATTTAACGAGAAGCACTCCAAATGCCGCCACAAGGGTGAAAGTCACTTTAGAGGTAGATCCCGTGTTACAAAGATCCGTCTTGCAATAGCAAACTGTGAGCGTAGGAGCCGTGTCGCACCCTCACCACCAGTTGCCGAACCTTTGCAACCTCTGTTAACCACTGCAACAAATTGTAATAAAAACATTACGAAAACATGCCTATTCAAATATACTGAAAATTTTACCACCAAAAAAATAAAAATTTTCAGATAAAATGTTCTGATATTTTTCATATTTCTGCTCAAAACATAGACTGTGGGTACTCGTTAGAACCGCCTCGTCGAGGCAGTTCTAACGAGTACCCACAATCTATCTTTTTGAGCAAAAATAAGAAAAATAATGTATACCCCTGTAAACCCCAGTTTTACTTCATAAAAGTGGGGTTTAAGGGGGTCAAAATTATAAAGGCATGTTTTCGTGATGAAAATAACATTTTATCTACTGCTGCCACAAATTGAAATAGAAATAAAATTTTACCTACCACCGCAACAAATTAAAATAGAAAGAAATGTATTTATCATTGCGACTACTTGAAATAGAAAGAAAAACTTTACTGATCACTTTAACAAATTAAGATGGAGAGAAACAACCATTTATTTATCATTGCCACAAAGTAAAAACGCAAATAGCTCTTTATCTACCACTGCAACAAATTAAAATGTAAAGTTGTTTTTGTTTTGTGTGTGTGTGTGTGTGTGTGTGTGTGTGTGTGTGTGTGTGTGTGTGTGTGTGTGTGTGTGTGTGTGTGTGTGTGTGTGTGTGTGTGTGTGTGTTGCTTTTTTGTTGTTTTTTTGCAACAAATTAAAATAAAAGGAAATAGCTCTTTGTCTACAACCGCCACAAATTAAAATAAAAAGAGAGAAAAATTTTTATACACAACTGTAACAAATTAAAATAGAAAGAAATGACTTTATCTACTACTGCAAGAAATCAAAATAGAAAGAAGAAACGAAACTCGTTTTTAAAAAAAGAAACATCACGAAAACATACTTTTGACCCCCTTAAACACCGTTTTTATACAGTAAAAATGGGGTTTACAGGGGTATGCATTATTTTTCTTATTTCTGCTCAAAAAAAGAGTGTGGGTACTCATTAGAACCGCCTCACGCCGTGGCGGTTATAACAAGTACCCACAATCTATGTTTTGAGCAGATATATGAAAAAGTATCAGAATTTTCATCTGAAACTTTCAGTTTTTGGTGGTGAAATTTTCAATATATTTGCATAGGCGTGTTTTCGTAATGGGAATAAGTCCTTTTTTCCTTTTCTTTCTTTCTTATGGCAAACGCGCAGATATTGATGGGACGGCATTATCGAGCAGCCCAATACGGATCTAAGTTGTTTGCCATTCTTTGAAATCATAAGAAATTTACAGACAACAAATCTGAAATTTGGTGCCTAAAATGTTAAGTGGGATTGATACACTTTGTAGCGTTTCCGCCATTTTTGCAAGGGATGCAAGTTTTGTGACCTCCTGTTTGCCTTTTATGTACACTTAGCTCCTTCAGAAAAGAGCAAATTCTTTTCTTTAAGAGCATACCCCTTTTAAGAAGGGATCGAAAACAATTGTGATGGTTACATCGCCCCGTCCCCTCCGCCACCCCGCTCCCCCCCCCCCCCCCCCCCCTCGAAAGTGTAGGCATTCACCTTAAAATGTTTTGACGGAGTGAAAAGAAACTGTACTGCGTATTCTATCTGCTTAACCCATTGTAGATTGAATGAACACTCCCACACTATATATTGGAAGATTCTAATTTCCATTTTAGGTATGTCAGTCTATCTATGAATTTTAGATATTCATAGAGAAAAAAAGTTGAACTGTTTGCAAACAGTGGAGACCCTGATCAGACGCCGCGTTCTGCGGCGTCTGATCTGGGTCTGCACTGTTTGCCAAGTACCCTTTCAGGGTTCTCCAGACTTCAATGGATTAAATCCCAATCCGCCAAATCAGGACCAGTCAAGTTCGCTGCACATTTATTGTCGGATTTTATGGGGCTTTAATCCATTTTCAAGGGAGATGCCTTTGTCAAAATTGTTTTGCTCCTTTCTGAAACAGGAGTCTACTCTAAAAGGAAACAATTGCTCCCCTTAGGAGCATATTCTTTTTTTTTTTTTTTTTTTTAGAGTAAATTCCGTTTTCGAAGGGGATAGGTATAGGTTGTCACAAAACCTCTCCCTTGGTCGGAATGGCCGAGAACCAACCGGATGCATCCCTTCACATTTAACAGATATATTCCAAATTAGAAATGTGTAACACACTATGACCCCCAGCTATACGTTTATCCTAACAAAATTACAAAGTAAAAAATGGACATAGCTCTCACATTTTTTTTTTCATAAGAAAATCAATAAGCTCACCAATTAAGTTCCAAGGCCCTAGCTAAAATAGTCATCAAATATCTTGCTCACACAAGAAAAGCGTGACGAAGGGGCAGACGAACGATTCAAAAGCAATATGCCCCTCAAACCTCTGAATTTGTGGGTTTGTATCCTTTAGAGGCAGAATAGAGAACAGCGAGGCGCTTCTAATGGGTACCCACAAAATATGTTTTTTTGCGGAGAAATAAGAAAGAATATCAAGATTTCTTTGTCAAAACATCAAGAAAACACGCCTATATAATATTGACCCCCCTTAAACCCCACTTTTATATAGTAAAACTGGGGTTTACAGGGGTATACATTATTTTTCTTATTTCTGCTCAAAAACATAGATTGTGGGTACTCGTTAGAACCGCCTCGCCGAGGCGGTTCTAACGAGTACCCACAATCTATGTTTTGAGCAGAAATAGGAAAAATATCAGGGTTTTTTATCTGAAAATTTTCAGTTTTTGGACGTGAAATTTTCTATATATTTGAATAGGCGTGTTTTCGTAATGAAGTGCCTTATCCGGAGGTATGCTTATCAACAGTACAACAAATGTATTTTCTAAATTTAAAAGTACGGAAGTGCCCAGAGCGTGCTAGGTGTCAAAAAGATTATATCGGCGGAGAAAAAGAAGCAGATTTGTCAGCTATAGCTCCTGAATTTTGTCTACATTTCGTCCGAAAAAGGGGAATACCCGGTATACAATGTGGTTCGACCGTCAGTACTTCTGGCTTGTTCTTAACCCATTTATGCCTAGTGGAGTCTTCCAGCTTTCCGGACGGATTCATTTCCAGTGTAAGGGGTGTATAGATTGTTTATGTACAACATTTATTATAGAAATTTCCTGCAGTTACGCAAACAGTGTAGATCCTGATCTGATTTGGGTTAACACTGCTTGTCAATGTCCCTTGTGGAACGCTAGGCACATATCGGTTAATGTTCAACTTAATTGTCAAATGTGGACGATCTTGCCTGAATCATGGTTGTCGCGGAATTGCTCGTAGTCGTTTTCCATGTGACAAAAAAGTTCAGAAAGGACCTTTGATATTTGATGATGAATAGCGTTAAAATCAAGTTAGCAGTCCAAGTGGTCGAACTAGCTTACAATTAAAATTAGCAGTCCACGGGGTCGAAATTGTTTACAGTCTTTTTCGGGCGAAATGCGCAAGAAAATCAGAAACAAGCACCAAATGACAAACCAATGTTTTTGTTGTTGTTGATGATGATGATGATGATGATGATGTTTCTGAGCAAAACTGGCCGATAAAATATTATAGGCAATGGTTTCGATTATCATGATTATGTAGTTTCCCACTGGTGACTAACCTTATGTAGGTAATGAATTATCGCGTGACCTCTACTCTGCCTAGATGCTCAGAAGCCCGCCAGGAGATACGACACTGATTTAACCTTTACCGCTCTCATGGCAAAATTCAGCAGGCGATAAATTAGTGATATTTTTCTTCCTTTTTTCCAGAAAACAGGATTTGACATTGCATGCTAATTGTCTCCGTTCGAGACAATTTGCATGAAATGTCAAATCCTGTTTTCTGGGGAAAAAAAGAAAAATATTTCAATATGTCGTCTGCTGAATTTTTATCCAGAGAGCTAAGCGTTTAAGTCATGTGCCTGTCGGGTTACAACAATGATAGCAGGAAATATAGCATGTAACAAATTGCCCTGAAGGTTTTGCGCGCGGCAATCTTCTTACTATATCTTACCTGCTACATATTGTTTGAAGCGAGTCACTTATTTCAACAGTACAGCTGAGACATGCGGTGGCTGGTTTGCGTCATCTCGTCTTTTCACCGCGAAAAGATGCCACGCGAAGAAAAAAAAAAAAAAAAAAACGAAAAGAGGAAAAAAGCAGAAAGAAGATACACGAGAATTAGAGGCGAAAACACGAAAAGACGAAATAACACTACGTTTCTTCGTGTTTTTTTTTTTTTCCGCGTGGCATATTTACGCGAGGAAAAAAAAAACAAGATAAATGGCACAAACCAGACCTCATAGGAACACGAATAAAGAAAATTTAACCTGAAACTGCAGCCTGACTCTGCATTTTTTTTTTTTTTTTTTTTTTTTTTGCCTATTTTGTGATCATTGTTTATTAAAGTCTCCTCATGATCGCATCTCCTCAGGGTAACATGATGCCTGTACAGACCTTGTACAATAAAACCTCAATGACTCGAACAGCGATGACTCGTTTACCGTGGCTAACTCGAACTCGTTTTTGAGTCCCAAGGAAATTCTTCCGGCAGCTCAAGAAAACAAATATTTAGGAATATTTAAGGATTTTTTTTCCTATCTTATCATGAAAATGTATGTTGTGTGTACTCGTTAGAATCGCCTCGTCGAGGCGATTCTAACGAGTACACTCAACATTCCATTATTTTATAGAAGGTCGAAAAGTCATCCATACATTATTCCCATTTGTCTCCTAACCTGGCACTATGAGTAACACTCAGTGGCTCGAACTACCCGTGTCTAGAACAAATTTCTATGGTACCAAAGAAGTTCGAGCCAGTGAGGTTCGACTGAATTTGGGCGTATTAACTAGCTCTAGTGAAGTTTTAACCCTTAAACTGCCAATCACAACAATTGTCGTCTGCTTTGTCATCTGCTTGTGATTTTAAAAGTCATTTTTTGCAAACAGTGTGGACCCAGATCAGACTGCTCCTCTAGGAACAGTCTGATCAGGGTCCACACTGTTTGCCTGTGTGCAAAAATAGGTTTGAAAAGTTTGCAAGAATATTCAGCAGACGACATAAACAGACGACATTTCAGACGCAGGTTTTCTTAACATTTTAAGGGTTAATCATAGTTCTATTTTTCTTATTTCTTTACAAAAAAAACAAAAACAAAAAAAAAAAAAAAACAGATGCTGTGGGTACTGATTAGAAGCGGCTATACATTCTGCAATATTCATAGCTACAGAAAAGAGGTTATCAGGAAAGTACCTTTTTTTTTTATTTCTCCACGAAACATATGTTGTGGGTACTTTTTAGAAAAGCCTCGGTGAAGTGCAAATGAGTACCAACAAAATATTTTTTTCTGCAGAAATAAGAAAACAATTCACTCTTTTTTTTTCTTTTTTTTTTTTTTTTTTTTTTTTGGAAAAAAAAAGTGCCTTATCTGGGGCTATAAATGTCCAATGATTCTTTAAGATAGTGCTAAATTATTTTACCTCCTTCGAGTGTAATTTTTGTGCAGGAACCGTCACATGATTCGACTATAGAGGCTTCTTCTTTATTCAATCCTGCACAATTATTACATTGGTAGCATCTGATACTGTAACTGAAACGAAAGTAATCTTGTAATGTACAGTCGATTTCACAGACTTTTGACGGAAAGTCCCGAATATCTATGATCGCTTTCCGGACAGAAATTTCACCGACCAATCATGGCAAAGTCGGAATAAAAACAAAATGGCTGCGCCCTGTATTTTAGAGAAATGTCGGGGAAGCGAAGTATTTTTAGCAATAATGCCAACTCGCCGTCGTGTAAAGGGTAGCAAAAGCCTTCAAATTAAAGATAATAACATTTTTTTTTTTCGTGTGACTAGGAAAGATTGTGCACTCTTTTGGCAGTGGCCCAGACTTGCTGAAGCTCCAGTGTCCGCCATGTTCCATATTCCGAGATCGATTGGCTGATTTAGTCATATGACATAGCGCCATGTGACATGGATAACGATTGAGTTACGGAAAAGTACGGAAACTGTATTAAATAGGCAATTAGGGACTGAATTGACATTCACGGGAGGCAAATCTGTGAAAATAGTTTGCCTCCCTTCTGAAATAAGGTCTACTCTAAAATGAAAGAATTTGGGAGCAAATTCTTTCCTTTTAGAGTAGACCCATTTTCAGAATGTGCTCGATGTACAGGGCAGCAAACAGGAAGTCAAATATGTTGTCGCCCTTATAGACAATGACGGAAAATGTATCAAAGCTATCCAGTCCCTTTGTGTAACCTTTGATTATTGCATATACAAAAAAAAGACTGATTCTGTAAGCGGACAGCGACGACTCTGATCAGACTGCTTGTATGTCTCTTTGACAAAAGACGGCAAAATCTATCAGGTGAATCCATCTACCTTAAAGAACAGCAGACCACATGTTCACAATATTTTGCTATTATGCGAAATTCTTCCAACGGAAAGACAAATCTCGTTTTCTTAGAAAATGAAAAATTCATATAGTCTACTGTTAATTTTGTTCAGAGAGCGCAAATGGTTAAACGTACCTTAGAGAGCTCTGTCGGATTCAGCATACGACAAACTCATATATATATATATATATATATATATATATATATATATATATATATATATATATATATATATATATATATATATATATATATATACACACATGTATATATATATATATATTTTTTTTTTTTTCGCAGATAACTGACTTTTAAAATCTCATGCAAATTGTCTCCTTGCATGAAATGGCAAAGTCTGTTTTCTGGGGAAAATAATAATACAAAAAAAAGAAGATATTTTGAAATCTCGTCAACTGATTTTTTTTACCCAGCATGCAAAGCGTTAATATAAGTAAACAACATACTTATACGAGGGTCCTGCAAAAAGTTCTGTCATTAATAGGTTTCCTTGGTTTTATCCCAGGTATATTTTAAAATGCTTCACTGCACTTGAATGGTGTGTTGAATAGCTAACGATACCCGTTCATAGGCGTAGCGCTCAATACGCACGTACGCATGTGCGTAACATGCGTAAGAAACTTTTTTATGATAAAGTGGCATTAACATAAAAAATATTTGGTTCCCTACATTTGGGGCTGCTCTTAAAGGAAAGAATTTGCTCCCTCTGGGAGCAAATTCTTTTCTTTAAGAGCAGTCCCTTATTTAGAAGTTCTTCAAGGCATACTTTTTCAAGAGTTTTCCTGGATTTGCGTACAAATAATTCTGTGTTAGCTACGCCACTGCCGTTTATTTCGTTCAAATTGCTTTCCAACTGACCGAGTTATTTCAAATTGAAATAGATGCAATCATATAAACTGACCAATTTACATGTACTTGTTAAAATAAGAAACGACCAGGCAAAGGATGGTCAGGAGTCCACCTTTTACATGCCTCCTCTCATAAGTGTGAGGTTGTTAAGTCTTTTTTGGCTTCTGAAAAGGTGAAAGTTTACAGCCATCCATCTTATTCACCTGACCTGAGTCCCTGTGACTTCTTTTTATTTCCAAGGCTTAAGAAAATGCTTTCTGGAAATAAGTATTCGTCTAGAAGTTCTCTTGGCAGCGCTATTTATCAGTGTCTCAAACAGATACCAAAAGAAGACTAGTTATCTGCTTTTCGCGACTGGGTATAAAAGGTTACAAAAATGTGTTTCAGTAAAGGGGGAATACTTTGAAGGTTTGTAATAAAATATGTTTGATAAAACGGAGCACTGGAGTAATCCGAACCCAGTGACAAAACTTTTTGAAGGACCCTTGTCAGAAGAACTGTTAAAGAGAAGTATTAAGAGATATTTTTCTTATTTCTATATAAAACCATATGTTGTGGGTACTCATTAGAAGCGCCTCGCCGAGGCGCTTCTAATGAATACCCCCAACATATGTTATTATGGAGAACTAAATTATCCTATACGCCTACTTAACAAATCCTCTGCTAAGTGACCCAAAATATGTTTTATCTTGAGGCATGTTGTGAGAAAATGGCAAGATCTTAATGGGATAGGGCTGCGTTAAATAGTGCAAAAAGCAGCAAAGTGATAGCGAACGTTTTACCCTGGATCCCTGCACCTAATGACGAGCGCCAAAGAGAGCAGGGGTCCAGGGCAAAACGCAGCCCTGGATTCGCTTGATAGATTTTCAGGCATTTATTACTAGGGAGATAAATCTTGTGACTACCTGTTTGCTTTCTTGCGCATCAATCCCCTTCGGAAAAGGGGCCTACTCTAAAAGGTAGGAATTTTCTCACAAAGGAGTTGTTGTCTCCCCTGAAAGTGTATCAGCTCCGCTTAAGTAGACAGTTCAGTTTGTACAGCTTGAACCCCATGCACTAAATATATATTAGCTTATGGTATCGTGTGTGTGTGTGTGTGTGTGTGTGTGTGTGTGTGTGTGTGTGTGTGCGTGTGTGTGTGCGTGTGTGTGTGCGTTTCATGCCGTTTTACCGTATTTACCATTAGAATGTAGACATCTATACTCATCACCATACCCGTCCTAAATTTGAACCGGTCCATTTTACTACCTGTGGATTACGGTGTCTAAATGGTAAACAGTGTAGGCTTCGATCAGACGCGCGTTCTGCGGCTTCAGATCTGTAGCTACACGGTTTGCTACGGGCTGTCTGTCCAAATATCTGTCTGAATTTACCCAGAAAGTGGTAAAAGTTGAACCTTTTTTGCATGACAAAATTCACGTTGACACAAGCAAAATCTTCCCGGGCCAATAATCTTTACCATAGAAGTATGACAAATAAAATGTACCATGTTTTATTTATACGATCATAACCTACTTTAAGAGAAAATTTATCCGTGTGAATAAGGACCTAAAGAAACAAACAAACAAGGCTGCAGTTATTAACTAAAGAACGATTCTGAAATTTCATATGTGGTTTGGTATAAAAAAAAAAAACCTTTGCTTATTCCCCAGACTTCGAGTTAAAAAAAAACATCTTAACATAACCAGATATCATACGCCCCACATATTCCCGTGAAGTATGATGCTGCTTTGTACATTCGGCCAGGGTTTTATTCTGTATGAAGGGTTTGGTGATAATAGATTCAACCATAGGGACACGGGTCATGGACGTTTTGTGTTTTTTTGTTTTTTGTTTTGTTTTGTTTTTTTGTTGTTGTTTTTTTCGATTAAAGCAGAAAAATGCGAAATAGTACCTGCAGGGTAGTTAACCATACAACTACCCTGAAGATACTATTTCGTATATTTCTGTTTTAATCGAAAACAAAAAATGTCCATGGCCCGTGTCCGTGTGGATTCAACGGTTTAAAAACAACCAAATCTCATATGAAAAAAAAATCCACAAAGGGAAGTAAGTCCATCAAGAACGGTTCCTATCCCTTACACATCGTCTGATGGTGTTTTAAATTTCCGTGAAGTTTCATAACAGTTTCAAAAGCTGTTTTGAAGCGGACACGAATGCAGCATGAAAAATCAAGAAAGGGACGTAACTCTGTATAACATCACGAAAACATGCCTATATAATTTTACCCCATTAAACTGGGGTTTACAGGGGTATACATGATTTTTCTTATTTCTGCTCAAAAACATAGATTGTGGGTAGTCGTTAGAACCGCCTCGCCGAGGCGGTTCTCACGAGTACCCACAATCTATGTTTTGAGAAGAAATATAAAAAATATGAGAATTTTTTATCTGAAAATTTTCCTATTTCTTTTTTGTTGTAATTTGAATAGGTGTTTTCGTAATGAAATGAAAATTGTTTTTGCGCTGCAAGTCATCTGATGATGCTTTGTATCTGTATAAAGTTTTTTTTTGAAAACATATCTTGAACGGTTTTCAACATATAGAGCGGACACGATATGTAACGCGCAGGCAAAAACAGTATGTCTCCCCATCGTGCATGATGTAGACCATCACGATAACATGCCTATATAATTTTTACCCCCTTAAACCATGCACTTTTATATAGTAAAACTGGGGTTTACAGGGGTATACATTATTTTTCGTACTTCTGCTCAAAAACAGATTGTGGGAACTCGTTAGAACCGCCTCGTCGAGGCGGTTCTAACTTGTACCCACAATCTATGTTTTGAGCAGAAATATGAAAAATATCAGAATTTTTTATCTGGAAATTTTCATTTTTTGATGGTAAATTTTTTTCAGATTATTTGAATAGGCATGTTTTCGTAATGCATAAAAACCATAAAAGACAAGCTCAGTAGCTAACTCAGTCTGATCACAGGCGCTTGAAGTTGTATTCATTGGTCCTAAAATTAAATTGATATAGGAAGTATTCAGACGAAATGTCGAAGATATTGCACTTTGAGCTCCCGGGTCAAGATATCTGAACAGGACTGTTGAGAGAGAGCTTAAAGCTCCTGCGGTCTATGCAAATTTTGTAGCTACTACATTACGAAAACACGCCTATTCAAATATATTGAAATTTTCACCACCAAAAAATGAAAATTTTCAGATAAAAATTCTGATATTTTTCTTATTTCTGCTCAAAACATAGATTGTGGGTACTCGTTAGAACCGCCTCGCCGAGGCGGTTCTAACGAGTACCCACAATCTATGTTTTGAGCAGAAATAAGAAAAATAATGTATACCCCTGTAAACCCCAGTTTTACTATATAAAAGTGGGGTCTAAGGGGGTCAAAGTAATATAGGTATGTTTTCGTGATGTAGGGCAAAGAACACCTTTCCGTCTCGCTGATTGATGGTAAGGTACATGTATACAGTTTTGCTCGTATCAGTTCATCCATTTGTCCTTCCGTCCGCTCATGTTTAAGTTCTTTTAAGATGTTTGAACATTATAATTCGTAGCTTTGCTATTTGATGATTTTTTTTTTTTTTTTTTTTTTTTTTTTTTTTTTAACAACAGCTCACAGGTCCTTTCTACATGAAATATGAAACAGAGATGCTTTTCAACCAAACCCACAACGAGCCGTAATAATGTTGTTGCGACGTCGAAACTACGTTATTACGACGTTGTGTATTTACTGGGAAGATATTAATGCTTCGAAAAGTTTAGAAATTTTCAGGAATTTTGAGTTGACTGGTGCCTCAAACTAACCAGTTTCTGTGTACATCCTTTGCATTGTACAATGGCGAAAATAAAAATATTCATTAGTTTGAAGCGGACGAAGAAAATAAAACCTTACTGTTACACGAGTAGACCTAGTTACGATAAAAGTTCATGAAAGAGATAAAAGCGCCAAGTCGGTTTCTTTCCATCAGGTTTAGTAGTTTAACCCTAGCCAGATAAGAAAAATCGAATTCGAAATGATCCGACAGAAAGCATACGGAAAATACCCGCTAAAGAAGAGAATGGTACTGTTAATTATAACAAGAAGGCCATGATGGCCCTGTAACGCTCACCTGAGCAACATAGCACTTTGAGAGCCTGATCTAGAACTGATCAAGGCAAACATTCTGATCAAAGTTCAAAATGATTATATTAACAAGTAAGACAATGTAGCATGTCTAATGGACTGTGAAATAAAGGTCAAGGTCAAATATGTATGACTGCACTCAAGAGGCCATGCTAATATGTATGCATGTACTAAGCACATTGACCTAGAAATCGAACTTGACCTAGAAATCATCAAGACAAACATTCTGAGCAAGATTCATGATGATTGCTTCAAAAATGTGACCGCTAGAGTGTTAACAAGGTTTTCTGCTGATTTGGCCAGACCTAGTTTTTGACCCCAGGTGACCCAGTTTCAAACTTGACCTAAAAATCATCGACAAACATTTTGAGCCAGATTCATGATGATTGCTTCAAAAATGTGACCGCTAGAGTGTTAACAAGGTTTTCTGCTGATTTGGCCCGGTTACCTAGTTTTTGACCCCACGTGACCCAGTTTCAAACACATCCTAGAACTCATCAAGACAAACATTTTGAGCCAGATTCATGATGATTGCTTCAAAAATGTGACCGCTAGAGTGTTAACAAGGTTTTCTGCTGATTTGGCCCAGTGACCTAGTTTTTGACTCCAAGTGACCCAGTTTCGAACTTGACCTAGAAATCATCAAGACAAACATTTTGAGCAAGATTCATGATGATTGCTTCAAAAATGTGACCGCTAGAGTGTTAACATGGTTTTCTGCTGATTTGGCCCGGTGACCTAGTTTTTGACTCCAAGTGACCCAGTTTCAAACTTGACCTAGAAGTCATCAAGACAAACATTTTGAGCAAGATTCATGATGATTGCTTCAAAACTGTGACCGCTAGAGTGTTATCAAGGTTTTCTGCTGATTTGGCCCGGTGACCTATTTTTTGACCCCAAGTGACCCAGTTTCGAACTTGACCTAGAAATCATCAAGACAAACATATTGAGCAAGATTCATGATGATTGCTTCAAAAATGTAATCGCTAGAGTGTTAACAAGGTTTTCTGCTGATCTGGCCCGGTGACCTAGTTTTTAACCCCAAGTGACCCAGTTTTGAACTTGACCTAGATTTAATAGAGGCAAACATTTTGAGCAAGTTTCATCAAGATTGGGTCAAAACTATGACCTCTAGAGTGTTAACAAGTTTTTCCTTTGATTTGACCTGGTGACCTAGTTTTTGACCCCAAGTAACCCAGTATCGAAGTTGACCTAGATTTTACAGAGGCAAACATTCTGACCAAGTTTCATCAAGATTGGGTCAAAACTGTGACCTCTAGAGTGTTAACAAACTAATTGTTGACGACGAACGACGGACGACGAACGACGAACGACGGACGACGGACGACAGACGACGGACGACGACGGACGACGGACATAGGGTGATGACAATAGCTCACCCTGAGCTTTTGCTCAGGTGAGCTAAAAATTGACTAGTTATTTGCAATTAAGTCGGGGCACAATATTTCCTACAACCTGTGCGACCAGCGAAGACTCAGATCAGCCCGCCCATTCGCGCAGTCTGATCTGTCTACGCAGGGCAGTCTGTCGGTAGGATCCGATGTAAAGCATTGAGAATGCTCGTTTAATGCAGAATGGCTTGTTCATGGAACGATAGTGTATTAAAAAATTTGACTGGTTATCTGCAAATGGGCCGGGACACAACATTTCCTAAAATATGACCTGAGCGACCACTGAAGACTCAGATCAGCTTGTGCATCCACACATTCCGATCAGAGTCTTCGGACGGTACTCTGCGTGTAGCCAGTTGTCAAAAGTACCATTAAAAAAACTAAACTTTGATGTTTTCCATCCCTTAAGCGTTATGCACCAGCTACATGTATTTGTAGTCTCGGCTCCTACGGGGCCAGGGAATAGAGTTTTTTTTTTTAACTTTTCAGTTTTTAAAGCCTTGCTAAACGCCCTGTACTGCGGGGACAAAGCCCTGCTAAAGGCCCCTCCACCCCGGGGCCAGTGTTTGTTTCCTGGAACAGTCTGCTCTCTGTTGCAAAACTCCAACCATATCGTTCTCATGGAAAAGGTCTGGTTTACTCGATACAGCTAAGAATGAGTCAGGTTATTAGAAAACTATAGTTATGGCTCTAATTTTATATATGCAAAGCAGTTTGGCGGGAAATTAATACCCCGGCACATCTACCCCAGCTAGCATTCTACATAAATCCACAGCGGGCCGTTATCGGCCCGTCAGCTACCCTGACGGGCCGATAACGGCCCGCTATAGATTTATGTAGAATGCTTACAGGGACGGCAGGCACTGCGAGGACCCATCGGATGTTAAATCACACACTATGTCCCCGCGATCAAATGACTGGTGCATTACATGTAACAACTGTCCTTTGTTTCCATCGAATAAACGGTAAATATGAATATTCTTAGCGATCACCCTCGCAGATAGAA
This sequence comes from Anodontia alba, assembly GCA_964016985.1. Lineage (NCBI taxonomy): Eukaryota > Metazoa > Mollusca > Bivalvia > Lucinida > Lucinidae > Anodontia > Anodontia alba. The sequence goes on along the minus strand of OZ024836.1, from coordinate 8,174,266 downwards.
ATTTTACAACCACCATGTACACATTCAAACAATTAACTTCATTTAAAATCATGAACCCAATAGAGTGGAACAAGTTCTTTATGTTAAGTCCTCTATAATTATCATTGTTTTCATTAACCCTAAACCATTACCACTCTCTGGGCATATTCAGCAGACGACAAATTGATAACGTTTTCTTTTTTCTTCTTTTTTAACCAGGCTCTGACATTTCATGCAAACTGTCTCCAGTGGGGACATTTTGTATGAAAGGTCAAATTCTGATTTCTGGAGAAAAAGAGAAAAAAAAGAAAAATATCACCAATATGTCGTCTGCTGAAGGCAAAGTTTAACAAATATTACAGCCGCAAAATGTTTTGAAATTATGGCTCACGACACGAAATTTAGGTACATGTATGTGCAGTAACATTGGTTCATTGTTTAAGACGTCATTAGGACAAAATTAATAAAACCCTTAAAAAATATTATTTTCCCTCAAACAACTCTACACAAAATATCAAATAAATCTCTCTCTCTCTCTCTCTCTCTCTCTCTCTCTCTCTCTCTCTCTCTCTCTCTCTCTCTCTCTCTCTCTCTCCATCACGAAAACATGCCTATATAATTCTGACCCCCTTAAACCCCACTTTTATATAGTAAAACTGGGGTTAACAGGGGTATACATTACATGTATTTTTCTTATTTCTGCTCAAAAACATAGATTGTTGGTACTCGTTAATCGTTAGAACCGCCTCGTGGAGGCGGTTCTAACGAGTATCCACAATCTATCTTTTAGCCGAAATATGAAAAATATCAGAATTTTTATCTGAAAATTTTCATTTTTTGGTGGTAAAATTTTCAATATATTTGAAAAGGCATGTTTTCGTAATCTCTCTCTCTCTCTCTCTCTCTCTCTCTCTCTCTCTCTCTCTCTCTCTCTCTGCACGATGGGTAAATTTTCAGCTGACGAATGTTTGAAAATTTTCCCAAGAAAAAAATAAAAAAAAAATGATATTTTATGCTAAAAGGAAACAGTTTGCATGAACCATCATAACCTATCTGCCTAGGGTCTGAGGAAAGTAAGAAAAATATCAATGTGTCGTCTGCTGTATTAAATTCTGTCTGTTACTGACATTTGAAAGAAAATATTTTACTTTCCTTCTTTCACTGCCAAATTCTCAGACGACATTTGTCATCTGCTTTTTTCAAACAAACTATCGATTGTAAAGTTGAAAGACTGCGCAGATCCAGATGAGATGGATATGAGCCGTCCCCAGCGGGCACATGACGTAAATATAACGTCGCATCAACGTCGATGCAACGTCATGACGTTGCATCGACGTTGAGGCGACGTTATATTTACGTCATGTGCCTGCCGGGTCTCATCTGGATCTATGCTGTTTGCAAAAACCTATTATTATCGCCTGTGGCACTGAAAGAGTTTAAACATCACAGTACTTAGTTTTTCGCCTGCGCACATCGAATCTCTAGTCTTGTTCCTCGGTGATGCGTGAACTGTCTTTGGCCTTCAATGCTGCACAAACGGATTGAATTTTAAAATATCCACTCCAGGTACATATGCGCAGATCCAGATGTAATATCATGCAAATGTCCTAGCGAGTCAGCGCACCTATGCAATCTAATCATGTCATTCGCTCTCCGCTGGGTAAAAAAATTCAGCAGACGAAAATTTGAAATATTTTTCTTTTTTCAAAACAGACAATTTGCAAATCAAATCAAACCAAATCAAATCAATTTTATTGGTATAAAATCCAAACAAGAACAGGATTGTCACCAATGAAGACATGAAGAACAATTATAGACAAACTGTTGTCCACCTCGCAAGAAAAGGGCCACTGTTTCAGAATTTTCTTGTGAGACTGAACAAGCTCTCTTTGCTACTCAGAGTTGGTACATCGAATAATGGACCTTCTCTTTCAAAGTAGTACAAAAATCAATCACAAGACAATTTGCAAGAAATGATAGAATGGCAGAACCTAGTTTCTGTTAAAATGAAAATATTTCAACATATCATCTGCTGTATTTTTTTCCCAGCATGCTAAGCGTTGGAGCCTCGAACCAAAGGACAGCAAAAACCCAGACGACATTCTTTTTTTTTTTTTTTTTTCATAGAAAATAAGTTCTGACATTTCATGTGAATCGTCTGCTTGACAGACGATTCACATGAAATGTCAAAACTTATTTTCTATGAAACATAATAATTAAAACCAAAAAAATGTCGTCTGCTGCGGTTAAAATTGGCGTTTTAAGCCAAACTTACCTGTCGCGGACACAAATTGTAAGCATAACCAGCAGAACAAGTGATAAAGAACCAAATATTCCCTTCATTTTCAATGTTGGAATATGGGCTTTTGATTTTCTCAACCGAATCCTGATGAACGAAATTTATCTAAGTTTATCACCATATCAGATTCACAAAAAGAAATTTAATCACTTTTTTGTATCCACTACTTGTTTTACTGGTTTTGGATTAAACAAGTCCAAAAAGTAGTGCATATTCGTACGATGAATCGTTAAGCTATCACGTGACTATATCACCTGATGTCTAAGACCTGTCAAACTGACGAAAATGACACAAGAGTTGTAAACTTCTGTGCAAATGTTACTGCATATTTGCAACCTGATGCGATTACACAGTGTCTTTACACAACCTTCAAAGTGTACCTGTACTACAGTTGTAGTATTTAATTTTCCATTTTAGAGTGATATATATATATATTAAGATGCATAATGTAAAATGGCCCTTTTATTTGTTACAAATTAATGCCTAGGTAAAATATTCAGCAGACGACATTTTGATTTTTTCCCTAGGAAATAAGCTTTGACATTTTATGCAAATTGTCTCCTTTGGACCTTTGGAGACACTTTGCATGAAATGCCAAAACTTATTTTCTGAAAACGAAAAAAAAAAAAAAAAACAAAAAAAAAAAAAAAGAAAAGAAGAAGAAGAGAAATAATAAGTAAAAGAGAAGGAAGAAGAAAATATGTCAAAATGTCCTCTGCTGAAATCTAAGCGTTAAAATATTTAATCCATTTCTCTCCGACCTTTAAGACTTTTTTTAGAGCCAATGTGCACTTAAACATCAAATGTCTTTTGTGGCAGTTGACACTAGTATTTATAATTTAGTATTATTCTACTTAGTCAGTTCTTTAAATTTTATCTATATATTGAATAGTCTTCTGACTTCTTTTGACGCCACAATCTTAGAACTAGTGATAGCCACGATAACTGAGCTGTTTTAACCCATTTTATGCCTTGTGGACTGATCCATTTATTATTCAAAGACCGCGATTTTCTGTGTAGCTTAAAGGTAAATAGTGCAGACCCTGACATATGATCAGGTCTACATTATTTGCCAAACTCCACCTTCCTTTGGACGTACGTTATGTAAAAAGTGATATGTCTTAGTTATACCGTGGTTCGTGCGCATGTACGATGCGATAATGCACGAGCGTGAGCGAGTGCATTATCGCACGTACATGCGCAGAACCATGGTATAACCGATTTATTACATTTGCATGCATGTAAACCATCTACATCGCGAGATATTTCATGCTGAATGTTGGGACTTTAGGCCACTATGTGATAATTAAAAAAAAATGTATGTAAGTTAACTGACCCGCTCGGCATTACCTTAACAATGTTGACTGGGACGTAAAACGCAAACATTCTACAATATCCAATTACCGTATTGACCCTAAATATTAGGACACCATAACACCTTACCATACTTCAGTGACTAAACTCAGAACAAGTCTATTTTTTTTCTATCTTTCTATGTACCGTATTCGACCTAATTACCGCACATGCTCCTATAAGCGCACAGTCAAGCAATTCCGCAGTCTTCAGATTACAGCCAGTGTAATTTGTGTCTATTTCTCTATAAAGGCATATGTTGTGGGTACCCATTTGAATTGCAGCGACTTGTCATATGCTAGTAAAGAAAATCAGAAGAAAAGAATACAAAAACATCGCATAAGCATTATTTGATAAGTCCTTCGCAGCTTTTTTTTAAAGTGTACCTTTAGTATAGATAAGTACATACTGTATTTTACCACACGTTTTCCCAGCATTTTTGAAAAAACCTAAGCGCACAGTGCGATAATTAGGTTGAATACGGTATGTAACATTTGTTGTCTGATTAGCAAACAGCGTAGACCCTGATCAGACGCCGTAGAACGCGGCGTCTGATCTGGGTCTACGCTGTTTGCTAAGATAACCAGTCTTTTTTTTTCTACCCTTCGATGTATGTAATAAAGCTGGATCACTGGCAAAGGGTGATGACCTTGATCAGACGCCGCTTTCTGTGACGTCTGATCTGGCTCTACACTATTTGTACAGGCCCGTATGTCAGAAAACCTAGGGTTATTACGATATTCTGTGAACAAGAACCAGAACACACCTTTTCGACACGTTTTTACACTATCAAAAAACAAAAAAAAAAAAAAAAAAAAAAAAAAAGAAAGAAAGAAAGAAACTGTTTGTACACCTCTCTTAAAGGCTCCATTTTCCTTAAACATAGACATTTATTATCCAAGAAAGGTTTAATAAATTGATATATGGTATTAATACAATCATGAAATGTGGCACCTGACAGCCTGTAAAATTTCAGTTAGTCTCCCATTTTTGAACTGGATCAAAAATGAAATAATTTTTATCCTAGCTCTAATTAATGTTGCCAACATTCATTCAAAATACGATAAAAATAAAAATAAATAAATAAAAATCATTTCATTTTTGATCCAGTTCACGAACGAGAGACTGAAATACAGGCTGTCAGATGGCACATTTAATGATTAAATTAATACCATATATCAATTTATTTAACTTTTCTAAGATAATAAAATGTCTATTTTTGAGGAATATTGAGCCTTTAACGCTTTCTTACTATGTGCGCAAAATATAACATAAGTGTTGCACATTGTAATTGATGGTTTAGACAGATAATCCGTTTCTTTATAACCTTAGTAGATTTTCTACCATTTTTATAGGGGTGGCACGTCACGAAAACATGCCTGTATAATTTTGACCCCCTTAAATCCCACTTTTATATAGTAAAACTGAGGTTTACAGGGTATACATTATTTTTCTTATTTCTGCTCAAGAACACAGAGGCAGTTCTAACGAGTACCCACAATCTATGTTTTGAGCAGAACTATGAAAAATATCAGAGTTTTTTTTATCAGAAAATTTTCAGTTTTTGGAGGTGAAATTTTCTATATACATTGTACATGTATTTGAATAGGAGTATTTTCGTAATGAGCTTTTGTGACTTTCTGTTGGCATACCTGCTCCTTAATACCCTTCTGAAAAGATATCTACAAGGAAAAAAAAACTTTGATCCCTAGGGGAGCAAATTCTTTCCTTGAAGATTAGACACTTTCAGATGGGAGGCAAAATAATTTTGACAGAGTTGCCTTCACTGAAAGAGTATCCTTCTCCTTAACATTTTCCGCCCTCTGGGCTTATTCAGCAGACGACGAATTGATGATCTTACTTATTCCAGAAAACAGGATTTGACATTTCATGCAAATTGTCTCCACGAAAGAATCTGCTTCACGCTTAGCACTCTGAGTAAAAATATCCGCAGACGGCATATTGAAATAATTTCTTTATTTTCCCCTGAAGACAATTTGCATGAAATGTCAAAACCTGTTTTCAGGGGAAAATAAAGAAATTATTTCGGACACTGGAGACAATTTGCATGAAATGTCAAAACATGTTTTCAGGGGAAAATAAAGAAATTATTTCAATATGCCGTCTGCTGAAATTTTTACCCATGCAGAGTGCTAAGGGTTAAGTACAAACAGATTCTTGCGTCGTCAAATAATAAACCTTGGTATGACAGGAGTTCAAAATGACCTTTACATCGAGGAGTTCAAAATGACCTTTACATCGAGTATCGTATATACTCGTAGTTCATATTTACAAGACATTAAATATTAAAAAATAATAATAATAATAATAACACAGGGCCACTTTTATCATACTGCTCATATCAGTGCTACCTGTATATTTTGATGACCAGAATATCTGACCTACTATTAACGCTTAAAGCGTCAGGCAAAGTTCGTAGCAGACGACATTCTATTTTTTTTTACTTCACAGAAAATAAGTCTTGGCATTTCATGTGAATCGATTCATATGAAATGTCAAGACATGTTTTTTTTTTTTTAAAAATTGTGATAATAAAAATAAAAAAATACAATTTGAAAATGCCATCTGCAGCAGTTGTGACTGGCGCTTTACGGCTGCATGTAGAGTGGGTACCGTATTTATCTAAATTATTTGGACACGAATTATTCCTTAAAATACCATGTGTATACTTGTCGTAAAATTTGAACAAGTTTCTTCTACTACTTGTTGATGCATTACGAAAACACTCCTATTGAAATATACAGAAAATTTCACCACCAAAAAAAAAAAAAAAAATGAAAATTTTCAGAAAAAAATAAAATCTGATATTTTCCATATTTTTGCTCAAAACATAGATTGTGGGCACTCGTTAGAACCGCCTCGGTGAGGCGGTTCTAACGAGTACCCACAATCCATGTTTTTGAGCAGAAATAAGAAAAGTAATGTATACCCCTTTAAACTCTAGTTTTACTATATAAAAGTGGGGTTTAAGGGGATCAACATTATATAAGCATGTTTGAAAATCTGCAGGGTGACTGGCAAACGGTGTAGACAGACCTGACGCCGCATTCTGCGGCGTCTGATTTCGGTCTGTACTGTTTGCTGAGAACTGCCTAATCGAATAGCTAGGGCTAATATACAGCCAGTGTCCACCACGCCAAAATGTCAGCCAGTTTTCTAAGTATTTCCTTCCCAAGACATTATAGATTATTAATATAGTATTATAGCAAAATAAAATTATATTATAATGTTTATTGCAATCAGATACATTTTGCAAGAAGGCTACATTTTTGTTTCAGATATATCCCAGCTAGCATTCTTTATAAATCTACAGCGGGCCGTTATCGGCCCGTCAGCTACCCGGACGGGCTGATAGCGGCCCGCTGAAGATTTATGTAGAATGCTTACTGGGATATGCTCCCAGCGAAGACTCAGATCAGCCTGCGCATTCACTCAGTGATTTGCTGTCCGACTGAAGCAATCTTGGATCTATTACTATCCGCAGAGTTCACTGATCTGACCACACTGAGCATTCATATGAAATATTTTATATGAATCTCACCGTTATCCGCAAATTGTATTAAGTTCACTTGACCAGGTGATAAGATTTTCCGCCATTTTTAGCACGGAGACAACATCTGTGAATTAAATCCCTTCTGAATTATTGGTGTTCTCCAAAAGTAAATAATTTGCCGCCTTCCATTTTCGAAAGAGTTGCTTCCCTAAAATATATCCATTCTCCCATAAATCCCTGCCTAGTGTAATCCTCGATGGCTGCTGGAATGTAATTCAGTCCCCGATATTGTAAAACTTTATTTCATGCTCAACTCAGCTGAGCATGAACTTTGACCTGCTAATAAATCTCAAATAACTAACAATTGCAAATTCTGTCTTGCTAAACATAGCTGAGCATGTTTTTTTTTCTGCTAATAGATATGAAAATGCCAACTATTGTTGGCATTTTCATATCTATTAGCAGAAAAAAAATCATGCTCAGCTGAGTTAAGCATGAAAAAAGTTTGATAACCTAGGGGCTGGTGTTTGGTGCTACTTAAGAGACAATACTCTTTGTAGATTTCTGCCGTTTAGTACAAGGGAGACAACTTTTGGGACTTCCTCTTTGCTTCTCTGTGCACAAACATCCTTGTGAAAACGGAAGCAAATTCTTCCCATTCATACTAGGCCCCTTTTCAGAAGGGAGACAAAGCAACTTTGACAGAGTTGACTACCACTTGTTTATGCGTTATACTGCTGTACACGTGCACTCAGATATTAAAGAATGATACAAATAGTTAATATAGGTTTTCTCCTGCTAGTTACTAAAATGTAATTCTGTTCATTGTTAATGTATATCCAACATTCTTTCGTACAGATTGATCATTAAATATTTTCTACGGTCATTCTCTCCCTTCCGCTGATTCAAGAAGGGCAGTTGTCAGTTTCTGGCGAAAGAATGTGCACAATACTGATTAACAGCTTAGAGGACAAAGCCTGCCCAGTGAAAGTGTGCTAAGGTAAACTGACCGCGCTCGACATGACCCCATTAGGTTGAATGGGCTGTAAAACCTCAATACAAACTACATGTAACAATAATGTACATCCAGTCACCATTACTGCTATTCAAGTTTGATGTTGTTAATGCATGCAGATGTTAAAGAATAATTCTGCTAGTTGTCAAAGTGTACTCCTGCACATTGTTTAAAGGTCAATTATGGAGGTATTTGATTCATATTGCAAATAAAAGTATTTGAAGTAAGCATCTGAAACTCAAAAACAGCATCAAATTACCTTTATTAGTTCCTGAGATATGAAGAATTATATATGAAGAATACCACCACATTTGACATTTGTTTTCATGTGCCTCATTAATACTCATGAGCAAATTTATGACATTACGAAAACACGCCTATTCAAATACGTAGAAAATTTCACCTCCAAAAACTGAAAAATTTTCAGATGAAAAACTCTGATATTTTTCATATTTCTGCTCAAAACATAGATTGTGGGTACTCGTTAGAACCGCCTCGCTGAGGCGGTTCTAACGAGTATCCACAATGTATGTTTTTGAGCAGAAATAAGAAAAATAATGTATACCCCTGTAAACCCCAGTTTTACTATATAAAAGTGGGGTTGAATGGGGTCAAAATTATATAGGCGTGTTTTCGTAATGATGTCACAGAGGAACAATGAAATTAAAAAAAAAAAAAAAAATAAAAAAAATAAAAAAAAAAAAAAAAATCATTTAATAATTTTAAATTCTGGAATAGATATGGTTGAAATTTGCATAGAAACATTATGTAGAATATTTTTAAGTAACGAAAATAAATGTGACTTAAAATTCAGGACAAAAATGGTCAAAAATTTTAATTGAAATTCCTAATTAAATTATTTGAATTTCATCCTCGTCACGAAAACATGCCTATACAATACTATTCTGACCCCCTTAAACCCCACTTTTAGATAGTAAAACTGGGGTTTACAGGGGTATACATTATTTTTCTTATTTCAGCTCAAAAACATAGATTGTGGGTACTCGTTAGAACCGCCTCGGCGAGGCGGTTCTAACGAGTACCCACAATCTATGTTTTGATCAGAAATATGTAAAAAATAGATTTTTTTTTCTGAAAATTTTCATTTTTTGGTGGTAAAATTTTCAGTATATTTGAATAGGCGTGTTTTCGTAATGTGCCACTTGAGTGTTCATGTGTAATCCTGCTATATGCAGATGCTGTATTTACCCAAAGTCATCGAACACCATTACTGCTGTTCATACGTATCCTAACAGTCGAACAGAGACCATGTCCTTACCTGTCGGTTGTCGCTGTGAATAAAATTGAGTTGCGAACAGTGTAGACTGTTTTGGCGTCTAATCTACCTCTAGACTGTTTGCTAGTGAATGCCTGTCTGAATAATTGGGGTAAAGATGGTAATTCTACAAGCTGTTTACCCTTCACTGTAATGTACATGTAATAATGGAGCAAAACCAGTGAAATTGAAACACTGGATGTATTTATCGATACACTGATTAATGTTATCGAGGCACCGATATATTTTGTCGCTGTTCCCACATTTAAAGATGCACCTTTAAATCATCGGTTTAGATATATACTGAACGCTATAGTCGCACATCAGACCTGCCTTTCACTAACCTATATGTAACAAGCATTTTGATTGGTTAGCAAACCGATCTCCATTTCATTTTAGTGAGATGGAAAATGCACAGTTGGGAGAAAAATAATATCGGTGCACCGATATTTTTAGCCATAAAGCGTTGTAAATATATCGATGTATTTGTACATAATTTTATCAATCTACGGGTAAAATTACATCCTCGCTCTGGTGCGCCTCTGGTACTCCACATCACACGTTGCTACCCTATCATTCTCGTCAGGCTAATTCAGCAGACGGCAAATTGGTGATATTTGTTCTTATTTTTCCTAGAATACAGGATTTAACAGTTCATGCACATTGTCTCCATTGGAGACAACTTTTTTTTTTGCATGAAATGTCAAATCCTGTTTTCTGGGAAAAACTAAGAAAAATATTTTAATAAAATGTCGTCTGCCAAAAACTCTACCCACACTATATGTTGTTAAAGCGTGTCTTGCTGCTAGTTGTTAAAATGTCATCCAGCTTGTATGCTAACTTAAAACAAGTTGTTAGAGAATAAAGACATTAGTTGTTAAAATACGACATTGCTGAGCAGAAATCCAAGAACAGGAAAAAGGATGAACAATGAACATCCACCAGATGGCGCTGCATTACACAGGTCAGTTTTACAGTAGCAAATTGTGAGCTGGGGAGCGGCGTCACAGATGTTGGCTGACCCTCTTACACTCGGAGAACATCCTCTAGTGACCACTGAAATAAAACAAGTACTAGTTTTCACAAACGCTTTGTCTGCGCTTAGAACACAATAAATGTTAAAACTGATTTTAAGAAGGAATCTTGGGATCTTTACATGCAAATCTTGGCTAAATCTGTTAATTTCAATAATGCAAAAGGTCAAATCGAGATGTCTAACTGAGATCTCGTACCGTTGGCCTCTTCAAGAAGAACTCTCGCATTAAAAATAATTACAGCTATTTTTCCTTTGCTTTTTAGGCTGTCCTCATCAAACTTAAATAAATAGTTAAGAATACTAATTTGTTTTGCCACGCTGTCCCGGGAATGCTATAAATTGCGCATAGCAGTACCAATGCATCCACCCACTTTAAACTGAACTTGTTAAAGTTAATGTATATCCCATAACCTTTGATAAAGTCACGGTTGCATCAGTGTGGTGTTCCGAAACAGAGCATGCGACTGGAGAACACCTCTATATATAGGTTTTTCTAATAAATATTATGCCGTTCTAATCAGTGCTCCAGGTAGTCCCGGGTTTTAGTTGTAGACAACAATCATAAGGTCAATGATACGTACATTGAGGAACTTCAGTGAATCTCTCCTACCTCTATGATTGTCTTTGGGCGTAGACAAAGTCGGCAATTAACCTTTACCACACTCTACGGGCAAATTCAGCGGACGACTGATATTAGTGTTTTCTTATTTTTCCAGAAAATACACTTCGACATATCATGCAAATTGTATCCTGATCTAAATCTGCGTATTTTGCCATGTTCGAAGGCACATTTTCGCTTGCCGCTGCCCGTTCCATAATGTCGCCTGCTGTTATGTATACTCTCAGCAGGTTGGAAATCAAGCTGGCTTGCGCTAAATTCGCAGATTCAGATCATCCTGCGCATGCACAAAACCATCCGGGTCTTTGCTCTCCGTATATTCTGTAGTATCCAATGATTCTGTGAAGACAGTATGAAAAAACGCCTATTCAAATATACAGAAAATTTCACCTCCAAAAACTGAAAAAAAAAATTAGATAAAAACTCTGAATTTTTTCATATTTCTGTTCAAAATATAGATTGTGGGTACTCATCAGAACAACATCGGCTGCTTAAAACATATATTGTGGGTACTCGTTAGAACCGACTTGGCGAGGCGGTTCTAACGAGTACACAATCTATGTTTTTTAGCAAAAATAAGAAAAATAATGTTTACCCCTATAAACCCCAGTTTTACTATATAAAAGTGGGGTTTAATGGGGTCAAAATTTCTAAGTATATTGACAGTGAAGGTCCTGATCGGACTGCGCGGTTTAACAAGCTGATCTGGGCCTTTGCTGTCCGCATGTGCCCGAAGACACGTTTCGCATGGTATGGCCCAAATGAGCTTTTTGTTTGTAAAACAATTTAGGAGACACTTTGCATGAAATGCCAAAGCCTTATTCCTGGCAAAAATATTTCAAAATGTCGTCCACTGAATTAAAACTTTACTGTGTCCCAGAGTGCGAAGCGTTGATTGCCCTTGCTAAAAGTGAATACGGATCAGTCCACACTTATGCGCACGCTGACCTGAGTCTTCACTGTTCGCGCATAACACATTTTTGTTATATGATGTTTTGATCCATACCTCCATCATATGTTGTCTTTCTACAACGGCCAATGCACTCTTCTATAACCTTGGCTTCTTTGATGTCGTAACCGGAACTGACGTCACAGTCAAAACACGAGTAACACCTTATTCCAAAACTGAAACAGGAAACATGAAAATACAAGAAAACATTGATGCACAGCATCAATACGCCGGGAAACTATCATGCATTACTTAGCTCCCTATAGATCGTAGTATAGTGAAAAAATGTTATAATTTATGAAAGGTTGTAATTATATTAATTATCGCAATACTCAATGATAAAAACATTACAGACGTTATCAGAGCTATGTAAAAAAATCAACTATGATCGTCTGTTTTCTAGCACGCATACATAATTACATGTCGCCATCCATAGCCTAGGCCGCGCATACTATATCCGAAACCATTTATAAGGGGGTGGGGGTGGGGGCGATACTCTAATTTTGACTGCTACATAGACTGGGCCATAGCATTTAGTATTAGAAAGATCTGCGAAATAAAATGTTTCAAAACTAGGCTGTTCTAAATAACCATTCATTTGAGTCTAAAAAGAGCAGTTCATCAAACTAATGGCATCTACAGACGATACTATTTGAAATCCATTAGATTATTTGTAAGCGAATGTAATATATCATAGCATGTCATCAAGACTATATGTATATGTATATATGTATGTGTATGTACATTTTTTCTCTTTTTTTTTTTTTCACTTAAAGACACATTTTGGATTGCATAACACCCTAATGACTCTAAGGAGATTAAGATAAGAAATTCTTGGTGACTTTGGCCACCCTTACAGGTAGGGGCCTGATAAGGGGAAATTAGATTTTATATCAGCAAAGTTTATGATGAAGACAGAGAAACAGATAAGATGGGTAATTTGGTGATAATTTGATGATTTTTTTCTGTTTATTCAATAAAATATGCCTGGTTTTTATCATTAGAATTACCTCTCCCAGGCAGTTCTAATGAAACACACAACATATTTTATGGAGAAATACAGATATTTATGCCTATATGCTAATTTATCAACAAATGCCCCATTTATCTGTTTCTTTGGATCAAATACAGAAAATTAGGAAGATAGATAGTTTTTTATTTAGTAATTTATGTATTCATTGAAAAAGAGAAGCTTTTGGGCATAAAATACACATTCTAAATTGTCTAAGAACTTTTTGACATATTCCATAATGTATTGTTTTACTGAAATGGAAATGGAATGATTGTGCAGTGTTCTTATTTACTTTAGAAAATAAATAAATAAATAAATAAATAAATATTTTCAATTTTATATTTCTGTTTCAGTTTATTTGTACTTTTTTTCACAATGCAAGAAAAAACAACACTTTTGTATTTAGAAAAAAAAAAAAACTATCAAAAATAGATAAATAAAAAAATAAAGTGATAAAATACAAATCAACAAATAAAATCAACAAATTAAATGCAAAATTTGCAAATGAATTTATTTGGTTCTAAAGTAACATATTGAATACTGCTCAATTTTATGAATTAACCCTACAGGGCCCCACCTAAGGAGACTTGACAGCCTTATAAAGATTCCATAATCACTTAGATAAGATAAGCCTTTGATGTGCGCTCTGTTATCAGGACTGTATATTGGGGGTGATCATGAAGGGGGTGTCTAGCCAAAGAAGGAAAAAAATGTGTCTTTAAATGATGATAAAATTACTTTCATATCATTGTATAATGTATTATTTCACGTTTGTATTTGCTTGCCTTTAACCCTTATAGGGTAAAATACTATTCTATTTTATTCTGTTCTATGCAGCAGTGTTTCGTTCTTTTCTCCACTCATGTTTTCTTTCGGCCCAAATCTTTCCATGGTTGAATATCAAACTGTATTATTAAACCAGCTTATAATCCGTTCGATTTGAGAATGCATATTTCCAATCGTAAACAAGAAAAATATCTATTGTTTCGTCTTTGTAGTACGACGAAAAAACAACAAAAAAAACAAAAAAAAAAAACAAAAAAAAAAAACGAAATGAATAAATTCAAACGTGTACGAATATTGACAGCAACGAGCTCATTTCAGGTCGAATGGTCAAATTGGGGCTCCTACGGGAAAACTGCTTATTTCTCTTTTAAATGAGCAAAACCCACATTGCTACATTCATTCTACACAGTACTTCCCATTTTTTTTTTTTTTTTTTTTTTTTTTTTTATTTCACTATGCTATCAACAGCACAGTTCTCTGCTGCAAAAGTGTGACTTTGAATAATAATAACAATAAAGGCGGGGGGGGGGGGGGGGGCTGGGGGCCGGGGGGGGCGGGGGGTGAATAGTTATTTAACTCCACTAAGGACCCCATAAAACTGGAAGAAAACCGATGTTCTCCGAATGCATACACAGTTTACAAAAACAATCTCAAACAGATACGCCGGGCTCCAGCCCGGCGTAAATAACCGTAAATAACCGTAATTACCCTAACACATTGAGAAAAGAAAGTACTATATTAACCCTTATTATTATTATTATTATTTATTTTTATTTTTATTTTTTATTTTATTTTTTTTTTATTTTTCGTAATTAAAATTATTTGAAACCAGAGCTGGTTTGTAAAACACTATGCCCCCAACTGCCTGACTATAACACTGCTTGACTCCAACACTGCTTGCCCATGACGGTAACAACAGTACAAATATATGAGATTTCAATGTTATTTTATCAAAGGCAAATAATTCTAAAATAGGAGACAACTGGGATAAGAAAAAAATACGGGTCACCTATTTTTTCATGAGGAATCAAAATATAAAATTTCAAAACATTAGCATACATGGTTCTATACTTATGCTATACACAATAAAGCTACGACATTAAATGGCCAGAAATTGCGAAGGGCCATAACTCCAACATTTCATTTAATTGGTTCAAAATTTAATCAGGTGATCTCCTCTTCAATCCCATCAGTATACTAAATATCATGGCTCTGGCTTAAATACTTTTTGAGATATCTTGCTGACAAGGTAAACAGGCCTAGAACTACAAAGGGCCATAACTACATCAATATTTCATGGAATTCCCTAAAAAACAAATCAGGTACTCTTCACATCATCCCCATCAGCATATAATATTTCAAGACCCTAGTTTAAGTACTTTTTGAGACATCTTGCTGACAAAGTCAAAATGTGCAGAACTGCAAAAGGCCGTAACTTTATCAATATTTTCACAGAATTCTCTCAAAATATAATCAGGTAATTTACACATCATTCCCACTTACTATATCGAATTTCAAGAACCCAGCTTAAATACTTTTCAAGATATCTTGCTCACAAGATTTAATTCCGATTTTTTTCAAAGGGGCATAACTCTAAATAAACATGCTAGACAAGAAAAAAAATACTGGTCAGCTATTTTTTCATTGGGAACCCAAATATAAAATTTCAAAACCCTAGCATGCAGGGTTCTTAAGATATGACATGCACAAAAAAGCTTGACGAATGGACAAACAGACGGATGGACAAATGAAGGCAAAATAATATGCCCCATCAATTTCATTCGAAACTGGGGCCATGATCAGGTCATCTACTCATCGCTACCAATCTATTCATCAAGTTTCAAGGCTCCAGCTTCAATAGTTTTTTTTTAGATATTTTGCTGACAAGGGAAACATGCCCAAATTTACAAAGGGCCATTACTTACGAAATATTTTTCAGAATTTACAAAAAAGTTAATCAGGTCATCTACTCATCATTACCAATGAATTCACTAAGTTTCAAGTCTCTAGCGCTAACACTTTTTGAGATATTTTGCTGACAAGATAAAAATGCCAAAATAATAAAGGGCCATAACTCAAAAAGTATTTTCAAAATTTCTTCAAAAGTTAATCAGATTGTCTACTCATCATTACATATCCATTCACCATATGTCATGGCATTAACTCTAACAGTTTTTGAGATATTGTGCTGACAAGGTAAAAATGCCCAAAATCACAAAGGGCCATAACTCAAGAAGTATTTTTTTTAAAATTTCTTCAAAAGTTAACCAGGTCGTCTACTCATCGCTACCAGTCTATTCATCAAGTTTCAAGGCTCTAGCTCCAACAGTTTTTGAGATATTTTGCTGAAAAGGGAAAAATGCCCCAAATTACAAAGGGCCATAACTCATGAAGTATTTTTCAGAATTTCTTCAAAATTTAATCAGGCCATCTACTCATCACTACAAATCCATTTACTAAGTTTCAAGGCTCTAGCTCTAATAGTTTTTGCGAGATTTTGCTGACAAGGTAAAAATGCCCAAAATAACAAAGGGCCATAACTCAAAAAGTATTTTTCAAAATTTCTTCAAAAGTTAATCAGGTCATCTACTCATCAGTATAAGACTATTCATCAAGTTTCAAGGCTCTAGCTCCAACGTTTTTTTTTTTTTAGATATTTTGCTGACAAGGTAAAACTGCCCAAAATTACAAAGGGCCATAACTCATGAAGTAGTTTTCAGAATTTCTTCAAAAGTTAATCAGGTCATTTACTTATCACTATAAATCCATATACTAAGTTTCAAGGCTCTAGCTCTAACAATTTTTGAGATATTTTGCTGACAAGGTAAAAATGCCCAAAATTACAAAGAACCATAACTCAAGAAGTATTTTTCAAAATTTCTTCAAAAGTTAATCAGATTGTCTACTCATCACTACCAGTCTATTCATCAAGTTTCAAGGCTCTAGCTTCAATAGTTTTTGAGATATTGTGCTGACAAGATTGCATCCATATTTTTTCAAAGGGCCATCACTCAGAAAAGGGGCATAATCCTGTCAAGAAAAAAAATCACGTGTCAGCTATCATTTCATGAGGAATCCATATAAGAAATTTCAAAACAGTAGCGTTCACAGTTCTAAAGTTATGCTATGCATCAAAAAGCGTGACGAACGGACGGACGGACGAACAACCCAGATGCCCCCCACCCCCCCCCCACCCCCCAACTTCTTAAAAGCTGGGGGCATAATAAATATAAAACGTTATTTTCCTCTTTTATCATACGGCTGCTCTTAAAGGAAAGAATTGGCTCCCTATGGGAGCCAATTCTTTCCTACAAGAGCAGCCCCTACTTTGGAAGCAATATTAGGGAGAATTTTTCTAGATCTTTTTTTTTCTGGATGTGTGTAAAAATAATTCCGTTTTGGCTATACCACTGTTTTTTACAGAAAGTCCTGAGCAAATAACGTAGACCCAGATTTAGGAGAAGCTTTGTCAGGTTTACGCGGCTTGCCATTACGTCACATCAATTTAGATATATCCGCATAATGACAGATGGCAGAATTTCGCTTGGCACGGCCTATAGATATTGTCAATTCCCATTCTCTCTTCTTCCCTTCAAGGAGAGTAGATACCATATGCGTAATGCCCATTATGCACATTACGCATATGCGTAACATGCGTAATAAAAAATGCTTTCGACAAATTGACACCAACTAAAATGAAATATTTTGCTTTTTTTTACCATCATGGCTGCTCGTAAAGAAAATAATCGCTTCCAAAATTGGAACCACTCTTAAAGGAAAGAATGTGCTCCCTCTAAGAGTGGTCCCTATTTTAGAAGCGATGCTAGGAATTTTTGTTTGTTTATTTATTTATTTATTTATTTATTTATTTATTTATTTATTTATTTCAAGATTTTCCTGGGTGTGTGTAACAATAATTCCGTTCTGGTTACACCACTGGATACAACTGGATGTATTCCGCCATTTTTAAAAAGGAACAAATTTTGTGACTTCATGTTTGTTTTCCTGCATATCAGGAGGAAAATTCTTTTAGAATAGACCTTATTTTAGAACTTGACCTAATTAGTTGCCTCTGACCGCAAAGAAACAGTCAAATCAAAGATATCCATATACAGTAGTGACAAAATAAATAAAGCAATTGTGTCCGACGCCCTGTAATAACATCGAGGTAATTAATCCTTACCATTCTCTTCGCAAATTCAGCAGACGACGAATTGATAATATTGTTCTTATTTTTTCCTTAGAAAATAGGCTCAGACTTTTCATGCAAATTGTCACCTCAAAGCCTATCTTCTGAAAAAAAAAATAAGAAAAGTATTTTAAAATGTTATCTGTTGAAACTTTTACCCAGAGTGCTAAGAGTTTTAGGCGTCCGTCTTGTCTAATTTGGTTCCCGCTTTTCGTAGCACAGACATACCGTGCGAAAAACCCAGCCAAAATAATTATATTGGCAAACAAGCCAAATCTTAGATGGACAAAAAATCGTTATAAATCCGGATTATTGACAGACGGAAATCATACTGGAACGGAGTATCCCAACCATTTCAGTTCATAAACAACCTAAACGCTTGGCATGTTAACTAAAAATTTCAGCAGACGACATCTTGAAATAGTTTTTTTTTATTCTTCCCAGAAAATAGATTTGGTCATTTCATGCAAATTGCCTCCCTACGAAATGTTGAAACCATTTTCTGGGATTTTTTTTTAAATCATCAATTTGTCGTCTGCTAAATTAGCCCAGAGTGTGGTAAAGTTTAAAGAATCAGATTACTGCTGCATTGTTTGAAAATGTGCCTTCGGGGTATAAATCGGACAGCGAAGGCCCAGTTCAGACTGCTCATCACGAAAACATGCCTATATAATTTTAACCCCCTTAAAACCCACTTTTATACAGTAAAATTGGGGTTTACAAGGGTATACATTATTTTTCTTATTACAGTTAAAAACATAGATTGTGGTACTCGTTAGAACGCCTCGGCGAGGAGGTTCTAACGAGTACCATAATCTATGTTTTGAGCAGAAATATAAAAAAAAATATCAGAAATTTTATCTTGAAACTTTTAGGTTTTGGTGGTGAAATTTTCAATATATTTGAATAGGCGTGTATTCGTAATGTCTTCCGCACACTCTGATCCGGGTATTCGCTATCCGCTTATAGAATCATTGGTCACTGCAGAATATAGCAAAAGTCCACTTTAAGACCACTTTTGGGATTGCCTAAGAGTGATCTTATTAGTGGGATGGTCTTAATATTGAATATAGAATACATGTTTAGTAAAATTCCGCTAGTAACCCTTGTCCTGCTGAATAAATTAAGATGCCACGCCCACTTCTAGTTTTCAGCCAATCAGATTATTTGATTCTAATTGTTAATGTAAATTCACATATTCCATGGCAAACAGTGCAGATCCAGATCAGTTTTGCAAAGGCAGGGTATATTCGGGTTCAGCAAGACAAGGGTTAAGACCGCCTTTGGTACTGCTTAAAAGTGGTCTTTTTGACGGGGTGGTCTTAATCTTGAGTGTACAACATAGCTCCAGATAAGGTGTTTGTTTTAACAAAAAAAAAGTACTGACATTTTTCTTATTTCTCCACTAAAAATATGTTTTGGCATTCATTAGAAGCGCCTCCGCGAGGCGCTTCTAATGAGTACCTGCAATATATGTTTTGTGGATAAATAGAAAAAAATAAATAAACGGGATGGCAACCTCAAAACATATTGTGGTTTAAAGTAAAGACCTTTACAATAAATTTTGACACAAATTTGATCAAAATCGGTGGAAAATTAAGTAAGTTATTGACAATTGAATATTTTAACATTGGTGGTATGGGCGCCACCATTTTGAATATTTAATGAGGTCTCATAAAAATTAAAATTCGTCTCATAAAGGTAGTTATTCTCATAAAGTTGGTTTAATTTGGGACAAATGATTACTTGTCACGAGAATTGAACAATTATAAAAAAAAAATGGCTGTAGCAAAATTGTTCTTGAAACCCTCTATAATTTGGTTTTGCATATTTATTTTGGGCTGTGTGACGTCATAAAGCCTACTATATGGAGCTATGTAGAATACCAAGAAACCTCCATTTGGGACTGGCAAAAGCTGGTCTTAGTAGCGGAGTGGTCTTATTTTCGAGTGGTTTTAATAGCGGGTTTTTACTGTATATAGAGGTATAGCAAAGACCTTTATCTATCTTGCGATAATGAGTCAATCAATTTCTGATCATTTCCTCTTCCCTTGCAGATTTGGATCAGTATAGCTCATATACTGCCCAAAATGAGTGGCTCTACGTAACTCTCCGGTACACCTTCCGATCCTTTTGTGCGTGTGGTACGTGTGGTGCGTGTCCTTCTTTATGGCTATATCTTACTATGTGATACGTTAAAAAAAACAACTGAACATACAGTCGACTCTCGTTATATCGAACTCCAAGGGACTCTATGAAACACTTCGAGATATCCGTACTTCGACATATCAGATTTGCGGAACTGAGGGAAACAATTAATCGAACAACCACCTTTAACAGAATTAACATGTAATTTGACTCCTAAGCTAGAGATATATTGAAAATATTGTGGAGAAGAGGAGAAATTGCTCCTAAGGAGCAATTTCTCCTCTTTTTCACAATACTTTGTTGCCTGTTGGTAGATCTCTGTATTAAAACAGGGACCAGATTTTCACTTCGAGATAAGCGGTTATTCGAGATAAGCGAGTTCGAGATAACGAGAGTCGACTGTATTATCATTTACCAGCTAGCATGTCTAAGACAAAAGAGTTTTATATGCCCTGCATGTTGCACAGTCTCACGGATATCTTCTATGAAGTCAATTTTAATTTTGTTCTAAACATTTAGCATATACTTTAGTTTTATTGTTTGTAAATTTATTTGCATATTAGTTTTCTGCTGTTACAATGCTGTGTCATTCTAATGTATAAGTATTTTATATTAGTATGTTATAGAGGACCACAAGGTAGCTAATTGTGTATCATCTTTAAATATTGTATAAATAAATAAATAAATAAATAAAAATAATGGCACACCTTAATTCCTTACCATACTTCTCCTTGTGATGTCTTTATAAAATTGCAAGATGCAGTTCTGTCCGAATACAGGTTTATTACGGTGTATTCACAGGACAGTTTCCCCAGACTTGTCATGATAAGTGAGACTTGGTACTCGAAGTTCTATCTCAGCAGCGTCAAAATACCTCCTTTATCAAGTTGGTTTAATTAAGTGTTCATGGGCCTGTGCTTGGAGCGAAAGCTGGACAGCGAAGGCCCAGTCCAGACTCCGAAATACTGACCAAACTTCGAAGATTATGAGATGTGTCTAAGACTTCCATTCCGAAAACACGCCTATTCAAATATATTGAAATTTTACAACCAAAAAAGGACAATTTCCAGATAAAAAAAAATCTGATATTTTTCATATTACTGCTCAAAGCATAGATTGTGGGTGCTCGTTAGAACCGCCTTGGCGAGGCGGTTCTAACGAGTACCCACAATCTATGTTTTTAGCAAAAATAGGAAAAATAATGTATACCCCTGCAAAACCCAGTTTTACTATATAAAAGTGGGGTTTAAGTGGGTCAAAATTATATAGGCGTGTTTTCGTGATGGTTGCCAAAAGCAGCCCCAAGGATTCAATCTCAAGGCGTCGTTCAAATATGTTTTAACGCTTAGCACTCTGGGTAAAAAAATTTCAGCAGACGACATAGAAATATTTTTCTTATTTTTCCCAGTGAACAGGATTTGAAATTACATGCAAAATGGAGATAATTTGTATGAAACGTCAAATCCTGTTTTCTGGGAAAAATAAGAAAAATATCACCAATTTGTCGTTTGCTGAATGAGCCAAGGGAGTGCTAAAGGTTAATACAGTTAACCTGTAGAACTCGGACAATTTTAGCAGCTGACAAATCGCTGATATATATTCTTATTTTTCCCGCCAGAAAAGAGGGTTTGACATTCTATGCAAATTGTCTAATTAACATGAAATGTTGAACACTATTTTCTGAAGAAAGGAGACAATCTGTGTTACATTTCAAAGCCTGTATTTTCTGTGAAAAATTATAAAAAAAAAAAATCAAATTGTCGTCTGCTGAATTGTTTACCCAGTTGAGTGCTAAGATAATTTCAGTGTTCGTTAGAACGACGCCGTACTATATTGTTTTTAACTTTATAGCCTTAGATTTTCAGATACAGCTTCCAAGACGTATTTTAAAAATTCTGTGTCTGCTAACTTGACTATAGCTACCTGTCGATGTATGCGAAAATCGCTAGCGAATCTCTAACATGCATTGCAGACATGCAGTATTTTGATTATTTCAAGAGCAGCTTTGACTCGCTTTCCGAATATTTATTAAGAAAATACGGTAAAGCTGGAACTGATTCTGAAGAAAGTTTCAGAAAAAAATAAAAGAAAAAAAACCCTTACCTTTCAGGAATAGACAAGGTAAAAATTATAATCAAAACATACAAAATGCGACTAAGAAAGCCATTCATGATGCAACATTATTTCCCAACTTGGTAAATAAACACACGTTATTAATATTAATGTATCCTCCCTTCGATCAATATTGTCAATAGTTTCCTACGGGAAGACACGAAACATACTGATGCGAGAAAAAAAAAAAAAACAGAAGCGAAAATCCACGATAGAAAACCTATCGCTAGTTGCAGCAGCTGGCGACTTACCTGAGTCATGTTTAAATCGATCTTTTCAACATATGGGCCGTGTCAAGCGAAAAGAAGCCTTCGAGCATGCGCACTGTGCGGAGTCACATCATCCTGCGCATGCGCAAGGTCTTATCCGAGCCTTTGCTATCCATTGATACATTCTATAATATCAAATGACGCTGTCAGCGGATAACGAAGGCCCTGATCAGACTGCGCTGATGCGCAGTCTGATCTGGGCCTTCGTTGTCCGCGCATGCCCCGAAGGCGCCTTTTCGCTTGGCGCGACTTATATAACCGCGCGCAAAGTGTTTACAAACAGAATGAGCCCGGAAATAAAGCCCTGTAGAGCCATTCTTGCTCCCTACACAAAATGCTACCATTTCCAAGGTAGCTTTTGTGTTCGGTATGTTATATACCTTCGAAGCATACAGTTTTCAAACTCAAACAGAACGAAGTCGGGGTATTATGATTTCACGTTGGAGGACTATGTGTGCGTTCGTGCGCCCGTGCGTCCGTCCGCGCACCCTTACGTCTGTCCGTCCGTCTGTCCGGAGTCTTTCTATGTAACCATTAATTGGCATTGATTTGTGCCTTAAAGGTTGCTTACGAAGCTAATTTTGATATGACCTTACCTTTTATTGTCTGAGAATACTATTTCCAAATGAAAATAAGCTGTCCCTAGTTTGCTATCAAATGTCTTTGAAGACTGTGCAGTAAAGTATTATAGGAGAAAATATTGTCTACGTACGTAGGTTTTTAACTAGGCTACGAAGCCAAGTTATGTCCAGGGAGGTAAAATGTATCTGTTTAATAGTGATTATAATCTAATTACCTAAAACGTTTTTTTTTGTTTTTTTTTTTGTTTTTGTTTTTTTGTTGTTTTTTTTTTTTTTTTTTGTTTTTGTATATTTGTATTTCTATGTATTTTTTGATGATAAGAATGTATATTTCTTCAGATCCTCAGTGAGAGGATAAATTATTTTCGTGAAACTCAGAGTATCAGAACACTTAATCTAATTAATTTTACGAACAATATAATTATCAAAACAACAGTCTGGTTTGATTTTTGATAGTCTCAACGAAACTGCAAAGAGAAGATGGATCATGACTACAGAAGTACCAGAGATCTGCGCTAATCTACCGATTGTTGGTAGACTTATCTGGCGTCTCACCGAAGGTAAACACATTGTCAAATTAGAGATAACTTGGCAGTTACCTAAAGAGACCATACAGAGGAGAAGCGACCAACGTTCAAGTAAGAAGAGTCACAAGCTTGCTGATGGTGTGACTGGTGGCGTGACAAAGATGGCGAACAAAATGGCAACGCCCCCGCTAACAACAACGGAGGAAGAACACAACGTCTACGCCCAAGGGCTCCTCGGCGACGTCTCAGGGACCTTGCGGATACCACAACTGACCATTCCCCGGAAGGAGAGTGGAAGGAAGTGGTATCGAAGAAGAAATCCAGGAAGAAGCTGTCCGCACGCAAGACCACCACCACGTACGGAAGAGAAACTAGTTATGGCCTAACGGAGGAAGACTATATCACCGCCGCCGAAGAAAATGCGGGTGAAGTCACTACTTCAGGACACTGGCAGGGAGAAGTTGATCGCAGGGAAAGGACGAGAGTACTCACTTCACGAGAAGTATGACCTTGATGAAGTGGTTACTGACCAGCTGCCGGGCAAGACGAAGTACATCATCATTATATATAGAGCCTATCGACAGACAAGACAGGAAGAGAAATAGCCTACAATGTTGACCTACCAGCCTACTTTCTTCGCTTCCTCGGTACCGCTACATGGTATTTGGCGAAGGGGCCCACGTCAAAGTACTACCATGAGAAGAACTACAATGATATCGAGGGGCGATTTAAGTGGGCTGTTCCAGTTGTCAACAGTATTCTATGGTATGACGACGTGGACCACTGTAGTCAAGGCTCTGATCCGACAGCTGCCGACATCGTGATGATCACTTCTATCTGCCCTTCCTGCTAGCTACTCCATGGCCCTTTTTCTAGGGTTGGTGACAGTTTTGAACAAGTATGAGGTTACATTGGGTATTAGTAATACACACGTTTTGAAGCTCTTTTCTTTTGACCGAACATTCTAAATTCTAAACAGACCTTGACCTTTATGCATATGGTCCGATCAGGCGAGTTAGTCTGCGCATGAAATTATGCGTGGAAACCTTTTCAAGCCGAGGTCAGGGTGAAACTAATCCAGATTTTTCTGGCGCTGCCTCTATGTGGCCCTGCTGCCTGGTAGAGTTAAAAATCTTAACTGTCTGTCTGATTTGATTTATTGATTTATTTTATAATTTTATTTATTTTTTGTCTGTTCTGAGCCATGTCTTATTAACCATTGTTAGACGTGATTCATTCATAGCACGAAAAAGTCTACAGCCATGGTTTCTCAATATCTTGAGATTTTGTCTGCCCAGAAGTTATTGCCCTAGACAAAGGCAAAGTATGCAATCTGTGTCCATCCGGATCCATATTTCTATAACCACTTATGAAATTTGAACCATATTTTGTGTAAATAATACTGGTCATGAGTTTTCAATACCTTGCTTATTTCTTCAAATTCGATGTATTGCCCTCGGAGTTCTTTCCCCTTCGCTGGCAAAGTCAAAACAAGCAATTTTTGTCTGTTTTGAAACATTTCATGAGATATGTTTGATATTTGGATAAATGAGTACAGTCATGGTGTTTCAGTATCCTGCCAATTTTGTTAGAATCGATATATCGCCCAAGGAGGTCCGTCAGTCCGTCCGTCCGTCCGGAGCCATATCTCTGTATACACTGGTCAGGTTTTACCAATTTAGTAAGGTAAAGGACTATAGTGATGATGTATCGATACTCGTATCATGAAACAGTCGAACTTCAATGGCTCGAACATCTTTGGTACCATAGAAAATTGTTCGAGACCTGGGTAGTTCGAGCCACTGAGGGATATTCATGGTGCCAGGTCAGGAAGCAAATAGCGATAATTTAGGGATTTTTTTATTTCCTTCACAATAATTGTATGTTGAGTGCACTCATTAGAATCGCCTCGATGATGCGATTCTAATGAGTACACACAACATACAATTTCATGATAAAATAAGAACATTTCCCTAAATATTTGTTTTCTTGAGCTAGCGGAAGAATTTCGTAAGGACTCAAAAATGAGTTCGAATTAGCCATGGTAAACGAGCCAACGGTGTTCGAGCTATTGAGGTTCGACTGTAGTTTCACCTTTTTTATTTTTTTATTTCATTCGCCTTTTCTATAAAAATGTGAGAAATTCAAGTACACCAGCTGTTTTAGCCATTGGTCAGATATGATTCATACTTCGAATAAATGACTACTGACATGGCTTCTAAGTATCCTAATACAACTGACTCTCATTATCTCAAACACTGGACTCAAACTACTGCTTGAATCAAAACTAAATAATGACCGATATTGGTTTAGTTTTCCATATGTTCCTTACACTTTAACTCATTTTATCTTAAACTACTTTAATCTCAAACCAAAACTTCTGGTCTCTTGGAGTTTAAGGTAATCAGTCTGCTGTAGTTTGGCCTCGAAGTTATCGCCCTTGACATTTTTTTTTTTTTTTTTTTTTTTTTTTTTTTTTTTTTGTTCTGTCTGAAGCCGTATCTCTGTAACAGCTCATGAAATTTTATTAATATTTTGGGTAAAAGATATTAGGAAAAATAATTAGAACAATGATGAATTGATGTCCTTGTCATTTCGTCTTGTCATGGGTGCCTGGGTGGACTCAGAGTGAAGGTTGGAGCATGGAGCAGATGTCGAAAATCGACATTTTCAGAATATCGTCATGTTGAATACCGAATTGTGAAATTTGGAAAGAAAAGGCTTAATATTTCACGAGAATAGTATCCAAAGGAAGACGATGCTCATGAAATGTCAAGCTACATTTCTTTGAAAAAAAAATTGAATGACGTCTACTGCTGTTGTGATTGGCACTTTAACACATTTTAGACTGAATAAACTCCTACACACTATATATTGGAAGAGCCAAATTTCAAATTTTAGTATGTCAGGCTATGTAATTTAGATATTCTAAAAGCAAATTGCTATACTATCTTCAAATAGTGGAGAAGTTGATCAGACGCCGCGTTCTGTGGTGTCTGTTCTGGGTCTGCACTGTTTGCCAATTACACTTTTAGGGGTCTCCAGACAAAAATGGGTTAAGGATTAAAGTCCCGATTAGTCTGAACACATTCACACGAAAATGTGAACGTCAAATAACGTTACTGACGTTAGTCATATAACGTTATTGACGTTGGTAACGTAACGTCGACCGGCGATTTTTGTCTGCTTATTTGATTGGATCCTACGTCAACGTCAAAGGTCAAATAGTACCACGTGACGGCGTCGAAGAAATTTTATTGGAAGCGGCACCGCACCAGTGTTGTCAACGTCTTCCTGACGACTGCAATCTCAGACTGCAACCTAAAGTCTTTGAAGCAGAGAAAATATTGAGAAAAAAGTTCTATACAACTTTTTTGTCAACCAAACGGCAAACGGTAAGTTGAACATAGATTATTTTCTCTATCAGTTTACTTTGTTTCTCTTTTAAAACAATTTATATGCATTTATATTAAACTGAAGTATGAAGCCAATGTAAGAGGACCATGCACGAGTTCAACAATAAGCTTTTATTTATTTATTTATTTATTTTTCTCTACACACTGCCGAACGGCCTAGCAGACATTTAAGACAGATTACTTATTTTATTTTATTTTTATTTATTTATTTATTTATTTATTTATTTGTTTATTTGTCCTTCTTTTAACTTTACATACTGTTATATTATTTCGCTGGCAGGTATTTTATCTATCTATCTATCTATCTATCTATCTATCTATCTATCTATCTATCTATCTATCTATCTATCTATCTATCCTGCCCTGCCCTGCCCTGCCCTGCCCTGCCCTGCCCTGTCCTACCCTATCCTGTCCTACCCTATCCTGTCCTACCCTACCCTACCCTTCCCTACTTTATTCCTACTACTACACCTACACCTACCTTGGCCTAATCTAACCCTTACCTTTACCTTTACCCTTAACCTACACCTAAATCCCAAAACCCCTGCACTCTACACCCCTACAACTTCCCATACCCCTACCCTACACCCTACCACTACCCCTACCTTTACCCTTACCCGTAACCCTACCCTACCATACCCTATGTACCGTACCGTACCCTACCCGACCCCACCCCCGACCCGACCCGACCCCACCCCACCCAACCCCACCCTACCCTACCCTACCCTACCCTACCCTACCCTACCCTTCCGTTCCCTACTCTATCCCTATCCTTACCCATTCTCCTACCCCTATACCAACATCTATCCCTACCCTGTCCCTTAAAATTTTCCTTTACTCTTTTTCCACTTAGCCTTACCCCTACCCCTAAAGCCTAAACCCCTACACTCTACAACCCTACAACTTCCCATACCCCAACCCCCTATCCCCTACCCTACCCTACACTACCCTACCCAACCCTTCCGTTCCCTACTCTATCCCTACCCCTTCTCCTACCCCTATACCGACCCAACATCTACCCCTACCCTATCCCTTACAATTTTCCGTTACTCTTTTTCCACTTAGCCTTACCCCTACCCCTAAAGCCTAAACCCCTACACTCTACAGCCCTACATCTTCCCCTACCCTACCCTACCCTACCCTACCCTATCCTACCCTACCCTACCCTACCCTACCCTACCCTACCCTACCCTACCCTACCCTACCCTACCCTACCCTACCCTACCCTACCCTACCCTACCCTACCCTACCCTACCCTACCCTACCCTAACCTACCCTACCCTACCCTAACCTACCCTACCCTAACCTAACCTACCCTACCCTAACCTACCCTACCCTACCCTAACCTACCCACTTATCCCTTATCCCTTATTGCCCCTATCCTACCCCTAAACCCTAAACTTTTTACTCTACCCTACCCCTACCATTAACCTAACCCCTACTCCTACCTACTCCCTTCCCTATCCTACCATTCCCCTACTCACTCTACCCTATCCTATACCCTACTTTATATTAAACTAATGTATAAAGCTAATGTAAGAGGACCATGAAGAGGTCAGCACATATTTCAGGTCATATTTCTATTTATTTATTTATTTATTTATTTATTTATTTATTTATTTCTAAAGCCTTCTTTTTTTCTCTACATACTGTCATACGGCCTCCCGCATATTTAAGACGGATAGTTTATTTATTTATTTATATAGTTAGTTAGTTAGTTAGTTAGTTAGTTAGTTATTAGTTAGTTAGTTAGTTAATTTGTTAGTTAGTTAGTTAGTTGTACACCAACCCTAGCCTAGCTTAGCCTAGCCTAGCCTAGCCTAGCTTAGCCTTAGCCTAGCCTCTTAGCCTAAATCAGCCTATCCTATCCTAGCCTACCCTACCCTACTTTACCCGCTCACCCGACCCCTCCCCATCCAACCGCCACCCCACCCACCCCTACCACCTTATTCCCTTACCCATACCCATATCCCTGCTGTTAACCTTGCCACTACCCAACCCCTAACCATACTCTCTACCCTACCCTACCCTACCCTACCTCCCATACCGCTACACCTCTTACCACCTTATCTCCTTACCCGTACCCATACACCTACTCTTACCCTTGCCACTATCCCTACGCCTAACCATTTCCTCTACTCGAACCTACCCTACCCTATCACCCACACCACTACACCCCTTACCACATCCCCTTACCCCTCCCATACCCCTACTCTTACCCTTGCCACAACCCCTACACCTAATCAAACCCTCTATCCTACACTACCCTACCCTGTCCTGATTTACCCCACTCCACTCAGCCCACCCCACCCTTCTCCTATAACCCTTACCCCTACCTCTACCCCTAGCCTAACTTTTCTCCTACCCTACCCTGTCCGCACCCAACCCCACTGCGGTAATGAATTCACCAAATGTTAACCCTAGTCCTGGTGAACCCGGATATGTCCTGACTTTGCAAACACTGTAGATCCAGATCAGCTGGCTTCTGAAGAAGCCTACTGATCTGGATCTACACTGTTTGCCATTAAGTATGTGAATTTATATCAGCAATCTGGATCAAGTAATTTGATCGGCTGAAAATCAGAAATGGGTGTGGCATCTTAATTTATTCAGCAGGACAAGAGTTAAGAGCATTTCTGTTCAGTCCTTTGCTTGTTTCTAAATTTAGTTTTATTTTAAATAGGAAAAAATACTACGTCAATGTTTTATGTAAAATGTTTAATACCGTATTAACCCTAAGTATTGGGACAGATAGAACTGAACAAATAGTGCAAAACTCGGCGTCTGATCGGAGTTTGCCACTCATCCAGCATTGTTTTAGATACTTCAGTATATAGTAAAACGGGCTTCTTCAAATTCTATAACTATATACAGTATAACCTCAATGGCTCGAACACGGATGGCTCGTTTACCGTGGATGATTCGAACTCTTTTTTCAGTCCCTACAAATTTCTTCCAATAGCTCAAGAAAACAAATATTTAATGATTTTTTTTTTCTTATTTTATCATGGAATTGTATGTTGTGTGTGCTCATTAGAATCGCCTCATCCAGGCAATTCTAATGAGTACACTCAACATACAATCATTGTGTAGAAAATCGAAAAGATTTCCCTAAATTATCGCTATTTGCTTCCTGAACTGGTGCCATGATTAACCCTCAGTGGCTCGAACTACCCATGTCTCGAATAAATTTCCATGGTCCTAAAGATGTTCGCGCCATTGAGGGTTTACTGTATATAGCATGGTAAATTCAGGCGTCCCGATATTTAGCGTAAATATTATTTATTTATTTATTTATTTGTGTATTTTTATATTTTTCTCTCAAATTCACAAGAAACTATTATTAACTATTTCAGTTTTCCCTTTTTTACGATGAAGAAGAAGGATAATCCAAAACCATTTTTTTCTCATCTCCCGCCCATTGGGGCTGAGGAGTCTTTTCGCCCGAGGGCGCCTACCCCCGACCCAAGACCGCAAAGGACTGAACATAAAGGTAAGTTTATTTTAAGTCATTTACGCAAAGTGGACTCTTCTAGTTCAATCCTTTGGTCCATTTCTAACTGAAGGGATGTCTGGTTAGTTTTTATTATTACCATGTTTTTTTTATGAATTCCTGTATTTAATGCAAACAGTGTAGACCCTGATCAGACACCGCGTCCCTGATATGGACCCCTAGGCATAAAGTGTTAATTCTTTATTCCTACTCATTTTTGACACTTTAACCTTATCAGCCATTAGATCCAGACGAGACGGACCGTCTCATGAGGATCTACACTACTGACTAATTTTTTTTTGTTTTTTTTTTCTTTTGTTTTGTTTTGTTTGTGTGTGTGTGTGTGTGTGTGTGTGTGTGTGTGTGTGTGTGTGTGTGTGTGTGTGTGTGTGTGTGTGTGTGTATGTGTGTGTGTGTGTGTGTGTGTGTGTGTGTGTGTGTGTGTGTGTGTGTGTGTGTGTGTGTGTGTGTGTGTGTGTGTTTTCTTTTTAATTTTAACTAGGATATCTCGTAGCTATATTTGCAGCAACAGTGGACGAGTCCAAATTCAAGGACGGAAAAGTATGCTTCAGAAACTCAGTGTGAGAAAGTCACAATTGACTCTCGATATCTCAAAACAAAACTCAAACCACTGCTTAAGTCAAACTAAATTTTGGATAATATTGGTTTACTTTTGCTTTATGTATTGATATTTGAACTACTTTTACCTCAAAATGCGTTTATCTCCAATTGAAAATTCTGGTCCCTTGGAGTTTGAGATAATGCGAGTCCACTGTAAATGCAAACTTTCATAGGATAAATATTTATGCGTTATTTATACGCTAGTTTTAGTGTCGTTTTGCTGTCGTTGTTCTGGCCCCGAGGTTATAAAACATTTTTATGCTCAACTCAGCTGAGCATGAAAATTTCTCTGCTAATAAATATGAAAATGCCAACTAAAGTTGGCATTTTCATATTTATTAGCAGAGAAATATTCATGCTCAGCTATATTCAGCAAGAAAGAATTTAGAATTGCTAGTAATTTGAGATTTATTAAGAGGATCAATTTCATGCTCAGCTGAGTTGAGCATGAAAAAAGTTTTATAACACTGGGGCCTTGTTGTGGTATGGCCAAAACAATGATTCATTGAAATTGTCTTTACTTTTTCTACACGTCTCATTAACTACTCATTAATTGTTTTAATTACTAATTATTTAGACGTAGTGGGTGGAATGAGAGGGTGGGTGGATGGGTGGGTGAGTGAGTATGTGAGTAAATGAGTGAGTGAATGTATGTGTGTGTGTGTGTGTGTGTGTGTGAGTGAGTGGGCGAGTGAATGAGCGAGTTTTCAAGCGAATGAATGAGTGACTCAACGACTTAAGTCAATAATTACTGATAAACTGATTGGTGGAATGAAGGATGGACAGAGTGATTGACTGAATGATTAAATGCCAAAAAAAAAAAACAAAGAAAAAAACAAAGAAAGAGCCAAACGTAAAGATCGGTTTGAGAGGGAAGAGAGGACTGTCAATGAAGAAAAAGACTGTTCAACAATTTGAATGCGGAAGAGAGGAAGGCAAGGGCAGTTGCATCGATCAAGACTATTGCGTCCATCGCACGACCTCTAAAGAGGACCGGATATACTTGGTAGATTTTCCCATATTATTCTAAAAGAATGAAGGTTTTATGACTTTCTGTTTCCTTTACGGCATACCAAGGAACTTCTGAAAAGGGGTCTACCCTAAAAGGAAATAAGATTTACTCTTTTTCAAAAGGGAGGCAAAATAGTTTTGATTGAGTATTCTCCTTCAGTATGTATTCATTCCCCTTAAAATACCGTATTCGACCTAAATACCGCACCGTGCGCTTAGGTTTTTCAAAACAACTGGAAAAATTTGTGGTAAAATATGTATCCACCTATACTAAGGGTACACACACAAAAAAAAAAATCAGCGAAAGACTTATCTAATGATGCTTATGCAATTGTTTTCTTAATTTTCTTTATAAAAGCATATGTTGTGGGTACTCATTTGTAGTCAAATGGGTACCCACAACATATGCCTTTATAAAGAAGCAAACAAAAAGTATACTGGCTGTAATTTGAAGACTTATAGAGGTATGTGTGGTAATTAGTCAATAATTAGTCAGTAATATCCCTGTTAGCATTCCGCTGAAATCTATATCGGACTGTTATCGGTCCGCTACAGATTTAAGCGGAATGCTAGCTGGGATTGCACTTTGGAAACTGATGATAATTTGTCCTATCAAGGACTATCAAAATAGTCAACCTTCATTATACCGACACTCGATACAACGACAAAATTCGTTATACTGACAATTTGACAAGCACGGAAATCCTCTCTCAAAAGGTGACAGTTAATTAGAAATTATGCAGGAACATTATTATTCAATACTTCAAGCAACATATGTTTTGAATATTTATTAGAATCGCCTCACCAAACATTAAATTAAACATATCATTCTACTCATTAAGAATTCTTTACAACAGCAAATTCAGTTTAACGGCAACATCTTTGGGAACAAACGCTGTCGTTGTAACGAGGGTTCACTGTACAGAGTCACGAATCGCACGACTGAGGAAGGTAACCATACCTGGCCAGTATTCATTTTTCAAACAAAAGTCATACTCTAAAAGATTCACTAATGTTTTCCTATCAACAGCCCCTCGCAACCCCCACCCTCGCTATCAATATCTGCGTACGCTCCAACGACATCATTTCGTATGGCGCGACACCGTTTAAAAGCCCCATTCAAGGTAATTTGGTTATTTTGGGACGATAAGTTAGTGGTATGAAGGCTCTGGACCAAGGAATCTGGTACAGTCCGTTAGATCTGCTCCAGCCGAAGCGAGATTAGCACACATATTATAATATGTGCTTCTTATAATAGATGTTTTCTGAGCCCCTAATTCTTTATTTTTACTACATACGGTGGTAAATTGGGAGATTTATCTCTAAAATGAATAAATGAAGCATGAGCACGGTTAGGCAAATGCACCCGTACTGTCACAGTGAAAATGCCCACATTTTCGATCAGCACAAGAGATCAAAATCAATAAATAAATATATAAATATAACAAGCATATATGGGGAATAACTAAATCTTTGTTTATGATTATGACTGGCAATAAGTATTAAACCCGAAAACCGCTATAACCAGTCGACTGGTAATAGCCGATTTACGTTAAAATGGCTAACGCCAGTCGACTGGCATTAGCCGATTTACGTTAAAATCGCTGATGCCAGTCGACTGGCATTAGCCATTTTAACGTAAATCGGCTATTATCAGTCGACTGGTAATAGCCATTTTAACGTAAATCGGCTATTGCCAGTCGACTGGTAATAGCCACTCCGTTCTTTTTATTGCTATGTTTACAACCAACCTCAGAAATGATTAGGATAAGAGAGAGAGGTGGGGAAAAGGTAGCTTAGCGCAAGATTGCAGAATTTCTGCAGTGGAAAGCTTTGGTAAAAAAGTAAATACATAAATAAATAAAATTATTTTATTTTAATTTTACTTGTCACGGAAAATAAGATTATATTTCATAAAGATTATAATTTGTCAAACCTTACTTTCTTTAAAAACATATGAAAAAATGACTGATCGTTTTTTTTTTGTTTTTTTTTTTCGTTTTTTTTTTTCACATTTAAACATTTGTTTCGTATTTCCATACAAAAACATGTATAATAAGTACATGTACACAGCATAAACACATCTGCATTTATGCGAGTTGTTTTTAATGAGTACCCAGAATACGTGCTTATGCGGAGAATTGAGGAAACATGCCAATACTTTTTTTTTTTTGTATAATAATATTGCTTTTCCTAAAGCTGTTGTAAAGAAGTACATGTATATACAGTTGACTCTCGTTATCTCGACATCGGTTATCTCGAATCACCGCTTATCTCGAAGTGAAAATCTGGTCCCTGCCTAAACATAAAAAATCTAACAACAGGTAAAAAATATTGTGGAAAAGAGGAGAAATTGCTCCTAAGGACTCTAACTTAATCAAATTACATATATATTTGTTAAATGTGGTTAACCGAATTATTTGTTTCCTCAATTCTGCGAAACTGATATGTCGAGGTACGGATATCTCGAAGTATTTCAGAGAGTCCCTTGGAATTCGAGATAACGAGAGTCGACTGTATTTACGTAGGTATGAATTGTACAGTTATATGGCAGACGTAATATAACATTATAAGAGCTCCCGAAAGTTCAAATAAGACTAAGATCAGGCGAATTAAGAGTACTCAATTCGAACTCCACCTCTCAATTCAAAGTTTGAATGTAGAGCTCTGAACTGGTCCTCACCTCACCCGCTTTCCAGCTCTGAATTCGTATGGGTCAAATTCAGAGTTGAATTCAGAGCTGAAGAACGAATTCAAAGCTATACACTCAAACTTTGAATTCAAAGCTGGTTCTTTTAATTGGCTCTTAATCAGTTCTAAGCTTCATTCAGGACTGGAAAGCAAATTCAGAGATCAACATTCAAACTTTAAATTCGGAGATTTTAGAGCTGTAGTTCGAATTCAGAGCTTTGATTTCGCGTAAGTCTTATTCGGAACTGACTTCAGACTTGGGAAACTAATTCATAGTTGTACAGTCAGTCTTTGAATTGAAAGCTGGCGGACGAATTCAGAACTCTACATTCATTCTTTAAATACAGAGCTGAATTCAGAGCTGGGAGTGAATTCAGAGCTTTGAATTCGCACTGGTATAAGTCAGAGCTAAATTCAGAGCTGAGTATTTTCAGAGCTCTACATTCAAAGTTTGAATTCAGAGCTAAATTCAGAGCTGAATTCAGATGTGTAGGTCGAATTTAGAACTCTAATTCCAATTCCGAGCTGAATTCAGAATTGAGAGCAACTTCAGAGCTCTTCATTCAAACTTTGAAATCATAGCTGAATGTCGAATTCAGAGCTCGGAATTCGCACTAACAATTCAGAGCTGAATTCAGGTAAGCAAGCAAAATCAGAGCTACATATTCAAACTTTGAATTCAGAGCTGAAGATCGAATACAGAGCTCTGAAATCGCATGGGTCCAAGTCAGAGCTGTATTCAGAGCTTGGAAGCGAATTCAGAGTTGTACGTTCAAACTTTGAATTCAGAGCTGAATTCAGAGCTAGATACCAAATTCAGAGCCCTCAATTTGCACGGGTCTAATTGTGAGCTATATTCAGAACTGGTAAGCGAATTCAGAGCCCTACATTAAATCTTTGAATTCAGAGCTGGGAGATGAATTCAAAGCTCTGAATTTGCGCTGGTCCAGTTTAGAATTGAATTAAGAGCTGGGAACTAATTCAGAGCTGTTTAGTGTAACTGTTAATTTAGAGCTGAATTCAGATCTTTGAATTAGCACTGGTCCTATTCAAAACTGAATTCAGAGCTGGGAAGCGAGCTCAGAGCTCTAGAGTTAAACTTGATTTCCAAACTGAATTCAGAGCTGGAGGTCAAATTCAGAGCTCTGGGTTTGCACGTGTCCAATTCAGAGCTTAATTCAGAGCTTGAAAACGAATTCAGAGCTCTACACTCAAACTTTGAGTTCAGAGCTCAGTTCGGAGCTGGTGCTTTGAATTTGCACTGATGCAAATCAGAGCTGAATTCAGGACTGAGAAGCAAATTCAGAACTCTGCATTCTAATTTTGTGAAATCAGAGATATGATATTGTGTTAGTCCTATTCAGAATTTACTTCAATAGACGTCAAAAAGATTGAGAAGCGAATCAAAGCTCTACATTCAGTCTTTACATTCATAGCTAGAGTTAGAGCTGGCTGTGGAATTCAGAGCTCTAAATTCACATGGTTCCAATTCTGAGATGAATTCAGAGCTAGGAAGCAAATTCAGAGCTCTCTATTCAAAACATTGATTTCTGAGCTAAATTCAAAGCTGAGGCTGAATTCAGAGCTTTAACTTTATACATGTTCACTTCTAAGCGGAATTCAGAACTGGGAACCTATTCAGAGCTGGGCATTAAAACTGAATTAACAGCTGAATTCAGGGCTTTAGGTCGAATTCTGGGCACTGATTTTGCACTAATTCAATTCCGAGCTAAATTTAAAGCTGTACGTTCAGATCAGCGCACTCAAACTTTGAAATCAGAACTGAATTCAAAGCTGGATCTAATTCAGAGCTCTTAATTCGTACTTTTCAAATTCAGACCTGAATTCAAAGCTGTAAAGCAAAACAAGGCCCCGAGATTATAACTTTTTTCATGATCAAGCCAGCTGTGCATGAAATTTGCCCTGCTAATAAATCTCAAATTATTAGCAATTGCAAATTCTTTCTTGCTAAACACAGCTGAGCATGAACATTTCTCTGCTAATAAATATGAAAATGCCAACTATTGTTGGCATTTTCATATTTATTAGCAGAGAAAATTTCATGCTAAGCAGAGTTGAGCATGAAAAAACTTCTATAACCTTGAGGTCAGAGCTCTACAATGAATTTGTTTTGAAACTTTGAATTCTGAGCTGAATTAATTCAGGGCTGAAGTTCGAATTCAGAGCGCTAAATTTGCACAGGTCCAATTCAGATCTGAGTTCAGAGCTGGGAGTGAATTCAAAAGCTATACATTCAGTGTCGAATTCAGAGCTGGGAGACAAAATCAGCGATCTGAATTAGAACAGGAATCCTGTTATGTCTAATTTAAGGCTGAATATAGAACTTAGAGATCTTAGAGCCTGCTTGACAAAGCTGACATGGGCAAGGCTAAAATCGTAATACGCACGCTTGGTCCATTGCAATTGGTTCTTGTACACATGTTGTTGTTATAATTGTTACTTTTATTGAATCTAGTCACAAAACCTGTCTCCCTTGAAAAAACATGGAGGGTGGGTGTGTGTGTGATGGGGGGAGGGTGGGGGGTGTGGATCTATCAAGTGTAACTCGAGTTCGATTAACGGCAGTGGATACACTTGCATAAGAGACAACTGTCAAACTATTTTGCCTTCATTCTGCAAAGATATCTAGCCCCGAGCTTATAAAACTTTTATCGTGCTCGGCTCAACTGAGCAAGAAATTTGTCCTGCTGATAAATCTCAAATTACTGACAATTGCAAATTCTTACTTGCTCTATATAGCTGAGCGTGAAATTTCTCTGCTAATGAATATGAAAATGCCAACTATTGTTGGCATTTTCATATTTATAAGCAGATAAAATTTCATGCTCAGCTGAGTTGAGATTGAAAAAAGTTTTATAACCTCAGGGCCTACTCTACAAGGAAAAACGTTGCTCTTTTTGTGGGCATTTGTTTTCTTTTTAAAGCAGACCACTTCTGGAAGGGTACTTAATATTTCAGGAAAGCATGGGAAGTTACAAAAGTTAACTCTGATAGTTAAAGCTGATGGAAATCTATCGGGTGTATCCAATCGCCTTAAAGAAAATGAATTCATTTTCAGGGAAGGCAACTCTATCAAAAATAGATTGACTTCCTTCTGAAAAGAGATCTCTCTAAAGAAAAGAATTTGCTCCACTCGGGAGAATTTGTTTCTTTTAAAGTAGATCCTTTTGAGAAGGGACTTGAGGCGTAGGAAAACAGACAGGGAGTCATAAAAGTTGTCTCCCTTGAAAAGGATGGAGGAAATTCTACCAAGTGTTTTTAGTCCCATTAAGGGGAACAGGTACATTTTCAGGTGAGGCAATTCTGTCAAAATTATTTTGACTTCCTGCTGAAAAGTGGTTTACTCTAAAAGAAAAGAATTTGCCCACTTCTTACATTTTTACAGTAGACCCCTTCTGAAAGGGGACTATTCTAAATAGAAAAAACAGCTTGAAAAAGTGTCTACTCTAAGAGGAAAAATTGCTACCGAACGGAACAAATTCTTTTCTTTTAAAGTAGACCTTTTTTCAGAAGGAATGCAAAGTAATTTCAAAACGTGTCTACTCTAAACGGAAAAAAACAAAATTTTCCCAACAGGAGCTTTTGTTTCCTTTCATACTAGATTCATTTTCAGAAGGCAGGTAAAAATGTCAGAGTTGCCTCCCCTGGAAAGTGTATCCCCACCCCTTCAGCTGTAACTTAAAGCTAAGCATTCTGGGTAAAATTTTCAGCAGACGACATCTTTAAACATTTTTTCTTATTTTTCCCAGAAAACAGGACTTAATATTTCATGCAAATTGTCTCCATTGGAGACAATTTGCATGAAATGTTAAATCCGGTTTTCTGGGAAAAATAAGAAAAATATCACCAATTTGTCGTCTGCTGAATTTTTCTCAGTGGTAAAGGTTAATACGTCCTAATTATACCTCTCCTCTGACAGATCAGTACCATGGACAAAGCCAGTCCTTCAGCACACCCCAACCCCCAATCCATTCTTACTCGCGGCACAGGCCGCAGCCACGCATGCCTCGCCAGAACGTTCCGCCTGACGTCCCAAAAATCGATTTGAGCTATACGGCCCTTGAAAACCTGGACGAAGAGCCCAGTGTAGATGTGCTTCCACCGAAACATCCTAACACCAGCACCTATGCTCAGAGACAGAAGATACAGATGAATGTTCAGGCTGACAGAAACGCGGGCCATGGAATGACTTACCTTGAAAAGGCATATGCCAAGCCAGGCTTCCATTTCCCTAAAATTCTGGTACGTATAAAAGGGCATCTGGATGGGGGTTATTGAATCCTATTAATAGTTTTTGTTTTGTTGATTACTATTTTTGTTACGTTTTTCTTTAGTTACAGTTGACTCTCGTTATTTCGACCTCGCTTATTTCGAATAACCGCTTATCTCGAAGTGAAAATCTGATACTTGTTTTAACTTGGAAATCAAACAACAGGTAACAAAATATTGTGGAAAAGAGGAGAAATTGCTCCTGAGGAGCAATTTCTCCTCTTTTCCGCAATATTTTGAATATATGTCTAACTTCAGGAGTCAAATTACATATTTATTTTGTTAAATGTGTTTGTTCGATTTATTGTTTTCCTCAGTTCCGCAAATATGATATGCCGAAGTCGGATATCTCGAAGTGTTTCAGATAGTCCTTTGGACTTAGAGATAACGAGAGTCGACTGTATATGTTTATTCTTTTTTTTATTATTATTATTATTTCTACGATTTTATTGACATTTGATTATTGAGTTGTAGAAATGAACGATTAGAGCTACACAATTATCGAGAAATGACATAAATACTAATTACTGATTAAAGCTTCCTAAACTTTAATAATTAAGCCAAGAAATATTGATTGTTTTACATAATTCTGGCCCTAATTTTGTTATTATTTGTATGAAAACAAAACATATTGTATTTTTACTGATTTGGTTTTCTTTTTACCGACAACTGATTAAATAGCTAAAATTGTATTGACTACTTATTAGCTTAACCAACACTTACCCCACACATACCCTCATAAAGAAGCAAATACCGGTAGCTACTTTGGTGCTGTATTTTCATTGGCTATAAGTACCGTCTTTACCCTAAATCATCACGAAAACACGCCTATATAGTTTTGACCTCCTTAAACCCCACTTTTATATGGTAAAACTGGGGTTTACAGGGGTATACATTATTTTTCTTATTTCTGCTCAAAAACGTGGATTGTGGTACTCGTTAGAACCGCCTTGCTGAGGCGGTTCTAACGAGTACCAACAAACTATATTTTGAGCAGAAATGTGAAAAATATTCGAATTTTTTATCTGAAAACTTTCATTTTTTGGTAGTAATATTTTCAGTATATTTAAATAGGCATGTTTTCGTAATGTATTCGGACACTTTAACTCGAACCACAGGCGCTTGAAGTTCTGTCTCAGCAATACTCTTAAACAGACATTTCATTATACTCTCAAGTTATATATAAATATAAGACCATGAGATGAAGTATTTAGTATGTTCGAGTTTCCTCGAGTCATTTACTCTACTATGAAATTGTAAAATAATTGTTATTGTTTATAAAATACATAACTGTACGTTGTTAATAATAATAATAATAATAATAATAATAATAATAATAATAATAATAATAATAATTTATTATTGACTTGTTCTTATCCATCTAGCCGGCCTCGGTGGCTCAGTTGGATGCGCCGTCCGACTGGAGACCAGGAGGTCGCGGGTTCAACCCCCGCCGAGGTCGGCAACATTCTTTCGTGGAGATTGATCATGAAATATTTTCTACGGTCATTCTCTCCCTTCGGCTGATTCAAGAAGGACAGTTGTCAGTCTCTGGCGAAAGAATGTGCACCATACTGGTTAACAGCTTAGAGGACTAAGCCTGCTCAGTAAACGTGTGGTTAGTTAAACTGACCGCGCTCGACATGACCCCATTGGGTTGACTGGGCCGTAAAACTTCAACACAAACAAACAATTCTTATCCATCTATATACCACAGGAAAACAGGGAAACTATGCCCAGGAATATCATTACAGTGAAGCCGAAGAAGCCAGCACTGATAAACCTTGACCTTACTGAAAACAACGGACAAACTCAACAGGAGCTGAAGGTATGGTCACATTTCTACTGACATTTCTTAGCAATTGTTTAATTAAATACTGTTGAATCTCATTATCTCAAACACTCATAACTCAAACTATTGCTTAAGTTAAACTAAATAACCCCTCATATGTTTCTTACATTTTGACACCATTTTCAAATACTTTTTACTTAAACCAAACATTCTTGTCTCTTGAGTTTGAGATACCGAGAGTCGGCTGTATATAATTTTCGGTAATATCACAGGTCTGAAATTTTAAATTCCAGTTAGTGTTAGCTATATTTATCTTGACCCAGTCCCTTTAATGTGTCCGAAATATTAAAGCCTATTTTTGGAAGAATACGATGCATATAACCAGACTGTCGTCATTTGCTTTTCCTTTAGAGTAGACCCCTTTTTTAGACGGGGCGTTGTCGTTTAGGAAGGCAAACATCACGTCACAAAAAAATACAGTCGACTCTCGTTATCTCGAACTCCAAGGGACTCTATGAAACACTTCGAGATATCCGTACTTCGACATATCAGATTTGCGGAAATGAGGAAAGCAATTAATCGAACAACCACTTTTAACAGAATGAATATGTAATTTGACTCCTAAGTTAGAGATATATTGAAAATATTGTGGAAAAGAGTAAGGAGCAATTACTCCTCTTTTCCGCAATATTTTGTTGCCTGTTGGTAGATCTCTGTGTTAAAACAGGGACCAGATTTTCACTTCGAGATAAGCAATTATCGAAATAAGCGAGTTCGAGATAACGAGAGTCGACTGTATCCTCCTTGTAAAAATAGCGGACAATCCGACAAGCGTATTCGGTTTGTTTGAAATGACCCATGTTTCATTACAGTTTCCCGTCGTGGCTGGGCGAGCTCCTTCAGCAAGACATAGGGCAGCTACAGGGGAACCAAACCCTGCTAAGCAGAGAATCTGGACTCACAAAGCATTGTCACCTAGGCCACCAAAAGAATCTGTAGCTGAGCATCTACCCACCATAGTTGAGCAGACGAACCAGACTTACAAACCAATGCCACCAAGACAACCGATCATAACAATCGATGAGCTGCCAACCATTAGTGAGCCAATTCCTCATACTTACAAACCAATGGCGCCTAGAGAACCGAGGCTAACGATTGACGAGCAGCTGCCAAACATAGTTGAGCAGGCCAACCAGACTTACAAACCAATGCCGCCTAGACAACCGAGGATAACGGTTGATGAGAAGCTGCCAACCATAAGT
This sequence comes from Anodontia alba, assembly GCA_964016985.1. Classification (NCBI taxonomy): domain Eukaryota; kingdom Metazoa; phylum Mollusca; class Bivalvia; order Lucinida; family Lucinidae; genus Anodontia; species Anodontia alba. Next base: position 8,132,026 of record OZ024836.1, on the reverse strand, counting down.
GAGCAAACCAACCAGCATTACAAACCAATGCCGCCTAGAGAACCAAGGATAACGATTGACGAGCAGCTGCCAAACATAGCTGAGCAGACCAACCAGACTTACAAACCAATGCCGCCTAGACAACCGAGGATAACGGTTGATGAGAAGCTGCCAACCATAAGTGAGCAAACCAACCAGACTTATAAACCAATGCCGCCTAGACAACCGAGGATAACAGTTGATGAGAAGCTGCCAACCATAATTGAGCAAACCAACCAGACTTACAAACCAGTGCCGCCTAGAGAACCGAGGATAACGATTGATGAGCAGCTGCCAAACATAGTTGAGCAGACCAGCCAGACTTACAGACCAATGCCGCCTAGACAACCGAGGATAACGGTTGATGAGAAGCTGCCAACCATAAGCGAGCAAACCAACCAGACTTACAAACCAATGCCGCCTAGAGAACCGAGGATAACGATTGATGAGCAGCTGCCAAAGATAGTTGAGCAGACCAACCAGACTTACAGACCAATGCCGCCTAGACAACCGAGGATAACGGCTGATGAGAAGCTGCCAACCATAAGTGAGCAAACCAACCAGACTTACAAACCAATGCCGCCTAGAGAACCGAGGATAACTATTGATGAGCAGCTGCCAAAGATAGTTGAGCAGACCAACCAGACTTACAGACCAATGCCGCCTAGACAACCGAGGATAACGGTTGATGAGAAGCTGCCAACCATAAGTGAGCAACCCAACCAGACTTATGAAACAAATCCGCCTAGAGAACCGAGGATGGCGACCGACGAGCAACTGCCAAACATAGTTGAGCAGACCAACCAGACTTACAGACCAATGCCGCCTAGACAACCGAGGATTACGGTTGATGAGAAGCTGCCAACCATAAGTGAGCAAACCAACCAGACTTACAAGCCAATGCCACCTCAGCAACCAAGAATAACGATTGATGAAAAGCTACCAAGCATAGTTGAGCAAGCCGAGACATGGGCACACGAGGCACAATTGCCTAAGAAGACAAGAACTACAACTGTTCAGCAGTTTCCACCCATAGCACAGGAAACAACATTGTCTCAACAGGTACCGTCTCCCAGTCAACAAAAAACATCAAGTGTTGAGCAACTACCAGCCATGACACCTCAGTCATTGCCACCAAGACAACAGTCACCAAGGCAGACAAAACAATCAATGGTTGAGACTCTTCCAGATCTAACTATGAATGAACAGCGACAAGAACAGGATATCCTGCAGAGTTCGTCTAGTGCCCCACTGATTACAGTGGCATCAGACAATTCTTCTTCAACAGCTATTCCGCGATCCAAAGAGATTACTACAAATGCATCTCCCACCAATGTTGAGAAGCCAAAAGACGCTAAAGCGACTAAGAAAAGCGATGTCACCTTGCTGATTGGCCTTGAAGAGGTTCACCTTTCACTATGCGATCTTCACTATATTCCATCTACAAGGCGTCCAGGAGACGGCCAAGAAACAAAGGCCACTACCCCTCCGAAAAAGCTGTCCATATCTGAACAGATTCAAGCTTTTAAGCGCCAGACCATGGGAATTCAAGACCCGAAGACAGAAACCGTAAACAACAAGACAAAGGAAGTATCGACTAATAAGACACCAGCCGTAGAGGAGGAGCGGTTCAAAGATCAATTTTTGCAAAAGGTATGTCATCTAAATTCGGTGAATTGTAAACTGTATGTCTTTTTTTTCAGTGCCCTAAGGCAACATTACTGCAGTCTTTAATGGTCTGTTTATATTATCTTATCTTTTATATACCCTTATCTTATCTTTTCGTTTATTCTACCTTATCTGATCTTATTCGATCTTATCTCATCTCATCTACCTTATCTTATCTTTTATTTACTCTCATCTTATCTTATATGTTATATCCCTTACCTTACTCTACCTTACCTTACCTTACCTTACCTTACCTTACTTTTCTTGCCTTGCCTTGCCTTACCTTACCTTAAGTCTTTCAAATCCATGTCAAATGTATATATGTATATACATGTATGTGTTGATATGTTGTATTTATGAGGGTCGCATGGTAGACTGGCATTTTAGCTAAATTTGTAACCCTCTTGAAATAATATATAAACAAATAAATAAATAAATAAAGAAAGAAAGAAAGAAAGAAAGAAAGAAAGAAAGAAAGAAATACCTTACCTTACCTTATCTTATCTAATCTAATCTTATCTTATCTTTTATTTACCCTTATCATATTTTATCTTTAAATACAGCTCAAGATAAGAAGGGTATCCATATCATATAGATTTCTTATTCTCCGCTAAAACATATGTTGTGAGTTAAGGCTGGCTAATCGGAGCTGAAAAGATAATCGATTATCAGCCCTGCCATTGTGATCGATAATCGATTAATAATCACTGAAGATTTGGTCAAACTTTTACCTGTCTGAGCATGACTCTTACCATATATTATACTTTATTGCATATATTCGGTCAGACAGGCCTGAGCAAACAGTGTAGACCCTGATGAGACGCCGCATTTGCGGCGTTTCATCAGGGTCTACACTGTTTGCCACCCATCCAGTTATTTTTAGACACAACAATGGGTAGTAAATTGTACTTGTTCAAATTTTAGATTATGTATGGTAAGGAGTTGAGGTGTCTGAATACTAAGGGTAAATACGGTAAAGTAACAATCACAGAAATCAAATGATCGATCATTAGCAAATCAGTAATGATTGTCATTTTTTGTGGAATTTATCGATCATTTAATTGATAAACCGATTAATCGTGCCAGCCTTATTGTGAGTATTCATAAGGAGCGCCTCGCCGAGGCGATTCTAGTAAGTACCTACAACATATGTTTTCGCGGAAAAGTAAGTATATCTTCAGGTTAGTTTTGGTTGAAAAGCGCGTCTTATCTGGAGCTATAACTTCCTTCCCCTTCCGTTCCCCTATCTTACCATACACTACCCTACCCTTCCTTACTTTACCTGAACTTACCTGACCTTCTTTTCCTTACCCTGCCTTACCTTCCCTGCTTCCCACCCCACCCCCCGCACCCGCCCCAACCACCCTCACTTCCCTGTTGCGTTACCTTCCATTCCCTAATCTACTTTACCATAACTTACCTGGTTAAATATATAACACTTAGTTCATGTCGATTTTCAAGTAATTTCTTTTTCTTTTTTTTTTTTTCTTTATTATGCATGGCTACATATATTTTATCTTGTACCTTTTTTTAGGTTCAGTCCTTATGTAATCCTCTATGTTTTCTTTTCTTTTATTTTCGCTTATCTTCTGTTTCTATCTTTCCTTCTGTCTATCTTCCTATCTTTTTCGAATCTTTGTTTCTCTCAAATAATCAAGGAGATGACGCCAAAGCCAAAACCTCCGCACCACCTTGAAAACCATTTTGTAACTGGCCCATTCAACATTAAGCTCGCACCAGGAGAACACATCAACGTACACCCAGGAGCTTCCAAACAGCCACCAGCAGGACTAAGAAGGAGGAGACAACCCAGACCTAGAAACCAAAATGATATGTAAGAGGGTGTTGAAAGGGGTATATTTGTTTAATTTTTTAGCTTGCTGCTTTAACATATCGGCCTTTTAGTATACAAAAAACGTACTTTATAAATGTCACAGATAGGGGAAAATACTCTTTGACTTAACTAAACACAGGGTTTCTGAATACAAGTGTGCACAAGTACTGGTTAACCGCTTAGAGGACTACGCCTGCCCAGGAGAAAGAGTAGGTTATAATTGACCGACTCAACATAACATCCAATGTGGACTGGGCCGTAAAACTGTAACTTAAACATGGAAAGAAACTACCAGCCTGCCATGGCTTCCGGAGAACAGACCGAACCGACTCGAATCGGTCTGACGAAGTGTATACTTCTGCTGTACGCAGACAAGCTTGGCCAAAGTCGGAGGCTTGATAGAACGTTTACACACCGATCGGGATTTGAACTCAGAATTTCTGATACCTCTAAGCCGCGTCATGAGAAATCATGTATTAGAGTAGTTTAGGTCGGTTAGATCGGGAATCCAAGGTAGTAAAGCACGCGAGTTGTCTGTACCCCATCTCTTTTTAACTCTTTTGGCGCCAAATTTTAGACCACATTTGTCTTCTGTTTGTTTTTTGTTTGTTTGTTTTTTTTTTGTTTTTTTTTTGTTTTTGTTTTTTTTTGGGGGGGGGGGGGGGGGGGCGGTTTCTTTAACAAAATATCAGCTGGAAAGAAGTTTATATCTAAAGTTGAAAAACTGAATGTCAAACAGCGTAGATCTTGATGAGACGGCTCATAATGAGCCGTCTCATCTGGATCTACCCTGCTTGCAAAAGCCTAATATTATCGCCTGTGGCAGTGAAAAAGTTAACGCTTCGCATGCTGGGTAAATAATTTAAGCAGACGACATTTTGTAATATTTTTTTCTTATTTCTCCCAGAAAATAGGCTTTAAAATTTCATGCAAATTGTCTCCTAAGAACACCATAAGCCAATTTTCTGGGGAAAAACAATAAAAATAGCACCAGCCTGTCGTCTGCTGAATTGCCTCAGAGTGGAATAAAACGTGAAAGGCTGAAAGTACGAAGTTTTCTTTTTTTAAAAAATAAATGTTTGTGGAGGAGGAGAGGAGGAGGAGGTTTTGGGTTTTACGTTAGTTTAGACAGTATTTCAGTTATAACAGAATGATGATAGAATGCTAATGACTGTCTTTGTGGAATTCATCGCCGTACAGTCGATGAGCTTAATACAACTTACACTGGGACCCGAACCCTGGATTTCGTATTAGCGGGTAGCGGGGCGCTAACCCCGGTAAATACTCCTATATTATAGATACTAGTGAGAAATTAAAAAAAAAAAAAAAAAAAAAAAAAAAAAAAGAGAGAAAAAAAAAACATACAAAAAAAAGAAAGAAAAAAACATACAAAAAAAAGAAAAAAAAAAAGAAAAAAAAAAGAAAAAAAAAATACAAAAAAAAAGAAGAAAAAAAAAACATTGAAAAAAAAAAAAAGAAAAAAGAAATAAGATTATTTTTAAAAATCCCATGTAAAGACATAGCAGTTTTCCGATACGTTTCATAACGAGGTAAAACAGCCCTTATGCAATATAAAAAAAAACAGTCTGTGCATCCACGAAGTCTGATCCAAACACATGCGCACAGTCGGATCATAACCTTCTCTGTTCTCAGACAGACCCGAGTAAACAGTGTAGACCCAGATCAGACGCCACACAATGCGGCGTCTGATCAGGGTCTACATTGTTTGTCACTCATCAATTAGTGTATAGATATCTATCAGGTAATAAAATGGACTTGCTCAAGTGAAGGTATGGTAAAACGTTAAAGGTTGATACCCGGGCAATTTTACATATAACAAAATTACTGAAACAAACATTATGAAAACAAGCCTATTCAAATATACTGAAAATTTTACCAACAAAAAATGAAAATAATTCAGATAAAAGTTCTGATATCTTTTCCTATTTCTGTTCAAAACATACACTGTGGGTACTCATTAGAACCACTTCGGCGAGGCGGTTCTAACTAATACCCACAATTTACGTTTTCGAGCAGAAATAAGAAAAATAATGTATACCCCTGTAAACCCCAGTTTTACTGTATGAAAGTGGGGTTTAAGGAAACCAAAATTATATAGGCATAATTTCGTGATGTTTATACAAAACTGATCGATTTTCTTCCGGCTGTTGGTTTTTGATAATTATTTCTTTGTTAAATTGATTAAAAAAAAAAGGTATCCTGATACTCAAACTCAACTTTCAGTAACATAAGGTTAAGGCTGTCAGGGAGATTCTAAAAATTCTTCGAATCCATTCTGAAATAAGTAGCCCCATAAAAATATATAAAAAAATAAACACACCACAAACCACAATAGCATTCTTTATAAATCTATAGGGGGCCGTGATCGGCCCGTCAGCTATCCTGACGGGCCGATAGCGGCCCGCTATAGATTTATGTAGAATGCTTACTGGGAAGCTTCTCAAGGTTTAACGTTATCATCACTAACTGATAAAATAACAATCCCAACTCTTCATTTCGCTCGCCTGAGCCGAAGGCTCATAGGTGAGCTTATAATATAGACATGCTCCGTCGTCCGTCCTTCGTCCGCCGTCCGTCTGTCAACATTTTCAAACATCTTCATATATACCGGACCAATCGAAGCCAAATTTCATGAGCTCTATGGTTTGGGTCACATGCCCAAGATGGCCGCCTTGCCCATATATGATAAAAAAAAAACAAAAAAACTTAAAAATTCTTTTTCACCAGAAACAAAAGGCTAATGACCTTGGGGCTTGGTATGCAGTATTGGGACTTGGGCCCTAGACTGTTTGTTCAACTGAGGACCTTCGGTTGACCTTCATCTTTTTTTTTATGGAAATGTCAAGTTTTATTGTTTACATAGATTCATACTGGGGAAAAACTCTTCTTGTCTGAAACTTGAAGGCCCAGGCCTTTGATATTTGGTATGTAACTTCGCTTTATGGACCTCTATCAAGATGATTTAAATTATAGCCCTGATGTAAAAATTGGTCCCGCCCCAGGGCTCACTTGTTTTACATAGACGCATAAACAGAAAACATTAAAAATCTTTTTGGGTGAAACTAGCAGGCCCGGGCCATTCTTAGTTTGTATGTAGCTTCATCTTAAGGACCTCTTCCAATATTGTTCAAATTATGCCTCTGGAGTCAAACAGGTTCACTTATTTCACATAGACTCATAGAGGAAAATACTTTAAAAGTCTTCTTGTCTGAAACTAGAAGGCTTAGGCTTTTGATATTTGGTATGACTATCGAACAGACCTCTACCAAGATTGTTTAAATTAAAGTCTCGGGTCAGAAATGGTTCCGCCCAGGGGTCACTTGCTTAACATAGACCTTTAAAAGGAAAAAAAACTCAAAACTCTTGTGTGAAACTAGAAGCCCCATGCCTTTGGTATTTGATATGTAGTCTCATCTAATAGGCCTTTACCAAGATTGTTCAAATTATAGACACGGGGTAAAAAATAGCCCAACCACTTCTTTTACATACAGTATAACCTCAGTGGCTCGAACGCGGATGGCTCGTTTACCGTGGATGATTCGAACTCTTGTCTGAAACTGGAAGGCCAAGACCTTTGATATTTGTAGCTTCAGCTGGAGGGCCTTTAACAAGGTTGTTCAACTTATGCCCTTGGGTCATGTGGCCGTATGGTGTAAAAAAAAAAAAAAAAAACGTCGTGTGTGAAACTAAAAGGCGTAGGCCTTTGACTTTTGGTACATAGTTTTATCTGGTTGATCTCTACCCAGATAGTTCACAGTATAGCCCTGGGGACAAATATGGTTCCGCTCCATGGGGTCATTTGTTTTACATACATCCATATGACGAAAAACTTTACAAATCTCCTTGTGTGAAACTATAGAAAGCCCAGGCATTTGATGTTTGGTTTATAAGTAGTTTCATTAAAACCATAGTTTGTGTAAAGTGTCTGTTGGGCAAAATTAATTAAAGCTAAATTCCATTCAAGTTACTGTAGGATACATGGACCAAATGTTTTGTTGTTGTTTTTTTTTTTGTTTTTTTTTTTTTTTGTTTTTTTTTGGTTTTGTTTTTATTTATTTTTTTTTTTTTTATTTTTTTTTTTTTTTTTTTTTTTTTATTTTTTATTTTTTTTTTTGTTTGTTTGTTTTGGGGTTTTTTTTGTGGGTTTTTTTGTTGTTGTTGTTGTTGTTTTTTTCTAATTGTACTGGCTATCAAACCTATATGTTTCATTCTTTAAAATGTTACCGTAAGCTTGCTCAGAAAAAAAAATCTTAGGTGAGCTACAAGACTATTGGCCCTCCGGTTATACACATTTAACTCTTTCGGTGCCAAATTTCAGACGACATTTATCGTCTACTTTTTTAAAAAAAATAAAATAAAAACTATCGCTTGAAAAGAAGTTTATATGTAAAGCTGAAAGACTGAATGTCAAACAGCATAGATCCAGATGAGACGGCTCATTATGAGCCGTCTCATCTGGATCGATGCTGTTTGCAAAAGCCGATTTTATCGCCTATAGCAGTGAAAGAGTTAACGCAATCAGACCGGTTAAAGGAGAAGTTTTACGTTTCAAAATATCCAGAGCAGGAATCCATCGGGTCGATTTTCCTGCCGCCGTCTCAAAAGATTGACAGTTTTGGCAACATTTGTAACATTTTGATGACAAAGTTGGAATTATAAGGATTGAATTGTTATTTGGATTCGTCTCCGGCGAATCACTCACAAACTTTTGAGCTTTATTTAGTTTGCGAATAATTCGCCGGAGTTAACACATCGATAAAATCCACAAAAATAAAACTCTTCCGATAATAATATCCTTGGCCTAACTTAGCTACGTAGCTTGACTTGCAAATTATTTTCTCAAATAAAATTTTGATATCTAAATTTCATTTGGGACACCTTAACTCCTTCCATCCTTATCCTAAAATCAGAACAAGTCTATTTTGCTACCTGTTGATGTGTCTAAAATAGTACTGGATGAGTGGCAAACAGTGTAGACCCTGATCAGATGCCGCAGAATGCAGGGTCTACACAATTTGCCCAGGTTTTGTCTGTTCGAATACGGGGTCATTACGGTACTTCTCAAATAGGAATTAAAGAACCACGTGGAACGGATATCCGGCTCAGATCAGATTCCGCACATGCGCAGTTCGTTTTTACTTCTGCAAACTTCCAAGTATCGCCAAATCGAATTGCGCATGTGTAAAGCAGCCATAGCAGATAGAGCTTGAACGCGTTTCGATTTGGCACGAGCTTATCGCATGCGCTCTAAGACAGGCTTTCTCAAGACGCGGCTTACGTTATCTAGAACTTCCTTCTAGCAATTGGTTTCTTATACAGACAAATATTTCTTTGTTTCTCTATCAAACCCTTTTACTTTTCTAAAATTACTAAAATAATCAGGTTGTTACATCATCGGACACATTTGCATTCTCTTACCCTGACCTTCGAGCGTTTTCCCCTTTACGTACGTTATCATTGTGTCTGAAAATGCATGGCCGTTTCTGTGTTTTGTCACCCCTTTCGGCACCCTCCAACCCTCTAATAGGGTGAATATTATGTATTCTTGTGATTTTCATGCTTAAATTTCATGTATTGTTATGTATTGTAATGCTTTTTTTTTTTTTTTTTTTTTTTTTGCGACATACCTTTACAGCCGTTAAACGTGAAACTTTCTTTTGTTAATCTCTCAACTGAATATCCATCTTTCAGATAAATTTATTAAAAACGCAAAATTCATTTCAGTTTCTTAACTAAATACCCATATTGGATACTTTGGTGAAAATGCAAAAATTATTTCAGTCTTAACTCAATATCCATCTTTGATGAATTCGTATAAAAAAAAACTCAAAAATTTATTTCAATCTCAAACTGAATATTCATCTTTGATGAATTTGTAAAAACGCAAAATTTTATTTCAATTTTTTAACTAAATATCCATCTTTGATAAACGCAAAATTTATTTCAAACCCCAAAATAACTTTTTGATGATTTTAGATCAATGGATATATATCCAAGTAAGATCACTCTAACGAGACAATATTTACCTCCCTTGGAGAAATGGCCTCTTCCATCTCTGAAAATTAACGCACCCATTGTTGCAAACAGGGGTTTCATTCCAGAAGTAATGACAAAATGGCAAGCAGTGTAGATCCTGATGAGACGGCTCGTTACGAGCCGTCTCATTTAGATCTGCCCTGTTTCAGTGGTTGGTTAAGATGGGAAGCCATAACTGTCATAACTGAAAGGATGGGAAGCCATCACTTTCAGCTTAGAGTGATCTTCCTTTGAGGTGACTCCATTTACAAACGTGAGAAAAGGTACTTTTGGACATGTGCATGCAGCACCTCATAGCTCCAGTTAAGAGTTGGTATCCAGGTAATATTTCTCTTATTTCTCCTCGAAATTCATCGAGGCGCTGCTAATGAGAACCACAACATGTTTTCGTGAAGAAATAAAAACATATCAGTACTTTTCGGTTGAAAAAATGCCTTATCTGGAGTTGTGCAACCTGCTCATCTATGCAGACTAATCTGGGTTTTTGCTGTGCACAATATCTGAAGGTACATTTGTCAGGTTGCGGCTCACTGAATGTCATTTCGGACTTTTTTCTACTTTTTTCTATGAAAACACCTTGTAGAACCCCACTAGAGCCCTCTAGGAGAAATATCTTGCTTCAGGACGTGCATACAGAAAGGTACAACCCCACAAAAATCTTTGACAGCTTTTATGCTTATGCAGATTGTACAAGGTCGAAATGCTTGAATGCTTGCTATTTTGAAGATTTTAGACATCAGGTTTCTGTTTTTACGGCATGTCAACCTGTGATGATCATTTGCGTCAATACGGTATATTAACTTCGTTTTCTAAATGAATAATGCAATAAGGTTTCGTTAACCTGTAAAGCACCAATCACAACTGCAGCAGACGACATTTCCCTGCTATTATTATTATTATTATTATTATTATTATTGTTGTTGTTGTTGTTGTTGTTGTTTATGGCTATAATGAAAATGAGTAAGGTTTTTTTTATGTTTTTTGTGTGTGTGTGTGTTTTTTTTTTTTGTGTGTGTGTGTGTGTTTTTGTTTCTTTTGTTGTTTGTTGATTTTTTTTGTTTGTTTTATTTTGTTTGTTTGTTTCGTTGTTGTTGTTTTATTTGTTGCTCTTTGTTGTTTTTTTTTTTTTTTTTGGTATTTTTCAGAGAAAATATGGCTTTAAAATTTTAATATGACTAGCAGACGATTCATATGAAATTTCGTCTTATTTTCACCGAAATATAATGATAAAAATTAATAATAGGATGTCGTCTGCTACAATTTGCATCGCGCTTTAAGGTTTAACAACCGATCTTAAAAACTAAATGTTTGTATTCTGAGCTCTACAAGAATCGTTCAATAAAAAAAAATAATGATAAGCTGTCGTCTGCTACAAGTTGCGTAGCGCTTTAAGGTTTAACAACCGACCTTAAAAACTATTGTATTCTAAGCTCTACAAGAATCGTTCATGCAAAGCTGTTGGCCATACTGTGCAATTGTTGTCAAATCAAGGTTGTACCCTACTGTATGCACGCGCTCATTTCTCCCAAACAGGTTTAAGGAACTCCACAACATTTGTTTTCTTGGAGAAGTACAGAAATGTTAGCTGGCCAACGTCATGCAAAAACGTGTCTTTGGTAATATGCGGACAGTGATGGCCCAGACCAGACTGCGCTTTCGCGCAGTCTGATCAGGGCCTTCCCTATCCGCTAACAGAATCATTGGATACTAGAGAATGTATGAATGGAGAACAAAGATCCAGATAATACTTTGCGCATGCGCAGGATGATCTGAATCTGTGCATTTTGTGCATGTCCGAAGGCACTTTTTCGCTTGACGCGGCCTAGATTATATCTGAAAATAGTTTTGTGAAATTTTGACAGGTGAAATGAGGTACAGGTAAGGGGGAATAATCTGCTCACACACAAGGGAGATTATTCTACAGTATTACGTCTTGTCAGTAAACAACGGAGGTCCAGGTCAGCCTGGGTATCTGCGCAGTCTGAAAGCATTTGCCTTTAGATATAAGATTCTACAATATGCATGCAAGGTCTTGATCTGACTGCACCGATGCTCAAACTGATCTGAACCACAACTATGCTTAAGGTGATACTAAGGTCAGAGGTCGATTTACAAAAAAAAAAAAAAAAAAAAAAAAAAAAAAACTTTTTTCTAATTTAATATGTTTTATTTGAAAGTAGGATTTATGGCGAATAAGAAAATGATTTAAAAAGTATTGGTTGCTGCTGTGCAAAATTTTGCTGCAGCGCCCCAAACAGAGGGCTGGTCACGTGCACAAATTTCGATTATTTTATTAAATAAAAAAAACAACAAGTTTTCCTTTAATTAAGCCTCAGATGAAAAGACAGTTGGTAATATTTTGTGTTTTGAAGCTTACATCACATCCTCTATCATATTTCAGTAAAGCAAACCAGAAATATCAACAATTTGATCACATTTAAGGAAAAAACAGCGTTCTTTTGGCTCTTACCCGGGTCCATATAACCCAGCAGACTTACAAAAATAATTCAGAACATAATAATTTAAAAAAAATATTTCTAAAACCTACCTTTTTCTTATACTCCTTCAGATGATAGAACTTTTTTATCGTCTATCAAAAACTGAAAAGAAATTGAAAGGTCGCTGTTCAAAATTTTGTTATTTGTGTTTTAGAGTTACCTCCCTTGACCAAAAAAGCACAACATCACAGATTTTAAGCCTGCGTGGCCCTTATCCAACTGAACCAAGTATTAAATAATCAAAAGAACTAGTTTCAGCTCTTGCATCAGCCATATTGTATTACACATACAAGAATTATGGCCCCTGAAACAGTGAAAAATCACTAATTTTAACATAATATACATCAGTCATTTCGTATCTGATTACGCTTTCTCTAGATCCTTTACATTCACATTTGATTTTTTTATGCGTTTGTCTTTTTTTTTTTTTTGGTAAAATTTTCCTCATGGTTTGGAAAACCAAAGATGCAAGACAAACAAACAAGAGGGTCATGATGGCCCTGTAACGCTCACCTGAGTATCACAGCACATAAAGAACCCGATCAAGAAATGATCAAACCAAACATTCTGACCAAAATTCATATTAACATGTAAGACAATGTAGCAAGCCTAATGGACAGTGAAATATAGGTCAAGGTCAAATATGGATGACTGCACTCAAGAGGCTATGCTAAGATATATGCATGTGCTATGTATCACTGGCTGTAGGAGCAATAGTTACTGAGAAACCGGGCTACTAAACACAAACACTTAAGAAAGTCAGTGAACAGTGAAATAGAAGTTGTGGTCAAATATGGATGACCGAATTCAAGAGGTCATGCTAAGAGGTACGCAAGTGCCAATTATCACTGCTGTAAGACCAATCGGTACAAAGACACTGACCTATACGTAAAGCGTAAGAAAGTCACTTGACCGTGAACTAAAGTCATAAGTGACCCATTTCCAAACTTTACCTAGAAATCATCGACACACATTTTGAGCACGATTTATGATGGTTACTTCAAAAATGTGACCTCTAGAGTGTTAACAATGTTTTCACTTGATTTCGTTTGGTGACCTAGTTTTTGACCCTAAGTGACCCAGTTTCGAAGTCAACCTAAAGACCATCAAGACAATCATTTTCAGCATGATGGTTGCTTCAAAAAATGTGACCTCAAGAGTTTTAACAATGTCTGTCTATCTTTGATTTGGCTCGGTAACCTAGTTTTTCACTCCAAGTAACCCACTTTCAAACTTGACCTAGAAATTATCACGACAAACATTTTGAATTGATGATTGCTTCAAAAATGTGACCTCTAGAATGTTAACAAGGTTTTCCTTTGATTTTACCCGGTAACCTAGTCTTTGACCCCAAGTAACCATGTTTCTAACTTGACCTAGAAATTGTCTAGACATTTTGAACAATATTGTTGACAAGTACTTAAAAAATATGACCTCTAGAGTTTAAACAAGAATGTCCTTTGATTTGGCCTGTTTTTTGACCCCAAGTGACCCAGTTTCAAACTCAACCTAGAAATCATCAAAGCAAACATTTTGAGCAAGACTCATGATGATTACTTCAAAAATGTGACCTCTTGAGTGTTAACAAGGTTTTTCTTTGATTTGGCTTGGTGATCTAGTGTTTGACCCCAAGTGACCAAGTTTCGAACTTGACCCAGTAATTATCAAGACAAACATTTTGAGCAAGATTCATGATGCTTACTTCAAAGATGTGACCTCTAGAGTGTTAACAAGATTTTCCTTTGATTTGACGTGGTGACCTAGTTTTTGACCCCAAGTAACCAAATGTCGAACCTGACCTAGATTTCATAGAGCAAACATTCTGAGCAAGTTTATTAAGTTTGGGTCAAAACTGTGACCTCTAGAATGTTGACAAACTAATTGTTGACGATGGACGACGGATGACGACGAACGACGGACAGAGGATGATTACAATAGCTCACCTTAAACTTTTGCTCAGGTGAGCTAAAAACTCAGTTTCGTTTTTTTTTTTATTTTTCCCCAAGTCTTCGCCTGTTGGATTTTTATTATTATTTTTTTCAATGCAGCTGCTGTTAAGTGCCATGTGGCGGCCGTAAAACGTCTCCGCGTATTTCACCATAGTGCAGATTATGTTTTTATTTCCTTAGGAATCATTGTACTCCTTCTGGTTACTTTGACAATCGAATACCTCTAGGGGTGCAGCCTCGAAAAAGACATTGCTGTACAATGAAAAGACTTAACCTTAACCACTCTCTGGGCTAATTCAGCAGACGACAAACTTGTGATTTTGTTTTCTTCTTTTTCCTAGAAAACAGGATTTGAGATTTCATAAAATGGTCTGCAATGGAGACAAGTTGCACGAAATGTAAAACCCTGTTTTCTAGGAAAAATAAGATTAATATTTTCTTCAAAATGTCGTGCGCTGAAAATTTCATCCGGAATTCTAAACGTTAAAGCGTTGCAGGCGCTGGAGGCCTGGGCATCGGAATAGTGTTCTATTGTCAACAGGTTTTCATAAGCGTTTATTCAAAACTTTCAGTGAGTTATTATTACCATAGCTATGGATAAGATACTTTTTTTTTCAGTCAAACAGTATGGATAATTTTCTCATTTCTCCTAAAAACATATGTTGTGGTACTCATTAGAAGCGCTTCGGCAGGGCACTTCTATTGAGTACCCACAACATATGTTTTCATGGAGGAATAAGAAAAATATTTATCTGATACCACCCACCCCCTTTTATCTAGAGATATAGTTAGCATTTTAGTGTTTTCAGCGACACAGCATATGTTGTGGGTTTTCATTACAATTGCCTCATTGAGGCTATTCTAATGAGTACTCACAACATACGTTTTGCAACAAAAATGACAAAAAATATCACTAAAATTATCTTCTTATCTAGGGTGTCGAGATGACAGGCAATTAAAAACCAAACATCCAACAAAATATAATTGAATAAACGCTTGGCACTAGGGGTAAAAAATTCAGCAGACGACACATTGAAATAGTTTGCTTATTTTTTCTTGAGCTTTGATATTACCTGCCTTCTGGAAAAAATAAAGAAATCACCATCAGTTTGTCGTCTGCTGAATATTCCCAGAGAGTGGTAATGGTAAAAGACCAACCTTATTTATGCACGTGTGAAAAATGGTTCTAATCCCGAAAGTTACCAAAGATTTGAGGCACAATACGGTTTCAAATATCAAAATTGGTTGACATTTTTTTCCAGCTTTCCAAATACGCAAATACTCGTACTTTTCCGCCGTTGTATTATCGGCTATCTAGGCCGGCTATCTCCGTAAACAATCGGGTTTTCGTTAAAATCTACCAATTTGCAAATAGCTCATCAAGGCTCACACTTCTTAGTCAAACAGTTTCGTACGATTAACATTGCTCATCTATCAAAGTTTGTTGTAAACTTAAATCTAATTATTATGTTCAAATCCAAATATACCTGTATTTTTATTTTCACGGGTCCGTTTTTTTTTGTTTTTTTTTGTTTTTTTGTTTTTTTGTTGTTGTTTTTCAGCGTTACTTTGCAAGCGGTACTTTGCACTTTTACTCGTTTTTTTTTTTTTTTTTTTTTTTCGTAAATGCTTTGGCAGGGGTTGAAATTTTTGGTATGACTATTTGGTCTTCGGCTTGTCAAGCCAAGCCCAGGTCAAAAACGAGTCTCCGATTTTCGTTCTTTTTTGTGTTCTTTGTTTCCAAAAGTAACCTTTTAGATTTTTTTTTATTTCTTTGACACGAGAGCACCAAACTATAAACTTTGTTTTATTTTATTTTGATGAAGAAAATTAAAATTATGACGTAAAATGCTGTTCTGTCTCAATGATAAACAAGAAAATTATTTCAAAGTATGTCTTACCGCTTAGCATGCTGGCTGGGTAAAAACTTCGGCAGACGATATTTCAAATTTTTTTCTCAGAAAATAGGTTTTAACATTTCATGCAAAAAAAAAAGGTAAGAGAAAAGTCCAGGGAGTGCCACAATCACAAACCGCAGCCCTTCCCAGACACCAAGAGGAAGAGAAAACAGACAAAACCAAACAAGCGCAAATCGAGCTAACTTACGAAAAAAGATTAGCTCTCTCTTCCCCAAGCAAGGTAATCGCAATGCTAAAAGGACTGAAAAACACAAGAACAAAATAACACAAGGTAAGACATAAAACAAATCGCCTCGTAGAATAAACCACAAAGCAACAAAGCGTAAGACTACCACCGGGACCACCGCCTTAGAACGGTCAGTAGAGTAAACCACCGGAGGGTTTAAAGCACTTTTACAGTTAGCCAGCTTCTCCCTGGGTCCCGATGCTACTGTTAATACAGAAATACATAAAAATTCGGTTCGCATAAAGGCCCCCAACTCGGTCAATGCACCAAAACGAAAACATAAAAGTCAAATTAATCACTATAATAAACAAAGACGAGTACTCATGGCTAATTCTACAGTAAGTCAGAGTAAATGAAGCCAGGAGTTGAACCATGGCGGGCCAAGCCAAAGACATTTAGTCAAGCCCCAACCCACTGGTTAAAGTTTTACGAAGAGGCCGTCATTGAGTCTGAGGCCCGAACCGCCGTCTTGTAATTAAAGAGTGAAGCATAGCCATCAACAATCATTGGGTTGACAACTCGGCATACAGTCTGTCGCATAATATCCAGGCTATAGTCAGTTCTTTTATAGCGGTTAATTAGTTTTGTGAATTGCTCCGAAAAGTTAGATTTTCCTACAATTTTTCTAAATCTGTACAATAAGACACCGTAAAATTCTGGTTCCGATATACCTTGTTGCAGAAGTCTTAGGGGACAATTTGCATGAAATGTTAAAGCCTATTTTCTGGGGTAACATAAGAAATAAATATCATCAGCTTGTCGTCTGTTGAATTAGCCCAGAGAATGATAAAAAAAAAATCTTACCAAATTTGTAATGCTGTGCCTATAATCTGTTCATAAAAATCACACGTTAGCTTTAGCACTCGGCAATCAAATCATCAAACGACAATTGTTGTCACTTTTTTTCTCCTTTCCCTCCAGAAGTAAGTTTTTTCTCCAGAATTAAGGTTTTTCTCTAGAAATAAGTTTTTTTACATCCATTCAAAACTTCCCTTGAACTGATCTAAATGAAATGGCAGGTTCTATTTTCTGGTAAAACTAAAATAAAATAATACCAGTAATAACCTCAAAGGTTGCCTTTTGAAACAAAGACCATAAAAGAACGAAAATCGGAGCTTCGATTTTATTAAGTCTCTTCACATACAGCTATGTAGTTTGCGAGGATGTACACGAACCCCTTCCCCCCCCCTCCCCTCCCACCCCACCCCATCAGCACAGGCTTAATAATATAATACTTAATCATAGTAATATAATAGATACAGCATTTTGAAATATCGTTTGCTAATATCTAAATTCAACAGGTTAAAGTTTTAGTTTGTTTGAAATCGCACTTTTAGAATACTGGGCCAAAGAACCTGAATTATGCTAAAAAGAAGAATCGTTCATTAAAATATCCCAAACCCTTGACCGCGCTGATTTCTCTTTCTAAGAATGAGATTATTGTCTCATGATTGGGCAGCCGATATCCAAACTAGATGAAAGCAACGATATTGTGAAAAAAAGTTGAATAAATAAGAGGTTAAAAAAAAATAATAATAAAAAAACATAAACATAAAAATAAAAATAAAAAAAACGAAAAAGTATTAAAAAATAAAGTAAAAAATAAATATATAAAAATATGATATAAACATAAAAAAATAAATATGGAAACATATAAAAAAAAATAAATAAAAATAGTAGAAATAATAAAAATGAAAATTCTTTTTAACCCTTAAAGCGCCAATCACAATTGCAGCAGACGACATTTTTTTTTTTTTTTTTTTCTTTTTTTATTTTTAGAGAAAACAAGTCTTGATATTTCATGTGAATAGTCTGCTGACGATTCACATGAAATTTCAAGACTTGTTTTCTCTGAAAAAAAAATTGAATGTCATCTGCTACAAATTTTGCATGGCGCTTTAAGGGTTAAAATACAAAAAAAAAAAAATAAATAAAATAAAATAAAATACAAAAAAAAATTTAAAAAAATTTATAAAAAATAAATAAAACAAAATAAATACTTGAACAATGGCGTAATCGCTGGACCACTTTGCAGATTTTCAAAACCTCCGTGTCGATATTTTATATAGGATTGTGGCAGCGGTTTATGTGGCAGTGGAGGTGGTGGTGACAAGATAACGATAGCGCTGGTGTGTGTGGTGGCGAAAGCAAAGGGTGCTTTAAAGGTTGCATGCAATATGGATATGTGGCACTATCGTGTTCTCTGTGAATTACAATTTTAACGCTTAGCACTCTCAGTAAAATTGTCAGCAGAAGACGTATTGAAACGTTTTTTCTAAGTTTTCCCAGAAAACAGGATTGGACATTTCATGCAATTGTCTCAAATGGAGAAAATTTGCATGAAATGTCAAATCCATTTTTCTGGGAAAACTATAATTCGTCGTCTGCTGAATTACCCCAAAGGATGGTAAAAAATAATATTTAGGCAGTCTTGAAAATTTTGCCAGGGGTAGATTAAATTTAAAGTGTCACGCCTTTATCGTCCGATGTTCGTCTACAGTAATCTTGTACGTTTTGCCAGGGGCAGATTAAATGCAAAGTGGAATGCCTTTGTTGCCTGACGTTTGTCTTCAGTAGTCTTGAATGTTTTGCCAGGGGTAGATAAATTTAAAAGTGTAACACCTTTGTCGCCGGATGTTCGTCTTCTTGAATATTTTGCCAGGGGTAGATTAAATTAAAGTGTAATGCCTTTGTCGTCTGATGTTCGCCTTCAGTAGTCTTGAATGTTTTGCCAGGCGTAGATTAAATGTAAACTGTAATACCTTTGTCGTCTGATGTTCGTCTTTAGTTGTCTTGACTGTATTGCCAGGGGTAGATAAATTTTAAAGTGTAACGCCTTTGTCGTCTGATGTTCGCCTTCAGTAGTCTTGAATGTTTTACCAGGGGTTAATTAGATTAAAGTGTAACGCCTTTGTCGTCTGATGTTCGTCTTCAGTAGTCTTGAACAGTTTGCCAGAGGTTGATTAGATTAAAGTGTAATACCTTTGTCGTCTGATGTTCGTCTTCAGTAGTCTTGAATGTTTTGCTAGGGCTTGATTAGATAAAAGTGTAATGGCTTTGTCGTTTGATGTTCGTCTTCAGTAGTCTTGAATATTTTGCTAGGGCTTGATTAGATAAAAGTGTAATGCCTTTGTCGTCTGATGTTCGTCTTCAGTATTCTTGAATGTTTTACCAGGGGTTAATTAGATTAAAGTGTAACGCCTTTGTCGTCTGATGTTCGTCTTCAGTAGTCTTGAACAGTTTGCCAGAGGTTGATTAGATTAAAGTGTAATACCTTTGTCGTCTGATGTTCGTCTTCAGTAGTCTTGAATATTTTGCCAGGGCTTGATTAGATAAAAGTGTAATGCCTTTGTCGTCTGATGTTCGTCTTCAGTAGTCTTGAATATTTTGCCAGGGGTTGATTAGATAAAAGTGTAATGCCTTTGTCGTCTGATGTTCGTCTTCAGTAGTCTTTAATGTTTTGCCAGGGCTTGATTAGATTAAAGTGTAATGCCTTTGTCGTCTGATGTTCGCCTTCAGTAGTCTTGAATGGTTTGCCAGGGGTTGATTAAATTAAAGTGTATCGCCTTTGTCGCCTGATATTCGTCTTCTTGAATATTTTGCCAGGGGTAGATTAAATTAAAGTGTAATGCCTTTGTCGTCTGATGTTTGCCTCCAGTAGTCGTGAATGTTTTGCCAGGCGTAGAGTAAATGTAAATTGTAGTCTGATGTTCGTCTTTAGTAGTCTTGACTGTATTGCCAGGGGTAGATAAATTTTTAAGTGTAACGCCTTTGTCGTCTGATGTTCGCCTTCAGTAGTCTTGAATGTTTTGCTAGGGATTGATTAGATTAAAGTGTAATGCCTTTGTCGTCTGATGTTCGCATTCAGTAGTCTTGAATGGTTGACCAGGGGTTGATTAGATTAAAGTGTAACGCCTTTGTCGTCTGATGTTCGTCTTCAGTAGTCTTGAATATTGTGCCAGGGGTTGATTAGAGTAAAGTTTAACGCCTTTGTCGCCTGATATTCGTCTTCCGTAGTCTTGAATGTTTTGCCAGGGCTGGATTAGATTAAAGTGTAATGCCTTTGTCGTCTGATGTTCGCATTCAGTAATCTTGAATGTTTTGCCAGGGGTTGATTAGATTAAAGTGTAACGCCTTTGTCGTCTGATGTTCGCCTTCAGTAGTCTTGAATGTTTTGCCAGGGGTTGATTAGATTAAAGTGTAACGCCTTTGTCGTCTGATGTTCGCCTTCAGTAGTCTTGAATGTTTTGCCAGGGGTTGATTAGATTAAAGTGTAACGCCTTTGTCGTCTGATGTTCGCCTTCAGTAGTCTTGAATGTTTTGCCAGGGGTTGATTAGATTAAAGCGTAACGCCTTTGTCGTCTGATGTTCGTCTTTAGTAGTCTTGACTGTATTGCCAGGGGTAGATAAAATTTAGAGTGTAACTCCTTTGTCGCCTGATATTCGTCTTCAGTAGTCTTGAATGTTTTGCCAGGGGTTAATTAGATTAAAGTGTAATGCCTTTGTCGTTTGATGTTCGCCTTCAGTAGTCTTGAATGTTTTGCCATGGGTAGATTAAATGTAAATTGCAATGCCTTTGTCGTCTGTTGTTCGCCATCAGTAGTCTTGAATGTTTTGCCATGGGTAGATTAAATGTAAATTGCAATGTTTGTCGTCTGATGCTCATCTTCAGTAGTCTTGACTGTATTGCCAGGGGTAGATAAATATTAAAGTGTGACGCCTTTGTCGTCTGATGGTCATCTTCAGTAGATTAAATGCGAAATGCAATGTCTTTGTCGGCTTATGTTCGTCCTCAGCAGTCTTGAATGTTTTGCCCGGGGCAGATCAAATATTAAGTTTAATGTGTTCAGTAGGCGTAACCTTGTGTGAAATCCACATGGCGATCCTATCAGCCACTGTCTACCAACTGCAAATCCCACCGCCACAGACACATAAGCTATCGGCGCTACTACCGCAAACACAACTCTGTCTAACAGTGGGGTAGCCAGAAAAGAATTGTTTCTACGCACAACCAAAAAAGATCTATTTAAAAATCCTCTCTTAGTATCGTTTGCAAAATGTGGGCTACTCTTAAAGGAAAGAATTTGCTTCCAGAGCACATCTACCCCTGGCAAGACCACCGCGTGACCACTGAAACGAACATCGGACGATATAGGCATTAAAGTATAAAACACAAGTGCTCCTGGCAAAGCCCCCGCGACGACTGAGACGGACATCGGACAATAAAGGCGTAAAACTGTAACGCCCAACTACCCCTGAAAAACCCCGCGACTACTTAAGACGAACATCGGACGATAAAGGAATTAAACTGTAAAACACAACCGCCCCTGACAAAATCCTCCGACTACTGAAGACGCACATCGGACGATAAAGGCATTGCTCTGTAAAACACAACTACCCCTGGCAAACCCCATGACTAAACGAATATCGAATGATAAAGACATTGAACTGTAATACACAACTATCCCTGGTAAAACCCCAATACTAGTGAAGACAAACGTCGCACGATAAAGGCATTAAACTGTAAGACACAACCACCCCTGGCAGCACCCCGCGACTACTGAAGATGCACATCGAACGATAAAGGTATTTCACTGGACAACGCAACTACCTCTGGCAAAACCCGCGAGCTACTAAAGACGAACATCGAACGACAAAGGCATGAAACTGTAAAGCAAAACTACGCCTGGCAAAATTATCGGGACTACTGAAGACGAACATCGGACGATAATGGCATAAAATTATAAAGCCTAACTATCCCTGGCAAAACCCTGGACGGACATCGAACGATAAAAGCATGAAATTATAAAGCTCAAATACCCCTGGCAAAACCCGCTGGATTACGTAAGGCGAACATCGGACGATAAAGGCATAAACTGTAAAGCATAAATACCCCTAGAACCCATCTCCCCAATCCCCTTCCCTTCCCCCGCGACTACTTAAGACGAATATTGGACGACAAAGGCATAAACATGTTAAGCACACCTATCCTTGGCAAAACTCTGTCGATTACTGAAGGCGAACATCGGACGATAAAGGCATAAAACCGTAAAACACAACTGTCCCTGGAAAAATCCCCGTGACTCCTGAAGACGAACATCGGACGATAAAGGCATTAAACTGTTAGACACAACCGACCCTGACAAAATCCCGCGACTACTGAAGATGTACATCGGACGATAAAGGCATAAAACTGTAAAACACAACTGCCCCTGGCGAAACCCCGCTACTACTGAGGCGAACATCGGACGATAAAGGCATTTAACTGTAAAACACAACCGATCCTGGCAAAATCCCCGAAACTACTGAAGCGAAAATCGGACGATAAAGACATTAAACTGTGAAACACAACCGACCCTGGCAAAACTTCATGACTACTGAATAAGAACATCGGTTCCATATTCCTCAAAAATAGACATTTTTTACCCAAGAAAGGTTTAATGGATTGATATATAGTATTAATACGACCATAAAATGTGGCATCTGACATCCTGTAAAATTTCAGTTTGTCTCTCTTTTTGAACTGGATCAAAAATGAAATGGTTTTTTTATCGTATCTTTGAATTAATGTTGGCAACACTAATTCAGAGATACGATAAAAAAAACCCATTTCATTTCAAGAACGAGGGACTAAATGAAATTTTGCAGGCTGTCAGGTGCCACATGTTATGATTGTATCAATACCATATATCAATTTATTAAACCTTTCTCGGATAATAAAAATGTCTATTTTTGAGGAATATGGAGCCTTTAAACTGTAAATCACAGCCGTTCTTGACAAAACACCGCGACCACTGAAGGTGGACATCAGGCGATGAAGGAGTTAAACTGTAAAAACACAACTACCTCTTGCGAAACCCTAGAGACTACTGAAGACGGAACATCGAACGATAATCGCATGAAACTGTAAAGCAAGACAACCCCCGGCAAAAAAATCGGGATTACTGAAGACGAACATCGAATGATAAAGGTATAAATCTGTATCGCATTACTACCCCTGGCAAACAACTCCCCCACCCCATTGCGACTACTTAAGGCGAATATTGGACGACAAAGGCATTAACATGTTAAGCACAACTACCCCTGGCAAAACCACGCGGCTACTGAAGGCGAACATCGGACGATTGGGGCATGAAACTGTATTGCACAACATCCCCTGGCGAAGTCTCAGGACTATTGAAGACGAACATCGAACGATGAAGGCATGTAACTGAAAAGCACAACTACCCCTGGCGAAATCCCCGAGACTACTGAAGACAAACATCGAACAATAAAGACATGAAACTGTAAAAGCTACCTCTGGCAAAGTTATCCGGACAACTGAAGACGTACATCGGACGATAAAGGCATGTAACTGTAAAGCACAGCTACCCCTGGCAAACTACGCGACAGCTGAAGACAAATATTTGACGATAAAGGCATGAAACTGTATAACACAACTTCCCCTGGCCAAACCCCTGCGACTACTGAAGACGAATATCGGAAGTTAAAGGCATAAAACTGTAAAGCAAAACTACCCCTGGCAAAACCGCGCGACTACTGAAGACGAACATCAGACGATGAAGGCATTAAACTGTAAAACAGATCTACCCCTGGCAAAACCCCGCGACAACTAAAGACGAACATCAGACGATAAAAGCATTAAACGTATAACTACCCCTTGCCAACACCCCCTCCCCCTACCCGACTACTTAAGGCGAACGTCGGATGACAAAGCCATGAACATGTTAAGCACAACTATCCTTGGCAAAAACCCTCGATTACTGAAGGCAACATCAGACGATAAAGGCATCAAACTGTAAAGCATAACTACCCCGGCAAAAGTATCGGGACAACTGAAGACGAACATCGGACGATAAAGACATGAAACTGTAAAGCACAGATACGCCTGGCAAAATCGCGCGATTACTGAAGATGAACGTTGGACGATAAAGGCATGAAACTGTAAAGCAGAACTCCCCTGGCGAGACAGCACGACTACTGAAGACGTACATCGGACAATAAAGGCATAAAACTATAAAGCATAAATACCCCTGGCACCCCCACCCCACCTTCATGCGACTACTTACGGTGAACAATGGACGATAAAGGCATGAAAATGTTAAGCAAAACTATCCCTGACAAAAACCGCGCAACTACTGAAGGCGAACATCGGACGATAAAGGCATGAAACAAAGTACATCTACCCCTGGTAAAACCGCAAGACTTCTTAAGGCGAACATTGGACGATAAAGGCATGAAAGTATGTAGCACAACTACCCCTGGCAAAACCCCGCGACTACTTAAGGCGAACATCGGACGACGAAGGCACGAAACTGTAAAAC
This sequence comes from Anodontia alba, assembly GCA_964016985.1. Classification (NCBI taxonomy): domain Eukaryota; kingdom Metazoa; phylum Mollusca; class Bivalvia; order Lucinida; family Lucinidae; genus Anodontia; species Anodontia alba. Next base: position 8,107,533 of record OZ024836.1, on the reverse strand, counting down.
ACCAAACGCCTCTGACAAAAGCCCGCAACTTCTGAACACGTACATCCCACGATAAAGGCATAAAACTGTAAAACACAACTGCCCCTGGCAAACCCCGCAACTACTGAAGGCGAACATCGGACGATAAAGGCATTTAACTGTAATACACAACTACCCTTGGCTAAACCCTGCGAATACTGAAGACGAACATCGGTCGATAAAGGCATCCAACAGTAAAACACAACTGACCCTGACAAAACTTAATGAGTACTGAAGACGCACATCGGGCGATAAAGGCATTAAACTGTAAAACACAACCACCCCTGGCAAAACCCCACGACTACTGAAGACAAACATCGGACGATAAAGGCATTTAACTGTAAAACACAACCGCCCTTGCAAAATAATACGTCTACACGTCATCATAAAATATCAACACAAATCACAAATAAAATGTATGTCTTACAAAATTAACTGATAACTTAAGTGTTAAGACATATCAAATGGTTATTATTAGATAAAAAGTCATTTATAAGTATGAAAAAACTAACCTTCTAACTTGTGCAAATTCGGGACATTTAAGTTCCCTTTTCTTTTTCATGAATGCATAAAATACTAACGTCAGTTTGACATGTTTTAATGCGTCTTTGTATCTCATATTACTAAGATATAATGCTAAAATAAGAATTCACTTTATTTGTACAACTTCTAGGCTGCATTTGATGTGATATTATGTGAAAATGATTTTTTTCAATGTTACATTTCTCAATGGGGTGACTTTGCTTAACAGCCAATAAATCACAAAGTATAAAAGCTATAGAGATAATTTTTGCAGCTTTGGAAAGAGTATTTAAATACCTTATCAGAAATTACAATCTTAAGGTCTCAGAGGCAAAGAACAATTTATGAAAATGAAATGTATGAGTTAAAATACTCATTTCTAAAGGGTACATTAGAAAATGTAACGTGCGTAACACCATGTAAGGCCACAAAGAAGTTTCAAACATCACATTTTGTAGCTAGTGGACTGTTCTTTGGCTTCATATATTTAGTTTGAACATATACTTAGTTTTGCTCCAATTCTCATAGGTTTAGTATTTATCTATGGTATTATACATTTTGTAAGGGTAACGAATGTCAGGCTGTTACTCGGGAACGCCCCCATCGCCAGATGGCTAACATGCTGCAAAATACTTGCAAGATAATAGGCTTTAAGAAAAACATGGTCTACAAAATCCCCCCTGGGTGGGAGGTAAACCATAGCTGGCCAGCGGCCTATTTTTGATCTACAAGTTACCCCAATGCTTCCTACTAAGTTTAAAGTCAAAAAGCCTTTCGGTTCAGGAGAAGAAGCGAAAAATAGATTTTCAAGATGGCCGCCATGGCGGCCATCTTCGATTTCCGATCGGAACGATTTTAGCTATTTTTGATCTATAAGTCACCCAATGCTTCCTATCAAGTTTGAGGTCGATTGGCTTTTGGGTTTAGGAAAAGAAGCGAAAAATACACTTTCAAGATGTCTGCCATGGCGGCCATCTTGGACTTCCGATCGGCACGATTTTAGCTATTTTTGATCTACAAGTCACCCCGATGCGTCCTACCAAGTTTGGCGTCAATTGGCCTTTCAGTTCAGGAGAAGAAGCGAAAAATATATTTTTAAGATGGCTGCCATGCCGGCCATCTTGGATTTCTGATCGGAACGTTTCAGCTATTTTTGTTCTACAAGTCACCCCGATGCTTCCTACCAAGTATCGAGTCAGTTGGCCCAGGGGTGTAGGAGGAGTAGGCTTTTAAAGCAATTGTTAACGCCGCACGACGAACGACGGACGGCGCACGACGCACGACGCACGACGGACATTGACTGACCACAATAGCTCACCATGAGTACTTCGTGCTCAGGTGAGCTAATAACCGACGATCCCGGCAAATATAAAAAAAATCCTTTGTGAGCAAATCGAATACTCTACCATATATTTATATAAAAAATCCATAGCTATATTAAGAGTCCTCCGCCGGTCAGTTAAGTATTTCCAAGGAACTGGATTACATCACTGTCCATCACTGTTCACGTATGACTTCATCAATGAGCGTTCGGATAGCGCAAAATGGCGTCCAATAAGATCATGACTTTTAAATTGCCACCTAAATACAATTTGACGATTTACTGACTGTTGCCAGGAAACTATGGCAAAATAAAGGTGTATTCAAACTATTAATGAATCAGCGCACGACAAAACCTCCAAGACTTGTGCACCCAGCGAGGACTCAGATCTGCCTGCGCATCCGCGCAATTTGATCGGTCTTCGCTGATCGCACGTGCCTTCTACTGCCTCCAGTTTATCCAAGGAGGGATAAATGAGAACCGTTGCCATACAAGGTGGCTGTACAGACTGATCTGTCTTTGCTGGTAATACAGATCTTATTGTAGGTTTTGTCATGCGCTGGCTCTTTATAGCTCGCCTGAGCACGAAGTGCTCAAGGTGAGCTATTGTGATCGCCCTGTGTCCCGCGTCCGGCGTGCGTCGTCAACAATTTACTTAAATGACATCTCCTCATAAACCGGTGAATGGATTTTGAAATAATTTAACAGGAATGTTCCTTGGGTGACATTTAAACATCACCTCCTAGGTCAGTGGCCCGATTTTCAAAATAATTTCAAAAAATGTTCCTTGGGTGACCCTCTACCAAAATTGCTAAAATGGTTGCGCTTCGCTGAACAAATGGCCGCCAGAGCTAAAAATAGAAAAACCTTTAAAACGACATCTCCTCCTAGGCCATTGGCCCGATTTCAAATTAATTTCAAAGAAATGTTCCTTGGGTGACCTTCTACCAAAATTGCTAAAATGGTTCCGCTCCGCTTAACAAAATGGCCGCCAGAGCTTAAAATATAAAAAAAAAAACTTTAAACGACGTCTCCTCCTAGGCCAATGGCCCGATTTCAAATTAATTTCACAGAAATGTTTCTTGGGTGATCTTCTATCAAAATTTCTAAAATGGTTCCGCTCCGCTGAACGAAATGGCCGCCAAAGCTAAAAATAGAAAAACCTTTAAACGACATCTCCTAGGCCAATGACTCGATTTCAAAACAATTTCACAGAAACGTTCCTTGAGTGACTCTCTGCCAAAATTGTTAAAATGGTTCCGCTTCGCTGAACAAAATGGCCGCCAAAGCTTAAAATAGAAAAAACCTTTTAACGACATCTCCTCCTAGGCCAATGGCCCGATTTCAAAATTTTTACACAGAAATGTTCCTTGGGTGACCCTCTATCAAAATTTTTAAAATGGTTTCGCTCCGCTGAACAATCGCCGCCAAAGCTGAAAATAGAAAAACCTTTAAATGACATCTCCTATCTTCAATATAATTTCACAGAAATGTTTCTTGAGTGACCCTCTACCAAAATTGATAAAATGGCCGCCAAAGCTAAAAATAGAAAACCCTTTTAACGACTTCTCCTCCTAGGCGACTTCTCCTCCTAGGCCAATGGCCCGATTTCAAAATTATTATACAGAAATTTTCCGTGTGTGACCCTCTATCAAAATTGTTAAAATGGGCGCAAAAGCTAAAAATAGAAACAAAAAACAAACTTTAACCGACATTTCCTAGGTAAATGGTCCTATTTCAAAATCATTTCACAGAAATGTTCCTTGGGTGACGCCCTACCAAAATTACACGTATTTAAATGGTTTCACACAGCTGAACAAAATGGCCGCCAGAGCTAATCTTAAGTGGGCGATCTAGGGCCATCATGGCCCTCTTGTTTCTACGTTTAGGCTATAAGCTCTATATTTTTTCTTGAGAACCGCATCAATATTGCGCAAGAACCTGAAATGCATGTCCACAAAAAACGGTGTTAGGCTATACGCTATCGTGAGGTAGGGTTGGGGTATGTTTTACGGTCGCCACACAGACAACAGGAAATGAAATAGCAACCCCTACTTTCAGAAATATAAAAAATAAAAATAAAAAAAAAAATAAAAAAAAAAAAACATGGCCCATTTTAGTCAGCTTCTTGATTAAGTTTGAAACTGGAGATATATCATACAACCTCTTATTGATGGTCCCCCTCAAAAATATATACTTGGACTCTCAACTCAAAAAATGTATTATAAAAGTTTCTTCTTGCATTGGGTATTACCGTATCTACAATAATATTGTGAAGGTAGGCTATGCAACCAGTGTGAACCCACCGCATGCGATGTCTGATCAGGGTCTACATTGTTTGTGCCTCATCCAGCAGATTATGACACATCAACAGGCGTATCGACGTTGATACGACGTCATTTTAACGTTGTGTGCCCACTGGGGTAAGGAGTTAAGGTGTCGTAATATTTAGGGTAAATACAGAAACTCTAGTGTAATGAGCAGATGCCTGTGTACCAACCTCATTTCTCCCGAACCCGTAATTTCTGTTGAAATGTGTTTCTCATGAGGGGGCTTGAAACATTTATGGAAAACGTTGATCTGTACAGATCAGTCTGTGCATCTACACAGTATGAGTTCGGCCTTCGTCGTTTTTTGAAACTACATTCTTCAATATCCAAAGGTATTGTGAGCCAACACCGACCTTCAGACTATCCACATTTTTAGGCTGATCTCGTCCTTCGCTTTCCGTAATGCGTAATGTCCCCATATCATGCATAACATGAAAAGAAAAAAAAAACTCTCTTACATCGACCAATGCTTACATCTGCGGAACCTTATTGGGTTGCTGTACACTGTTTATTTTATGTACTTTTGAAATCCATTTATTAGTAAAAATATAACATTCATCGATGACCTAAGACCTGGTTCCCAGCTATATTTCGTCAAGTAGAAAATTGAAGCCAGAAGTCACAGGTCACCGGAAAAGGTTATAGTCAAAGTATTGGGACAGACACACCACAGCAAACAGTATAGACCCTGATCAGACATCAGAGTCCACGCTGTTTGTCACCTATCATGCCAGCACATGTTAGACACATCAACGGGTATACAACCTTGTACGGTCGGCCTCGGTGGCTCAGTTGGATGCGCCGTCCGACTGGAGACCAGGAGGTCGCGGGTTCAACCACCGCCGAGGTCGGCAACATTCTTTCGTGGAGATTGATCATGAAATATTTTCTACGGTCATTCTCTCCCTTCCGCTGATTCAAGAAGGGCAGTTGTCAGTTTCTGGCGAAAGAATGTGCACAATACTGGTTAACCGCTTAGAGGACTAAGCCTGCCCAGTAAACGTGTGGTTAGGTAAACTGACCACGCTCGACATGACCCCATTGGGTTGACTGGGCCGTAAAACCTCAACACAAACACAAACAAAAAAACAACCTTGTACGATGAATTGCGACTTCTGGCTTCAATTTTCTAATTGGCGCAATATAGTTGGGAATCAGGAACCTCAGGTCACCGGACAAGGTTATATTTTTCGTATAGTAAAATTGACTTATTCTAACTTTATGACAAGTATGGTAAGAAGTTATGGTGTCCCAAAATTTAGGGTAAATGCAGTAGTAGTATATGCCTAGCAAACATACAACGTCGTTACAACGTCGCTGCAACGTCGTGACGTTGCAGCGACGTTAGAACGACGTTGTATGTTTACTGGATGTTTGGATATAATAATATTGGCCTTCTAGATACGCTGTTGATGAATTCTGTATATTTTTTATTCCTACTTGTACTATAAAACCCTAGATTGTGTTCAAAATGAGCTGTGGTGCTGATATGGGATAAATACTTCTTTTAGCTCTCTTTTAATGACTAATGATAAATGTACATGCAAATTTAAGAAAAAAAAAAAAAAAAAGTTTCTTATCCCGGATCCAAAACTATTTTGAATTCAACAGTCTTTGATAATTAAATAAAAGATTCCATATTCTGCCTTTTAGTGTTTTTGCTTCCCTTTCTTGTGCATTTGTTGAAGTCTCACTTTTTCCCTTTAAAGTCAAAACAAACACGTTTCATCTCTCACAGCCCCGACAGCACCCGCTCACACTCATGTAAAACCTTAACGTATATTAATTAAGCAGTATCATGCAAAAAGGGAAGTTATAACATAAGTCAACAAAGAAGGCCCAGGTCTGTCTGCACATTAGCGCAGTCTGATCCGGGTCTCTGCTTTTCAACAGTAGATAAACCAGTATTATTTATTTTACCAGGCGAACAAAGTATGCTCTGAACAGACTTAATGTCTGTGCAGGCTGATCTCAGTCTTGGTTGTTCACGTATAGTAAAATCTCCTTCTTGCTTGACGAACTTAATGTATAATTATTATTGTTGTTGCTGTTGTTATTGTTGTATCGTTATCAATACATAATTTATTCGAGCCTCGATATGAGAAAAGGTGTATTTAAGGTCTATGCGAACAGTAAAGATTCAGATCAGCCAACGAACCATACAGTCTGATCCTGATCAGGGTCTTTGCTGTACGCAGATATATTCTTAATACCCATAATAATTCTTCAAGCGGACAGCGAAGGCCATTATCAGACTGTGCAGCTGCACAAGCTGATCTGGGCTTTCGCTGTCCGCATTTACCCCAAAGACACCTTTTCCCAAAGCGTGGCTCTTGTTTAATGATTATACAATATTAATATTATGACCCTGGACAGAGGAAATTCTTGTTTCATACTCTCTTCGAAGGCAAACTTTACCAAATTTAAACGAAAAACATTAAAGATCTAGGCTAGATTGCGCGCATGCGCATGTGCAGTCTGGTCTGAATCTTTGATGTTCTCATAATACTAAAATTTCCCCTGCTCCAGATAACTTACATGTAATTGGACCATGACATGAGAAAAGTATACGCGCACCCGCGCAGTGCTTAGGACTTGCGTTGTCCGCCTACAGAATCTAGAATATATCGACAATAGGGAAGATCCTGATCAGACTGTTCGGATACACTGGCTGGTCTAGGCCTTCGCTGTTCGCTCATGACGTATGCGCCTTTTCTCATGTCAAGACCAAAATATACTTTCATTAATCTATTACTTGTTTGAGCTGAGTCGTATGAAAAAGGGGTTTTATGGTTAACGGTGAAAACCTGTACCGGACTGCAAAGTCAGTCTGGTCGAGGATATTAATGCTCACCAATATATTTTACAGTATTTAAATCGGTAGTTAATCCGTATTTACCATAAGTAATCGGATATGCGGCTTGAGCAAACAGTGTAGACTTAGATCAGACACCGCTCATCCAGCAGTTTAGACACATTACGAAAACATGCCTATTCAAATATACTAAAAAAAATTACCACCAAAAAATTGAAAACTTCCATATAAAAAATTCTAATATTTTTCATAATTCTGCTCAAAACATAGATTGTGGGTACTCGTTAGAACCGCCTCGAGTACCCACAATCTATGTTTTTGAGCAGCAATAGGAAAAATAATGTACACTCCTGTAAACCCCAGTTTTACTATATGAAAGTGGGGTTTAAGGGGGTCAAAATTATATAGGCATGGTTTCGTGATGCACGTCAACACGTAGTACAATGGACGTAAAGGTTTTCAACAAGAATGATAAGGGAATGATAAGGAGTTAAGGTTACCAAATATTTAGGGTAAATACGATAATTCTAAAAGTGAACAGCGAGGGCCCTGATTACTGTCTGTATGCGCAGGGTGGTCTGAGCCCTTGCTGTTAGCATGGACTATAAAGCTTATTTTCTTCGCATGACGCAGCTCACATAAAATTTTGATTAATACATGTTTGATTCCAGATTTTACTTCCTTGTATTATTTCTGCCTTCTTGTTATATTGTACAGCCCCACAAGACTCCCTTGGCTCAAGCAAGTATTGTCGTCTGCTTTGTCTTCTGCTGGTTACTTTAAAAGTCACTTCTGCAAACAGTGTGGATCTAGGTCCACACTGTTTGCCAGTATGCAAAAATAGATTTGAAAAGTTTGCAAGAATATTCAGCAGACGACATAAACAGACGACAGTTTCAGAAGCAGGTTTTCTTGGCGCTTTAAGGGTTAATATGCATGGTTATTTCTGGTCTGTCTCCATACTCTATCTTTTCTATCATTTTCGCTTTTCTTTTCAAAGGTTTACAATCTAGTACAGCTTATAATGATTTAATCAGTTATGCCCCTTAGTGGAAAAGATCGAGACGGTTCGCGTGTAATGTCAAGTCCTATTTTCTGGTAAAAATAATACGCGTTTGTAATGTGTTTTGCTAATATTCAAATTTAGCGTGCAAACAGTTAAAAGCAGCGAACATCTATAGCTTCAATTGTTTGACAATTGCAGTCTAGACTGGCTGCAGTCTCCAGTGACTATTTTTATTATCCTGGCTGGTCACTAGACCAACCTTTATAGTCATGATAGTATTTTGGTTTTATTTTAGTGGACTATCAAACAGGATTATAAGAAAAAAATACTAACTGGAGACTGGAGCCAATCGAATTGCAGTCCAGCAGAACATAAGCTCTCCAACAGTTGTAGCCAACAATAATCCTTTGTAAATAAACAATTTCATGACAAAACTTTAACCAGGTGATTTTGATGTCTTTGCTAAGAAGTATCCTGCAAGAGAATACAGTGGAATTTCCACTAATGGTCACCCCCCAGTAGCGGTTACTGCTGTGTATTTTTTTTTTATTCCCAAACGTTCTGTGTAACCACATATATATAACCTGTCAACAAGAGCAACCTCTATAACAGCCAATTTTAGGGCCTTTGTGGTGGGTTTTACATAGAGGTTTTACTAGTTTATTTGCCATAGATATTGGGACAGACAAATCTGAGCAAACAGTGTAGACCCAGACCAGGTGCCGCAGATGACTTCGTTTGATCAATACTCGTATCTGCTCTGCGAATTGAGTGGATTAAATACACTTGGTAGATTTTCCTTCGTTGTTTAACAAGAGAAAGAACTTTTATGACTGCCTGTTTTCTCTCCTCTATACAAAGCCCTTTCTATAAGGGGTCTACTCTAACAGGAAGAATTTGCTAAAAAAGGGATCAACTTCTTTCCTTTTAAAGTAGATCTCTTTTCAGGAGGAAAAAAAACAATTTTGGAGGAGATACTTCCCCCCACCCCCACACACACCCGAAGGTGTATCCCTTCCCTTTAACCCTAGTCCTGCTGAACCCCGATATGCCATGCCTTAGCAAACAGTATATATCCAAGTCAGTCAGAAGCCAACTGATCTGGATCTGCACTGTTTGTCATTATGTGCATTTGTATCAACAACCTGGCTCAATTAATTAATTGACTGGCTGAAAATAATTAGAAGTGGGTGTGGCATCTTAATTTATTCAGCATGGCAAGGGTTAATTACAATTCAGCAAGTACTTTAAGACACATTACCGGGCAGTCAAATTGACTTGGTCATGTTTTGAGGGGCGGGGAGGAATAAGTATGGTAAGAAGTGGAGGTGTGTGTATACTTAGATTAATTACGGTATTCATACATATGAACCCTTGGCTCGTTGCCGCAAGACGTGTCCTAAAACAGTTTTCCTGACCAAATTTTCAAAAGATTCACGTCTTGTAAACTGAGAATGTTCAAGAGAGCAAACGTTTGTTTTTGGCTCTGAAATCTCCTTTTGAGGCTGAGTATTTTTTTCTCGATATTTGACACCATGATCTTTTAATAAGAATATTCATACTGAATTTATTATCTGAACTACCGGCGATGTACTTACTAGTAATGTGACATGACATAAATGAATTTTTAGAGTGAGCAAACCACTGCCGTACAATCCAGGAGCCAGAGATACAATCCAGGAGCTCAGAGATATGTCTCGCTTGTCACCGCTACGGCCCGGGTTCGATTCTCGGCGCTGGACAGAGTAGGGTCACCCATGTATGGTCGGTGGTTTTCCCCGAAAACTCCGGTTACTTCCACCACGCATCGTTGCGAAACCATGCCTATTCAAATATTTAGAATTTCACCTCCAAAAACTCATAATTTTCAGATAAAAAAAACCTCATAGTCTGCTCAAAACATGGATTGTGGGTGCGTTAGGACCGCCTCGGCGAGGCGGTTTTAAAGAGTACCATAATCTATGTTTTGAGCAGAAATAAGAAAAAGTAATTTATACCCCTGTAAACCCCAGTTTTACTATATAAAAGTGGGGTTTAAGGGGGTAAAACTTATATAGGCATGTTTTCGTGATGTGACCACAAAACGCCAACATTTGTGCCTACAAGAATACTCGTACGTCTATATTCGCTGAGCACTCTGTGTAATCGAAGATAAATAAAGTTTAAAACAACATATTGTACAAATCAGCACTATTACTGATGAGTATACCGTTGCACTCAGAAAACACTAAATCATCTTTGAACCAATATAGCAAATGTTCCAGTGCCGCTGGTGTTTCTACGATCGAAAAAAAGAGCAACTAATAAAGGTAGGTTGATGTAAAATTGTATTTTATCAAACTGAATGCTATTTGGCGATTGGGAACACGCCGATGTTTAGCCATGGAAACGGAGCTGACTGTGGTACGTTTTGAACGTTCCCCATTTCTTTTTTCTTGTTGTATTTTATGTTTTCTTTACCATAGAGGAAAGGAAATTGGACAACAATAGTTAGTTTATTGAATTATTTTCTTTTCTAGGGTTTAACAATTGGTATTGCATATATTATTTGGCCATGGGAAACACGCCGATGTTTAAGGAAGTGTTACATTTTGATTTTTCTCATTTTTTTTTTCTTGATTATTTTATACTTTCATTACCATGGAGGGAAAGAAAACGTATCTCAGACCTTTATAGTAAAAATAAAATTTCTAAGATTATCTATCTATATATCTATCGACCGACCGACCTACCTATATATCCATCTAACGATCGATCGATCGACCGACCGACCATATATTATTTGGCCATGGCGAACACGCCGATGTTTAAGGAAGCATTGATTTGATTGGTGTTACATTTTGATTTTTCTCCATTTTTTCTTGATCATTTTATATTTTCATTACCATAGTGGGAGAGAAAATGTATCTCAGTCCTTTGTAGTAAAAATAAAATTTCTAAGATTATCTCTCTGTGTGTGTGTGTGTGTGTGTGTGTGTGTGTGTGTGTGTGTGTGAAAGAGAGAGAGAGAGAGAGAGAGAGAGCGAGAGAGGTCATCCCACAAGAATGTTAGGATTCAACAATTATCCACTTATTCAAAAGGAAAGGGAATCCTCAAGTCTGTGACAGTCATCGAGGTATCTCTTTTTTTTTTTTTTTTTTTTTTTTTTTTTGCCAATTGCTGGGAAGCTCCTTGCAAGAGTCCGACTGAATTGATTGAACGGAACACCTTGAACAGTCAGTGCTTCTACCAGAAAGCCAGTGTGGATTCAGGAAAGACAGAGGAACAATAGACATGATCTTCACAGCAAGACAGCTTCAAGAGAAATGCCAGGAACAGAATGTGGACCTCTATGACCTTTGTCGACCTTACTAAAGCATTTGACACAGTCAGTCGTGAGGGACTTTGGAAAATTATTGCAAAGTTTGGCTTTCCTGTCAGATTCGTAGCAACGGTGAGGCAGTTCCACGATGGTATGCTTGCAAGGATCCAAAATGATGACAAGTTTTCTGATCCATTCCTTGTGACAAATGGAGTTAAGCAAGGCTATGTATTAGCTTCAACACTGTTCAGCATGATGTGTTCTGCCATGCTAACAGATGTTTTCCAGGACGGTGGCAATGGTATACTTATTAGGCATCACTTTGATGGGCAGCTTTTCAACCTAAGAAGGTTGCAAGCTAAATCCAAGGTGCAAACAGAGGTGATAGATGAGTTCCTCTTTGCAGATGACATGGCAAAGGGCGCTCCAACAGAAGAGAAAATGCAAAAAGGTGTGGATCAAGTATCTGATTCATGTGACAGCTATGATCTCACAATCAGCATCAAAACGACTGAGGTGGTATATCAGCCAGCAGCTGGAAAGCCTTACAAGGAGCCTACTATCACAGTGAAGGGTTAACGATTGCAGGCGGTAGACAAGTTCACCTACCTTGGAATCACATTGTCTAAAGTCGTGCATATTGATGGTGAAGTCAATGCCAGAATTGTCAAAGCTAGTGCAGCTTTTGGCCGACTATGTGGAAGTACTTGGGATCGAATTGGGATCAGACTTCAAACAAAGCTGAAAGTCTACAGATCCATGATGCTGCCAACACTATTATACGCATGCGAAACTTGGACAGTTTACCAACGACATGCCAAAGACCGAACCACTTTCATAACAGAACGCCTGATGAACGTTCGCCAAAGAAAATCCTCTATGGAGAACTACAAGTCGGAAAACGCTCCCATGGTGGTCAGAAGAAGCGATACAAGGACACCCGCAAAGCCTCCCTTAAAGACTTCAACATTCCAACAGAGTCGTGGGAACAGATTGCACAGGATCGAGCAAAGTGGCGAGGCCTCATAAGAAGGGGTGCTGGTGAATACGAAACAAAACGAATCAACAAAGCCGAGCAGAAACGTGCGCAGCGGAAAGCCAGCGCTAAGGCATCACTAACAGAGCTTTCTTCCTCAGACCTTTCTTTTCTATCTGCAACAGGGCGTCGGTGCGGGAGGTGATATTGGCCATTTGCAGTATTGTAAGAATCGTGGTTAGAACCTTCTGTTGAACTGATAGTTGTTTTAATTTAGTTTTAACGGCTCTATTTCTGCTGCATCAGATCAATGCCATTAAAGTAAAAACGGAGCTGCTGTTAGAAACTGTTTAAAGCAGTTATATTACTAAGACAATCATTATACAGGCAAAATAAATGAAAACCACACTTTTATGAAAAGAAAGCAAGGGGAATAATTTTTTTGAGTATGCTAATATCTGCAGAATTTGTTTTGAGTGTGGATAATATACCGGATATTTTTTTTTTTGGTATGGCTGATATACCGTATTTGTGTGTGTGTGGGGGGGGGGGGAGGGGGTGGGAGGGGGGAGTGGGGGGGGGTAAACACTAGATGCCTAGACCCAGCTTATCTGCAGGCAAAATTCAGAGTAAACTGTACATCTAAGGAGACGATTTGCATGAAGTGTCAAATCCTATTTTCTAGGAAAAAAAATAAGAAAAATATTTCAGAATGTCGTCTGCTGAAATTTTTTACTCAGTATGCAAAGTGTTAAATTACATGAAACAATTCCTTTTGAGACTTGCAAAAGTTTAACCCATTGTAGACTGAATAAATTCCCCTACACTAAATATTGGGAGATTCTAATTTCGATTTTGAGTAAGTCCGGGTATGTGATTAAGACATTCCTTAGATAAAATGATTGAACTATTTGCAAACAGTGTAGACCATGATCAGACGCAGCGTTCTGTGGCGTCTGATCTGGGTCTGCACTGTTTGCCAGTTACCCTTTTAGGAGTCTCCAGAGTACAATGAGTCAAACAAATCTTTGCTTTTTCATTTATTAATTGGCTATCGGATTTACAACTCTCTTGGGAAGTGTTTCCTGTATTTTCCTGAATGCAGCATCTGATCAGGGTCTAATTGTTTACCACTCATCTGGCAGTCTCTTATATCATTATAATGATAAACAAAATAATTGAGTCTATCTATCTATCTATCTATAAGGATCAGATTTTTTTCTGGTGATACGTCTAATGACATTCATTCACCAGGACCTGCTATATGGGATCTATATATCTATCTATCTATCTATCTATCTATCTATCTATCTATCTATCTATACTGTGTTCGGTCAATTCTGACCATGATAATAGGGTTGGAGTGTGGCACATAAGTTTCAAAACAAATAAAAAAGTATTGTGACACAGCCACCAGCAGATTAAAACTATTTACATGAAGTCGTTAGGGGAAGGAATCCATACCTATCCCCTGCCCAACCCTAGGATATTATATTTTGGCCTTAAACCCATCAATTGTCTCAGCAGAGACAGTTTCGGTTGTAAGGGCATTCCAAGTTGCAATTGTCCTGGGGAAAAAAAGAGTTCTTCAGACCATCCGTGTATGCATTAGGACGGTGATACTGAAAGGGGTGGGACCTAGATCTCCTGCTCTCCCCACCGGCTACAGACAGTTGTTATGGATCTTATAGAATAGAGTCAGAAAAGCCTGCTGTCGCCTTTCCTGCAGAGTTGGCCATTGGAGCTCGTCTAACATTTCTCCAACGTGGCTTTGATTGCGCCAGCGTCTACAAGTCCAACGAGCAGCAGTCCTCTGAACTTTTTCTATTCTGTCAATTTCTTTTTGATGATGGGGCATCCAAACAGGTGCTGGATATTCAAGTTTAGGCCGGACCAGAGTTTTATATGCAACAGCCTTGGTTTCTCTTGGTGCAAAAGCCATATTTCTACGAAGGAAACCTAGTGTCTTAGTAGCCTTACTAGTGATTTCATTGATATGTTGACCCCAATCGAGGTCATCAGTGATTGGCACTCCTAAATATTTAGCAGAGGGAACGTTCTCTAAAACTTGGTTATGTAATAAATAACCATGGACAATCTGTTTATGAGGGGGTTCTTTGTCACTCTCATAGAGTGACATTTGGCGACATTGAATTTCATGAGCCATGCTTCCTCCCAGAGAGCCAATTTTTCCAAATATCATCTTGAAGTAACTGTTGGTCTTCAGACCCTCTTATATTTCTATACAGAACACAGTCATCTGCAAAAAGGCGGACTGTTGAATTCATGTTGTCTGAAAGGTCATTTATAAAAATCAGGAATAGTATAGGCCCCAACACGGAACCCTGTGAAACACCAGACAATACGGGGCGGGGTCTGAGCAAACACCGTCAAGCACGACTTTTTGTGTTCGTCCAGATAGCCAAGAAGAGATCCACTGGAGGGTATCATTTCGGATACCATAGTACTCCAGTTTATAGAGCAGTCTTCTGTGGGGAACCTTATCGAAAGCCTGGGCGAAGTCCATAATAATTAGATCTGTTTGCTTGTGACCCCAATTATGAGCCCCGTCTAGGTTTTTATGGAGATCATGAATGAATTGGACAAGCTGGGTCTCACATGACCTATCGCTTCTGAGTCCATGTTGAGACTCAACAAGGATCTTATTCTCTGAGAGATGTTGCATGATTTCTGTCACGATGATGTGTTCCAGAGACTTACAACAGATACAGATCAATGACACCGGCCTATAATTGGCAGGGTCATACTTTTCCCCCTTCTTATAAATGGAAGCCATTGGCTTGCAGCCAATCTTCTGGTACCCTACCCTGGCCAGGGACTGGTTGAAGATGCAGGCAAGGACTGGAGCAATTTCAGCACAGCATTCCTTCAACACACGTGTACTTAGGTCATCAGGACCTGAAGATTTGTGGGGGCTAAGACGGTCTAATAGTTTTCTGACCCCACTTGGGTCAATGAATAAATCACCTATGTCTGGTAGGGGCTTGGTCCTTTTGATGGAGGGTCACCTGCTTGTTCCCGGGTGTAAACAGACTCAAACTGTCTATTGAATATGTCAGCTTTGTCTTTGACACCAGTTTTCAAAATACCATTTTCTCTTAAACAAGCTACACCCGTGGAATCCTTTCTCAAGTTTTTCATAAAGGACCAAAATTTTTTGAGCCGATCGTTTTGATTACAGTCTTCTATATTAGTGTCTGTATCCAAGGGGTTGAAGATATTGGAGACACACTTCCAATATGCATCACGTATTTCCTTTTGAACAAAAGCTCTGAGTCTCTTAAATTATAGCGACTCTTCAGGGCGTCATTATCTGTCCTGCGAGCCTTGAGGTATAATTTTTCCCTTTTCCTACTTAATGCCCTAATATTTAATTTATTAAATAATGTAATACGCAAATTTGTATATTTTCTACAAAATAGGAAAAAATGCTCCTTATCTTCCACCTGATTGCATTGCACACGAATTCGTTGCTCACGTGGAATTCTGAAGTAGGGCCACGTTCTATTCTATTTTATTCAGCTGATAAAATCGGTATTAGATTTTACCCGATAGTCCAAGATGTCTGCGCCCATCTACGTGTCAGTTTTTACAGCTGATTGACAACAACAAAGACATCGATACAAATAAGTTATTGTGCACGTCTGTTCTTTTCTTCATAACATACGATAGACAAAAATGGGTTTCTGTTCCACAAGAAGATGTGAGTATCACCCGTAGAATTCAGCAGAATTCAGCAGAATTGTTTTCAGATTGTTGATTCAAAACAAATTTGGATAAGGCAGTGGCTATTCATACGCAGTGGCTATTCGTACGAATAGCAGGCCTCCTAGCGAAACCTATAAAACCTATAATAACCTATAATTTTGTGTCAAACCTATAAAACCTTTATTTTGTTCATAAAACCTATAAAAAGCCTGTATTTTCATGAAAAAACCTATATTTTTCACTTTTTGAACCTTCTCGCGACTCAACCCTAACTTTTCTTCAAAATGCCCTACTATTTTTACTTTTTAGTCCCAAAAAAGTGATGAAAACTGTCAAGAAATTGTATTTTTTTCCTTGCTCGCTTCGCTCACTCGGACTATGTAAAATTCAGATCAACTTTATCTGAATAATTGTGGTGCAAAAATTCATCAAATATATTTTCTTCAGTTTTAAATCTCTATGTGAGTTTGGAAGAACCTTTTTTTAACCTATATTTTTTATTGAAAAACCTGTAAATAACCTATATTTTGAGTAAGAAGAACCTACATAAAAACCTATATTTTCAAAGTGAGCCACTAGGAGGCCTGGAATAGCCTATATTGGCTAATCGTACAACCCGTATGATTAGCCTATATTGGCAAAACGTACGGTCCCGTACGGATAGCCTATATTGGCTAATTGTACGGCTATTTTAGTTTGTTAACAAGAATGTGATATTGAATATATTTAAAATATATTTTGCGAATATGAAATGTGTATTTTGCGGTAATAAAAATTGACTAATCAAATGGCCTTAAAAGACTAGCCATTCCTATGTGGTAACTGGATGACTAGCCATAGAGCTACTTTGCAATATTGTGAAATGCGCAAAGGAAAGTGCTTATTTATTGTCTGGCATGACCTTAAGTAGGTTATACACCGTAGAGGGGTAACGGTTCACCGACAGTACGGTTCGCCGCAGTACGAAGCTGGCGGTTCGGTTCACAGTCTGTTTTTGGTAATTTAGGTTCAGTTCACCCAAAAAAATTTCTTCGAAAGACAAAATTAAGAAAAAAAATAGCAGAGAAACTGCTTAAATGTTGTTTTTATGATGAATCCTACTTAATTTTGCTTTATTGATGCATTAATGATCAATGTAAGAGTCCAGGGTTCTCACTAGGATTTTGAAAATTGGAGTAAACTGCTGTCCTGAAAAAGTTGGAGTTTTACCATACTTATCTATTGAGACTTTCCAAAAAGTTGGAGTCAGAAATGAAAAGTTGGAGTAACTTACTCCAAATCTGGAGTTAATGAGATCTCTGAGGGTCTTCTTTCATCTTACGACAACTACCGTATTCCATTCGGCCAAAAAGCACTCACAACAATAAACTGTTCGGCCCATAAAAATGTCTCAATTTTCATGAAAGAAATATTGTTTTAATGATTATATCTTCTATAACATGGTTCTATATTAGTTTATTAACAGATTTCGAATGAAATAAAGAAGTCAGACATCTAAAAAATATTAAGTTTACAGTTATTTTTATGGTGCTGAACGCTCCTGTCATGAATGCGTTTTAGGTATAAAATTAGGCCGAATCCATAACCTTGACCTTCGAAGTTTTTGTCACTGCTCATCGCGGCGGACTCTAGCGAAAAACCGGAGAAAATGAGCATGTTTAGGGGCCAAAAAGACAGAGAACCGAACTTGGTTGACCAGCCAGCTTCTTTTAAATTGCCAGTAAGCTTTCTTCTTACACATTATAGGCTAGCAGACGGCCGTACTTTAGACAGTTACAGAATCCCAGTTTATTTGCAAAGGATGGCACAGCTTTGCAACATGTTACCAAAACTATCAGAGTTCTCATTAACTCCAGATTTGGAGTAAGTTACTCCAGCTTTTCATTTCTGACTCCAACTTTTTGGAAAGTCTCAACAGAAAAGTATGGTAAAATTCCAACTTTTCTGGACGACAGCATTTTACTCCAATTTTCAAAATCCTAGTGAGAACCCTGACTGCAACAAATATTCCCTTAAACCCCACTGTTTAGCTCACCTGAGTCGTAGGCTCATTGGTGAGCTTATAATATGGCCAGGCTGTGTGTGTGTCAGTCTGTCTGTCTGATTAAAAGTATCACGATACGTATCGTATCGTGAGGTAAGTATCACGATACGTATCGTGAGGTAGGTGTATCTAAAAAAGTTTAAATGACCTTTTATCCATGCCTGTTTGGGCTGCAGTCGGGAATCATAATTTAGGTTTGTTGGTCTCCATATGACCTTAGTTGTTGGTGGGGCGTAAAACTCACACACACTTAAGCCAGCAAGCAAGGACTTTCGCCACATTGGCTAGTTTTGCATTTATACAGACTAAATCAAGAATTTTGATATGTTCATACCATGTGGAAACAATGATGGCACAGATCAGCCTGCACATCCACACAGTCTTATCAATATAATTATTTGCTATTCATTATGAAGACAGTTTTGTATTGATACAGGCCAAATGTAGAGTTTTTGTAATGCTACAATACAGGTATTGCGATCGTTATATCGTTCGCACTCATGCACGATCACCAAAAGGATTAAATCCCATGCTATTACCGTGCTTATCCCATGCTAAACCCACTCTAAATCCGCGCTCTGTTCACTGGGATATCATGTAGCGTGAAAACGATCACGCTCGCACTAGCTTCCACTCTGTGTCTTATCCAGGCTCACCTTATGCAAGCTCAGGTAAAAAAATGCTCGAGTTATCAGAAAGTAAAATTTTGAATATAAAAAAAGTGTTTGCACATTTCTACTCACATACATATACAACAAAATAGAATAATGATCAATAATTGACTGATTATGTTTAGTTGAAAGTACAAATAAACTACAGTGGCTCAGTGGTAGAGCGTCCGCTTTGTGATCGGGAGGTTGCGGGTTCAATCCCCGGCCGGGTCATACCAAAGACTTTAAAAATGGTACTAGCTGCTCTTTTGCTTGGCACTCAGCATTAAGAAAGTAAAGCTAGGAATCGGAACTGGTCAGCTCAGTGTCAGTATAATGTGACTGGGTGGAATATCATGTCAAAGTGTCTGGGGCATGATATTTCAGTGAGGCAGCACTCTAAAAGTGAGCATTGAGCTCCCTGTCACATCCAGACACCATCGCAATATGACTGAAAGATTGTTGAAAGCGACGTTAAGCCCAAATCAAACAAACAAACAAATAAACTACAAAGTAGTGTATGATTTTGTAGTGTTTTAGTTGTAATTTTATTCTGCCTGTTAGCAAAGCCTCAAAATAATCTGCACAATCTGGTCAGGGTCTTTGTTGTTTGCCTTACATATTCTACACTGTGCCCATATCGTAAAAAGCGACCTGAGAAGAGTCTTAGCAGAATGTACAGATGCAGACAATCACGTTTTTTCCCCAACCTGACAAATTCTGTATCTGGGCTGTCTCATTTTTCCGGTGTCACTTAAGCAGTGGAAATGTCCCTATTCAAACCATCTTATTGTTTTTTACCAATATATCATGCTTTTCTTCTTAAGTTGGAAATTCTTACCTCTCACACATTATTTTCAAGCTTAGTACGTGCTGTTGCTGCCAAGAAAATGGTTTGAA
Source organism: Anodontia alba (assembly GCA_964016985.1). NCBI lineage: Eukaryota > Metazoa > Mollusca > Bivalvia > Lucinida > Lucinidae > Anodontia > Anodontia alba. The sequence goes on along the minus strand of OZ024836.1, from coordinate 8,087,920 downwards.
CCCAGAAGCGCTGCTGAAAATTTTAGAGCAGATGCCGATCTAACTGTTTTCAGTATTTTACAGCGAAAATAAGACTAAACTTGTCATGAATTTGATCCCAGGCCTCTCCAGTCTTTCATATGAGACTTTAAATCAAAGTCCCCATCTCCCCATGACCTAGCTATTAGTGGGACATAAAACACTCACTCTCTCATTTGAATTGTCATTAGCTTCTGTGGCCCCCTTGTGTGCATAAAGTGTGTTTTTATGTGACAAGCACCCTTTTCACAAGGGCTGTCTTATTGATTCAGTGCCTCTTTGATAGCAGAAGCAGCACTTTAAGTAAATTTATATTGACACATGCAGTTGCTGCACGCTGTTGTTGCACGGAGTGAGAATTTCTCGATCTTTTACCACAGTACATCATTTACATGTATATTGAGTATGTGCGATTGTTGCATGGGAAAAGATAGTTACAAGAATACCAAACACAAGTGGGTAATCCATTGATCGGGGCCAGATCTTTGATTCTCTTTGTGATTGTTGTATGTTTGTTTTGTTTTCTAAGTAAAAATGACCATGCCGGACTCACTTGAGTGGCCGAACCAGACTGAGCCACAGAATCCAGTTATTTTTCATATGGAGCTTTCTTGAGGCCCATGTTCAGGGGTCATCCTAGGGGGCGATTTGGGAGAAAAAATCTCCCTAAGCTGGCTGACTTCTCCCTATCTTGAGCTGAGGGAGAAGTGAAAATGTATAGAATGTATAGGGAAATCCAAAATTTAGACCAAAACTTCTCCCTGAAATCCTGAAATTGTCGCAAAACTTCTCCCTCTCTGAAAGCTCCAGGATGACCTCTGCATGTTACTGCTCAAACAGAGAATGGGGCTACTTGGGGTTTTTATTTGTTTGTGTTGAGGTTTTGCGGCCCAGTCAACCCAGTGAGGTCGTATCGAGCACAGTCAGTTTATCTAACCACACATTTTGTGGGCAGGCTTAGTCCTCTAAGCAGTTAACCAGTACTGTGCACATTTTTCCCCCAGGAACTGACAACTGCCCTTCTTGAATCAACAGAAGGATGACCGTAGATATTATTTCATGATCAAATCTCCACGAAAGAATGTTACTGACTCATTAGGGGGTGAACCTGCAACCTCCTGATCACCAGTCAGGCGCGCATCCAACTGGGCCACCGAGGCCGGCTACTTGGGGTTTTCTGTGGAACAAGGGAACACCCAATTATATTCAGGGAACAAGGCAACATTGGTAAATACATGCATTTTAAGAGAACAAGGACCTAATTTGGAGGAAAACTCTTTTGGACAATAAGACCTTTGTGACCAGTGCAGACTCAGATCAACTTGCACATCCTCATGAGCATGGACACTTTAACCTTCATGCTGACTGTACTATATGATGGAAAAATAAATAATAAATATATAAAAATCGGAGAGGTATTTCGTCAAATTACTCCGAGGAACGCATTAATTTCATACTGTACATGCTATTCGCATAAGCAATCACTCAACTTAACCGCTGACAAAAAAAAAACAAAAAAAACCCATTTTATTGCCCGATTATAAAATACTTCCCCGACTGGACATTAATTAAGTTGAAGGGGAATCCCAATTTCCTGTTTGGTAGATTTCTTTCTTTTAAGAACGGACAATTTGTCACACAGGCATTGAGATCACACTGAAAATCGGAATATATTAGCACCAGTCTGCGATTAAATAAGCCAGCTGGTATAAAACAAATAAGGCTCAGGTTGCGCTAGACCACACATACATGTAGATATGGTGCAATTTTATTTATTTTGCCATGGTTTTCTGTCAACCGAATGGGAACTTTGGATCAAAATTTACTGCAAAAGTACCGTGAATCAATCTTTTTTTACAGACTCACCTGTGATAGAAACATTTTACTGCTGTCATTAATCCTTTCCTTGCTCGTCCCACTCACGCTAGTAATACATTTTGCGCTACAATTACGTAACCTTGCATTCCATTCTTCACACTTCACGCAAAACCCACTTTAAACAGGTGCTAAACCCACGCTTGTTTTGCGCTAATGAGCAAAATTTTTTATTGTGGAACGCGAATGATATAACCATCGTGATACCTGTACTGTATTATAATTTGATTCGCTCCATCCGTATGGGAGCCTGCTCATCAGTACAACATCACAAAAACATGCCTACACAATGTATATAATTTTGACCCCCTTAAACTCCACTTTTATATTGTAAAACTGGGGTTTACAGGGGTACACAATACACCACAACCCCTTTATAACACTAGTGTTGGGGTCCATAGCATAAACCGTGTTAGCTAAACAACTGTGTTATATCCAAACGAAAATGTATAGATTATATTGAAAAATTACCATTTATGGTCATTTTTCAATATAATCTATACATTTTTGGGATCCATCTTTGAATCGTGTTATATCAAAAACCGTGTTATAACAAACCGTGTTATAAAGAGGTTGAAGTGTATTTTTCTTATTTCTGCTCAAAAATAGATTGTGGGTATCGTTAAATGGCAGTTCAAACGGGTACCCACAATCCATGTTTTGGGCAGAAATATGAAAAATATCTGAATTTTTTTTCGCAAAATTTTCATTTTTTGGTGGTAATTTTTTTTCAATATATTTGAATAGTTATGTTTTCGTAATGTTTGTCAAATAAGTAGCTGGTCGTATAAATGGAATCTTCGATGGTGTTGAGACTGAGATGAGAAAATATCATTATTAAGTCTAATGCGAGGCTATTTGGGAATGAGATGTAAATATATGAAAATTAGCCTGAAATTTCCTTGACTCGGTCCCCAAATCACCAATGATTATTTTTCTCACTCAACAATTTTAAAAATGCACATACTGAACAGAATGTGCTATTGCAGTCGCACTGTTTATTCCGCTTTGGACAGCCCGGCTATCGATGGTAAATACGATCAGCGAATGCTCTTATCAGAATGTGTATGTGCAGGCTAGATTGATCCTTTACCGGTTGCATATGTGATAAGTTCTATAACCTCATCTGCTGGGTCATATTTTGAATGCTTTATAAATAACATTTTATAGGAAGAAAATGTTGAAAGATATTATTTCCAAAACTTTAAGAGCATCATTGAAAGTCTTTTTAGGGAATCAGCTTATAGCAGCCGCAATTGTGCGTAACCTGCGCTTATAAAATTGAACGCAGCTAGAACGCTGATATTGTTCAATTTTGCTCTCCAAAGCACTAGAAAATTTTTCTTTCCACTCAATAATACATCCATTTTGGGCTTGTATCTAAGCTTATCTTGTTTTTATTAAGGGAACAGAAATAATTATTTTATTTACAGTGTATGTGTACTTAAGTAATTTGATACAACCTTTTAAGTATACCGTCAATTCTGTATATTGATCTATACCGTGACTTATATGAATGCCATTTTCAAAGTGCTTTTCACAACCTAATTAGCATTATCGGCCACTTAAACACCTGAACTTAGAAGCTTAAGCATCAGTCGAAGCCGAAAACGACAATTGAAGCAATTAATTTCATTAACTTACCAATCCTAAACAAACCCACAATTGATAATAAGCAATTAAATCATTTTTTGTTGCCATGGCCCATGTACTTTTATAGATGAGATAATATAATTCTGTTCCATACTGCCCAATACATATTTAATATTCGCAGAATATATTTTAATTTTAATATATTCCTTGGTACCAAACTAAAATAGCTGTATGATTGGCCAATATAGGCTATACGGGGCCTTACATTTAGCCAATATAGGCTAATCTTACTGGTCCATACAGTTGGCCAATAAAGGCTATTCGTACAGCGCAATACAAATAGCCACTGCCATTGGACAGACTACGGATTTATAGAAGATTTGAGGACAATGACATGGACATGTATAATTATATAAAACTAAGGCCACAAACTAAACATTAATTTTCTGAAAGAATTCTCACTGAGTAATACGACATTGGAAGTCAGACTACAGAACTGAGACAATGAAGTTGTGACCAAAGAGAAGATGAACCATGCAAGGGTTCAATGGTCCCTTACTCTCAGTAAGATTGATTGACCAGTTTTGGTGATATTTTGATTGTGATTATATGTTGCTTCTTCTTCCTGTTCTAGGACTGTGGTAATTAAATGAGCATAATTGGTCCTGCGGGACATGGGCATGGTGGACAAAAACAGTGTTCCAGAGTGTCAGATAAAACCAGAAAACTGTTTACAATCAGGGTGTTGAGAGTTGTTGGTTGTAGTTTAGGCTGGGCCTAACCTAATTGGTCCTGCAGGACATGGGCACGGTGGACAAAAACAGTGTCCCAGTGACAGATAAAAGCAGAAAACTATTTAAAATCAGGGCATTGAGAGTTGTTGGTTGTAGTTTAGGCTGGGCCTAGCCTAATTGGTCCTGCCCGACATGGGCATCATGTGGACAAATTACTGGGAACACTCATTTGTGGTAAAATATGTATTTACCTACTAAGGATACACTATAAAAATGATCAGAAAAAGACTTATTTGATGATGATAATTATGCAGTTTTTTTTTCTGATTTCCTTTATATTGGCATATGTTGTGAGTACTCATTTGAATTGCATCAACAAGTCAATGCAATTCAAATGAGTAACCACAATATATGCCTTTGTAAAGAAGTAGACAAAAAGTACACTGACTGTAATCTGAAAACTACGTAATTGCTTGAAGGTATGTGCGGTAATTAGATCAAATACGGTATGTATGGGGACAGCAAAAGTGCAGTCTGGCCAGAATTTATGCTGTACACTTCCCGTGAGCATTAGGCCAAGGGAAACATCAGCCAATTAGATGTGACAGATATAAAGGGGGTTCAGTCGAACTCCCATTAGATTACAAATTATTTCATTTTCATGGGGGATTCTTAGAAAATATTGGTAAAATGTTCAAATCGAACCCCCTCAGCAAATTATAACCCCCTGTTCAAAATACTTGGATCAGCCCCTGAGACGTGGCCTCACAAAGGTGTTAGGCATGTACATGTACACTGAAAGATTGATGCAACAAGATGTCTGAAGAGTGTCATAGCTCTAGATAAAAGTGGGTATCAAGTAAGTATTTTTTCTTATATCTGGATGAAAAGGTATGTTGTGGGTACTCATTAGTAGTGCCTCACCAAGGCGCTTCTAATGAGTACCACAACGTATGTTTTTGTTGAGAAATAAGAAAAATATAGATACTTTTTGGTTGAAAAAAGAACCTTATCAATAGTTATGATGTGTTTTCTCGCAATGCAGCTGATGTAAAATAGAGACTTCCATAAAGCATTTTGTACTTTTATAATAATAATTCCTACTGTTCTATTCTTCAGTTATGGCACTGGTAGGCCTAGTATGGCTGAGTGTGCTGTTTTTCCTTTGGTTTCCAGACTTCTTGCCTCTGTCTAATAAATTGGTATGGAAGAAAACAACCCCTGAGATTGGTAAGTATTATTTCAAAAAATGGTACTCTCAAACAGGTCTATGATTGGTATTTATGTGGGAATAAGTTTAAAATAAGTGAAAATGTTATGAATGTTTTTTTTTTCTGAAAAAAATAATTTTTAGCTCACTTGAGCAAAGCTCAGGGTGAGCTATTGTGATCACCCTCTGTTCGTCGTCTGTCATCCGTCATCAATGATTAGTTTGTTAACACTCTAGAGGTCACAGTTTTTGCCCAATCTTGATGAAACTTGCTCAGAATGTTTGCCCCTATGAAATATAGGTCAGATTCAAAACTGGGTCACTAGGGATCAAAAACTAGGTCACCAGGTCAAATCAAAAGAAAATATTGTTAACAATCTAGAGGTCACTTTTTTTAAGCAATCACCATGAATCTTGCTCAAAACGTTTGTCTTGATGATTTCTAGGTCAAGTTTGAAATTGGGTCACCTGGGTCAAAAACTAGGTCACCAGGAAAACCTTGATAACACTCCAGAGGTAAAATGTTTGAAGCAATCATTATGAATCTTGCTCAAAATTTTTGTCTTGATGATTTCTAGTTTAAGTTTGAAACTGGGTCACTTGGGTCAAAAACTAAGTCACCAGGCTAAATCAAAGGAAAACCTTGTTAACACTCCAGAGGTCACATTTTTTAAATAATCATCATGAATATTGCTCAAAATGTTCGTCTTCATGATTTCTAGATCTAGCTCAAAACAGGTCACTTGGAGTCAGAAACTAGGTCACCAGGCCAAATCAAAGAAAAACCTTGTTGACACTAGGGAGGTCACATTTTTGAAGTGATCATATGAATCTTGCTCAAAATGTTTGTCTTGATGATTTCTTGGTGAAATTTGGAACTGGGTCACTTATGACATATATTTCACGGCCCAGTGACTTTCTTAAGTTTTTCTGTTTAGGTCAGTTTCTCAGTAACTATTGGTCCTAAAGTGATATTTGGCACTTGTGAAGTGTTTGTGTTTAAGTCAATTTCTCAGTAACTATTGCTTCTACAGCCAGTGATAATTAGCACATGCATACATCTTAGCATGCCCTCTTGAGTGCAGTCACCCATATTTGACCTTGACCTCTATTTCACAATCCATTAGACATGTTACATTGTCTTACTTGTTAATATATTCATTATGAATACCGGTCAGATGTTTGCCTTGATCATTTCTAGGTCAGGTTCTCTATGTGCTATGATACTCAGGTGAGCGTTACAGGGCCATGATGGCCCTCTTGTTTTTGGGGTTGCAGTCTGATTATGGTTCCCATTGAGAACGAAGACAATCACAGTAAGTGGAAATTATTCTTTTGATACAATCAAAAGAAGTCTTTGGATTAATCCAATGTGAAAAAGTTGGATGCGCCATCCGACTGGAGACCAGGAGGTCACGGGTTCAACCCCCGCCGAGGTCGGCAACATTCTTTTGTGGAGATTGATCATGAAATATTTTCTACCGTCATTCTCTCCCTTCCACCGATTCAAGAAGGGCAGTTGTCAGTTTCTGGTGAAAGAATGTGCACAATACTGGTTAACCGCTTAGAGGACTAAGCCTGCCCAGTAAACGTGTTGTTAGGTAAACTGACCGCACTCGACATGACCCCATTGGGTTGACTGGGCCATAAAACCTCAACACAAACAATATTCTCTTCTATTCAGTGAATTTTTCACATGCTTCTCTTGAGTTTACATGTATATAAGAAATAAATTTATATGAGTCAAACAGCCGAAAAATATTCACACCATTAGTGTGTTGCTAGACTCGAAAAATTTTATATATATACATTGTACATGTATATAATTTTTATTTCAAATATTATTACAACATATATAGGTTTACATTTGCATCATACTTACTGTATTCGACCTAATTACAGCACATGCTCCTATAAGCGCACAGTGAATCAATTCCATAGTCTTCCAATTACAGCAGTTGCACTTTTTGTATACTTCTTTATAAAGACATATGTTGTGGGTACTCATTTGAATTGCATTGGCTTGTCGATGCAATTCGAATGAGTACCCACAACATATGCCTTTATAAAGAAAATCAGAAAAAAAAATCGCATAATCATTATCAAATAAGTCCTTTTCTGATCTTTTTTACAGTGTACCCTCAGTAGGTAGATACATATTTTACCACAACTGAGTGCTTCCAGTAATTTTGAAAAACCTAAGCACATGGTGCGATAATTAGGTCAGATACGGTATATGAATTTTAAGTACACATTACAGGAGTCAATTATTACATCTCATTTTTCATTAAATTGAATAATATAATTATAAATATTCACACCATTAGTGTCTTGCTAGACTCAAATAAATTTATTTCTTGACCATTTATGGTAACTATCATGTATGCTTCTTTTGTATTCCAATATGTTTTTGAAAACACACAAAAGAAAATTATGTTTTCTCAGAACTGCCTTACCAGAGCATCTCTAATGAGCACCCTCAATACTTTAGTGTTCTTTTTTCCTGTTTTTTGCACATAAATATATGTGCTGGGTTCTAATAAGACAATTTTATTATATAAGAAACCAAAAAAAAATCCCAAATTATCTCTAAAATCACACCATACAGAAGACTGTTAACCCTTCTCATGCTGAATAAATTAAGACACCATGCTCATTTCTAATTTTCAGCTTATCAGAGTACTTGATCCAGATTGTTGATATAAATTCACATACTTTATAGCAAACAGTGCAGATCCTGATCAGTTGGCTTCTTCAGAAGCCAACTGATCTGGATCGACACATTTGCAGAGGTAGGACATATCCAGGCTCAGCAGGACTAGGTTTAAGGAAGGTATTTAGTTATAATTCAGGAGTATTTTTCTCTTATTTCTCCATAAAAATATATGTTGTGCTTAGCTCCAGATAAAGCACTGTTTTTCAACCAAAAATTACTGATATTTTTCTTTTCATCATGAAAACATGTATTGTGGGTGCTCATTATGAATGCCTTACTGAGTCACTACTAATGAGTACCCATAACATGTTTTGATGAAGAAATAAGAAAACATAATTCATAGCTGTTGATAAGTAACTTTTTTTAACCAAACAGTATTTTTCTTATTTCTCGTGAAAACATATGTTTTGGGTACTCATTAGCAATGCCTCCCCAAGGCTGTCCTAATGAGTAGTGAGTACCTACAACATGTGTTTTGAAGAAATGAAAATAATTCATAGCCCTTGATAAGACATTTTTTCGAGCAAAATGTATTGACATTTCTCCACGAAAACATTTGTTGTGGTACTCATTAGAAGTGCCTCACTGAGGTACATCTAATGAGTACCCACAATGTATGTTTTGATGAAGAAATAAGAAAAATAATTTCTTGACCATGCATTTATTACATGTCAAAGCTCTAGATAAGAAGGAATATCCAGTAAATATTTTTCTAATTTCTCCATGAAAACATACATTGCAGGTACTGATTAAAAGTGCCTCAATGAGACGCTTCTCATGAGTACCCACAATATATGTTTTTGTGTAGAAATAAGAAAAATATCAATGCTTTTACTAATATTTAGGTTGAAAAAAGTGCAGTATGATTGTAGTGCTCAAGTGTCTGATTTGTTCATAGGTATACACAGAGCAGAAGCCTTCCAAATGTTACGTTACAACACATCTGAGTTGAACAGTACAGTTCATGTGTGTATCACATCAGATGAAAATACCCTGGGTGGGATGATAGCTCTAATTAACAGCATTGATCTGAACAGTAAACACCCAGTCAAGTACCACCTAGTGGTTGATAAAGGGAGCATAGAGCATGTGAAGTGAGTTAATTTTTGTGTTCAGATTTTGGAAATGTTTTTTAACCCTTTCAACCCTGTGAAACAAGGCATATACTTTTGTAGTCTGAATCCAGATGAGATGCTCAATGAACCTCACAGTCTATGCTGTTTTTTTCACTTTGTTAGTGGTTTATGACTGACACCCTGTTTGTAATAATGGATGCATCCAAATTCAAAAATGGAAGAGTCCATGTCATAAATGCAGACACCTTAATCAATCCAGGTTGATGTGCAGACTTGCCTCTGTCTTCCCTGTATGTGATTAACTTTTTGCATGCTGGGTAAATTTGCATGTTTTTGTGTCATCTGTGGATTTTTTTCAAATCAGCTTTTTCAAAAAAATCTTTCTGGAATACCATCAGAGTGTCAAACAGTTTGGATCCAGATCAAGCCTGACATTTTGTCAGGCCTGATCTGGGTCCAAACTGTTTGCAAAGGTTATAAGCACACAACAAAAGTTGCCACTAGAGGGGAAAGAGTTAAACTGCTGGATTTTTCTTGAATATTCTGATATATTTGCAGCCTTGATAAAAGGTTCATTTTTATAGCTCTTGAGTGTTGTTGTTTTTTCAAACAGAGGGTATTGATATTTTTCTTTTTTTCTCCACAAAAACTAAGTTGTGTGTGGTCATTTGAAATGTCTCAGTGAGGCGCTTCAGATAAGTACCCACAACATATATTTTCATTTATCTAAATAATTCTTTTATCTAGAACTATGGTATTCTAAAAAAAACATTCTTTCATGGAGATTTGATCAGGAAATATTTTCTGTTGTCATTCTCTCCCTTCAGCTGATTCAAGAAGGGCAGTTGTCAGTTTCTGGCGAAAGAATGTGCACAATACTGGTTAACCGCTTAGAGGACTAAGCCTGCCAAGTAAAAGTGTGGTTAGGTAAACTGACTACGCTCAACATGACCCCATTGGCTTGACTGGGCCGTAAACCTCAACACAAACAATTCTAACCCTTAAAGCGCCAAGCCAGATTTGTAGCAGATAACCTTCTAAATTTGTTAGGGTTTTTTTTGCTTTCATAGAAAATTTTTCACATGAAATGTCAGGACCTATTATCTATGAAAACTATTAAAAATGTCATCTGCTGCAGTTGAAATCGGTGCTTTGAGGGTCAATTATTAATATTTTTATTTGTTTACAAAATGTATATTCTGGGTACTCATTACTTTTAGAATTGCATGTACTTGTACTTTGTTGAGACAGTTTTAATGCATATCTACAACATATATTTTTTGAAAAAGAAAAATATAAAATATTTACCCTGAAAATTTTTTGTTTATCTCAACCTGTGTTTCAAAGGAGATACTGGAGGTCCGGATCAACCTGTCATAGCTCTAGATAAGAGTATAAACTTTCATCATTAGATATGGCATACACACTAATATTTTTGCTGAAAAAATGTGAGTAGCTTTTGCAGTTTCAGCAAAAAAACTTGTGAATTAGATACATGTATTGTACTTACTCAAACAGTTAACATTTTGACCACTAACGAGCTTGTTAAGCTAACGATGCTTTGAACAACTGGGCCCAGGCTTCTGTAAATGGAGAGTTGATATGGTACTATTCTGATGATAATGGAACAACATTCATTTTACATGACTCTGCTGACAAGTTTGTTTTTCATATTTCTTTAAGAACATGGATTGAGAAAACCAGGCTTCATGACATCATGTATGAGATAAAGGGATTTCCCGATGAATGGGTTCAGGGCAAGATCAAAGTTCGAGGTGGACGACAGGAGCTTGCCAGCCCTGTAAGTAATTAAAATCACAAAAATGTTTCATGCTTGTCTACAGTTCATAACAGGCCCTTTGAACCTATAGATTAGCTGATTGTGTAGACCCAAACAAATTCTCTGCAAATTTTATTCTTGCTTATACAGTCCAGGATCGTTTTCAGAGTTATCTCATAGCTAGAGATAGATATGAGAGGCTATCAGGTAAATATTATTTCTTATTTCTTCCAAGAAAGCATATGTTCGTCCGACTGGTAATGAGGAGGTCACGGGTTTGATCCCCATCTGGTCTGGCAACATTTTTACGTGGAGACTGATCATGAAATACTTTCTACGATCATTCTCTCCCTTCCACTGATTCAAGAAGGGTAGTTGTCAGTTTCTAGCAGATGGATAGGCACAAGTACTGATTAACTACTTAGAGGATTAAGCTTGCCCAGCAAAATGTAGTAAGGGAAACTGACCTACTCATCATGATCTAAATAGTGTTCACTGGGCTGATAAACTCCAAACCAGCCAACCAAAACATTGAAAACAAAACACATCTTATCTGGAGCTGTTGTAGTCTGGAAGACTAGAGTTGGCATTTTGTCAATCAATGTTTGGATTGACTAATTAATGATGCAAAATTTTTCAGTTGATAATACAGTTGACTCTCGCTGTCTCGACCTCGCTTATCTCGAATAACCGCTTATCTCGAAGTGAAAATCTGGTCCCTGCCTAAAAATGAAAATCTAACAACATGTAAAAAATATTGTGGAAAAGAGGATAAATTGCTCCTAAGGAGCAATTTCTCCTCTTTTCCACAATATTTTCAATATATCTCTAACTTCAAGATTCCAATTACACATATATTTGTTAAATGTGGTTAATCAAATTAGTTTTCCCTCAATTCTGCAAATCTGATATGTCAAAGTACGGATATCTCGAAGTATTTCAGAGAGTCCCTTGGAATTGGAGATAACGAGAGTTGACTGTATGTGCTTAAGCAGTGGAACTTGTTGATGTTTGGTTGTCTGTTATTGCTTAGAAATTTTTATTCTGCATATAGGACATAGAGACTACTTTTAGAAATCATCTACCTTTAGAAAGTACAGGTACATCTTTGTATTTTTTTTTTTTTTTTTTTTTGGAACAGCTTTCTTGTTTTATTAGCTTTGTGTAAAAAGCATACATAGACCAAATACAGACAACCCCCTTTATACCGACACTCGCTACAACGACAAAATTCGTTATAATGATCATTTGGCTGTCAAGAAACCTTTGCTTAAGAGGTAACAGTTAGTCACAACTTATGCAAGAATATTATATTTAATACTTAAAAGAAACATATGTTTTGGATATTTGTTAGAATTGCCTCAGAGGCAATTCTAACAAATATCCAAAACATATCATCTATAGGGAAATAAGAACAAAACATTACCTTTCTGATATATCAGTCTGCTCATTACCTATTCTGTACAACAGCAAATTCATTTTAATGGCATTTTAATGGCAACGTCTTCGGAACAAATGTTGTTGTTGTAACGAGGGTTCACTGTACTTAGGATAAATACTGTATTCTGTATATTACAGTTGAATTATGCCAGATACTACTTACCAAGATTGTTTCCCGATCTCAACAGAATTGTCTTCATTGATGATGATGCTATTGTACAAGGTAAACTATGTATTCCCCATTTGAAAAGTACAGATCCCTTTATCTCTCTTAGATCAAGAAACATCCAGGGCCCAGTTGTTCAATCAAAGCATCATTAGCATAACGAGCTTGTTAATGGTCAAAATGTTAACTATTCTAGTAAGTACAATATCTAATTCACAGGTATTTTTGCTGAAAAAATGTGAGTAGCTTTTGCAAATGCAAAAGCTACTCACATTTTTTCAGCAAAAATATTAGCATATATGCCATATTTAATGATCAAAGTTTTAACGATATGTTAACTAACAACATCGTTAGTTTTGAACAACTGGGCCCTGGTGGCCTAGCGGTTAGCCCTTGCAGTTTTGGATCATGAGGTACTGGGTTCAAATCCCACTGGAGGCGGAATTCATGTAATGACTTTATGGTACGTCATTGCACAGAGCATTCCATTATCACCCTTCCGTTGTGTTGACATAACTTGAATAATATTGAAAGGGGACGTAAAACACTTGGGCCCAGTTGTCAAAAGCATTGTTAGCTTAACAAGCTTGTTAAGGGTCGTTTCGTTAACTGTTTTAGTGGATTCAATATACAATATTCTGATATTTTTTCAGCAAAAAATTTCAGCATATTTGCTTATCACTCGATGTAAATTTTAACAAATCATTAACTAACGATGTCGTTAGCTTTGAACAACGTGGCCCAGATCATCATCATCATCATCTTTTAGATCATCAAAGACTACTACACAAGACTACTACACAAAAAAAATGACTCTTGATCTTACTAACCTTATTGATGGTTAATATTCTGACAAACATGAATTGACCCATTTTAGACTAAATAGACTCCCCCCGTACCATGTATATTGGAAGAGTCTAATTTCAGTTTTAGGTTATGTTAGGCTATGTGATTTAGATATTCCTAGAGAATGGCTGAACTATTTGCAAACAATGGCGACCCTGATTCTGCAGCATCTGATCAGGGTCTGCACTGTGTGCCAATTGCCTGCTTGGGGGTCTCCAGACTAAACTTGGCTAATAAACAGTATACCTTAATAACTAAATATTTGGGCACATTCTACTGTACCACAGTTCTTCTATAATCTTTAAATTCCCTTGAGTTGCCTAATGGTTTATGTGTGACAAAATTACTTGCTGAGTGGTGTAGAACATGATCAGACTGCTTTTAAGGGACAGTTTGATCAGGTTCTACACTGCGCAGTGGTTCACTCCTAAGACATCTAGTTATTGCAGCAGACTCAGATGAATCTGGACTGGTTGAGGTCTACTATTGGCTATTCATCGAGTATGTATCAGACACACCATCTGTATAGGAATTTTTCCATGCAAAGTTATCCCTGATTCCTCAAAATATACAATCAAACCTGTGGTACTGACCACCTCTTAAGCGATTTCCTGACTTGAATGACTATTATACAACCCTCCCGTGAATTGTTAATTGTTCAATGTAATATTACCTCTCTTAAGCGTGCAACAGCCTAACGCAACTAGGTACCAATCAAAGCATGCCCAGAATGCACAAATTCCCTGCTATGAATCAATCACACTTCCCATTACATGGGAGCAATACCAGAAGTGTCTTTTAAGCTCACCTTGAGCACATTTTGACCACTAGCGAGCTTGTTAAGCTAACGACACTTTGAACAACTGGTCCCAGATGTATCCAGATCCAAGTTATTCTTCTTGTAGGTGATATTCAGGACTTATACAAGATGAAACTTGATCCAGATCACTGGGCAGCTTTCTCAGAAGATTGCACTGGACCATCAAAAAGGCTGACAAGAATGGAGGTAACCTTATAATATTGTTCAACAGAAGATTGCTTTACAAGTATTAGTTTTCTTAAACTCTTTGTCATTGTAGCTTGTTAGCTTAATTTTACATTTGTGGCCTGTTTCTTCAAATGTTTTACATTATATGTGAAAACAGGAAACACATTCATACAAACATGTAAGGCTACAGTAAATGTCCGAAAATTGTAAAAATTTTCATTTCATACTTCTTTTTGCCAAATTTTGCCTTTTATGCATTTGTTTCTTAAAATAAGTGGCATGGTGGTGTAGACCCTGATCAGACTGCTCCTCAGGCAGTCTGATCTGGGTCTGCACTGTTTGCCATTTTGCCAGAATAAAGTCACTCACCTCTCCATTTTGATAGAAATATTGGTGTACAAAATTTTAAGACAATTACCATATTCATTATAAGGTTAAGTAATGCTCTACACCCTTTCCCTTATTGTCTCAGTATAACTTAAACAGTGTTGAAAGGAATGTAAAATATCAAGTCAGCATCTTTAATGCAATTGACTAGCTGCAGAAATAATAAAATTTATACTTCCTTTATCTGGATCTGTTATGCAGAGCTCCAGGTAAGATGGGTATCGACATAATGTTTTTCTTATTTTCTCATGAAAACATATTGTGGGTGCTCATTAGAAGCACCTTGTCTAGGCATTTCTCATGAGTACCATAACACATGTTCTTATGGAGAAATAAGAAAAATATCAGGGCCCAGTTGTTCAAAGCATCGTAAGCTTAATGAGCTTGTTAGTGGTCAAAATGTTAACTGTTCTAGTAAGTACAATGTCTAATTCACAGGCATTTTTGCTAAAAAAATGCAAAAGCTACTCACATTTTTTCAGCAAAAATATATGTGCCGTATTTGATGATTAAAGTTTTGACGATACATTAACTAACGTCATCGTGGTTTTGAACAACTGGTCCCAGTACTTTTAGGTTGAAAAAAAAAATGCCTTATCTGGAGCTATGGTCTGTACTCAGTGGAATTTCGTCATTGCAGAGAATTGTCTGGGTGGCTGAGTGGTTAGCACTCCCCACTTTGGATCACAAGTTCCAAGGTTTGAATCATGCTGGAGGCAGAATTCAACCCATGATTGTATGGCACTTCATTGCACAGAGCCTTTCATTATCATCCATTCATCCTCTCGATATGACTTAAATAACATTGAAAGGGATGTTAAACACCAAGGCTTAGTTGTTCAAAGCTAACAACATCATTAGTTAACGATTCGTTAAAATTTACATCGAGTGATACGCAAATATGCTGAAATTTTTTGCTGAAAAAATGTCAGTAGCTTTTGCAGTGCAAAAGCTACACACATTTTTTCAGCAAAATATATCAGAATATTGTATATTGAATCCACTAAAACAGTTAGTGAAATGACCCTTAACGGGCTTGTTAAGCTAACGACGCTTTGAACAACTGGGCCCAAAATCATCATCTTCTTCTTTGCAGAATGTCTACTCAGATTTTATAGACTTCAAGAACAAGCATGTTCTACATTTAGACATCAGTCCAACAGCCTGTTCATTTAATGTTGGAGTGTATGTGACAGATCTTGATTATTGGAGAAAGAATAATCTCACTGAGAAGTTGGAATATTGGCTAGATCTGAACACAAAGTAAGCTACTATGTTCGTCTTTATCCTTAAAGTACTAATCAGAACCATTTTCAGAGAAAATAAGGCAGGCCTCGGTGGCTCATTTGGATGCGCCGTCCGACTGGAGACCAGGAGGTCGCGGGTTCAACCCCCCGCCGAGGTCGGCAATATTCTTTCGTGGAGATTGATCATGAAATATTTTCTACTGTCATTCTCTCCCTTCCGCTGATTCAAGAAGGGCAGTTGTCAATTTCTGGCGAAAGAATGTGCACAGTACTGGTTAACCACTTAGAGGACTAAACCTGCCCAGTAAACATGTGGTTAGGTAAATTGACCGCGCTCGACATGACCCCATTTGGTTGACTGGGCCGTAAAACTTCAACACAAACAAACAAACAGAGAAAATAAGACCTGGTATGTCATGTTAATCGTCTGCCTAGTAAATGATTCACATGAAATGTCAAGCCTTATTTTCTGTAAAGCAGACGATTCACACAAAATGCTAAGTCTTATTGTCTCTAAAACATGATAAAAAAAATCAAGAATGTCATCTGCTACAAGTCTGTTTACCACTTGAAGGATTAATTCCTTAGACAGATAGACCCATTTGTTCTATGTCTCCAGCTGTGAAGTTGAGAGGGCATATTGTTTTTCCTTTTTCATCTGTTTGTTCATTCATCAGACTGTACCTTGTGTACAAGATATCTCAGAAAGTATTTGAGCTAGGATGACATAATGTTTTGTTTTACAAGTGCACATTTTTTGCCGGCCTCAGTAGCTCAGTCGTATGCACATCTGACACAGTGATCAGGAGGTTGTTGGTTCAGTCCCCACATGATCCAGCAACATTCTTTCATGGAGATTGATCATGAAATATATTCGCCAATCATTCTCTCCCTTCTGCTGATTCAAGAAGGGCATTTGTCAGTTTCTGGCAAAAAAATGTGCACTAGTATTGGTTAACCATGTATAGAACTAAGAATGCCCATGAAAAGTGTGTTTAGGTAAAATGACTGGCTGGACATAATAGTGTTTACTAAGCAGTTAAACTCCAAACCATCTAACGAGTACACATTCTAGTTATTTTGGAGGATATGTTATTCTTGGATACTGGAATAGTTCTAAGACCAGGACTTCAGATTGATCCTTTTCTTTCATGGTGACACAGAATGAAACTTACCATTAGAAATGAAGTCTTAAATCCTGATTCAGCCTGTGCAGCCTACTGATCAGGGTCATTGCTGTTTGTCAGCAGATTCATTGGCATCCAGTCCTTCTGTAAGGGGACAGCATAGACCCTGATCAGACTGAGCAGTTTTGTGACAATGTTTAGTTTTCCTTTGCTCAAGTCTTACAGTTCTGTAACATAATACAAGAAAACAATACAGATGCAGAAGGGTGTATAATAAATGAACAGTGCTTTATAGATCCAAATTATGTGGGCCACCTTAGCCTAGTGGATAGGAGAGTTGACTCTTAATCCATTAGGTTTCTCACCGCTGTGGTTCGAGCCTTGCTGCGGGCCCCCGTAGCCTAGTGGATAAGAGAGTTGATTCTTAATCCATTAGGTTTCTCACCGCTGTGGTTCGAGCCTCGCTCGGGTCATATGTGGGAAAGCCAAGTTCTGCTTACGGATGGTCAGGTGGTTTTTCTCCGGGTTCTCCGGTTTTCGCCCACCTTCGATAAACGATCGGCTCGATATAAGTGAAATATTCTTGAAAGGGCCGTAAAACCCAAATCAAAAAAAAAAAAAAAAAAAAAACAATCGAGCCTTGCTCGGGTCAGTTATGGGAAAGTCAGGTTCTGCTTATGGATGGTCAGGTGGTTTTTTCCCCGGGTTCTCTGGTTTCCATCTACCTTTGATGAACGATCGGCTCCATATAAGTGAAATATTCTTGAAAGGGCCGTAAAACCCAAATCAAAAGAAAAAAAAAAAAAAAGAAAGAAAGATCCAAATTAAGGGAATATTCAGATGATGAGTTTTTTTGGGTTTTTGTTTTGCACCAAGATATATTTTGTAGGTACTCACTGAAATTATCTTGCAGAGACAATTTCAATGAGCACCAGTGGAGTAATGAAACAAAAATATCCTCAGATATTATTTTATGGAGATTTGTCATTTGCTGGATATAAAAAATCTGTCGCTCAAGCACATAGATAGTTTGCCATAACAAAAACAAAAATACACCATATCCTTTCAGAAATTCTTATCCAGCAATTCTCCTTTGTGACAGACTTTCCTTATCAAAAAACATTGTTTATTATCACTTACCATGCTCTGAGCAAGTTTAGCAGATGACAAACTGGTGATATGTTTCTTATTTTTCCTAGAAAATAGGATCTGACACATCATGAAGTTTCAAGTCCTATTTTCTTGGAAAAATAAGACAAATTCTTCGAAATGTCTACTGAAAATTTTACCCAACATGCAAAGTGTTTTTTTCTCTGTTTGTTCTTTACAGGGAGACAGTTTATGGAAATGAGAAAGGTAACGGTGGATCACAACCACCTATGATGCTGGTCTTCCATGGAAAATATACAAAAATGGATCCTGGTTGGCATATTAGAAACTTAGGTGAGGTTTCGACTAATTACCAGGTTAAAAAAAAAAAAAAAAAAAAAAAAACGGTTATATTTAAAATTTGGACAGACAGGCCTGAGCAAACAGTGTCAACCTAGATCAAATGGCTATATCAGGGTCTACACTATTTGCCGTCTCACCAATGTTTTGAGGACATGAACTAGATAAGCCAATGGCTTCTGGTCAGAGCATCTCTCACAAATGTATATATAAACATATTTTAAAATTATTTCCTAGAATGAATAAATATTCTTTAAACTAATTGCCAATCTTTACCCTAAATATTCGGACAGACGTGCCCGAGCAAACGGTGTAGACCTATATTAAATGGCTTGTTCAGTGTTTACACTTTTTACCATGCAGACAGCACTTGCATTTTTTAGAAACATGATGAAATAGTCAAAACAGATTTTTTTTTTTTTTCAAATCATAAGAAAAGTATGGGATTAACCGTTGCCATGCTGAATCTAATTTTTCAGCCAATCAGATTATTTAATCCTGATTGTTGATATAAATTCACCTACTTAATGGCAAACAGTGCAGATCCAGATCCGTTGGCTTCTTCAGAAGCCAACTGATCTGGATCTACACTGTTTGCAAAGGCAGGACATATCCTGGTACAGCAGGATTAGGGTTAAGGGGACTTGATGCATTTGGTAGATTTTCTGACACTTTTGACAAGGGCGACAACTTACTTAACTTCCTGTTGTTTTGCTGCACACCAGGCCTCTTCCGAAAAGGGGTCTATTCGAAAACGTAAGGATATGCTCCCAAGGGGACATTAGTATTGAGACACCTGAAAAATAATTATATTTCGTGGTCTAAAGTATTGGGACAGCTAGAAAATCAATTATATTACCTGTCCCAATACTTACACACATTTCAGTATTGTTCACATAGAATATATCAGTGCATCAAGAAGTCCCTGATCAGTTTGCATATGGCAGAAGACTGTTTTTGCTAATGGGAGAAGACTGTTTTACAGTCAAACCTGTGTTAAGCAAGCACCTATGGGAAAGCCAAAAACTGGTTGCTTGAGACAGGTGCTTGCCTAATACAGGTAGATTTCCACTTCTTTGCCTCTGATGGGATCTGAAATAGTGGTGTTTAAAGGCAGGTGAATGCTTAATACAGGTGGCCTTTAGGACAGATTTGACTATATATCACAGCTGCAGATAAGGCACTTTTTTTCAACCAAAAAAATGTTGAATTTTTTTATTCATTTTTTTTTTTATTTATTTCTCCAAGAAAACATGTTGTGGGTACTCATTAGAAGTGCCAAGGCACTTCTAATGAGTACACTGCAGCGCCGTTATAACGCGATCGTCGGGAGCCATGAACACTGACCGCGTTATACGTGGTCCGCGTTATACTGAACATGACAACCACACCCACTTGCACCACTGCAGTTTCCTCCAGTTATTATGAGATATTACACATTGCATGTATGTTATATTGTATGTTCCTTTTTTATTTATTTATTTTTTATTTTTTTTTTTATTGTTGAAACTTTGTGCATTACCTTGCCTGATTTCCGTTTTATTCTTTTAATCCAGTAAATAATGAATTTTTAAGCTTAAATTGTTTTGTTTTCTTTTATGATCATTCAAGGGAACTAACTGCAACAGTCTTGCATTAATGATAACTGTGTAATAAACAACGTGTCCTTTACCGGAAATTGCCTTGAGCATGTGCACAGTTGATCTGCGTGTCAAAAAATAACCTTTGTTGCTCCCTGGAAAAATTTAGCAGATGACAAATTGATATTTTTCTTTTTCTTTCTTCCTTTTTTTTTACCCATACAACAACTTTTGTCATGCAAATTTTCTCAAGTTTGAATGCAGTGTCAAAATCTTGCAGCCTAATGGTTATGAGAAAAAAATATTTCAGAAGGTGGTCTGCTAATTATATGCACACAGCATGCTAAGGGTTTAGCAACAGGTGCAGAAAAAAAATCAATACCAACTGTTGCGTCAGATGTTTAGTAACATGATAAAAGGGACAGGCTTACCTGCTTGGTCAGTTTTTATTGCTGCTGTTGATTTCTTTCACAATAAAAAAATCTAATCTCAGATATTTTTTTGTAAAGAGCACTGACCAGTCTTAGTTTCATGTTTGTCCAGAAAGTACATCTCGTTTCCCAGCAGTCTATTTCCGTTAACCTAGGGTAGCAGTACTTTTTAACTAAAAAAAAGACACCTTATCTGGAGCTTTAAGCTGTCTCAGTGTATTCACACTTGACCCGTTTGTTTGATCTATTTGGACATGCGGACTGTCATAGCTCCAGATAAGAGGGTCTATCCACAGCTCCAGACTAGAGGAGTATCCACATATTAAATTTCTTATTTCTCCACGTAAACGTAGGTTGTAGATACTCATTGGAAGCGCCTCGCTGAGGCACTTCCAGAGAGTACCCAAAACCTACAATTTCATGGAGAAATAAGGAAAAATAACAGTCTTCTTTAATTTTTTAAGAAAAAAAAAAAAGACACCTAATCTGGAGCTATGGACTGTGGCAGTGCATTCACACATCACACAAACGGATTAATTATCAGACTACCATTACAGCAAAAAGGACAGTGGTGTTGATTTATGACTGTGTTAGGATAATTATGTAATTAATTTGTGTTGCGTAAGTTACTCTTATTATTTCTTTTATTTCTCTTATAATACATGAAAATTATCGTTGAGGGCTGTGCCAGTTACTGTAGTATGGCTTTTAAATGGTGCGCGGACGTGATCTGAAATAGCCTAAAGACAAAAACTGATGAAAAGTTTGGTAAAAAAGAATGAGTAAATCAGCGAGTATATGGTCACGGCTGGCGATTTCAAGACTGCCGCGTTCCGCGGAAAAAGGGCAACACTTTCAAACTGGTGGGGAAAAAAAACGGGAGCCAAGGCCCAACCGCGTTATAACGGTATTCGCGTTATAAGCGACCGCGTTATAACGGCGCTGCAGTGTACTTACAACAGGTTTTCACAGAGAAATAAGAAAACTATCCTCTTGTCTGAAGCTACATTGTATGATACATCAAATTGTGTTTCCACAGGTTTGACAACTGGTACCAGCTATACTAAAAACTTTGTACGCAGTGCCAAACTTCTACACTGGAATGGACATTTCAAACCATGGGGTCGCAGGTCACAGCATGCAGATCTTTGGGATAAATACTTCATTCAAGATCCAACAGGAGAATTCGAGCCAGTCAGAAGAAACTAGAAATATAAGAATTCAGCTGTGTAGTATCACTAGTATTGCGTATCCCAACAGCACAGTCATGACCCAGTCATGTGACCTAGTCATGTGACCTAGACATATTTTGAACATAGCACTATATGATAGTTCTAGGTAACACTGGTTTGTTTGAGTTGTGAGTTTTACAGCCTAGTCAACACTATTAAGGTCATATTGAGCCAATCAATTTACCTAACAATACTTTTCCTGGGCAGGTTGAGTCCTCTAAGTTGTTAACCAGTATTTGGTTACTTTTTTTCGCCAGAAAAGGTAACACTAGTATCCAGATAAACATTTTTCATATTTCTCCATAAAAACATATGTTGTGGGTATTCATCAGAAGGGCCTTATTGAGGTGCTTCTGATGAGTACTCACAACATATGTTTTCATGGAGAAATATGAAAAATATAAATTCTTTTTGAGAGGTACATCTGATGAACACCCATAACATAATTGAGCCAGCACATGGCAAAACATGTGGGACCAGTGAAGACAGATCAGCCTGTGCATCCACACACTGATCACAGTCTTAGCTGATCCCATGTGCCGTCTACAGAGCCCAGGCTGTTGAAAGAATAATGAACAAATACCCTTGCCATACTGGGTTGATGTACAGGCTGATCGGAATCTTTGCTGGTCACACAGGTCTTAGTGTAGGTTTTGTCGTGCGCTGGCTTAGTTATGTTTTCATGGAGAAATCAGAAAAATATAGATACTAGATATTATGGGCCATCAGAAGTAGAAAGGTACTATGTGTTCATATGGGTGAAAGTGTAGACCTTGATTAACTCTTTCACTGCCACAGGCGATAATAATAGGCTTTTGCAAACAGCATAGATCCAGATGAGATGGCTCATTGAGCCATCTCATCTGGATCTATGCAGTTTGACATTCAGTCTTTCAACTTTACATATAAAAGTTTTTCCAAGCAATAATTTGTTAAAATAAAAAAAGCAGGCGACAATTGTCGTCTGAAATTTGGCACCGAAAGAGTTAAGTCAGTTGGTCGTTATTTTTAGGGTTTTCTTTTTTGGTCGATTGGGTACAATTGAGCCATTGTGTGCAAATTTCCTTAAGGTAGTTTTCCACTTGATTATCATTGACCAATGAAATCAAACCGGTCGCTTGTAGGAAATCCAGGTAACTATTATTTTATTCTTGTTGCTGCGACTGTAGAGTGCTGTTGATAGAGGGTTGTCTGTAAAACCTGGACTGGGACATTTTGGACATTGGCAAATAGTGCAGACCCAGATCAGATGCTGCAGAATGCAGCATCTGATCAGAGTCTGCTTTGTTTGCATAAATTACAGAAACTTAAGGGTTGAATGAAACAGTCTTAATTTCCCATTAAGGAACATTTCCCAGCCTACACTCAGACAATCGACCCACCAGTGCTGTCAGTGCTTTGGTTTATATCCCAGAGAGGGTCCATGATTGGTGAATAAAAGTATTTAATTCTATTATTAACCCATTTATGCCTAGTGTCCCATAAAAGGGACATTGGCAAACAGTGTAGATTCAGATCAGATGTCACAGAACGTGGCATATGATCAGGATCTACTCTTTTCCATTAAATAAATAAGGCATTATAATAAAGTCTCAATCATGTTCAAAATGGCAACACCTATAACAACTTTTTTTCTTTAATCTTTAAACCACCATAACTTTCCTTATTTGTGACCCAATTTTGATCAAATTTACTTCAAGATAGATGGTTTGTCATACGCTTGCATTTCGAATACGTTTGTAATCATTGTTGCCTTAGCCTTTAATTATTCTACAGCAGATATTTTTATGTCATTTTTATGGTGCCAAAATATGTAAATACTCATTCATTTTTTCATATATGTGTTTGTGTCGGAGGTTATGCGCAAACATGAGGAAATTTACCCAGCAAAGTGTATCAGACACAGATGAGCTTTCAGGTTTGTGCAGTAGAAGCATCCTGATGGCAGAGTGGTTAATGCTCCCAACTTCCAGTCACGAGGTCCCAGGTTTTAATCCCACCAGAGGCGGAATTCAGCTCATGACTTTATGGGGCTTCCTGGCACAGAGCATTTCATTATCTCGATATGACTTTAATAATGTTGAAAGGGGTGAAAAGCACCAAACCTTCATCATTAGATGTGTGCAGTCCGATGAGAGTCATCACTGATTTTGGGTGCTTTGTTAATTTGAGTCCTCTGTGGGCACACATGTTGGTACGGTAAATGTTCCAAAATTTCGAACACTTTATTCCATATTTTTTTGGCCTAAATTTTGCTTTTTATATTGTTGTTTCTTAAAATAATTAATGGAATGGCAAACAGTGTAGACCCTGATCAGACTGCTCCTTCAGGAGCAGTCTGATCTGGGTCTGCACTGTTTGCACATGCCATTTTCTTTGGAACTGTGGTGTACAAAATTTTAGGACATTTATCATATATGCATGCCTCTCCAGATAGGGGTCTACTTAAACCTATATTGGACTATTATTGGTACAAAAGGATCCCTGTTGGGCCAATAATCATCATTCCTGTTGGGCCAGTAATGGTCCAGTATAGATTTAAGCAGAATGCTAGATGGGTCATTGAAAGTGTCAT
Source organism: Anodontia alba (assembly GCA_964016985.1). Lineage (NCBI taxonomy): Eukaryota > Metazoa > Mollusca > Bivalvia > Lucinida > Lucinidae > Anodontia > Anodontia alba. The sequence goes on along the minus strand of OZ024836.1, from coordinate 8,063,450 downwards.
TGACCTTTAGCTCTCTGGGTGAATTGTCAGCAGATAATAAACTGTTGATGTTTTTCTTACTTTCCAGCAAAATAGGGCTTGACATGAAACCTAAAGTTCTTGTATTTTGGGGAACATAAGAAAAATATTTCAATTCTGCTGAATTGTTTACCCAACATTCTATTAAGGGGACCTGATACACTTAGTAGATTTTCAGCCATTTGCAAGGGAGACTACTCTTGTTACTTCCTGTTTGCTTTTCTTTATACCAAGCCCCTTATGAAATAGGATCTACCTGTACTCTAAAAGCAAAACTTTGCTCCCTAGGGAGAGCAAATTCTTTCCTTTTACTGAAAAGGGGTCTGCTCTAAAAGTAAAGAGGGAGGCAAACTAACTAGTCGCTGCCCCTGAAAGTATATCCATTTCCCTTAAGTGTTAAAGAGGGGTCAGTGTACATACAGTCAATCCTCTTTATACCTACACTTGATACAACAACAAAATTTGTTATAATGACAATTTGAATGTCGCCAAACCTTTGCTAAAGAGGTGACCCTTAATGAGAAATGCAAGAATATTGTATTAAAACAAAGCAACATATGTTTTGGATATTTGTTAGAATTGCCTCACTGAGGCAATTCTAACAAATATCCAAAACATATATTCTATGAGGAAATAAGAATAAAAAAAGGTCTTTCTTACATATCATTCTGGGCTCATTTGTTAGCTTAACAATCTCGTTAGTGGTCAAAATGTTAACTGTTCAAGTAAGTGCAATATCTAATTCACAGGTATTGTTTGCTGAAAAAGTGTGAGTAGCTTTTGCAAATGCAAAAGCTACTCACATTTTTTCAGCAAAACAACAAGCATATATGCCATATTTGATGATCAAAGATTTAACGATATGTTAACTAATGACATTGTTAGTTTCAAACAACTGGGCCCTGTTCATTAAGGATTCTTTACGACAGGAAATTCATTTTAATGGCAATATCTTTTGAAACAAATGCTGTCGTTGTAACAAGGGTTCATTGTACATGTTTTCATCATTTTCATCATTATGAGCATGCTGATTGTTTTCTTATGTTATGCATATTCATTTTTTTTTTTTTATGTAGATAAAAGTAGAATGGTATCATTACTCAATGAAAATATATTTTTATACACACTCGTAGCGCCAGTTAAGACACTTTTTTTACTGACTGGTACTGATGTTTTTCTTATTTCTTCATGAAAGCATATGTTGTGGTACTCTTTAGTTAAATGCCTCAATGAGGTACTTCTAGTGAGTACCCACTGTTACGCATAGAGCGGTCAGGACGGTACCGATGGTGATTTCCTATTTAATGAGACTCCGGTTTGGGCTTTGCCTATACATACCACCACACAGAAACTTTAACAACATTAGATTTTATAACTTTTTTTCTTACATATATATATATACACAACATATAATAACATGAAATGACACTAATTAACTATTACACACAAACACACAAAAATAACAGTCTTGACATACCACAGCTATACTCTTCGCGTCGGCTACGGTAGCTCAACACGGGTGGTGACTGATATGTTTTACAATTTGACTAACTTGGTTTAATTGTTTAACAATATCAATACGACTCCACCCAAGTGTGCTGAACCCTGGGCCGATGCGAAGAGAATATGCTGGGTTATCTTCCGAATTCTTTATATGTTAATACGGGCCCTTTATATATTTTTTAACACTTTATAACATACTAGTTATTTCCTTTAAGGATCCTGTTTAATTAATTATATTTCATATTCATATCCTTAGTTGATAGAAAAAATTTCTAGGTGATCTGGTGCCTTGGCGACCGTAATTTCACCATATTTCAACCTCGCCTCTATGGGCGTCTGCTAACAACACATCTTTAATTTCAACCTCACCTCTGTGGGCGTCTGCTAACAACACATTTTTATCTATTGTTCAGGCTCTAAGGGCCTGTAAGATGAATGAAGGGCTACAATAAAAAAAAAAAAGAACATAACAATTACTGGATAGACTTAACAATCACTAGATAGAATTACACCACCATATGATGAAGCTTGCCGTATGACTACATATATATTCAATCAACAATGACGCTATATGTCGCCGGATGGTGTGACGTCATTGGCGTCCCAGCTGAATCCTCGACGTCTATTATCGACGTCGCCATGACTCATCCGCGGCTTCAATCCAATTGTCGACATCGGCGCAGTCAACAGCTAGTTATTACCAGCTCTCGGCAGTGTCGCTCCTCGACGTCATATGCAAAACTCCATATTATTACAATAATTGACATAACAGTAATAAATAAAATTAGGGACATGACATTTGAAATGCACACAGATAGCAACCAGAGCAAAGACAATTTATCCGCTCTACCTGCGATCAGGACATTTCACATCAGGGTCATGACACATCAAATGCCCATGGCTAAACTGACATTTCGATTGTCAACCTATTATTATGACATTTCAACCTTCTAGTATTTGGGACCCGACATTTGTACTGTCGACCCTAATGTCATTCACTAATAAATGTCAACCCCTAACATATCATATAATACATACAGCTTTACGGTATATTTCGTCTGCCGCATCAGGGCAAAAAAAATTGAGCAGACGAAAACATATTTACAAATTAATGATTTTAACTTTAGTTACTAAATTATGTTGCCCGGTCCTATGTAACCGCGAATGCTTGCAATTTATGTGTTTTTAAAATTTAACAATAAAGGTTATTTTAGACTGCACGTACACTGGGCAGGCTTGGTCCTCTAAGCGTCTATTTGCCCATATTCCATGCCGTCTTTCGCGAAGAGGGCATAAATTACCTATATGCGTGTCTGTCATGCGTGTATGCCTTCATGTCGCGAATTTGATGATAATCGCAATGCACCTATGTGCTCATCGGTAAGTCCGGCTCTGCTCTGTTCACAAGTCCCCCTATATTTTGCGTCTGCCATAAAGAACCGATTTGCGCAACTGGTAAGCACACGTGAACAAATCTAAACAATAAAATGCAGAACCGTACTACCATGCGTCTGTTATATAGACCGTGTAATCAACAATTCGCAGGTTTTAAATCAGACAGTGATTCATTTCTGGCCGTTCAGACCTTGCAAATAAAACCTACAAACCGATGACTAACACTAAAATTATCAAAGGTAATAAATATTCACTCACCGAAATGAATCCCATACAGCTGAGAATGTGTCCTCTGACACTTCTGTTGTACAATTTCGCCCTTATGGGAATCATTTACGGTGGAGTTTATATAGGGCCGGTATTACGCCACCACATGGATTATACGCGTGTTACACGGGCAACCTGTGTACTTAAGTTATTTATGGTAACATCGCATGATGTTTTACTAGCTACGTAGGGTTAAGGCGAAAATGGCCTTATGTAGGTGAAAAGGTACCCTACGTAAGAAAAAAAGAAACTGTCCCCTTCGGTGTTCCCTTTCTGTGTCGTCACACCCACAACATATGTTTTTATGGAGAAGTAAGAAAAATGATAAGTGGGTACCCGCTCTAGTCTGGAGCTATGATACTGCCACAGGCTCATCTGGTAAACACGCCTATATAATTTTGACCCCTTTAAACCCCACTTTTATATAGTAAAACTAGGGTTTACAGGGATAGGCATTTTTTTTCCTATTTCTGCTCAAAAACATAGACTGTGTGTACTCATTAGAATGGCCTCAGTGAGGCCATTCTAACGAGTACCCACAAACTATGTTTTGAGCAGAAATATGAAAAATATCAGAATTTTTTATCTGAAAATTTTCATTTTTTGGTGGTAAAGTTCTCAAATATTTGAATAAGCATGTTTTTATAATGAGTGATTGTGGTGTTACTACGTTTACCCTGAGTATTCAGACACTTTAACTCCGTATCAAATGATGTGCAACAAAAGAAAAGGACCCTTATGCATTTTGCGGCCAACGTAAGTCTAGATCAGTGTGTACATCTGTACAGTCCGATCTAGACATTCTCTGCTGGTCGACATATACTACAGCATCCTTTGATTCTGTAAGTGCCCAACAATGGTCCTTATCAGCTTGCATGAATGAGGGCTGATCAGGGCCTGCATTGTCAGCAAATTGCATCAGGGCCCTTTTCTTGTGTTGCACATCATAAGTCTTAAAATTTGAACAAGTCGGTTTTACTACCTGCTGATGTGTCTAAAAACTGCTGGATGAGTCACAAACAATGTAGAACATTATCAGATACCACATTCTGATTTATCTGCTCTGGGTCTACACTGTCTTCTCAGGTCCGTCTGTCCAAATACTTGGGGTAAATATGGTACGTTTTTCACTCTTGATGCCTGTGTCTGTTCCTGTGTCACACAGTTGACTCTCGCTGTCTCAGATAATCTGAATAACTCCTTATTTTGAAGTGAAAATCTGGTCCCTGTTTAACATGGAAACCTAACAACACATAAAATATTGTGGAAAAGAGGAGAAATTGCTCTGAAGAGCAATTTCTCCTCTTTTCCACAATATTTTTAAATATATCTCTAACTTCAGGAGTCAAATTACATATTCATTTATGAAATATGTTGTTTTTTTGTTTTTTTATTTATTTTTTCCTCAGTTCTGCAAATTTGATATGTTGAGGTATGGTTATTTTGAAGTATTACAGAGAGTCCCTTGATCTCCGAGATAACGAGTCAACTGTATTTATATACATATGAGTGGTAATGTGAGAAAATGTACGTCCTGACATGTATTCCCAGATCTGCACAGTCTGATCAGAGTCTTCGTTGTGTGCATGAAAAAAACTTTGCATCCTTGGCTATCAAAAATGCTATTGAAACTTTGCGAATACGCAGATGTCCAAAGGTACGTTTTCCAATATTGTGGATGATATGAGCCAGAGCGCAACAAAACCTACAATAAGGCCTGTGTACACAGCAAAGACTCGGATCAGCCATATGTCCACACAGTATGGCAAGGACTCTCATTCATTTCTTTGGATTGCCCGGAGACTGTGGAAGACACATGCAATCAGTGAAAACTCTGATCAGACTCTGCAGATACACCTTTGCTGGTTGCATAAGTCTGATTGTAGGACAATGTAGGTTATGTCGTGCACTGGCTCATACGTCTTTCTGTAATTTGATTCCATGCAATATTATAACTTTATTTATATTGCATAAATTTAATTAAATTTTTTGCAGTATGCAGATATTAGTAAGGTCTGGTTTTGGATTGATGATGAGCAAATTTTGATGAAATATTTATATAATGTATTCGACCTAATTACTGCACCGTGCGCTTAGATTTTTCAAAATTACTGAACAAACTTGTAGTAAAATATCAATCTAATAAGAGCACTCTTTAAACAAAGATCAGCAGAAGACTTAATGAGCAGCGTATTAAAAAATGCTTTTGCAATATTATTTTCTGATTTTCTTTATAAAAACATATATTGTGGGTACACGTTTGAATTGCCTCGACTTGTCGAGGCAATTCAAATGAGTTCCCACAACATATGTTTTTATAAAGAAGTAGATAAAAGTACACTGACTGTAATCTAAAGGCTACCTAATTGCTTTACTGTGCGCTTATAGGAGCATGTGGGGTAATTAGGTTGAATACGGTAGTTATAATTTTTGATGTCAGAAACTAGTTCGTTTGAGACAGATTCTATGGTGGTGTATCATGGTTTGTGATTTTTTTATTGGAATTTGTACATTTTTAAAATACATGGTAGAAAAAATTATTTAGCCTTCACCACTCTCTAGGCTTATTCAGCAGAATTCCCAGAAAATAGGCTTTGACATTTCATGTAAATAGGAGACAATTTACATGAAATGTCAAAGCCTGTTTTCTTGGAATAAAATAGGAAAAGTATTTCAAAATGTGATCTGCTGACATTTGTACCCAGCATGCTAGGTATTAAAGGTTTGGTATACCAAATGTAGTCATGTTTAAAATAAATGAGTACCATTCACTACACTTGTATGGAAGATTATTGCATAAAAAGCACGGCTTTTTCACGTTATTAACAGCCATGCATTAACTGTGAAACACCGTGTATTAACAAGGCAATTAATGTGCTAGTAATGCATGGCTATGCATCTTTCAATATGATCGTACCAGAGCCACAGATTTGCTGCCTTTATGAGATGTGTACTGCCTGTCCCTAGAACGAGCACAGTCTGTGGAAATTGTGTTTGTGAGACATCGGTGAAAAGGCGAAACAACATTTACCAGGTCCCTTGGGAGGTGTTGAAAACCGCGGTCTCTGGCCTCGGTTTTCAACACCTCCCACGGGACCTGGCAAATGTTAATGCATGAAAAACCATGTTTGATCCCTATATTGAGTTTTATAATCAGAGATTGAGTTTTTGTCATGTCTGCTTTAGCAAGTAGGAGCTATGTAGGGATCACTTTCTGCATTGTCATTAGCATTGTCGGCAGTGGTTGAGTCAACAATATTATTAAGTCTCTGTGTTTATATCTGTTCCTCATTCACCAAGTCTTCTAGGCTAATGAAACTTGATACTCACATCCACCATGATGCAGCCTGCCCACTAACATCAACCATTACTGACCTTTAGTTCCATTTCATGCTTGCCTGAACAATATTTGGTCTGTGCATTTAGTTCCATTTCTTGAACACCACCGGCAGTCAGGACATAGCCATTCAATGAATTTCTTATCATAAACATAACTAATGTAATTCTAGTCAAATTATTTATTTCAGAAGCTCTTTGTAATCTGTTTCAAAGTGTTTTGGCTTTGAAAGTAAGTACAACAAGCTTTGTCAGTTCAATTTATTACCTTTTTCACTCACTACTATTTATATCAAAATACAATGCTGTGATAAAAAAAATCAGAAATAGATGAGGAAATATTTAACCCTTAAAGTGCCAAGAAAAACTACATCTGAAAATGTCATCTGTTTATGTCGTCTGCTGATTATTCTTGCAAACTTTTCAAACCTACTTTTGCATACAGGCAAACAGTGTGGACCCAGATCAGACTGCTCCTAAAGGAGCAGTCTGATCTGGGTCCACACTGTTTGCCAAAATGACTTAAAATCACAAGCAGATGAGAAAGCAGACGACAATAGTTGTGACTGGCGCTTTAAGGGTTAACTCTAGATAAGGTGCTTTTTACAGCCAAAAAAGTGTTTGATATTTTTTTTTTAAAAATTCCACATTTGGTGTCCATGTGTCCATGCGTCTGTTGTACATCTCTCCATCTGTCTGTCTGCCATATTTCTTTTCATCAATGCATATTTCCATTTCTGGGCGATAACTTTGGTAAATATTGATGGATTTTCACCAAACTTGGTAAGTGCATTGATATTATGGAGATCTAGATTTGAATTGCTAATGGGCAAATTTCGTCTATTTTTGACATATATCTGCCTGCCACATGATAGTGGCAGGATATTATCATTTCACGTTTTTATATTCCATGAAAGTATATGTTGTTGGTGATACTAAGAAGCATCTTGGTGAGGCACTTCTGATTAGTAACAAACAACATTTCACAGTTGATGCATGATATTGAGGTTACCATCAGGATTTGTCAACCGCAGAAATTCATGTTCACCGAGTTGAAGCCGAGCATGCATTAGCGGAGCATGCATGCTATTATTATTAGCATGCATCAATTGTTTTGTTATATGACTATTTTAGCTGTCTGGCAGCAGTGACAAACGTGCTGTTGACCAGTCCTTGATCTTAACCTAGCCATTTGTTATATGACTATTTTTAGCAGTCTGGCAACAGTGACAAAATTGATGTTGACCAGTCCTTGACCTTAGCCTGCCTATTATTAAAAACCATTTCTCTCAGATTTTTTAACAGAATTTTCAGCATTATACCATTGTTGGATGCCATTTGAATCACTTGATCCTAATGATGATGATGTCATAAAAAAAAAAAAAAATACAGCACATAATTATGCCTCCCTCTGACAGGGATGGAAACATATTGTTTTTGCCTCGGTTGTCTGTCCATCTGTCTGTCCGTCCATCACGCAATCGTATCCGCCCTATAACTTGAAAATCGTTCAAGATATTTTCATGAAACTTCATAGAAATATAAAGCATCATCAGACATATACAGACCACAAGAACCATAACTCTTGTCTGTACATTTTTTGAGTTATTCCCCTTTAAAATTAGAGAATTTGACAATGATCATTTTGTGTCCGCTCTACAACTTGAAAACCCTTTAAGATATTTTCTTGAAACTTCATAGAAGTATAAAGCATCATCAGACGGCATGCACAACACAAGAACCGTAACTCTTGTTCATACACTTTTGGAGATATTCCTCTTTAGAGATATTCCCCTTTGAAATTCGACAATGGTAAATTCACGTCCACTCTATAACTTGAAATATACGTTTTTTTCAATTCATTCAACCCTTTGAAATTTGACAATTGTAATTTTGTGTCTGCTTTATAACTTGAAAACTGTCAAGACATTTTCATGAAACTTCATAGAAATATAAAGCATCATCAGATGAAGTGCAGAACACAAGAACAGTAACTCTTATCTATACATTTTTGGAGTTATTTCCCTTGGAAATTAGACAATGGTAATTTCATATCCATTCTATATCTCGAAAACCATTCAAGATAGTTTCATGAAACTTTATAGAAATATATAGTAGTGATGATGAACAATTAGTATGGGTAAACTTTCTGTATGTGAGTGGCAGCTGGGGGCAGACATATGTTTTTGTTTTGTTTTTTTGTGTAAAAAAACTCTAGTTTATTTTAATTTTGTTACAGCATCTATAACGTGTGTTAATAACAGCTCTAAATCAGGGCCCACTTGTTCAAAACTAACGCTGTCGTTAGTTAACATGTCATTAAAATTTTGATCATTAAATATGGCATATACGCTATATTTGCTGAAAAAATGTGAGTTGCATTTGCAAAAGCTACTCACATTTTTTTCAGCAAAAATACCTGTGAATAAGATATTGTACTTACTAGAATAGTTAACATTTTGACCACTAACGAGCTTGTTAAGCTAACGATGATTTGAACAACTGGGCCCTGATCATAATCAAAAGTTGACAGTTGTTTTGTTATTATACAACATTTTAATGTCCAAAAACATGCTAATTCCTGAATATGTTTTAAGGTCTTGAGAAGTCTGATAAATGTGATATCAGACTTCTAGGGCCTTAAAATAGATTCGCAATGTCATGTAATGTAGTGAATCTGTTTTTGGCTCTCTAGAAGTCTGACAGTAGAATTTGTTTCGACCAATCAGAGTGAAGCTTTTTTGCAGTCATATAACATGTTTTTGTGGAGAAATAAGAAAAATATTTAGCTAGATATCTCTCTATCTAAAATGGTAATGAGAAAAAAAAATATTTTGTGTGTGAGAGAGAGAGAGAGAAAAATATTTGTGAATTCATGGGTACAGAGTGTTCCTTGGAATTTCTTATTATTTTGATTTTCACAAGTCATTTTGTTACAAACACAAAGCATGTATGAAATCTCCTTTGTGGGGAGTTTGTTTGAACAATATATTATTCATGTATGAAGTATGTGCATTAACCTGCACCACTCTCTGGGCTAACTTAGCAGACAACAAATTGTTGATATTTTTCTAATTAACCCCAAAATAGGCTTTGATATTTTTGAAAGACTGGTGTAACAAATGATGAATCTCACTATTTATGTTGTACTTTAGTACTGGGTTAACCCTTGGTATGCTGATGGCAGAATTAGCAGCAGAAGAGTGATATTTTTCCATGAAAAATAGGGGCTTCACTTTTCAAGTAAATTGGATCCTTTGAAGGCAATTAGCATGAAATGTATTTTTATTGTCAGGACAAAATTATATGAAATGTAAAGCCCTGTTTTTTTGGGGGGAAAAAATAAAAAGATCTTTTGAAATGTCTGCAAATATTTTAAAATCTGGGCCCAGTTGTTCAAAACCAACAATGTCGTTAGTTAAGGTATCGTTAAAACTTTGATCATTACATATGGCAAATATGCTAATATTTTTGCTGAAAAAATGTGGGTAGCTTTTGCATTTGCAAAAGCTACTCACATTTTTTCAGCAAAAATACCTGTGAATTAGATATTGTACTTACTAGAGCAATTAACATTTTGACCATTACCGAGCTCGTTAAGCTAACGATGCTTTGAACAACTGGGCCCAGTTTATTAAGGGTTAACTCCACATGTGCCAGAACTGCACATTCTAGGGTCGCAAGGTCAAATGCCAGCTCTGTCACATAACTTAAGTGGAGATTGATCATGAAATCATTTCTGCGGTCATTCTCCCCATTCCGCTGATTCAAGAAGAGCAATTGTCAGTTAGTGGTGAAAGTATGTGCAGAAAGTACTGGTTAACTGGTTAGAGGACTAAACCTGCCGAGGACAAGTGTGAGTAGCTTAACTGACCAGCTTGACATGGCCTTAGCAGTGTTGATTGGGCCATTTAATTCCAAAGTAGTCGAAGGCTGGGTAAATTATCAAATAATATGTTATATTTTGATCTGCCTATTAATAGTGATACATTGGCCATGCTTTAGAACAATTGTAGAATATGTCTATGTTGACCTTACGTGCTCCCGATTGAGCATATAGATACAGTCTCCGTCCCCCTGCCTTTCATCCCACTATAAATTTGATTCTTGAGCATAAATCAAAAGGCATTAATCCATTTATGCCTAGTGTCCCATAAAAGGGATATTGGCAAACAGTGTAGACCCAGATCAGATTCCAAAGAAAAAAGTGCCATCTGATCAGAAGAAGAGGAATTTCTAGAACAAATCGTGATAATAAGAACTTATCAGACACACCTTCAGTTGGACATGGACCTGTCCAAATAAATAGGTAGAAGAGTCCACTAGGCATTAATCCTTGCCCTGCTGAATAAATTAAGATGCCACACCTTATTTTCAGCCAATCAGATTACTTGATCTAGAGGCCTCGGTGGCTCAGTTGGATGTGCCGTCCGACTGGAGACCAGGAGGTCGTGGGTTCAACCCCGGCCGAGGTCGGCAACATTCTTTCGTGGAGATTGATCGTGAAATATTTTCTACGGTCATTCTCTCCCTTCCGCGGATTCAAGAAGGGCAGTTGTCAGTTTCAGGCGAAAGAATGTGCACAATACTGGTTAACCGCTTGGAGGACTAAACCTGCCCAGTAAACGTGTGGTTAGGTAAACTGACCGCGCTCGATATGACCCCATTGGGTTGACTGGGCCGTAAAACCTCAACACAAACAATACTTGATCTAGATTGTTGCTATAAAATCCCATACTGAATGGCAAACAGTGCAGATCCAGATCAGTTGGCTTCTTCAGAATTGTTTGCAAAGGCAGGGTATATCTGGGTTCAGCAGGACAAGGGTTAATGGATTAATGGTGGTAGGGTGAATTGTGTTTAACTCCAGATAAGATGAAATGCAGAGTAAATTAACCATACATGTGCCATTATTTTTGCAAATTATTGTCCTTTGTTTCTTTTACTATGTTTGCTAAACTTTACTCCAAACTTTAACCTGTACCACCCTCTGGGCTAATTCAGCAGACAACAAATTGATATTTTTTCTTATTTTTTCCCAGAAAATAGACTGACTTTCCATGCAAACTATCTCCTTCAGAGACAGTTTGCATGAACTATTTTCTGGGGACACATTTCAATGTTATCTGCTGAAATGTTACTGGTTGATAAAGTTAAGACCATCTGAGTTGTTGTGCAGATTTTTAACGCTACCAGGCACCTGAGGCACATGGAGGCAGCGGCGATTGTTATGTACATGTATTTGTACAGCCTTGCTTTCATGGATCACCCATGCACACTTGGATTCTGCTGTCTGTCACCAAGCGCCGCCCTGTCCACTTTATACTCAACCCAGGGCACGTCGAGTATGAGCTAGGCATACTAATGATCTGAAAATTGTCTCAACCCTAGCAGGAATCGAACCCACAATATCCCGCATGAAAGTCGAGTGCACTAACCACTAGGCCACCCAGCCCACGTCCATCTGAGAACAATTAATTTTGTTTTTCTGCTGTTTTCTTTTCATAAAGTGATGGTTTTGAAGATGCTATGTATATAGGTAGTGCAATAAAGACATGCAATCTTTACTCTGACAATTCCTTCTATTTCTTATTCTTCATCTGTTTAGAGTTTAGAAAGCAAGGTGTTGTTATCAGCTAGTTGTTCAGTCATCAGGTTGAATAATGGGTGAATTAGTGATTAACCCTTCTCCTGCTGACTAAATTAAGATGAGAAGGGTTAAAACGGGTTTAATTTGTGAAATACCTAAAATGAAATATATGTGGCTTCATAGTTAAAACACAAACAGATTTCAAGACATTAGTCTGTTTTATTACTTTATATACTCAAAACAATAACGTCACAGCATTTAAAAACCTGCCAGATGAAATAAAACAACAAATATGAGTGGTGTTAAGTTAGAATGTCTCTTCAGGCATTCACAGATGGCAAAGGCCGAGATCAGCCTGCTCATCTGCCCAGTTTCGAATGGAACCTATATATTCTATACATTTTCAACCCATTCTATAAGCAGACAGGTAAGGCCCTTTTACCCTTAACACTTAGCATGCTGTGTAAAAAATATAAACATTTTGAAATATTTGTCTTATTTTTTCCAGAAAATAGCATAGCCCTAGTTAAGGCACTTTTTTTCAATCCAAAAGTATTTATATTTTTCTTATTTCTCCACGAAAACATATGTTGTAGGTACTCATTAGAAGCGCCTCGCTGATGCGCTTCTAATGAGTACCCACAACGTATGTTTTCGTGGAGAAATAAGAAAAATATTTACCGGATACCCTCCCTTATCTAGACCTATGAAATAGGCTTTGACACTTCATGCAAATTGTTTCCCAAGGGGACAACTTGCATGAAATGTCAAAGTTTATTTTCTGGGAAATAAGGTAAAATCAATTTGTTGTCTGCTGAATTTGTCCACAGAGTGGTAAAGGGTTAAAAAGCTAATCACAACTGCAGCAGATGACATTTTTACTTGATTTTGCCTAGCAGACCATTCACATGAAAGGCCAAGTCTTATTTTCTCTGAAAAAAAAGAGAAAATAAAAAAAATTAAAAAAAAAAAATTAAGATGTCATCTGCTACAATTTCGCTTAGCGCTTTAAGGATTAAGATAACCCAATTCTGCAGGCTACTCTGGGCTTCCGCCATCCACATGCCAGAATAGACATTTTTCCTTGGCACCACCCATATGATGATATAAGCTAATATACATGTATATTACCTATACAGGTAAATTTTAATAAAAGAGCTCTGCTCACTCAAAACTCCATCACTATGTAAGACAATACAGAAAATAAAGGAAACAATAGGCTCTCTATATATCTATGAAGGGCTCCAGATAAGCCGAATTTCAAGAAGAAAAATGATTTCGAGATGTCATAAGGATAGAAGAATCAGCTTGCTGAGAATTTTTATGAGATCCAGGTCAAAGCTCAAGATAACAGCCAAAATATTAAAGTGACATGCAAATTTGTAGCAAACAAGAGCCTATTTTTTTTTTTTGTATTTGTTTTTTTTAATTATTTTTCAGAGAAAATCAGGCTTGGCATTTACAAATCACATGAAAAGTCAAGCCTTATTTTCTCTGAAAAAATTAAAAGAAAATAAAAATGTCTGCTGCAGTGTGACTGGCACTTTACAGGTTTAACATCTTTCTTATTTCAACATACCGCATTGGACCGAATTACCCCACATACTTCTATAAGCGCAGTCAAGCAAATTCCGTAATTTTCAGCTATTTCGTTATAAAGGCATATGTTGTGGGTACTCGTTTGAATTGCATCGACGTCGATGCAATTCAAACTAGAGCTGGTGTTTGTAAAACACTATGCCCCCAACTGCCTGACACTAACACTGCTTGACTCCAACATTGCTTGCCCATGACGATAACAACAATACAAATATACGAGATTTCAATGTTATTTTATTAAAAGGGAAATAACTCTAAAATGGGAGATAATTTGGATAGGAAAAAAATATGGGTCACCTACTTTTTCATGAGGAATCCATATATGAAATTTCAAACTTGCATGAACAGTTCAAAACTTATGCTATGCATCAAAAAGTGTGCAATGTAAAAATGCCCAAAATGACAAAGGGCCATAACTCAAGAAGTACTTTTCAGAATTTATTCAAAAGTTAATCAGGTCATCTACTCATCAATACCAATCTATTCACCAGGTTTCAAGTCTCTAGCTTCAATAACTTTCGAGATATTTTGCTGACAAGATTTCATCTATATTTTTTCAAAGGGCCATAACTCAGGAAAGGGGCATAATCCTGATGGGAAAAAAAACACGGGTCAGCTATTTTTTCATGAGGAATCCATATATGAAATTTCAAAACCCTAGCCTGCACAGTTCAAAACTTATGCTATGCATCAAAAAATGTGCAACGTAAAAAAGCCCAAAGTTATAAAGGGCCATAACTCATGAAGTAATTTTCAGAATTTATTCAAAAGTTAATCAGGTCATCTACTCATCAATACCAATCTATTCACCAAGTTTCAAGGCTCTAGCTTCAATAGCTTTTGAGATATTTTTCTGACAAGAATTCATCCATATTTTTTCAAAGGGCCATAACTCAGGAAAGGGGCATAATCCTGATAAGAAAAAAAATATGTGTCAGCTATTTTTTCATGAGGAATCCATATATGAAATTTCAAAACCCTAGCATGCACAGTTCAAAACTTATGCTATGCATCAAAAAGTGTGCAATTGTAAAAATGCCCAAAGTTATAAAGGGCCATAACTCATGAAGTAATTTTCAGAATTTATTCAAAAGTTAATCAGGTCATCTACTCATCAATACCAATCTATTCACCAGGTTTCAAGGCTCTAGCTTCAATAGCTTTTGAGATATTCTGCTGACAAGATTTCATCTATATTTTTTCAAAGGGCCATAACTCAAGAAAAGGGGCATAATCATGATGGGAAAAAAAATACGGGTCAGCTATTTTTTCATGAAGAATCCATATATGAAATTTCAAAACCCTAGCATGTATGGTTTAGAAGTTATGCTATGCATCAAAAAGCGTAACGGACGGACGCACGGACGGACGCACGCACGCACAAACGTCCCAGAAGCAATATGCCCCTCCAACTTCTTCGAAGTTGGGGGCATAATGAGTACCCACAACATATGCTTTTATAAAGAAATTCAGAAAAAAACATCGCATAAGCATCATTTGATGAGTCTTTTGCTCATCTTTTCTTTCTTTTTTATTCATTCATTTTTTTTTTCTTTTCTTTTTTATTTATTTTTTTTTTTCTTTTGTTATTTTTTAAGTTTACCTTAGTATAAGTAGGTACATATTGTACTAGAGAAATTTTCCGAGTATTTTTTAAAAATCTAAGCGCACAGTGCGACAATTAGGTCGAATACGGTAAAAAATATGCTGTGTGTAATCGTTAGGATTGCCTTGTTCAGACAGTTCTAATGGGTACCCACAACATGTTTTCATGGAAAAATAAGAAGAAAAATAAATATTGTATTTACCCAGTATATTTGGTCACCTTATCTCCTTACCATACTTCTAAAAATTTGAACAAGTTGATTTTATTACCTGTTAATGTGTCTAAGGTATCGCTGGGTGAGTGGCAAACAGTGTAGATCCTGAACAGATGCTGCATTTTGCATAAAACCTTAATGACCATGACCAAATTCAGCAGATAAAAAATTATATTTTTTCCCAAAAAATAGGCTTTGACATTTCATGCAAATTGTCTCTTAGAAAATAGACTTTGACATTTCACTAAAGCCTATTTTCTGGAATAATATGAAAAATATTTCAAAATGTCATCTGCTGAAAATTTTACCCAGCATGCTGAAAATTTTAAAAAGTTAAAAAACTTTTTACCTCCTAAATAACAGCTTATCTGGAGTTCTATCAATCTAATTACCATGGGGTATACACTATACAGTTACATACAAGTATGTATAATTATTTCAACACAATTTCAACAAGACACTAACATTAAGTTTTCATATTAATAGGGACACGATACATCA
The DNA here is from genome assembly GCA_964016985.1 of Anodontia alba. NCBI lineage: Eukaryota > Metazoa > Mollusca > Bivalvia > Lucinida > Lucinidae > Anodontia > Anodontia alba. The sequence goes on along the minus strand of OZ024836.1, from coordinate 8,047,421 downwards.
AAATACAGAGTTTCATGGCACAGCTACGGTAAAGATATCTATCCTCCATTTCACTGGCGCAATTGATCTAAAAAAAAACTAAAAAAAAAAAGGATTGACCTTTCACCCTTTAAGCGCCAAGAAAACCTGCATCTGAAAATGTCATCTGTTTATGTCGTCTGCTGCATCTTGCAAACTTTTCAAACATACTTTTTGCATATAGGCGAACAGTGTGGACCCAGATCAGACTGCTCCTCTAGGAGCAGTCATATCTGGGTCCACACTGTTTGCAACAACGACTTTTAAAGTATTCGGCAGAAGACAAAGCAGACGACAATTGTGTGCTTGGCGTCTTAAGGGTTAATCTTTTCAACTTAGCATGCTAAGTAAAACCTTCTGACATATTTTTCTTATTTTTCCAAGAAAATCGGTTTTGACATCTCATGCAAATTGCCTGCTGTTGTTTTTCTTATTTTTCTCAGAAAATAGACTTTGACATTCCAATGCAAAATGTCTCCTTAGGAGACATTCAATGAAAACCGTCTCCTTAGGAAACAGTTGGCATAAGATGTCAAAGCCTATTTTCTGGGGAAAAATAAAAAATATTTCAAAATGCCGTCTGGTATTTTTACCTAGCATGCTAAGCATTAACTTGTACTAGAGGTAAGTCCAGGTGTGAAATATTTACTTACTGTAGAAAAACTAACACACAATTTCTGCCGAATATATTGTTAGTAATGTGAAGATAGTGCAATCAAATCAACAACAAGTACTACCTTTTCAAAAATTTATCTGTAACACAACTCAAGATAGTGATACTGTGTTAACAAGGGGGAGAACCTACGTCACAGATTAGAATGAAAAAGACTCGTCACAAAAACATGCCTATATAATTTTGACCCCCTTAAACCCAACTTTTATATAGTAAAACTGGGGTTTACATAGGTATACATTATTCTTCTTATTTCTGCTCAAAAACATAGATTGTTGGTACTCATTAGAACCGCCTCACCGAGGCAGTTCCAACAAGTTCCCACAATCTATGTTTTGAGCAGAAATATGAAAACTATCAGAACTTTTATCTGAAAACTTTCAGTTTTTTGGTGGTGAAATTTTCAATATACTTGAATAGGCGTGTTTTCGTAATGTATAAGTTATAGTGAAAAACACCCTTTCAAACTGGTAAGTTGCTGTCGATTTCCATTTTGTTGTTCTGACAAAAACCAGGATAGGCTCAGAGAATGTTGCAAGAAACAAGGCGTTATACTGGTGAACTCGATGCTTAACTGTACTGTCATTTTTGAAAACACTCGCGCACAATTTACTTAGAAGGTTATCAAGATATTGTGCCTGAGTCAACAAGGACAATACGGTAGTACATAAAATCTGCAAATATAAGTACTTTCATCCTTGGTACATACTCTGAGCTTATTCTATTTTTCATCAAATCAACGAAAATAATAAACTAGAAATGTGTCAATATGATACAGATGCCCTTGCCCAGAGGCCATTCTCCCGCACACAGGCATTTTGTAAAAAATGTTGAAAAAGGGCCATAAATCTCATAATAATTGGCGGATTTTACCCAAATCAAACTTGACCTATATTTTATGATTATAACCTGTGTATAAAATATGAAACCAATTCACTGCTATTTTCAAAAACTACAGAAAGGAAAACATTTTTCGAAGATGAAAAAGGGCCATAATTCCCATAATAATGAGTGGATTTAACCCTAAATCGAACTTGACCTCTATTTTATGATTATGTACCAGTGTATTAAATATGAATCCAATACACTAATGTTTTCAAAAGATATCAAACGGAAACTATTTTTCAACGTTGAAAAAGGGCCATAACTCCCAAAATAATTGGTGGATTTTACCTTAAATCAAACGATCTATGTTATAATTATATACCAGTGTATAAAATATGAATTCAATACACTAATCTTTTCAAAAGATATTGAGCGGAAACCATTTTTCAAAGTTGAAAAAGGGTCATAACTCTCATAATAATTGGTGGATTTTACCCTAAATTGAACTTGAACTACATTTTATGATTATATACCTGTGTATAAAATTTGAATCCAATACACTAATCTTTTCAAAAGTTATCGAACCAAAACCATTTTTGTTATATACAGGCGAGACGAACAGGATGGATGGGATGGACATACTTACAGACAGCGGTGATACTATATGCTCCCACCCCCATTGAAAATGGTGGGGGCATAAAAATGACAACTATTTGCACAGGCCCTTTTCACAAAAATTTATAGTCTTTTTCACAGTTTTCTATGACGTAGGTTCTCCCCCTTGTCATGCTGAATAATTTAAGAGGCCATGCCCACTTCTGTCAGCCAATCAGATTGCTTGATCCAGGTTGTTGATACAAATTCACATACTAAATGAGTGCAGATCCAGATCAGTTGGCTTCTTCAGATACCAACTGATCTGGACCTACACTGTTTGCAAAGGCAGGGTATATTCGGATTCAACAGGACTAGGGTTAAACCTAAATACTGGGACACCTCAACTTGTAACCATACCTGTCCTTAACCAAATATTTAAGATAAATAGGGTACATTACTGAAACAGTGCTGTCTAAAAGGATTTTAGGTGTAACAAGTGAAAACAGATCTTCATATTGGGTGTGGTCGGGATGTGGTACTGGCCTGCTTTACATGCAACAGATGGGGGAAGGGGCATATTAACCCTTGTCCTGAATAAATTAATATGCAACACCTATTTCTAATTTTCAGACAATCAGATTACTTGATCCAGATTGTTGATATAAATTCACATACTTAATGGCAAACAGTGCAGATCCAGATCAGTTGGCTTCTTCAGAAGCCAACTGATCTAGATCTACAGTTTGCAAAGGCAGGACATATCCGGGTTCAGGGGGACTAGGGTTAGTATTTCTTAGTTTCTACACTGTCTTGCTTTTTTCCATATCCTCAACATTTTCTCTCTTTCTTCCTACAATAGCTCTTCTATCCTTTTTTTCTGTTTCTCTGGGACACTATTAAAAAAAATGAGCCACAAGGGTTGACATTTCATCAAACAAGAGTTCAAACATATCCAAACAGCAATAGGCACATATCAGAATGTGCTCATTCCAAGTTTGATCCTGGACAAACCGCTAACAATTTACAACTGTCAACTAGAATTAAGCTAAAGTACAAAGATATTGTGCCCTTTCGAAGTTAATAAGCAACGATCAAAGAGACATGAGTACCGATAGCTCTATGATGTATAAAGGCAAATTAACCCATCTATCAAGCAAATATAAAAACTATGTATGAGAGTTCGAGAATATAGCAAAAGAATGGACTTTGACTTGACCCTAAAAGCACTAAGCAAAATTTTAGCAATGACAGTCTATTTTTTTTTTTTTTTTTTTTTTATGATATTTCTGAGAAAATAAGACTTGATATTACATGTGAATGTCTGCATCTGCCTAGCAGGCGATTCACATGCAATGCCAAGTCTTTTCTCTCAAAAAATAAGAAAAAAAAATATAAATGTTGTCTGCTACAGTTGTGAATATTAGTTTAGGGTTAAACAAAATTTAAAGCAAACCCTTGACCTTGACATCAGGATGAATGCTATTGGTCACCTTTGACCTTGACATCAGGATGAATGCTATTGGTCACCTTTGACCTTGGCATCAAGGTAGATGCTATTGGTGGGCCTTGACCCTGACATCAGGATGGATGCTATCGGTCAACATTGACCTTGGCATCAGGATAGATGCTATTGGTGGCCCTTGACCATGACATCAGGATGGATGCTATTGGTCACCCTTAACCTTAACGTCAGGATGGATGCTACTGGTCGTCCTTGACTTTGATATCGTGTTGTATCCAAACAAAATGTATAGATTATATAGAAAAATGACCATTTTTCTATATATTCTATATATTTTTGTTCGGTGGTAGCCAAACAAAATGAATACATAAAAATGTCCATTTATGGTCATTTTTCTATCCAATCTATATATTTTTGTTTGGTGGTAGCCAAACAAAATGAATAGATTATACAGAAAAAAATGTCCATTTATTTAATTTAATGTCCATAATCTATACATTTTTGAATGGATACAACACTTTTGGGATCCACTTTAAAATCATCTTATTGCATAAAATGCAGTGTCGCACGTTATTAACAGCCACGCATTAACCGGCGAAAAGCTGTGTATTAACAAGGCAATTCACACACTGTTCATGCACAGCTACGCAACTTTCAATATAATCATACCGGAGCCACAGATATGCTGCCATTACGAGATGTGTACTGCCGTCCTAGAACGAGCATAGTCCGTACAAATTGTGTTTGCGAGACATCAGTGAAATGGCAAAACAAAATAGTGCAAGAAATAACACAAAATGTAGCAAATGTTTTCAGTTTTTATGCAATAATAGCGACTGAACATGGTTTTTCAATGCATTAACATTCGCCAGGTCCCTAGGGAGATGTTGAAAACTGCGGCCTCCGACCACGGTTTTCAACACCTGCCTCGGGACTGGTGAATGTTAATGCATGAAAAAAAAACATGTTTGATCCCTATATTGTAATGAACCAGCTTGTAAGGAGGTTTCAGTGTATATAATGCTAAAAATGGTCAAGCCAAATAAAAATTAAATGAAAGCACTCCAATAAAATAGCAAAAATATGGAGTAAGCAAAGAGCAAACCTGGGCACAGTTGTTCACAGCTTCGTTAGCTTAACGAGCTGGTTAAGGGTCATTTCGTTTACTGTTTTAGCAGATTCAATATACAATATTATGATATTTTTTGCTGAAAAAATGTGAGTAGCTTTCATTTTTTCAGCAAAAAATTTCAGCATATACACATATCACTTGATCTAAATTTTAACGAATCCTTACCTAACGACATCATTAGCTTTGAACAACTGCGCCCTGAACTTTAACACAAACATTTACCCTGAGGTCATACCATAGGTAAGTGACTTTTTTTTGTCATAATGCAAGGACTATTTGCTACAAAGCAGCAACTCAAAAATCAAAGCTGCAAATGAAAACAGACAATATAATCAGAACCTAACCTTTGCTGTGTTGAATAAATTAATACTTCATGCTTACTTCTAATTTTCAGCCAATCAGACTTCTTGGTCCAGATTGTTGATACAAATTCAGAAGCCAACTGATCTGGATCTACACTGCTTGCAAAGGCAGGGCATATCCAGGACCAGGGTTAACCTTTACCACTGTCTGGGCTAATTCAGCAGACAACAAATTTCCAGAAAACAGGCTCTAAAATTTCAGCATCACAGTTTCTGCACATTCCATATAGGAGAGGATTCCACAGAGGATCTGCAGAGCCATGCAACAAATTCATTCAGTCCTAGCCACAAAGAACCAGCATATTCCACACAGGATATGTTCATTCCACACTAACCAATTTTAGAATGGAGACCCCACCCCTCAAAGAGTAAAATGGTAAACAGTGCAGACCTAGATCAGACACCACAGAATGCAGCATCTAATCAGGGTTTCCACCGTTTGCAAATACTTTATCCATTCTTTAGGAATATCTAAAACACATAGCACGACATACCTAAAATTGAAATTTGACTCTTCCAATAAAAGGGCAGGGGGAGTTTATTCACTAAAACAGGCTAGACTGCTATAGTTATACTAAATCTGCACCACCAAACAGATGCTATATGTGTAACAGGATCTGCATAGACACATACTAGTATTACAGAGGACTTGTTAAGCAGGAGTATCAAGCGATTATTCTGGGATAATTTTTCTTATTTCTCCATAAAACCATATGTTGTGGGTACTCATTAGAAGCGCCTCAATGAGGCGCTTCTAATGAGTACCCACAACATATGTTTTCATGGAGAATTGGAGATAATTATCCCAGAATTATCATCAAATACTCCTCCTTAACAACTCCTCTGTATAATTACATATAGAATCTGCAAAGACATATAAGATCTGCCCACTCCACACTGCATCTACACATACACAATGGAACAGCCATGCTTTTCAAACAGTATTTGGACCTTAAAAGAAAAGAAGGATATTGCTTTAAAAAAAAAAAAATTGTGAAAAGTGCAGCTTAAACTGACAGCAAAGTTATAGGGCTCCATATGAATAACAAGAAAAATGCCCAACAACATTATGGACAGGTTTTTTCAAAAAAGTTAACCAAAAGGTAACAAAGAAGGTGAGAGTTGTCTCTTCTGCATGCAACATGCCTACTGGTCCTCCTCTTCATCCCTACCAAATATGAAAGCAATCCACTGAAGAATACAGGTAACATATAACTTTGAAAAAGTTGAATCCACTGAAGAATAATAGTAACATATAACTTTGGAAAAAGGTTAACCAAAAGGTACACTTGGGATGACGCCTGGACATCGCTTTTTTAAAAGAAGGGGTTTTTTGAAAAAAACCGTCCACAAACTATGGAAAGAAATCTCTTTATCAAAATACTTTAACAAGAAATTTGCTGAATGGCTAGGTCCCAAATGCTAGGAGCTACACGTACACACTAAACATTGTTCAGTCAAGCGTGAAAATTAGGTCAAGATCAGTTATAGTCAATGGCAGTAGGCAGGGTACATCATGAGGGATGTGTATAAAGTTTCATAAGCCCAGAAGCCTTGGTGTTGAGAAATAGAGCTAAATGCACATATTTAACCCTTGTCCTGCTGAACCCAGATATGCCATGCCATGCAAACACTGTAGATCCAGATCAGTTGGCTTCTTCAGAAGCCAACTGATCTGGATCTTCACTGTTTGCCATTCAGTATGTGAATTTATGTCAGCAATCTGGATTAAAAGACCTGATTGGCTGAAAATTGGAAGTGGGTGTGGCATCTTAATTTATTCAGCCTGATTAGGGTTAACACTGTTGATCTCAATGCCAATGATGGGGTCAGAAAGTGATCCCTATATGGTTCCTGCTTACTAAAGCAGTAGCAACATTATGTAATCAGAGAATGCCCAAAATGTGCTCTTCTAAATAATATGAAATCGAATACAAAGCTAACAAAGTTCAAGCTCCTGACAGTAACTACCAATTTAAACATTTCTTTTCATTCCCCAATATGCTAAAAACAAACAATAGAATACCCTATTTAAAAAAAAACTACCAAAATAGTGTAGTAATTTATGTTATAGGTACATAAAAAGTATAAAAAGACATTAAAATCTTTTAAGAGCAATAAAATGCTATCTTCCCTTTTTCCAGACTGCACTGACTTTTCTTCAATTTAACCCATTTTAGCCGGGGAAACCCCCAAAAGGGATTTGCAAACATTGCAGACACAGATCGGACACGGCAGCACAAATATGTCGAAGACTTTTTCCCGAACTAAAATGGGTTAAAATGAAGCACACTTTAAAGAAAGATGAACAGAGGACATATGAGGTGCAGATTTAAAGATGCTTATACAATACTATTTTTCTTCTGATTTTCTTTATAAAAACATATACACATTAACCTCTTTATAACACAGCTCGTTATAACAAAGTTTTGGATACAACATGGTTCAAAGATGGATCCCAAAAATGTATAGATTATATAGAAAAATGACCATAAATGGTCATTTTTCTATAAAATCTATACATTTTTGTTTGGATATACCATGGTTGTATAACTAACACTTTTATGCTTTGGACCCCAACAATAGTGTTATAAAGAGGTAGTGGTGTATAAAGCATATGTTGTGACAAGTCATAAAACCTGCTGGTTTATTTGTTTGTGTTGAGGTTTTACGGCCCAGTCAACCCAATTGGGTCATGTCGAGCACGGTCAGTTTACCTAACCACATGTTTACTAGGCAGGCTTAGTCCTCTAAGCGGTTAACCAGTATTGTGCACATTCTTTCACATAAAACTGTAGACCCTGACCAGATGTCACATTCTGCAGCACCTGATCTGGGTCTGCACTGTTTGACCAGGTTGTCTGTCCAAATACTTACATATACATGTACTGTAATGGTGGTAGCTTAAAACATGGGAATCCATATTCAGTTAACCATTACCACTCTCTGGGCATTTTCTGCAGACGACTGAGTATATTTTTCTTATTTTTCCCAGAAAACAGATTTGACATTTCATACATATTGTCTCGTAAGGAGACAATTTGCATGAAATGTCAAATCCTGTTTTCTGGGACCCAGAAAACAGGATTTGACATTTCATGCAAATATTCTTATTTTTCCCAGAAAACAGGATTTGACATTTCATGCAAATTGCCTCCTTAGGAGACAATTTGCATTAAATGTCAAATCCTGTTTTCTGGGAAAAATAGGAAAAACATTTCAAAATGTAGTCTGCTGAAAATTTTACCCAGAATGCTAATTGTTAAAAAGAACCTTGCCATAATTTACAGTTTAACAATGAAAATATATATATATATAAATCTTTTGAAAATAACTTTTTACTTACTGGTAATGTGTAGGGAATAAACAGATAGAGAGAAAGAAAAAGTTCATGAAGACAAATGATTAAAACATCACTTTTAACAATTTACAGATATGGAACCTGTCTGCGAGGACTGAACAGCATGTGGTACACAGTACTTCAGTATTTTGTTGGCAACATTTTATTTCATTATACAATATTAATCACCACTAATGAGACCACAAAATGAAGGGAGAGAACTGTCATCTCCTAAGGGAGATAACTCATCTCTTACATCAAGATACAACAACCACATGTAACAATATTACAGTACAGAAAGGTCACATTTCAATCTATGGGACATATGAATAACATTCATCTATGGGACATGAATAATGTTAAAATTACGACTGTCTCGCATCCAAGAAAAACACACCTGGGATATCGCATTTTCCGTCCACATTCATACTGAGGCATTCCACTGTGTCATGCTGTACCCTTAGCATGCTGAGTAATAATTTCAGCAGACAACATTTTTAAATATTTTTCTACTTTTTCCCAGAAAACAGGCTTTGACATTTCATGCAAACTGTCTCCCTAGGAGACAATTTGCTTGAGATGTCAAAATCTATTTTCTGATAAAGAGAAGAAAAATATCACCTCTCTGTCGTCTGCAGAGTTTCCTCAGAGCATGCTCAGCATTAAAATGTGAAGTAAGAAGTTTCACACAGCAGACTACATAATTCAGAAATGTGAAAGCATGTGGTGGTAAATTCACATTTCACAGAATGAGAAGTGACGTACGGATGGTGATACATGTATATGAAGAATGACCCTTTAGCCTTTACCCCTCTCTGGCCCAATTCTGCAGATGACATACCGATATCTTTTTCTTATTTTTCCCAGAAAAAGAGTTTGACATTTCATGCACATTGTCTCCACTGGAAATGATTTGCATGAAATGTCATATCCTGTTTCCTGGGAAAAATATTTAAAATATTTTAAAATGTTGTCTGTTCAAAACTTTACCCAGAGTGCTAAGCGTTAAAAAGATGTGCATATAGCTCCAGATAAGGTTATAAAGGACAGAGTTCTAGCTAAGGCACCTTTGTTCAACAAATAAGTAATAAGTTAATATATTTTTTATTGCTCCATGAAAACACATGGGTACTCAATAGAGGTAGTTCAGTGAGGCATTTCTAATGAGCCCCCACCCCCCACAACATTTAATTTTTTGTGGAAAAAAAAAGAACATAGAAAAAAAAAGAATCTGGATACTGATAATTTTAATGCAGCTGCAGGAAAACATATCTTGTAGGTTCTCAGTGTTAGTCATTGAGACTCAGACCTTGCACAGTCGCACATGATTCACTGCCTTTTCTTCCTCCTGACTCGACTACCACAAGGAAGACGGATGTATTCATAAAACCAATAGACGAAAGATGACGCACAGACGCAGGTGCAGGGGTTGTGCCTATTATGGTTTCATACCCTGGGACCCCCTGTACTGAAGTAACTAACTGAACAACAACAACAGTTAGTCATTGAGTAGCTGTAAGACCTATTTTGGTTTGAAAAAATTTAAAAAAAATATAGAAAAAAATCAAAAACAATCTACAAAATAATCCATTATCTGACTTTTAAGTTAAATATAATTTTGAGTAAGAACCATATTATTAGAATAAAAGAAAATGAAGAAAAATATTAACACTTATTTGCTGAACAAATGTGCCTTATCTTAAGTTCTGCCCTTTATAATCTTATCTGGAGCTACACAGCTCACCAAAAGAGGAACTTCTCCAGCAACTGGCTCACTTGTATAATGCTACTTACAACTCACATAACATGTAAATTTTGCATCAGTAACTTCATGATTTATGGCTGAAAATGTCACAGACTATATCAAATCAAAAGTTGAACTAAACAATAACTCTGTTTCAATGAAGCGTAACTCTAGATAAGGGGGGGTATCCACAATATTTTTTTTCTTATTTCTCCATGAAAACATGTTGTGGGTACTCATTAGAAGTGCCTTTGTGAGGCACTTCTAATGAGTACCTACAAAGTATGTTTTTGTGGAGAAAAAAGAAAAATATCAGTACTTTTTGGCTGAAAAAAAAAGCACCTTATCCTCAGTTATGATAAAGTAATTGAAAGAAAAGGCATGTATTGGGAAATAGGACATATCCTTAGAACGGCCGAGGGTTTCGAAAAATGCAGGCAAAATAGGGGTAGGGTTGGATATTTACCTCTGGAATTCAACATAAGCACCTGATCAAAAGTAGCTTACTTGAGAATGTTATTCTTTACAATCAAGCACTGCCAAAATTTAACACTTGTGAAAGGTCATGGCACAGGAGTCACAGTGGGAAAATGTATGCGCATATTTTTTTTTTTTTTTTTTTTGGGGGGGGGGGGGGGGGAGGGGGTCTTTTTTCTGTGATTTAATCCCCCATTTTTTCCTCCTTTTTCTCTCTCTTTCCTCCCTTTTCTTTTGACTTTTCTTGCGCATTTGGTATGCTGGGCCATTTGAGCCGTGCTTGATTGGCGTTGATGGGGCTGCATTATGAAGGTACATTGGTAAACCGAACATTTTTGGTCCGAAAATTTGACCATTTTTTTCTTTCCCGCCCTTTCTTTACAAGCTAGAGAGCTGTTGTTCATACTATCATTACACCACATTCTACCATATTAAATGGTACTAGAACTGGAAAATTGCCTGTATAAATCTGGCCACGAGGGTCGTTCAAAAAGTGTTGGACAGCCATTATGCATAAAAAAGCTACCACCGTCGAAAGGATATCAGACAAGTTTCAGTTACCTGATGTTTTTATATTTAACCTTTACCACTCTTAGGCAAATTCAGCAAGCGACAAATTGGCAATATTTTTCTTATTTTACCCAGAAAAAAGAATTGACATTTCATGCAAACTGTCTCCTTAAATGTTTCCTAAGGATACAGTTTGCATGAAATGTCAAACCCCATTTTATGGGAACAACAATTAAAATATTTCAAATTTTGTTAAAAATGTTACCCTTCATGTTAAGTGTCACTCAAACAATAAAACCTGTTATAAGACTGTACATATGCCCCATCTGTCTTGGTCCTTCACTGTCTGTATGTTCTATAAGCTCTGTTCTTGTTAATGGAAATATGTTATTTATACGCTGAGTTAACATCTAAATATTCACATGTTGAAAGACCTAGCCAAATAGAACCCAAAGCCACAAATACAAACAGCCTGGGAGCCACAAATTCAATTTTCCATAAGCTGGCCAATGCAGTTCAGTTTTTCAGTTTTCAGGGCCCAGTTGTTGAAAACTAACAATGTCGTTAGTTAACGATTCGTTAAAATTTACATCAAGTGATACGCAAATATGCTGAAATTTTTTGCTGAAAAAATGTGAGTAGCTTTTGCATTGCAAAAGCTACTCACATTTTTTCAGCAAAAAATATCAGAATATTGTATATTGAATCCGCTAAAACAGTTAACGAAATGACCCTTAACAAGCTCGTTAAGCTAACGACGCTTTGAACAACTGGGCCCAGATTTTTAACGCTACCAGGCAACTGAGTCACATAGAGGCAGCGCCGCTGGCCAATGCCAATTCCATACAAATTTATATAAGCCACAAATTTATATAACTCAACTGTTCACAGATCTACTCAACAATCCAATATAATGTATTTACCCTAAATACTTGGACACCTTTACCCATTGTAGACTGCAATAGACTCCCCGACACTGTATACTAGAAGTCCAATTTCAATTTTGGGTATGTCTGGCTACGAGATTTCGATATTCCTAGAGAAAAATGGCTAAACTTATTGCAAACAGTGGAAACCATGATCAGATGCCACATTCTGTGACATCTGATCTGGGTCTGCACTGTTCATCAATTACCATTTTAAGGATCTCCAGACTACAATGGGTTAACTCCTAACCAAACTTGCCTTAACCCTTAAAGCGCCAATCACAACTGCAGCAGATGACATTTTGAAATATTTTTTTTTAATTTTTCAAATAAAACAAATCTAGATATTTCATTTGAATCGTCTGCAAAGCAGACGAATGTGGCAAATATCAAGACTTGTTTTCTTTGAAAGACTTGTTTTCTTTGAAAAATTAAAAAAAAGAAAAATCGTCTACTACAAATTTTGCTTGACACTTTAAGGGTTAAACTTTGAACAACTCCATTTTATTACAAGTATAAAAATAATGTGTAAAATGTGTAAAATCTGCTGGATGAATAGTAGCAAGCAGTGCAGACCCTGATCAGATGCCATGTTCTGCTCTGAGACTACCCTGTTTGTTCAGGTCTGTTCAAATACTTAGGGTATATATGGTAGCTTCAGGCAAGATTTTTTGTTGTTTTGGAGGGGTTTCTTTGTTGGTACTCTGTAGTTTTTGGCAAAAATACTGATACTTTTATTACTTCTCCTAAAAAAATAATAAATAAAAAGTACTTACCAGCACTGCCTCAGCAATGTGATTTTAATGAGTACAACACTCAGGGCACAGTTTTTTTTTATTATTATTATTTTTAAGTTTACAGGAGAGTCTACCCTATGATTTTAGACCTTCAAATTTTATTTTTATTTTATGTCCCTACCCTTCAAATCTGGGGCTGAAATATTGCATTTTTACATGTACATGTAATTTAGTTTAAAAATTATTTTATTTGATCAACCATGTTTATTTGTTTATTTTTATTCTTCCCTCCAGACAGTAACATTTTAAGAAATCTCCCGTAAACTTAAAAGATAAAAAAAACTCTGGCTCTGACATGATTTTAGAAAACAGTAAGAAAAATACTGATCTGGATATCCCTGCTATGACTCCACTAAGACACCCAGAACAGACACCATAATCAATGGATCATCAATGGCTGTTCTCTTTGTACTGTATTTACCGTGTGTATTCAGAAAGACAGGTCTGAGCTAACAGTGTAGACCCATATGGAATGCCACTCATCCAGCAATTTTTAGGCACAACACCAGGTAGTAAATTGTACTTGTTCTAATTTTAGAACAAATATGGAAAGGGGTTGAGGTGTCCGAATACTTACAGTAAATATGGTATACAAGACTTTGCCAATTTTCACTGTGTTTCACCTTTGGGCTAAATACATGTATACACCATGTACACTAAGACTGGCTGGACCCATTAGACTTTCTGTCACAGAGGACTTATTATTTAACCCATTGTAGACTGAATAGACACTCCCACACTATATATTGGACGAGTCCAATTTCATTTTAGGTACGTCCAGCTATGAGATTTACATATTCCTAGAGAAAAATGGCTAAACTATTTGCAAACAGTGAAGACCCTGAACAGACGCCGCATTCTGCGGCGTCTGATCTGGGTCTGCACTTTTTGCCAAGTACCCTTTTACAGGTCTCCCAACTACAATGGAGTATTTGATGATAATTCCGGGATAATTTTCTCCAGTTCTCCATAAAGCATATGTTGTGGGTACTGATAAGAAGCGCCTCATTTTTTAAGATATCCCAAATAGGTCAAAGGATGACCCCAACACAAACAAAATCTTTGTGTCAAGGGGTAAAATGGAATAAAGTTAGTATTTGCAAACACAACAAACATTCTTGAACAATTCATAAACTTGAACCAAATCAGGGTCAATGGTTACCATATTTACTGTTTGTATTCGGACAGATAGGCTTGAGCAAACAGTGTAGATCCAGATGAAACGCCGCATTCTACGGCGTCTCATCAGGGTCTACACTGTTTTGTCACTCATCCAGCAAATTTTAACACAACATCGGGAAGTAAATTGTACTTGTTCAAACTTTAGAACAAGTATGGTAAGGAGTTGAGGTATCCCAATATATTTAAGGTAAATACCGTATTATGAGACATATAACAAGAGAAGACTTCCCACTCCATAGCTGGCCATGTCTACAATGATCACCAACAGGACCTCAAACCCTCAAAACATTAGAACAATTAATATCTGCTAAAAAATCTTTAAAAGAAAGAGTTAAAAGAAAATATATTAAATACAGAAACTGTAGAGCTAAGACCATTTCTTATCCTATATTGAATGTCAAGGTGACATTCGAAAATAAAACATTGAAATAAGATTTTTAACCCTTAAAATGCCAAGAAAACATGCATCTGAAAATTTCGTCTATGTCTTCTGCTGAATATTCTTGCAAACTTTCAAACCTATTTTTGCAGGCAAACAGTGTGGACCCTGATCAGACTGCTCCTATAGGAGCAGTCTGATCTGGGTTCACACTGTTTGCAAAAATGACTTTTAAAATCACAAGCAGATGACAAAGCAGACGACCATTGTTGTGATTGGCAGTTTAAGGGTTAACTAATTCACAGCTCCAGACAAGAAGAGACATCCACAATACTTCTTATTTCTCCACAAATAAATGCTTTGTGGATTATCTGAAGTGCCTCAGCTAGACGCTTCTAATGAGTTCATACAACATATTTTCATGGTTTGTTTGTGTTGAGGTTTTACGGCCCAGTCAACCCAATGGGGTCATGTCGAGCCCAGTCAGTTTACCTAACCACACGTTTACTGTGCAGGCTTAGTCCTCTAAGCTGTTAACCAGTATTGTGCACATTCTTTCGCCAGAAACTGACAACTGCCCTTCTTGAATCAGAAGAAGGGAGAGAATGACCGTAGAAAATATTTTCATGGAGAAATAAGAAAAATACCAGTAATTTAACAATGTAAGTCAAAATCAGCTGGCTTCTGAAGAAGCCAACTGATCTAGATTTGCACTGTTTGCCATTCAGCACATGAATTTATATCAGCATCTATATCAAGTAATCTGATTGGGTGTGGCAACTTAATTTATTCAGCATGACAAGGGTTTCAAAAAAACTATCTGGAGCTACATGTATGCTAGTTTGTAATAAACTGTCAATCACAATTGAATTGTACAAGAAAAACTCACACTGTTTGCGTACATTGTATGTCATAAGATTGATATGATCCTTTTTATCTGACATAATCCATTTGAGATTCACTATAACTTGATGCTTTTTTTTTTCTCAATCCAAACATACTGATGTTTTTCTTATTTCTCCATGAAAACATATGTTGTGGGTACTCATTAGAAGCACCTCAGTGAGGCACCTCTAACAACTACCCACAACATAATGCATACATGCAATATCTCACACTGTGAGAAAAACTCTCACAGAATTTGGCCAATCTGAAAGGCAATTCCCATAAAAAAATCCAAATCTCACAGAATTTTCAGACCATTTTACAACTGATTTTATGAAGAAGTGAACATAAATCACACAATTTTGTTGTTTTCACAAACTTCTTACATGAAAAAAAAAAACAGATTTTAGACTATATCTGCGGAGCTCTAAAGTGATGTTAAAGAAAATCTCACAGAATTTTGTCAAATCTCCCTTAATATTTTGCCATATCTCACAAATTTTTGTCCACAGCTTATGGCACGTATGATAATGTTTTCGAGGAGAAATATTTACTGATACCCACTCTTATCTAGACCTATGCTCACTGTAAAGAACAGAGTTTTCCCATAAACTTACAATGTACAGCAAAAATACACCAACCTGCACAGACTCACAGCCTTAAATCTACCATTTGTTTGTGTTGAGGTTTTACGGCCCAGTCAACCCAATGGGGTCATGTCGAGCGCGGTCAGTTTACCTAACCACACGTTTACTGGGCAGGCTTAGTCCTCTAAGCTGTTAACCAGTATTGTGCACATTCTTTCGCCAGAAACTGACAACTGCCCTTCTTGAATCAGCGGAAGGGAAAGAATGACCGTAGAAAATATTTCATGATCAATCTCCACGAAAGAATGTTGCCGACCTCGGCGGGGGTTGAACCCGCGACCTCCTGGTCTCCAGTCGGACGGCGCATCCAACTGAGCCACCGAGGCCGGCCTTAAATCTACCATATTTACCCTTAATATTTTGACTAATAAACCTGCACAAACAATGTAGACTCAACTCAAGCTGTTTCTGCAGAGCAGTTTGATCAGGGTTTGC
The DNA here is from genome assembly GCA_964016985.1 of Anodontia alba. Classification (NCBI taxonomy): domain Eukaryota; kingdom Metazoa; phylum Mollusca; class Bivalvia; order Lucinida; family Lucinidae; genus Anodontia; species Anodontia alba. The sequence goes on along the minus strand of OZ024836.1, from coordinate 8,031,030 downwards.
ATGCTTTCCCATTCCATCACCACATTTTAGACTCCTTGTCAGGTAGTCAAATGGACTTGTTCAAATTTTTACTTAACCCTGAAAGTGCCAAGCAAAATTTGTAGCAGACGACATTTATTTTTATTTTTTTAATTTTTCAAAGAAAACAAGTCTTGATATTTCAAAGAATTTGAGAAATATCAAGACTACGTTTTCTTTGAAAAATTAAATAAAAAAAAAATTCAAAATGTCGTCTGCTGCAGTTGTGATTGGCGCTTTAAGGGTTAAGTACATGTATAGTAGAAGTTAAGGTGTCGGAATATTTAATGTACTGTATTTCTCTTAAGTATCCGGACAGAAAGGCCTCGGCAAACAGTGTACACTTACTTTAGACCCATAGAATGCAATATCTGATCAGAATCTCTACACTGTTTGCCACATTTCCGTAATAATCTAGACACATCACCATGTGGTAAAACAGAATTCAAATTCCCTTGTCCTGCTGGATAAATTAAGCTGCCATTCCCATTTCTGATTTTCAACCAATCAGATTACTTGATCCGGATTGTTGCTATAAATTCACATACTTAATGGCAAACAGTGCAGATCCAGATCAGTTGGCTTCTTCAGAAGCCAACTGATCTGGATCTACACTGTTTGCGAAGGCAGGACATATCCGGGTTCAGCAGGACTAGAGTTAAGAACAAGTATGGTTAGGAGTCAGGAAGTTCAAATACTGTAAGAATTCCACTAGGACAACTAAAAAATAAGACCACTCCGCTATTAAAACAAGCTTTCACCAGTCCCAATGGTCCAAATGGGATGTTCTTGGTACTCTACATAGCTCCAGATAAAAAGGGGTATCCACATATTTTTTCTAAATTCTCCACAAAAAATATGTTGTGGGTACTCATTAAAAGCACCTTGGTGAGGCACTTCTAATAATTACCACAATATATCTTTTGAGGAGAAATACATTGTAAGAAAAGTATTAGTACTTTTTGGTTGAGAAAAAGAAAAAAGCACCTTAGCTGGAGCTATGTTCTACATTCAAGATTAAGACCACCCCGCTAATAAGACCACTTTTAGGCAGTACCAATAGTGGTCTTAATACTTAATTTATAGCGGAATTTTAATGTATTTTTGATAAATACCGTATGGAATCAGGAGCTTAGATAAGGTGGATATTTGGTGATAATTGAAGGATAATTTTCCTTATCTCTAAACAAAAACATATGTTGTGGGTACTCATTTGAACTGTCTCACCGAGACAGTTCAAATGAGTACCCACAACATATGTTTTTGTTGAGAAATAATGAAAATTATCACTTAATTATCACCAAATACCCACCTTATCTAAGCTCCTGGGAATAAAGCAGACTAATCCTGAACAGCCTGTGCAAATATAACTGGCCTACAATTTTGCCGCTTGCAAATAGGATAAAGTTGGTTCTTTGCTACCATATATGTATACTGGATAATACAAACCCCTCGATAAGATGTTTTATTTGTTGTTTTTTTTTCTTACATAAAAATATTCCATTGTAGCTTTTCTTATGTATCTCCATGAAACCATACCCCTGGTATTTTAGATACCCATTAGAAAAGCCTCACATAGAACATCTAAAGAGTACCCATATATTTTAGTGGAGAGATAAGAAAAGTATTTCCTTCCATACACACTTCTCTCACAGGTCCAGATCAGATTCTTTTCACAACCAAGAAGTATGGATATTTTCCTTATTTCTGCATAAGAACATTATGATGCGAGTACTTATTAGAAGAGCGTTGCTGGGGCACTTCTAATAAGTAACCATAACATGTTTTTGAGCAGAAAAATGAAAAATATTTACCAGATATCCTCTCTTATCTGTATCTCTGTTCTCTTATAAACTACAGTCAACTCTCGTTATCGCAAATTCCAAGGGACTCTCTGAAATACTTCCGAGATATCCGTACCTCGAAATATCAGATTTGCAGAATTGAGGAAAAAATAATTCGAACAACCACATTCAACAAATATATATGTAATTGGACTCTTGAAGTTAGAGATATACAGCGTATATTGAAAATATTGTGGAAAAGAGGAGAAATTGCTCCTTAGGAGCAATTTCTCCTATTTTCCACAATATTTTTTTACCTGTTGTTAGATTTTCATGTTTAAGCAGGGACAAGATTTTCACTTCAAGATAAGCGGTTATTCGAGATAAGCTAGGATGAGATAACTAGAGTCAACTGTATAAAAGCTATGAAAATGGTTTTCCACAGTGAATCCCAGATTTGCATTTTCCTCTTATTTCAAGTACCATACTCAAAATTTGACAATAATGCCGCAGCTTCGTCAATCTTTTCTCCTGATGGTAGAGACTTGGCTATATCCAAGGCTCCAAACGTAGACGGAGCCAAGTGAGCATTAAAGTCTGTGTTTCTAGTAAAAGCACTCATAGAAGGGAGACCTGAAAATGCCGACATATCGAGGGCATCATTTAGTGTGTCCTGATTTGTTGCACCAGTGTTTAGGTAGTTGAAACCAGGGAGCGGAACAGTTGGATCAGATTTACCAGTCAATCCAAACTTCTGTTGAAAATCTTGTTTTTCGTTGGCTATGGAACTTTGATACAGGTAGTCCATAGCTAGTTTTTCTACATTTGGCATTCCTATAGTTCTTGCTAATGATGTCATGTAGTCTGCTGTTGTGTATGTTTCTGCTCTTGTGTCGCTGGGAGCACTGAATTGCGGTTTGTAAGAATATGTAGCGGCATTCGGTGAGAACGTACTTGAACTTGCACTGCTTGTGGCATAAAATGAATTAGACTTTTGTAAGTTTTCATTTGTATCAAACTTAAGTTCCGAGTTTAAAGTTTTCATAATAAGAGGATTTAAATAATCAAGATTAAATTTTGACAAACTGTCGTCTGCATCAAATTTTGTACACGATGCAGATGGGCCATTCAAACTTTTCTGGAGTAAAGAATTCACGTAATCTGTAGAAGGTAAATCATTTTTCCAAGGGTAACCAGCAGCAAAGTTTCTACCTGCAGATGAATTGTCTGTGTTTGAAGTTACAGGAAGATTCACCGGTTGTTGGCTATTCACCGGTGCCGTTGACAGAAGACTGTCAATGGTGTCTTTTGACGAAAACACAGAGCTTTCTGTTGTACGCGACAAGCTGCTTGTAAATGTAACTGGAGCATTATCCTTTGTTTGTCCAAGTTCTGGACTTGCGATGATGTTCTCAAACAGGTCAGTTTTATCTGAAACTGATAAATTTGGCAAACTGGAGTTTCCAGCTGTTTCAACAGTTCTTTGAAAGAGGTCCAAATCATCCGCTTTATTAGACAGCACAGCAGATTTATCAATAACTCCCTGAAATGGGTCAGCTTTTTCCACTTTGGGCTGAGGTATAGATTTCTGCTTTTTATTCATTGGTGGTGAATTTAAAAGCGCTGAGATTGTTAATGGTTTAGGAATTTCTGGATCTCGAGATCTTTTTGCACCTTTAGGAGACATGTGTGTATGATGATCTAGTTTTCTTGGGGACATATGTGAATGAGTTTCCTGCTTTTTTGTTGCTGATTTCACTTTAGTTTTTGTACATAACGTATCTGAATCAGATTCATCAAATTCATATATCTTGTCTAATTCTTTCTTATCTCTAACTGGAGGTTGATCAATTTTTCCCTGAGGTGTGTAATTTTTGGCAAACTCATCGTCAATATCGTCAAGAATACATGCAACAGCAGGGTTGTCTATGTCATCCAAGTTGTAACTTTTTCTAGCACTACATTCATCTCTGTGATTGTCTGCATCCTCCTGTTCCTCGAAATGGCTGTCACAGTAGTGACAAATTAATTGGTCCTCTGGATGTATCTTGGAGTGATTTATTAAATCCCTTTTCAAATGAAAAGTCTGATTACAAACTTCACATCTATAAACATTACCCCCATGATGCACTTTCATATGATGTTTAAGATTACCTGAAATGAAAGGAAATGTATTAATCACACACCAAACACCAAATTAAACAAAACTATTCCCCAAGACAGATCTCCCATATATGTAAAGGGTAGTTTGGGAAACTCAGAAACTGATCATGAATTATATTCTGTTGGTCAGGGCTCCATCTTGGATTTCCTATCAGAACAATTTTAGCCATTTTTGGTCTACAAGTCACCTTGATGCTTCTTACCAAGTTTCAAGTCAATTGGCCTTTTGGTTCAGGAGGAGAAGCGAAAAATAGATTTTCAAGATGGCCACCACGTCAGCCATCCTGGATTTCCATTAGGAACGATCTTAGCTATTTTTTATCTACAAGTCACCCCGATGCTTCCTACCAAGTTTCAAATCAATTGGCCTTTTAAGAGAAGAAGCGAAAAATAGATTTTCAAGATGGCTGCCATGGCAGCTATGTTGGATTTCGGATCGGAACAATTTTAGTTTTTTTTTGTCTAAGTCACCCCCATGCTTCATACAAAGTTACAAGTCAATTGTAGGGCTGCAATGATACACTCACCTCACGATACAATACATATCACGAAACTTGCTTCATGATACGATACATATCACGATACGCTTTTCAGACTCTAGATAATCAGTAACTACATGTGGATTATACTTTGGTGGTCAACTGAGGTGCTCACCATACTTCAAAGTTTGTTTGAAATGGTTCACAGTCATAGGCTTAATATCCTATTTGTAAAAGTTTCATATGAAAAGTTTATTCCTTTTTTTTCTTCAGTGAAAAGAACCTAATATAAGCAACCAAGTTTAAGCACTAAAGCTTCCCAGATATATAATGTTCGAAAACAGGTTCTGTCATGAATGTAGTTCCTTTCATTCAGTGCAAGACGTCACAGACTTATTGATTTTATAGAAAATTGCTATTGCAAAATGACATGAAGTATTGAAAATTCTATGAAAGAGTGTTTGACAACATTTCCTGGGTGTTTTGAGTGCTTTTAATATTCATAACAGTGTTTATTGACTGAATAATTAAATGTTTTTTTGGGAAATTCGAAAGTCGCAAAAATTAATGACACATAGATTTTATGGCACTAAGTACATTGTTTTTATTGGTAACATTCATTAAAAACTTGTCTAAAGTAGTCATGCAGTAGTACAACTATCCTAAATTGATTTGAATGAAGCAAAATATTTCTTTTGCATGCAGTAATTACCAATCTAATTGGCAGCTAATTGACAACTTTTGTTTACACTTGAGTGAACCGATCCGCATCGAAACCCGGAGAAAAAGAATCCTGAACCGAATTGTGACCACTGGGCCGCGATGCACCGTATATTCGGTGAATTGTTCCACCGCCAGTCAATTGGCCCTTCGGTACAGGAGTAGAAGTGAAAAATAGATTTTCAAGAAGGCTTGGCCGCCATGTCTGCCATCTTGGATTTTGGATCAGAACAATTTTAGCTTCTTTCGATCTACTGTTACGGCCTAGCACTCCTACCTTCCATTATCTGCCTTGGCAGATTACGCATAGCTTCTAAGTATATATTCAATCTCTGACAACTGCGTCAGGGAGTCGACTCTTTGGCTCAGTGGTTAGAGCATTGGATTTTTAACTGGGAGGACCGGGTTCGATTCCCAGGAAAGACGGAATATTTTTTCAGCTATGCTTCATTCCTTTGTTACGGCTTTCATGTCGTAAGATGGGGGCTCGTCCGGGACTGGACTTTATACGCCGAAAATGGCTTCACGTCATCATAAATGATGACTTCCTTGAAAAGGGGGAGTGTTACGGCCTAGCACTCCTACCTTCCATTATCTGCCTTGGCAGATTACGCATAGCTTCTATTCAATCTCTGACAACTGCGTCAGGGAGTCGTCTCTTTGGCTCAGTGGTTAGAGCATTGGATTTTTAACCGGGAGGACCAGGTTCGATTCCCACGTCAGGCGTGGAAATTTTTTCAGCTATGCTTCATTCCTTTGTTGCGACTTTCATGTCGTAAGACTACAAGTTACCCTGATGCTTCCTACCAAGTTTCAAGTAAAATTTGGCCTTTCGGTTCAAGAGAAGAAGCAAAATATAGATTTTCAAGATGGATATCCGATCGGAACGATTTTAGCTGTTTTTGATCTACAAGTCACCCCGATGCTTCCTATCAAGTTTCGTGTCAATTGGCATAGAGGTGTAGGAGGAGTAGGCTTTTAAAGCAAATTGTTGACGCCGCACCACGGACATTGACCTTTCATAATAGCTCACCTTGAGCACTTCCTGCTTAAGTGAGCTAAACAAGAGGCCCAAGGGCCAGAATTTGCTCACCTAATAAAAACAGCTTTTGCATATTTGCAAATACATGTATCATGCAACATTCTTCCAGTATTGTCACAGCAACTGGGACACAAATTTGCTCATACATGTACTATAAAAAGGTCGAAGGTCATCCTAATCTCATCATCTTAACAAACTTGGTAGACCTTGAGTCCCCGATGCTGTATACCAAAATTCAACCTCAAAGTTTTCTTAGTTCTGGAGAAGATTTTTAAGTGTTTTTACCATATATGGGCATGGCAGCCATATTGTTCAATGGGGCAGAACCATTTGAAGAAATTGTCAATATCCCTTCAAAAGAAGACCCCATGTGAAATCTGGTGAAAAATGAGCAAGCGGTTTCAGAGAAGATGTTTAAAGATTTCATGATTTTATACCTGTACATAGCCCAGGGGCGATGGGGGTGTGGGAGTGGCAAGCAAAATTTTTATCCTAACTAAAAAGTTTTACTACTTTAATCATACAATGTAAGTTTCAGTCATTAGTCTTAAATACATATTGAAAAAAAAAATGATTTTTCAACTTTTTCCCCATACAAATCTTACAGAGATGCAAATCTGACCTTGCCGTTAAAAGGTCAAAGGTCAACCTACGGTCATCATTTGAACAAACTTGGTAGAGCTTGTGACAGCGATGCTACATGTATATATAATGTACCAAGATTCAGCCCCAAAGCTTTCTTAGTTCTACATAGGAAGATTTTTTAAGAGTTTTTACCATATATATATGGACATGGAAGCCATCTTGTTCAATGCCATGGAACCATTTGAGCAAATTGGCAATACCCCTTCGACAGAAGGCCCCATGTGAAATCTGGTGAAAATTGCTCAAGGAGTTTCAGAGAAGATGTTTAAAAATTCACGATTTTATACATGTGTATAGCCCAGGGACAAGGGCAGATAACCCTAAGGGGACAAAATTTTGATTATACATGTAACTAAAATGTTTTACTACTTTAATCACACATTATAAGTTTTAGCCATTAGTCTTTACTACATGTACATATTGATAATGATTTTTCAACATTTTCCCCATACAAATGCATGGGGACACAAATTTTTTTTGACCTAGCCATAAAAAGGTCAAAGGTCAACTTAGTCATCACTTGAACAAACTTGGTAGACCTTGAATCCACAATGCTATATACCAAGATTCAGCCTCAAAGCTTTCTTGGTTCTGGAGAAGAAGATTTTTACATGTTTTTACCATATATGTAATCATGTTCAATGCTTCTGAACTATTTGAACAAATTGGCAATACTCTTTCAACAGAAGGCCCCATGTGAAATCTGGTGAAAATTGCTCAAACAGTTTCAGAGAAGAAGGCATTTCAAAATGGAAGTGGCTACTGACAGCCGGCTGTCACCAGCGAAAGTTGGCTGATGACAGCCAGCAAAAATATACAGATGGTTTATTGACCAGTAACAAATATTAAAGTTATTTATTGATTTTTCTTTTGTTTATATAACCTTTATTAATATCTTAATTTAAAATATTGTGAAAGCTAGCAAAAAATATTAAGGCTGGCTCATCAGAGCTGAAAAGATAATTGATTGTGCTTGATAATCGATTAGTAATCAGTGAAGAAATGGTCATAAATTTTACCTGTCTGAGCATGACTCTCACCATATATATTATACTTGACTATGTACATGTATTTGGTCAGACAGGCCTGAGCAAACAGAGTAGACCCAGATGAGATGCTGTAAAACATAACAACTCATCAGGATCTACACTGTTGGCCACTCATCCAGTTATTTTTAGACACAACATGGGGTGGAAAACTGTACTTGTTCAAATTTTAGATAAAGTATAGTAAGGAAGTGAGGTGTCTGCATACTAAGGGTAAATACGGTAAACTAACAGACACAGAAATCAAATGATCGATGATTAGCAAATCTGTAACAATCATTTTTTTAAAAATTACACAATTTTATACATGAATATAGCCCAGGGGCAAGGGCAGATAACCCCAGGGGGACAAAATTTTGATTATAACTAAAATGTTTTACTACATGTACTTTAATCACATCATTTAGGGGATAACTGCATTCAAATTTGGCATTTGGGGAGGTAAATCGGCGGTTTTACGGTCGGAAATTTCGTTTTACGGCGACGCGTCAGCGGAGCCGTAAAACGTAATTTGCGACCGTAAAACCGCCGATTTACCTCCCCAAATGACAAATTTGATGCAGTTATCCCCATTCTAATGCATTTATTCATTTTTTCTGTTGAAATAATGTACTATTTGCACAAAACGACAAGTGCTGTGAGCTGCGTAAAACCAAATGCCAGCCAATGAGAAGCGACGTTACGTGATGACGTCGGATTTGCGACAGTATATCACAGAATATACCGTCGCAAATTTTTGACGTTATCCAATCAGACGTCGCGTTACATACGCGAGTGCATTAGAATGTACATTTGTAAGTTTCAGCCATTAGTCTTAATACATGTACATTTTGAGAAAACGAATTTCAATATTTTTCCCATACAAATGCATGGGGATGCAAATTTGTCCTTGCCATAAAATGGTCAAAGGTCAACTTAAGGTCATCATTTGAACAAACTTGGTAGATCTTGAGTCCATGATGCTACATGTAAATACCAAGATTCAGTCTTGAAACTTTCTTGATTCTGAAGAAGATTTTTAAGTGTTTTTACCATATATAGGCATGGCGGCCATCGATTAAAGAACAGGGATCAAAATTAACTGTTTTGATGACTTGCTAAAATAAGCAAGTGGCTTGAATTTTTACTTGCTAAACCAAATGGCCAACTTGCTTTTTTTAAAACATTTCAAAAGTAGTCTTAAATTTGACTTAAAAATTATAATTCCCCTAACTTTCCCACTTAGGAAAACAGCAAAAAAATTAGTGCAAAAAAGTACTCATAAAAGTTTACTTTGATAAATGTAAAATTCTTGGACAGAAATATTTCTTTTTAAAAATAGATAAATAAAAAAAAAAAAAGAAAATAGAAACTATGCTTCAGCTTAAGCAAGCGGAGAATTTTTTTTTAACTTGCTAGAATTAGCAAGTGATGGCTGATGCAACTTGCTTTTTGATGAAATTTACTAGCATTTAGCAAGTTAGCAAGTGCTAAAATTGATCCCTGAAGGACTGTGACCATTTGTACAAATTTTCAATCCCCTTTTAACAGAAGGCTCTACATGAAGTTTGAATAAAATTGGCCTTGGGGCTTCAGAGGAGAAGTCGTTCGAAGTGTTGATGGATGGACAGACAGCAAGTTATCACAATAGCTCATCCTGAGCCTTTGGCTCAGGTGAGCTAAAAAGCTGGCTAAGTAACCCAATTTGACCTTGCCTTAAAATTGGTCAAGATCAATCAAAGATCATCATTTGGATGAAATTGGTAGGGCCTGAGTCCCCTGCACACCATGTTTCAAGGTCATCAGCCTTTCAGTCCTGAGAAGAGGACTTTTAAAGGGGTTTTACTGTACATGTATACATGTATATGGGCATGGCGGCCATCTTGGTCTTGTGACCCAGCACTGATGCACAAACTTTAAACTCCAAATCCCATAGAAGCTCCACATGTAATTTGGTTTCAATCACCAGCTGCACACGCATTCAACTGAGCCACCCAGGCCAGCTTGTCTAAAAAAAAACAACACCGAATCCGAGGTATCCAAGACAAAGGTTAGTAAATGACCTTGACCGTTTATGACCATGACTTTCTTTAAAAGTTCACTTGGCTGATTGCATAAATCAACTTTGATGTCACAGGCTACAACAGAATCAGAAAAAATCCACTGTTTGCCTTTTCTTTTCCCTATACTTAATATAGGATGAAAAATCTTCTCAATATTGACTTCAGTAATAATACATGTACTAGTGAAAACTTTCAACTACATGTATGCTTACAAAAGCCTAAGTAATCAAATTTGACCTTGCTGTAAAATAGGTCAAGGTGAATCAAGTGTAATCATTTGAACAAACTTGATAGGATCCGAGCCAACAACGATGTATACCAAGTTTCAAGGTCATCAACCATTTGGTTCCTGAAAAGATTTTTTAATGGGTTATTACCATATATGTAACCCAGACTTTACGAACAAACTTCTGTTTTCCCACCCCAAGGAGGCTCTACATGTAATTTGATTTGAATTGGCTCAGCAGTTTCAGAGGAGACGCAGACAAGGACGATGGACCACTGCCTATCAGTCTATAAGTTGTCCCGGAGCCTGTGGCTCTAATGAGCTACAACAATAGGTAGGGTAGATAGGGATGATTGCCAAATATATCTGGACTTGGCACTTTAATTTTACCAAGCCTGTTTGACAGCGACTACCTTCTGATTTGTCTAAAAGTACTGATATAATGGCAAACAGTGTGTAAATCCTGATCGAACTGCTCTAGAAGCAGTTTGATCTGGGTCTACATTGTTTGCTCAGACCTACTGGTTCAAATATTTAGTATATACATGTATATTTATCTCAGTAACACCTTTTCAGGGCCTGACAAATCCAAGTTTCAGCCACTTGCCCGGCATTCCACAGTATCTTGAAAATGGCTTGGTATTACAGTATTCCCTATATATTCTATACATTTTCTGGGTTAGTGGAATAAAAAATCACTTGCCCAGCCAAAATTTGGACTTGTTCCGGGCAGCTGGGCGATGGATTTGTCAGGCCCTGCCTTTTCTTTTTTCTTTATTTATTTCTTATATTACTGTATTTATTCTTTTTTTTTTTTTTGAGAAAACATGAAAAGAAAATTGCTACGGGCAGGTTTCACCAGGATATGGTAGGGTCATGCTAAACACATATTTTTTTATGTGGCCTTCTCCACAAATGTATGAGTGATACTAACCTTTAAGTGAATAGGCATTATTACACAGCTCACAGATAAAAGGTTTTTCGCCAGTATGGGTTCTCAGATGAGGTTCGAGGCTACTCTTATGTTCAAATAATCTCCCACAGTACTCACAGCTGTATGGACCACGCTCCCTTTTATGGCTCCTGATGTGATTAGCATAGTGTGCCTTATTTTCAAAATCTGACCCACACTCTCCGCACATGTACGGATTGTCCACCTCATGCAAATGCATATGATATTCCATTTTCGACTCTCGGTCAAATCCAAGTCCACATTTGGCACACTGATATTTTTTTGTTCCATTATGGATTTTCATATGCATCGCGAGACATTCTCTAAGTTTAAAGCCTTTTTGACATATTTCACACTTCCACGGTCTGTCACTGTAGTGAGTCTGACGATGCCGTGTCAGTTCACTACTTGTTATGCAACCCTTTGAACAAACGTCACACTGATATGGTCGGTCACCGGTGTGAAGTCGGCGATGCACATTTAACTGAGATTTGTCTGATACTTTCTTACCACAGTATTCACATTCATATGGTTTTTCACCAGTATGTATGCGTGTATGCTTCACAAGATCCGTTTTTCGTTGGAAAGTCTTTTCACAAATTTCACAAACCCAAGGACGTTCACCAGTATGAATCATTTCATGTTTTCTTAAATCACATCTCTGGCCAAACCCTTGGCCACATGAGTCACATGTGTGTTTCTTTTCTCTGTACCTTTTTGGCTTATGTTTATGATGTTGCTCAAAACCTTCAACAGACATGAACTCATCCATTTCTGTGTATTCTTCAAACTGCCCTGTCAACTTCCTTTCTTTTTTGTCTTTTTTCCTTTTTTTCTTCTTATGTTTCTTTTTCTTTTGTGGCTTAATTTTCCAAATTTTTATTTTCAAAGGCTCAACATTCTTTTGCCCGTAAATACAACCTACATCACTGTCTTCACTTTCAGAAATCTCTGTCTCAACCTTCTCTTTATTTGACTGTTCTTGTACAGCAGCAACTGGACCTTGTTCAGTTTCAACTCCACTTCCCTGATCTAGTTGCTGTCCTACAGTTTCTTTACAATCATTTTGTGTTATGTCTTTTTCAAGAACTGACACAGACTTTTCAGCTATTTCTGTTACTACTAGATCTTTTTCAGATATGTTCTCTGCTTTTTCAGTTACTGTCACAACTCTATCAACAACTGGCTCAACTTTTTCAGGCTGTTTGTCACTTACAGTCACATCTTTATCATTTGTTGTTAAATCTTTGTCAGTGGCTGCAACATCTTTTTCAGTTACTACTTCAGCTTTTTTAGTGTTTGTTTCTTTTATGTCTTTGTCACTTTTTTGAGCAAGTTCTTTAAGCTTTTCATCAACCTCTTCTTTTCTGACACATCTTCTAGGATTTGCTCTTTTCCTAACATTATGTTTCTTTTTGTCTGGTTCTTCAACTTTATTTGGTCTTTTTCTCAAACTTCTCAAATTAATTCCTATGTGTTCCTCTGTTTCTTTTTCCTCCTCTTTTGGAGAATTAGATTTCTTTTCTTTTGCTTTTTCTACGTTTTTATTATCGGATGATGAACTAGCGTTATCTTGGATTTTTGTAGCAGCAGTCTTTTCGTTCTCATTTTCCTCCTTCTTTGACACTGAATCCAAATTAGTTGCAGCCTCTTTTAAATTCTGGTCAGACTTTTCATCACCTTGCAAAACATTATTTGAAACGTCAGACTTTTCAACAGAACTTCTTTCTTTCTTTCTCATTTCCTGGGACTGAAAATATTTTTTAATTTTCATGAACTTTCCAACTTTTGGAATTTCATCATCAAATGAAGGAGAGTCTTTAGCTTGATCTTCCTTTTCTTGTGGCACCGACTGTTTTGCTGCGGGTTTTTCTGCTGTTAATTTTTCCTCATTCTCACTATCTGGTAAATCAGGAATTTTTATACCATTAAATTTATGTTCATCTTCATCTGATTTAATGCTATCATTTGAAATATTGTCCAGTTCATTCTTTAATTCATTATGGTACATTTGTGACATATTATCCATGATCTTTTCATTAACTTTCTCTTTTCCTAATACAGGTTCATCTATGACATCCAATGGCTCTTTTAGGCTACCAAAATGCATACCATTGTCTTTTGACAATTCAAAATTTAATACAGATTCAAATTTCTTATCTAGCACCTCGTCTCCAGGACTGTTGTAAAAGTCATCAAAATTGTATTTCTGAGATTCACTAGGTTTACTATGTTCCTGGCTAGCATGTGATGTCTGGCTGTTTGTATTTGGCTCGTACCTGAAGTCATATCCTTTTTCTTTGTTTTCTCTAGAAGCAGAGGGATTGGCATACATCTGTGTCAGAGAGTTAAGGAATTCCAGACCCAGCTCAAAATCCTGTTTGGGAAGTGCGGAATTTGGAGTCAAGGATGATGCATGTACAGCTGATCCGGAGCTATTTGATCCCAAACTTGATGTTATTGTACCATTTGTGGGACTGTTTGTTGTGCTTGGAACTGCAGGTGGTCGACTTTCAAACAAAGTGGATTCTTGGCCAGTATGCAGTCGCATATGATACTGTAAGCTCAAGGCATTGCTGAAATATATGCCACAGAGAATGCATACCTGGGGAATATCATCTATAAAAGCTGCAGGAAATGGCATGTTATCCATGATGTTACTTGGCAGCTCTGATAAGATTACTGACCTGCAAGCTCTTTGTTTACCCTTTGAGAAAATGTTTGTTTTTTTACTGAGTCAAACACAGTTTTAAAAAAATAGCAAACATTTTCATGGAAGTTTGCTGGTTTTTAATATTTTATACGCAGTAAATTTAAACTTCTAGCTCAAGTGATAAAATGGAACTGGAGTTCTTCTGCAGGAGTCTTGCATTTTAATGCCCAAATGATATGGTCTGTTCTTCTTTAAATATGCGCTGTGTAATATTCATTCCAGAAACCAGCAATCATCATCTGAAAACAAAAATTAAATAAACTTGTAATTAATCAATGATATATAAATGTCCTTAAATTTTGAACACTTTATTCCATATCTTTTTAGCCTAAATTTTGCCTTTTTATGCAGTTCTCTCTTAAAATACTTAGTGGAATGGCAAACAATGTTGACCCTGATCAGACTGCTTTCAGAAGCCATCCGATCTGGGTCTACACTGTTTGCATATGCCATTTTGTCTAAGTGGTATTTGTTTCAGTAAATAAATATCTAACCAGAGCAAGCGCCCGGAGGGCCACAAATACCCCTGGCCAAGTCATTTCTTAATTACAAAAATTATTTAAGTCTATGATGATGATATAAGGCATAATCAATGGACCATGAAATATAGTCACTGACCCACATATAGTTTACAAGGTTGATCTTTGAGTGACACTGACCTATTATCCCAAATACAACATTTCTCCATCAAATAGTCTTCAAAATATGAAGCAAAATTTCTGGACCATAAAATATAGGTCACTGACCTACATATACTTGATAAGGACAATCTGATGTGTCACACTGATCCATTATACATGTACCAACTTTGATGTTAATCCATCAAATAATCTAGAAGATATTAAGTACAATTACTAGGCCATAAAGGTCATATAAACTTGTAAATATTTACTTTGAGGTCAAAGCTTGGGTCACTCCGACTCATTATCTGAAAATATGACACTCATGCATCAAATAGTATTGTAGATATAAGACAAAATCTCTGGGCAAGGAAATACATGTCACAAAGACCTATATTTATTTTGAGGTCAAATGGCGTGTCATACTGGCCCACAATCCCAAAGTATTATGTTCATACATCAAATCGTCTTCAAGATACATGTAAATGCAAAATCACTAGACCATGAATTATAGGTCACAGGGACCTGTATCTACTTTGAGGTCAACCCTCGAGTCAAACAGATTCATAATCCTGAAGTACGATGTACATATATGTACATGAAATAGACTTCAAGACGTAAGACAGAATCACTGGACCATGACATATAGGTCATGCTGACCTGTCCACGTCACAAGATTAAGCCACGTCTGACCAACTAACTGCATAAGTTGTTTCCAAATTAAAGTAAGAATAGATTCTTAAAAAAAAACTCTTTAGCTTGCTAAATCTGCCTAAGTCTGGGACCTTGACCTTGAGGTCACGGACAGGGATAGTGGTGAATAAAACTTTAGACATACAGTCGACTCTCGTTATCTCGAACTCCAAGGGACTCCATGAAACACTTCGAGATATCCGTACTTCGACATATCAGGTTTGCAGAATTGAGGAAAAAATAATTTGATTAACCACATTTAACAAACTGATAGGTAATTGGACTTTTGAAGTTAGAGATATATTGAAAATATTGTGGAAAAGAGGAGAAATTGCTCCTTAGAAGCAATTTCTCCTCTTTTCTACAATATTTTCCATCTGTTGTTAGGTTTTCATATATAGGCAGGGACCAGATTTTCGCTTCGAGATAAGCGGTTATTCGAGATAAGCGAGGTCGAGATAACGAGAGTCAACTGTATATCAATACCATACCTAATATAAACGAAATTCTTCATATGGCCTGGTAAATACAGCCAAACATCTATTATGCAGCCACCCAGGGTAATGGCCCTTTTTGGCTGCTTAAGGAAGCTGGCTGCTCAGAGAAGGTACTCACTCACCGGCAATTTTGAGACAGCTGGAGGACTGATTTAGCCCAAACAGTAGGCTGTTGATGAAATAAACACCTTTAGCATGATTTGTTTGTGTTGAGGTTTTATGATCCAGTCAACCCAATGGGGTCATTTCGAGTGCGGTCAGTTAAATACCTAACCACACGTTTACTGGGCAGGCTTAGTCCTCTAAGCGGTTAACCAGTGTTGTGCACATTCTTTCGCCAGAAACTGAAAGCATGATGGTATCTATCTATTTTTATTTATTTTTTGTCCTTAACATGGCAATTTGGCAAAATTGTCGAAAATAACAACTACAGCAAGTGCCCAGATGGTCTCGAATAGGCGCCATTTCTTAATTATAAAAGTCATAATTATGAGTCAATGACAATTATATAAGGCAAAATTTATGGACCAGGAAATAGATCACTGACCCATATATAGTTTACAATTGTCAAAAAGTCCATCTCTGAGTGACACTGATCTACATGTACCATCCCAAGTACAACTTTTCTTGAGTAAATAGTTTTCAAGACATGAAGCAAAATTGCTGGACCATAAATATAGGTCACTGACCTACATATACTTGAGAGGTCAATCTGATGTACATGTATCATAGCGATCCATTATATCAACTATGATGTTAATCCATTAAATAGTCTAGAAGATATTAAGCAAAATCACTAGACCATGAAATATATGCTGATTTATATTTACTTTGAAGTCAAAGTTTGGACCACACTGTGTCATGATTATCTGTAAATATGACACTTAGGCATCAAAAAGTGGGAGACATAAGACAAAATCACTGGGCTATGAAATATTGGTCACTACAACTGTTTTAGGGTAAAATGATGCATCTTACTGACCCATAATCCCAAACTAAGACAGTCATACATCAAGTTGTCTTCAAGATGTAAGATAAAATCACTGGACCATGAAATATACATGCAGTTCACAGTGACCTACATTTACTTTTAGGTCAACTGTCGGGTCACACTGATTCATGATCCCAAATAATGATGTTCATACATCAAATAACATTCAAGATATACATGTATGACAAAATTACTACATTTATTAATATTATGATGCCAATTGTGGTGTCACACAGAACCAATATCCCAAGTATCATATTAATCCATACAAGAATTCCGCAGAAGGCGTCATCGCACCTGCTGGCGCAAAAGTCACAGGAGCCACAATCAGAATGTGGTTATTAAATAAGTTTATTTCATTCTTAGCAGTGCTTACTTGGAAAACTGGGTTGAAAAAAAATGTAGACAGAGTGCCTAGTGGGACACATATATTCCAGGCCAGTCCCATTCCCTCTAATGGCTATATCTTCAGCACTGACTTTTCGTATCATACAGCCCAATGATAATGGAAAGTTGACGTAAAATGTGTAAAAGTCACTGGAGCATGAAATATAGGTCAAGGTCACGAGTCAAGGTACCTGCTAATTCAGTACATCAAGGAGAAGCACAATGCAAGGTATGGTGGTTGTAGGCCTTATAGTTGAGGAGTTATCAAACATCAACGTAAAATGTGTCAAATATAGGTCAAAGTCACTGGCTCAAGGTACCTGCCAAGCCAGTGCAATGAGGTGAAGCACTATGCAAGGTTTAGTGGTTGTAGGTCTTATATTTGAGAAGATACCGAACATCACTATAAAATGTGTCAAAGTCACTGGAGTGCACAATAGAGGTCAAGGTCACCAGGTCAAGGTACCTGTCAGTACATCGAGAAGAAGTGCTATATAAGGTTTGGTGGTTGAAGGCCTTACAGTTGAGGACATCTGGAAGGGTGACGTAAAAGGTGTAAAAGTCAATGGAGCATAAAATTTAGGTCAAGATCACCCAGTCAAGGTATCTGCAGAGTCCGTACATTGAGGAGAAGCACTATGCAAGGTTTGATGGTTGTAGGCCTTATAGTTGAGGAGATATTGAACGTTGACGTAAAATGTGTAAAAGGCACTGGAGCCCAAAAAATAGGTCAAGGTCACAGGGTCAAGATACATGTCAAGTCAGTACAAATAGGAGAAGCACTATGCAAGGTTTGGTTTCTAGAGGTCTTACACTTGAGGAGATCTGGAACGTTGACGTAAATTATGTCAAGGTCACTGCAGCCAAACTATAGGTCAAGGTCACCAGGTCAAGGTATCTGCTGTCAGTACATTGAGGAGAAGCACTTTGCAAGGTTTGATGGTTGTAGGCCTGATAGTTGAGGAGATATCGAACGTCGACGCAAAATATGTCAAAGTCACTGGAGCGCAAAATATAGGTCAAGGTCACCGGGTCAGGGTACCTGCCAAGTCTGTACATCTAGAAGAAGCATCATGCAAGGTTTGGTAGTTGTATGCCTTATAGTTGAGAAGATCTGGAATGTCAACGTAAATTGTATCAAAGTCAATGGAGCGCAAAATATAGGTCAAGGTCACTGGGTCAACATATCTGCCAAGTCAGGAGGTCAGGGAGATGTGTCATGCAAGGAATGATGGTTGTTGTAGAATTGTAGTTGATTAGAATACTAACTTTGACGTAAATGTCGAACTTCGACATAACAGAACTGTTAAGAGACAGACGGACGGACGAACGGACAGACGAATGGAAAAGCGGGCACCTATGTCGCAAAGTCAGGAGGTCAGGGAGATATTTCATACAAGGTTTGATGGTTGTTTAGTCTTGTAGTTGATTAGAATACTCACTTTGACATAAATGTCGAACTTCGACATAACAGAACTGTTAAGATACGGACAGACGGACAGACGAACAGACAGACGAATGGAAAAGTGGGCAACTGTGTCGCAAAGTCAGAAGGTCAGGGAGATGTTTCAGGCAGGGTCTGATGGTTGTTTAGTCTTGTAGTTGATTAGAATACTAACTTTGACATAAATGTCAAACTTCGACATAACAGAACTGTTAAGAGACGGACAGACAGTCAGACGAACAGACAGACGAATGGAAAAGTGGGCACCTACGTCGCAAAGTCGGGAGGTCAGGGAGATGTTTCATGCAAGGTTTGATGGTTGTTTAGTCTTGTAGTTGATTTAAATACTAACTTTGACATAAATGTCGAACTTCGACATAACTGTTGACAGACGGACGGACGAATGGACAGACATACGGAAAAGCGAACACCTATGTTGCAAAGTCAGGAGGTCAGGGAGATGTTTCATGCAAGGTTTGATGGTTGTTTAGTCTTGTAGTTGATTAGAATACTAACTTTGACATAAATGTCGAACGTCGACATAAATGTTGACAGACGGACGGACGGACGGACAGAAAATCGGACGCCTATATCGCACCCTGTTACAAGCAGGTGCGATAAAAATAGTCTTCAAGATATAAGGCATAATTACTTGAGCATAAAATTTAGGTCACAATGATCTTATTACACGGGATATTGATGAGCTAAACATGTCTATGCCCATCCTTCTTTAATAAGAAGTTGTTTGTATGAACAAACTGCAATATACTTCCTTATTGAGGCACCCTAGATTTTGACATCTAGCCCTGCCCCAGGGCATGACCCAGGGGTCCACAGATGTAGAATAAAAGAGAACCCTCTCAGGTATCCCCATACAAATTATGAATAGTTTCTGATGAGTGGCTGCAGAGATATACGACACGTAATCAAAAAACTTCCAAGTAAAACTTGGTTATAACAGGTTTTGACGGACGGAATTATGGACGGACATATCGAAGGATGGACGTTCCAACATTTCAGGATGGGGGCTACCTCAGTGTTAAATTTCCATAGAGGTTTAGGGGCTACGTTTGGGGGATTAGGGGCTAGTAATGTATTTTGAATGGAATAAACCTGGACAATATGTCCAAACACGTCAAAAATACCTCCGATATCCTGGATGTTTACTCAGACGTTCCAACATTTCCATAGGGATTTAGGGGTTATTAAACCTAAAATACCTCATAATTATGTCCAAAATAGCGCCTAAACCTTGGATGTTGGCACAGGCAGACGAATGGGCGGACGGAACCGAAGTATGCCAGGGGTATAATTACAAAATGTTTATTCTGGTCCATTTTTAGGATAAACAAGAATTCCGCAGAAGGCGTCATCGCACCTGCTGGTGCAAAAGTCACAGGAGCCTCAGCCACAATCAGAATGTGGTTATTAAATAAGTTTATTTCATTCTTAGCAGTGCTTACTTGGAAAACTGGGTTGAAAAAAAATGTAGACAAAGTGCCTAGTGGGGCATATATATTCCAGGCCAGTCCCATTCCCTCTAATGGCTATATCTTCAGCACTGACTTTTCGTATCATACAGCCCAATGATAATGGAATGTTGACGTAAAATGTGTATAAGTCACTGGAGCATGAAATATAGGTCAAGGTCATGAATCAAGGTACCTGCTAATTCTGTACATCAAGGAGAAGCACAATGCAAGGTATGGTGGTTGTAGGCCTTATAGTTGAGGAGTTATCAAACATCAATGTAAAATGTGTCAAATATAGGTCAAGGTCACTGGCTCAAGGTACCTGCCAAGCCAGTGCAATGAGGTGAAGCACTATGCAAGGTTTAGTGGTTGTAGGTCTTATATTTTTGGAGATACCGAACATCAATATAAAAAATGTGTCAAAGTCACTGGAGTGCACAATATGGGTCAAGGTCACCAGGTCAAGGTACCTGTCGAATCAGTACATTGAGAACAAGTGCTATATAAGGTTTGGTGGTTGAAGGCCTTACAGTTGAGGACATATGGAAGGGTGACCTAAAAGGTGTAAAAGTCAATGGAGCATGAAATATAGGTCAAGGTCACCCAGTCAAGGTATCTGCAGAGTCCGTACATTGAGGAGAAGCACTATGCAAGGTTTGATGGTTGTAGGCCTTATAGTTGAGGAGATATTAAACGTTGACGTAAAATGTGTAAAAGGCACTGGAGCCCAAAACATAGGTCAAGGTCACCAGGTCAATATACCTGTCAAGTCAGTACATATAGGAGAAGCACTATGCAAGGTTTGGTGGCTAGAGGTCTTACACTTGAGGAGATCTGGAACGTTGATGTAAATTATGTCAAAGTCACTGCAGCCAAAATATAGGTCAAGGTCACCAGGTCAAGGTATCTGCTAAGTCAGTACATTGAGGAGAAGCACTTCGCAAGGTTTGATGGTTGTAGGCCTTATAGTTGAGGAGATATTGAACGTCGATGCAAAATATGTCAAAGTCACTGGAGCGCAAAATATAGGTCAAGGTCACCGGGTCAAGGTACCTGACAAGTCTGTACATCTAGGAGAAGCACTATGCAAGATTTGGTAGTTGTACACCTTATAGTTGAGAAGATCTGGAACGTCAACGTAAATTGTGTCAAAGTCAATGGAGCACAAATTATAGGTCAAGGTCACTGGGTCAACATATCTGCCAAGTCAGGAGGTCAGGGAGATGTGTCATGCAAGGTATGATGGTTGTTGTAGAATTGTAGTTGATTAGAATACTAACTTTGACGTAAATGTCGAACTTCGACATAACAGAACTGTTAAGAGACAGACGGACGGACAAACGGACAGACGAATGGAAAAGCGGGCACCTATGTCGCAAAGTCAGGAGGTCAGGGAGATAGTTCATACAAGGTTTGATGGTTGTTTAGTCTTGTAGTTGATTAGAATACTAACTTTGACATAAATGTCGAACTTCGACATAACAGAACTGTTAAGAGACGGACAGACGGACAGACATACGAATGGAAAAGTGGGCCCCTATGTCGCAAAGTCGGGAGGTCAGGGAGATATTTCATGCAAGGTTTGATGGTTGTTTAGTCTTGTAGTTGATTACAAGAATTCCGCGGAAGGCGTCATCGCACCTGCTGGCGCAAAAGTCACAGGAGCCACAATCAGAATGTGGTTATTAAATAAGTTTATTTCATTCTTAGCAGTGCTTACTTGGAAAACTGGGTTGAAAAAATGTAGACAAAGTGCCTAGTGGGGCACATATATTCCAGGCCAGTCCCATTCCCTCCAATGGCTATATCTTCAGCACTGACTTTTCGTATCATACAGCCCAATGATAATAAAACGTTGACGTAAAATGTGTATAAGTCACTGGAGCATGAAATATAGGTCAAGGTCACGAGTCAAGGTACCTGCTAATTCAGTACATCAAGGAGAAGCACAATGCAAGGTATGGTGGTTGTAGGCCTTATAGTTGAGGAGTTATCAAACATCAACGTAAAATGTGTCAAATATAGATCAAGGTCACTGGGTCAAGGTACCTGCCAAGCCAGGGCAATGAGGTGAAGCACTATGCAAGGTTTAGAGGTTGTAGGTCTTATATTTGAGGAGATACCGAACATCAATATAAAATGTGTCAAAGTCACTGGAGTGCACAATATAGGTCAAGGTCACCAGGTCAAGGTACCTGTCGAGTCAGTACATCGAGAAGAAGTGCTATATAAGGTTTGGCGGTTGAAGGCCTTACAGTTGAGGACATATGGAAGGGTGACCTAAAAGGTGTAAAAGTCAATGGAGCGTGAAATATAGGTCAAGGTCACCCAGTCAAGGTACCTGCAGAGTCCATACATTGAGCAGAAGCACTATGCAAGGTTTGATGGTTGTAGGCCTTATAGTTGAGGAGATATTGAACGTTGACGTAAAATGTGTAAAAGGCACTGGAGCTTAAAATATCGGTCAAGGTCACTGGGTCAAGATACCTGCCAAGTCAGTACATATAGCAAGTCAGTACATACAGGAGAAGCACTATGCAAGGTTTGGTGGCTAGAGGTCTTACACTTGAGGAGATCTGGAAGGTTGATGTAAATTATGTCAAAGTCACTGCAGCCAAAATATAGGTCAAGGTCACCAGGTCAAGGTATCTGCTAAGTCAGTACATTGAGGAGAAGCACTTTGCAAGGTTTGATGGTTGTAGGCCTTATAGTTGAGGAGATATCAAACATCGAAGCAAAATATGTCAAAGTCACTGGAGCGCAAAATATAGGTCAAGGTCACCGGGTCAAGGTTCCTGCCAAGTCTGTACATCTAGAAGAAGCATCATGCAAGGTTTGGTAGTTGTATGCCTTATAGTTGAGAAGATCTGGAATGTCAACGTAAATTGTGTCAAAGCCAATGGAGCGCAAAATATAGGTCAAGGTCACTGGGTCAACATATCTGCCAAGTCAGGAGGTCAGGGAGATGTGTCATGCAAGGAATGATGGTTTTGTAGAATTGTAGTTGATTAGAATACTAACTTTGACGTAAATGTCGAACTTCGACATAACAGAACTGTTAAGAGACAGACGGATGGACGAACGGACAGACGAATGGAAAAGCGGGCACCTATGTCGCAAAGTCAGGAGGTCAGGGAGATATTTCATACAAGGTTTGATGGTTGTTTAGTCTTGTAGTTGATTAGAATACACACTTTGACATAAATGTCGAACTTCCACATAACAGAACTGTTAAGATACGGACAGACGGACAGACGAACAGACAGACGAACGGAAAAGTGGGCAACTGTGTCGCAAAGTCAGGAGGTCAGGGAGATGTTTCATGCAAGGTCTGATGGTTGTTTAGTCTTGTAGTTAATTAAAATACTAACTCTGACATAAATGTCGAACTTCGACATAAATGTTGACAGACGGACGGACGAATGGACAGACATACGGAAAAGTGGATGCCTATGTTGCAAAGTCAGGAGGTCAGGGAGATGTTTCATGCAAGGTTTGATGGTTGTTTAGTCTTGTAGTTGATTAGAATACTAACTTTGACATAAATGTCGAACGTCGACATAAATGTTGACAGACGGACGGACGGACGGACTGACGGATGGACAGAAAATCGAACGCCTATATCGCACCCTGCTACAAGCAGGTGCGATAAAAATCACTGTTTGCTCAAGAAGTATTCAGATGCATGCTAAATACTATACCATAATATCACTAAGTATTGGGACAGATAGCCTTTGCAAACAGTGTAGACCCAGATCAGACACAAAAAACTGTGGCATCTGATCTGGGTCTGCACTAGTTGCCATACTTCAGTGTTTCTTGGATTTGTGTTCGACCCACATCAAACTCTTCAGGGACTTTTCTGGAGCATTTCCCCTGATTCTACCAGCTTAATTGCTACAACGTGTTCGTCTACAGTCAGCACTTTACGCCTTTTTCAAAGCCATGCTTCCATGCGAGTCAAACGAATAGGAATAGTGAAACTGAAAGTGTTTAATCAAAAGAAACAGGTGTCAATCGTTTTGAGCAGTTCGCATTCAGTGATTTGACCATCGCAATTACCTATAGGCATTAACACCAACTCTCAATCATCAATAATTCTTTAATGAATTAATCATTTCTTCAATTGTTGAACAAACACAAGCCATGCCATTGTAATTGACACAGGTTGATCATGTGCTGACCTTCGAAGGTCAATGTCCCATGGTACTTGAAAAAACAAAATGAAGACTGTACAACAAATGAAGTATATATATATTTTGCTTACGGTAAATTTCCTAAAATTTCGAACACTTTATTCCATATTCTTTTGGTTTAAATTTTGCTTTTTATGCAGCAGTTTCTTTAAATATTTAGTGGAATGGCAAACAGTGTAGACCCTGATCAGACTGCTCCTTCAGGAGCAGTCTGATCAGGGTCTACACTGTTTGCATATGTCATTTTGTCAGACGCTTTAGTGTTCGAGTTTTTAGGACATTTACCGTATAACATTTTATTTTTTTTGAATAAGGGTTTGTTTGTGTTGAGGTTTTACGGCCCAGTCAACCCAATGGGGCCATCATGTTGAGCGATGTCAGTTTACCTAACCAAACATTTATTGGGCAGGCTTAGTCCTCTAAGTGTTTCACCAGTATTGTGCACATACTTTCGCCAGAAACTGTTTTGAATAAGGGTAGATACCAAAATACATATAATTAACTTACTATTGTATTTTTTTATTAAATAAATGTTTTCTTTTTTTGATGCGAGTCGCTATTTCCATGAATTTTTGTTTTCCTACTTTTGATTTCTATCAACAGAATTTCCTATCCTCTGTCATTTTGACTGGTGAATGGAAGGATTTTGCTTGTGTTGAGATTTTACGGCCCAGTCAACCCATTGGGGTCCTGCCTAGCGTAGTCAGTTTACCTAACCACACGTTTATTGGGCAAGCTTAGTCCTCTAAGCGGTTAACCAGTATTGTGCACATTCTTTTGCCAGAAACTGACAACTGCCCTTCTTGAATCAGTGGAAGGGAGAGAAAGACCGTAGAAAATATTTCATGATCTATCTCCACGAAAGAATGTTGCTGACTTCAGAGGGGGTTGAACCCATGACCTCCTGGTCTCCAGTCAGGCGGCGCATCCAACTGAGCCACCGAGGCCAGCATTTAATGGAAGGAATTTGGCCACAAAATGATAAATAATTATGGCAGCTGACTGGAGGAGAGAGTGACCGGTTATATGAGGTAAATTGTATAGGAAAATACCGTGAGGGATATAAAAATTAAGGCTGGCTAATCAGAGCTAAAAGGATAATTGATTATTAGTCCTGTCATTGTGATAGATAATCGATTAGTAATCACTGAAAATTTGGTAATGATTTTACCTGTCTGTCTGAGCTGGACTCTAAATTATACTTTACTGTAATGTATGTATATGTATTTGGTCAGACAGGCTTGAGCTAACAGTGTAGACCCAGATGTGATGCCACAAAATGTGGCATCTCATCAGGGTCTACACTGTTTACCACTCACCCAGCTACATGTATTTTAAGACACAACATTGGGTAGTAAATCGGGGGTGGCAAAGATGTTGTGTATCTTACGTCACCAGGGTGTCCAGCTGATATTGGCTTACAGTTGGGCAAGGCCTGCTATCCTTGTAGCAGGTAAGGGTAGAGGGAGAATGTTTTATTTCTTCTGTTTCTTCACTTTCATTCCTGTTCCTCTTTCTTCCATGTCCCTCTATCACATCTCCTCTACTACTTCTCCATCTCTTTTCTGCCTTTTTCTGGGAGATGACACAAAATGACCCACAATGGTTGATGTGTCGTTAATCCCCAACACAATCAATGGGTAGTAAATTGTACTTGATGAACTTGTTACATAAAGCATGGTAAGTAGTTGAGGTGTCTGAATACTAAGGTTAAATACGGTAAGTAACAGACACAGAAATCAAATGATCAATTATTAGCAAATCTGTAACGATAATCCTTTTTGTGAAATTTATCAATCAATTGATTATCCGATTAATTGTGCCAGCCTTAATAAAAATGGCTGTTAATGAGAGCTGATCACTCATCGCAGGGGACAGTTTGCAGGTTCCACTGTATTAGTTCTTAGAAACTTTAACGCAAACTAATAGACGAACGTATGTATGAACAAAGGAACAAGCAGAAAGACGAAAACTATACATGTATATACGCTCTAAATACTTTGTTCCCCCGCGGTATAATAAATGATCAATAGAGTATAGTTTCCGAGTACCACTTAAGCCATGCTAGAGGGGCATATGCAGCCTTGATATGAAATCTCAACAAAAATGAGACTCCAATTTTCTTTCTACTATGTGTTCTTTGTTTCTGAGGGCAAACTTCATAGATATAATATGACACTCTTAGCAATGAGAAATGGTATGTACCAGAGCATGATACCACTGAATCTGCAGGATATGGGGCTACATTTTAAAGTGTTTTAATCCATTGTAGACTGAATGAGCTCTTCCACACTATATATAATATTGGAAGATTCTAATTTCAATTTTAGGTATGTCAGGCTTTTGTTTGTGTTGAGGTTTTACGACCCAGTCAACCATGTCGAGCGAGGTCAGTTTACCTAACCACATGTTTAAAACTGAGCAGGCTCAGTCCTCTAAGCAGTTAACCAGTATTGTGCACATTCTTTCGCCAGAAACTGACAACTACCCTTCTTGAATCAGCGGAATGGAGAGAATGACCGTAGAAAATATTTCATGATCAATCTCCACTAAAAATGTTGCCGACCTCAGCAGGGGTTTAACCCATCAGAGGCCTTGTTCTACGACATCTAATCTGGGTCTACACTGTTTGTAAATGTCCATTTTATGGGATGCTAGGCATAAATGGGTTAAACTGCGCCACACTAGCAAAAGGGGAAACCTACGTCATGCAAAACAGTGAAAAAGACTATTGATTTTTGCAAAAAGGCCCTAATCAAATTGGTAAGTTGCTGTTATTTTCCATTTCATTGTTCCAGATGTCAAAAGCCAGGATAGGCTCGGAGAATGTAGCAAGGAACAAGGCATTTATATTGTTTTTGAGAACACTCCCATACAATTACTTTTAAGGTTATCAAATATTGTGCCTCAATGTGTTCTCAATGATGATAGTACATAAAATCTGCAAATATAAGTACTTTCAACCTTGGTATATACTGTGAGCTTATTCTATTTTTCATCAAAACAACGAAAATAATACTAAAAATGACTAACCAATTTGAACAGGCCCTTTTCGCAAAAATCTGGTCTTTTTCACTGTTTTGTAGGAAGTATGTTTCCTCCCTTGACTAGCGGCTAGAAAGAATGAAAGATGCAAATTGATTCTTTACAACACATATCAAGAAATTCTTGTTGTATTTTCTGGCCTTAAAAAGCACAAGTTAACATTGCAAAGAATGAACCGTGGCAATAAATTTTGAAAAGACAATCATTTCACATTGTTTTGGATGGTATATACTGACTGATGTCTGTGTTTTCTTTGTGTTTTTTTTTTTTGTTTTGTTTTTTCTGTTTTTTTTCTTCTTAATGAAACAGAAAAGACAAGTGGTTTGTGATAAGATATGGTCAATCAGAACAAAATGTTTTCATTTTAAATTAAACACCAAGCAGGTCATCTGGATCAACCACAATAAAACCTTCAAGAGGAAAACAGAATACAAGCTCCATGGACACACACTGGAAGTAGTGGACAGTGGAAAGTACCTCGGAGTGAACATCAGCAGTGACCTCTCCTGGCATACTCATGTTGACGTCATGGTAGCCAAAGCATCCAAGACCCTAGGATTCTTGAGACTTAACCTCAGCGAGTGCACGAAGGAGGTGGAGAGATCAGCATACACAACACTTGTCAGGCCTATCATGGAATATGCTTCTCCCGCATGGGACCCCTCATCTAATGAAGATGTTACCAAACTGGAGAAAGTCTAATGACAAGCAGCTTTTTTTGTCCACAACAATTACCATGATAGGACACCAGGTTGCGTCTCCAACATGGTTTCAGACTTGGCTGGGAATCATTACAGTACAGAAGAATAGACAGACTGACAACTTTATACAAGATTCAGCATGGATTGATGGAAATAGACACTGATGTTGTTCGTCCAAGTGACAAACGCACCAGAGGTCAGAACAGACTATCAACCAACTGCCACGTTGTCCATCTACAAGAACTTCTACCCATGAACCATCAGAGAATGGAATCTTCTTCCTACCAAGGGCACTGATGCTGCCACTATGGAGAAGTTCAGAGTCAGTCTAGGTCATCCTGCTGACCCTTCAGCTGTGATACTGCTAAGTACTGCTAGTTTTAACTGTACATACAGGGATTTTAACTTTTAAAAGAGTTGGCTGTCTCTTTCACCTCTCACTGGTCAACAGTACATTCTTGTAAAAGAATCCTGACCATTACATGGAAGAAGAAGAGATGTGCAAGATCTTTGGACAGTGCTGTAATTCTGGGAACAGTTAAGGGTCATTTACACTGATACAGATGTTGGACCATCTCGGACAGCATCAGGGTTTCTCAGCCAATAAATCTGTATTATCTATTGTGCAGCAAACACAAGAATGAAGAGTGCTACACACTGCTTACAATTAGTACTGACTGGAAACTGAATAACTAAACGTTTTTACTTGCCTGGTTCTGAAAACATGTGTCACTGTGCATATACAACGCCTGTACAAATGCATACAGCTACACACCCCGATTATTTTTTTGCCGTGAAAAGAAAGGTTTTATTGCTGTCTTTAGTAACGAGCTTTTGTGACTGTAATGAAATGTCAACCGATTACTTTACCCGTTTGTGCAGGCCAGTGAACTTGAAATTCTTGCAGGCGAGACAAAGGCGAGACGAAAATTTGCAAAAATCTGGCATCAATTTCTGTATTAAATGCTCATTTTCGGGTCTCCGACACATTGCAAATTGGATTATAGAACAAAATTGAAAGCAAATACAACATACTCAGTCCTTATTTCCACTGCATATTGCTGTTTTTGTCGTCTTTTCAACGTGGAAAATATGTCAAAATTGCAAATGGCGACCATCTTGGTAAGGGACTTTACTCTTAAATTTATCTGATTAGAGGATTACTCTCCCATGAAAGTTGAAGGGCGGTTCTGGGTCACACTCAATCATTACACAAAAGGCTGAGATTCAGACAAAAGGTGACACTCCTCTATCACATAGTTGGATAAAAAAAGGGACAATATTTTCCAGACTTTCTCTAAATTGTATGGAGAAAATAGTACAGGAAACAGGAGTCAAACGTCACTAAGTCAAACTAAAGCCTATGTTACAAAATTTAACCATTACCATTCTCTGAGCTAATTCAATAGACGACAAACTGATAATATTTTTCTTATTTTCCCCCCAGAAAAATAGGTTTTGACATTGGCAGATTGTCCCCGAATGAGACCTCTTTTCCGAAAACAAGAAACGTACTTTTGAAATGTCATCTAAGGCTTGAAAAAAAAAAAAAAAAAAAAAAAAAAAAAAAAAAAGAAATAGCTGTGTTTCCACTAACATGCTGAAAAAAAAATTGAAACTTTTTTTTATTTTTTTATTTTTTTTTTTTTTCCAGAAAAGAACAGGGTCGGGCCTGTAAATGTATGAAAATACAGGAAACACAGCTATTTTTTACGCCTTTAGAAGTGTAAAATATTTACAAAGCGCTAGACGGACCGTAGGCCTACCTGCTCGCCCGTTGACAAAACACGGACCATTTACGGACTTACGGACCAATAAAATTTCTGTAAGTCTGTGGTCCATAAATAGTTGTATTAATTGCAGAATATTATAAATTGCAACCGCTAAGTGTTCTGGAGTAGTCCGTCACCCGTGAAAAGTCCTTAATTTGTCTAAAATGGGTCCGTGAGTGGTCAGTTATGGCCCGTAATTGGTAGATCTGGTCCATAAATGTCCGTAGCAGATATGGTCAGTAAAAAAATAACAAAAAAAAAAAAACGTCAGTTATGATCCGTAAATGGTCCGTAGCAATCCGAGATCAGTTCAACAGTAGCTTATGGTCCGTAAGTTGGTCCGTAAGGTTGTCTCGTAAATAGTCCATAGCAACGAAATAACAAAATAATTGTTGTTGTTGTTGTTGTTGTTGTTATTGTTTTTGTTTTTTTTAAATTTTATTTGATTGTATTTTAGCATAAGACCTGCAACCTAAACTTTTTTTTTTTTTTTTTTTTTTTTTGATACTTTTACTTGCCGTACTGACTGTAACATTCTGGCACCTTGGCTGTGTCGCCCATGTAATGAATTATTACAGTACCGTCTAATTCGGGATCTTTACAGGCGTAAACTTCCTTCCTAAACCTCTTGTCCGTCTGCCGTTTTGTGCCTTCAGTTTTGATTAAAAGGTAGTTGTAATATTTCTTGTATTGCTATCGGCCTTTGATAGTTTTGGATCCTTCGTGGGGAAAATCTGAAACAAAACAAAACAAAAAAAAAAAAAAAAAATGTAGAATTTAGTTCACGGTTTACTCCTATTCACTTATTTTTTAAAGTTTAAGTGCACCAAAATGACATTGGTAATACAACACTTACCTATGACCATCAGCTAGCCAGTCTTTCAACAGTCTACGATCATCCTTTTCACATCTTTCGGAAGGTCGTTTTTTGCCTCAGAGTTTTTTGCCTGCTACTTCACATGGAAGAAGCAAATTTGCAAACTTTCAGATAAATTGGTACAAAACCATTTGTCATAACCACATCGATAGGGTAGGTAGTTTGTATGCAGATTTTCAACAAGTCGCACTTGTTCAAAATTTCCGAAACTTTCACACTTGCATAGTTATGGAACCCCAGTAATTTAAAATCAGTGAAGAAAAGCAAAAAAAAAAAAAAATAATAATAATAATAATAATAAATAAATAAATAAATAAAAAAGTCCAGTTTACTATAGAAATTGCATGGGTCAGACAACTTTTTGGCCATAAAATTAATTTTGCGGTGAATATTTGAAAAAAGCACAGTCCTACACAGAAACAACATATGGCTTCTGATAAGATATTGCAGGCCTACATCACAAATCATTTTTATTGTTATTTTCATTTGGAATAAAACGCTGAATAAAGAAAAGTCTTTCCGAAGGATGTCGAAAGCACAGTACGTATTCAGACAGGCACGAGGAAACTGTGAAAACCCAGATTAGACATCGTAGAAAGCGGGACATTATTAGGGTCTGCACCGTTGTTGCCACTCATTCAGTAAAACTAAAACTAATGCACACATCACGAAAAATGCCTATATAATTTTGGCCCCCTTAAACCCCACTTTTATATAGTAAATTTGGGGTTTACAAAGGTGTACATCATTTTCTTATTTTTGCTCAAAAACATAGATTGTTGGTACCCGTTAGAACCGCCTCATCGAGGCGGTTCTAACGAGTACCCACAATCTACGTTTTGAACAGAAATATGACAAATATCAGAGTTTTTTTTTGTGTGTGTGTGTTTTTTTATCTGAAAATTTTCTGTTTTTGGAGGTGAAATTTTCTATACCTTTGAATAGGCGTGTTTTCGTTATGTCAAAATGAATTTCAGTGGACTTGTTCATGATTTAGGACAAATATGATAGGCGAAGAGACAACGTTTAGCATGATGGATAAAAAATTCAGCAGACGACTTCTGAAACATTTTGCCTATTTTCCGAAAACAGGATTTGTCATTTCATGCAAATTGTGTATTTAGGTAACACTGTGCATCGCATATCCTATGGAGACCATTTGAATAAAATGTCAAAGCCTATTTTCTGAGAAAAAAAAACACCCAAGGACCTTTTGTTGTCTGCTGAATTTTCCCATAGAGTGGTAAAGTATTAGGGTAAATTCGTTAATATAAGGAACCCCCCCCCCCCCCCCCCCCGGCACTCCCTCACTGGACATAAACTTTTCTGTCGCCTTTTCTTTTCAAAGGTATACAATCTAGTACAGCTTATAATAATTTCCTTAGTTATGTCCCTTAGTGGAAAAAACAATTTAATGGGATCAAAAAAACAAATATAGCTACAAGAAGTGATAGCGAATGACTGAAAAAAATTGCAGAAACGACTGGAGCCAGTCTAGATACAAACAGTCGACTTTCATATTACTACAGCTAAAGAAACAGGATAGTCATCACGTAAACACGCCTATTCAAATATGTCGAAAATTTCACCTCCAAAAACATATTTTTCAGGTAAAATTTTCTGACATTTTTCATATTTCTGCTCGAAAACATAGATTGTAGGTACCCGTTAGAACCGCCTCGCCTCGAAAACATAGATTGTGGGTACTCGTTAGAACCGCTTCGAGCAGAAATAAAAAAATAGTGTATACCCATGTAAACCCCAGTTTTACTATTTAAAAGTGGGGTTTAAGGGGGTCAAAATTATATAAGCGTGTTTTCGTGATGAGAATCAATTTGATCTGGGAATCTTCACCGGGCGCTTTTGGATAGCCAAGGATGCAATGTTTCTTCATGCGATCAACGAAGATTCTGATTAGACTGCGCGAATGCGCAGGCTGATCTGAGTCTTCGTTGGGCACACATGTCAGAGGATGGCCTACATTTTCTCCCACTGCGGCTGGTAAGCAGGCTACGCTATATACATATATTTTAAAGCTATAAACGCAAGAAAATCACAGAAATGGTCAGCTAATGTTATCACAGCTAAATGCCAGGGCCCAGTTGTTCAAAGCTTGGTTAGCTTAACGAGCTCGTTAGTGGTCAAAATGTTGTCTGTTCTAGTAAGTACAGTATCTAATTCACAGGTATTTTTGCTGAAAAAAATGTGAAAGCTATTCGCACTTTTTCAGCAAAAATATTAGCGTATATGCCATATATGATGATCAAAGTTTGAACAATGCGTTAACTAACGACATCGTTAGTTTTGAACAACCGGACCCAGGACTTTTATAATGATCTAAATGAAAATGTGCATTCCATGCAAATAAGACAAATAGCCTAAAGCCTAGTTAAGCATAAATAGCAACTAAAAGCCGTCGAAAGCAACCAAACATAAGCAATTATAAAACAAGAAACCGAAAACAAAAATCAGAAAATTTAGCAAATAATCAAAAATACTCCTCTAATATTGTGGTTGTCCTCACATTTAATCTTCGGGTCAGGAACAGTGTAACCCCCACAACCAATTATGACTTCGTGATACAAATATGAGACAGTGACTTACTTTTGGAACATAACAGACTGTCTTTAGTAAATGTGTCCATACATCAAATTTGATAATCCTAGGACAGAAGCTATGCATTGGACATTGTTTGAAATTGGTAAGACATCAGAATATAGGTCACCGTGACCTACGCTTGTATCATGATACACTATCTCAAAGAGATATAGCCATACACCAAATTTGGTAAGCCCGGGGCATACAGTAAATATAGGATGAAGACAAGTTTGGGTTTGAATGAAGTAGGTTAGATGATAAAAAATATAGGTCACATCGACCTATGTTCGGAATGCGATGTAACGTCTTTAGTAGATGTACCTGTACATCAAATTCGGTAATCCAAGGTCATACAATACTGAGATATTCACCATACATTATTGTTTTGCATACATTTATATCAGAAGTCAAAATACGAGCCACAGTGCATGGCTTAGGTTTGGTACGTGCTTAGGTTTGGTACGCCGGTAAACTCACGCCATACAAATACTATCTGGTAAACATAGACCAGGTGATATGGCCTGGACAACGTTTTTTGTTTGTGTGTGTGTGTGTGTGTGTGTGTGTGTGTGTGTGTGTGTGTGTGTGTGTGTGTGTGTTTAACGCTTAGGCCGTACAGATCACAAGATATGCTCTACACAAGTGTTCTTATACAGTAGGTCAAATGTCAAACTATAGATCACAGTGGCCTGCTTTTATTACGATACCACCGTTTTGAAAAGATATACCCATACACCAAATTTGATAAGCCCGTATCCGACAGTTCAAGATTCAATGTATGTGCCAGGATGATTTTTTCATAAAGTAGATGATGGAATAAAATATATGTAGCAGTGACCTATTTTGGTTATGGCATACCATTTTCAACAGACAAGTATCAGAGAGAAATGTTCCATGTGATGACATTTTATACGACTGTTCATTCGTTTGTGGATATATTTTTGTTAAGGTGGGGCTTAAAACGTATTGATATTTACGTATCTTTCTAAACTTTGACGTAATTATCTTTCTGTCTCTATCTCTCTCTTTTTACTAACTTAAATGCAAAGATATACGGAAAATGATAATTATTTAATTGGATAGATTGTTTTCTCTTTGCTGCATATATTTAACTGTCAGAAATATGCTTTTTGAAATGTATGTATTCTGGTTAAATAATGAATTATAATAAAAGGCACTTAAATAACTGCGACGAAACAAAGATGAGACTCGTGACAAAAAGTACACACTGTATATACACTGGCCCACCCGAGACACTCAAAGAAGGAGAGATGACGAACACATAAAGACCAAAACAAACGCTACATATCCAACCACAGACGAACAAGCAAAGAAGAACAAAAGAAAATCACGTTGATCCACGGAGGGCCAGGCCAAAGGCATTTGGGTAAGATTTAGGTGGGGACGCCAGTCCGAAACGCGACCTGCCGTCATGCAATTAAAGGAAAAGTGTAACTTCAAACCATGATTATTCATGTTATGTAGACTGCTGCATGATACCAATGTTATACTGAATACAGTACAGCCTCGTCACAACGACAGCATTTATTCCCAAAGATGTTGCCGCAAAAGTGCATTTTATGCTGTAAAGAATCCTTATACGCAGTAGAATGATATATATGAAAGGGTTTGTTTTATTTGTATTTCTTCACAGAATATTTGATTTGGATATTTGTTAGAATCGCCCCACTGAGGCGATTCTAGCAAATGTCCAAATCAAATGTTTCTTGATTTATTATTAAATAAAATATTAAATAAATTATTCTTACATAAAATATGATTAATTGTAACCATTTGAGCGAAGGTTTCGTGTCCGTCAACTTATCACTATAATGAATTGTGTCGTCGTATCGAGTGTCGGTATAAAGAGGGGTGGCTGTAACAAGCTTTTTTAAATGCTAACAAAACGGTTTCCCAACAACGCAGAAGCACCTTTAAACAACACTGTATTTAAGAATCAATTCAGAATGTTGTCGATAATATTTCGAAAACGCTTTACGAAGTTTATGATACCGATAGCCGTGTTTAAGAAGTTTCGCAGTCAGGACTTTATTCCGACAGCTAAACCCTCAATAACATGAGAACATACAGTCAATCAATTTATACCGAGACTCGATACAACGACAAAATTCAATATAATGATAATTTGACGGACACGAAACCCTCGCTCAAAAAGTGATAAATAATCAGATTTTATGTAAGAACAATGTATTTAATAATCCAAGAAACATATGGTTTGGATATTTGTTAGAATCGCCTCAGTGAGGCGATTCTAACAAATATCCAAATCAAATGTTCTGTGAAGAAATACGAATAAAACAATCCCCTTTTTATATATCATTCTGCTGCGTTTAAGGATTCGTTACAGCAGCAACTTCACTTTAACGGCAACATCTTTGGGAACAAATGCTGTCGTTGAAACGAGGGTTTACTGTATTTTGCACAAAGAATAAGAAGAGAAATGTATACCATTTATGAAGGAGATTAGGGGATACCGCCATCAAGAAAAGGGAAATTCACAATGTCAAAATCAAAATCATCCCGTTTGTCGTAAATCATTCTGCACATACTATCATAGACTGGCTCCAGTCTCCAGCGATTAACTGTTTTTTTTCTCTTATAATCTGTTTAATAATCCACTAAAATAAAACAAAATAATATCATGACTATAAAGGCTGGTCACTAGTGACCAGCCTTTATAGTCTTGATATTTTTTTTGGATTATCAAACATGATTATGAGAAAAAATATTTAGTCACCGGAGACTGGAGCCAGTCTAATACTATCACTAAGCCTATGAACAGAGTTACGGATAGAGGATAGTCATATAAAAATCGGTTTATCATAGCTAAGACCTCCAAATATACTGAACCAAAAAAGAAACGTTGCACTTGGTATTTAATGGAATAGTTGCGGCACCTGGGTATTTGACACGACGAAACGATTTATCAGAGCTGTGGAAATACCATACCCGACTTGTCCAACTTGTCCTATTTCCCCGAGGACAAGTAAGAATATTTTTTAATTTACTTGTCCTGGGACAAGTATTTCATAGATCTAGCTAAGGAGAGTATCCAGATTATAAGATATATATTTTTCTTATTTCTCAAAGAAAACATATGTTGTGGGTACTCATTAGAAGCGCCTCAGTAAGAAACAATGACACATTGGGTGACTTTGTAGAACGTCCGCTTTGTGACCGGGAGGTTGTGGGTTCGCTCCTCGGCCGAGTCAAACCCAAAGACTTTAAAAATGGTACTAGTTGCTCTTAATTTCGCTTGGCACTCAGCACGAAGAAAGAAGAGTTAGAAATCAGAACTGGTTAGCCCTGTGTCAGTATAATGTGACTGGGTAGAATATCATGTCAAGTGTCTGGGCGTGATATTTTATGAGACAACACTCCAAAACTGAACTCCCAGCCACGTCCAAATACCGTCGTGATATGACTGAAAGATACCTGAAAGCGACGTAAAACGCAAATCAAAGAAATACTCGTAATCGTTTATGATCTGAGGTATCCATAAGAGGTTTTAAGCGGCCAGCGACGGCCCTGTTCAGATGTAGCGACGCGCGGGTCGATCTAGGTTTGTTTGTGTTGAGGTTTTACGGCCCAGTCAACCCAATGGGGTCATGTCGAGCGCGGTCAGTTTACCTAACCACACGTTTACTGGGCAGGCTTAGTCCTCTAAGCGGTTAACCAGTATTGTGCACATTCTTTCGCCAGAAACTGACAACTGCCCTTCTTGAATCAGCGGAAGGGAGAGAATGACCGTAGAAAATATTTCATGATCAATCTCCACGAAAGAATGTTGCCGACCTCGGCGGGGGTTGAACCCGCGACCTCCTGGTCTCCAGGCGGACGGCGCATCCAACTGAGCCACCGAGGCCGGCCGGTCAATCTAGGTATGTACATGTAGTATGAATGCGCCTTATAAGTCTTCGTCGTCTTCGTATAACCTGACGGCATTTTTCTTGCGTTCATTAAATAATTTTGTTGCATACTTTAACTGACTCATGCCCACTCTTCTTGTCAGTAACATAGATCTTTTTGTTTTGTTACTCTATCTATATAATTACATACATCTTCTTAAGTGCCATCTAGTTACATTAGTTTTCTTTTTCGATTTAAAAACAGAAAAAGAAAAACAATTAGGAATCTTATCTTGAATTCATTGAGAAAAATATCCTAAGGCATCGTTGTCCTTGAAACTATTTAGATAATTTACAAGGTATTGATCAGTCGGAACCAAGCATCACAATACAGTTGTATACCAAAATAACATCTAAAAATGATTTTATACACTATGTTATTATTTGAAGTTTAACAGTTAATGTGTACAAACCCAAAACAATGGACATCCCAGCTAGCATTCTTTATAAATCTATAGCGGGCTGTTATCGGCCCGTCAGGCTAGCCTGACGGGCCGATAACGGCCTGCTATATATTTATAATGAATGCTTATTGGGATGCAAGTATGTAAACATGTGTAGACCCAGATCTGATTCCGCAAATTGCGGCTTCTCATAAACAACTGTAACAGAGGGCTCGCCTTGGAACGGTCAGCAGAAAAGGCTAACGGGGAGCTCATTATGAAAACACGCCTATTCAAATATATAGAAAATTTTACCTCCAAAAACATAAAATTTTCGGATAAAAAAATCGGATATTTTTCATATTTCTGCTCAAAACATAGATTGTGGGTACTCGTTAGTACCGCCTCGGCGAGGCGGTTCTAACGAGTACCCACAATCTATGTTTTTGAGCAGAAATAAGAAAAATAATGCATACCCCTGTAAACCCCAGTTTTACTATATAAAAGTGGGGTTTATGGGGGTCTAAATTATATAGGCGTGTTTTCGTGATGTAAAATTTTAGTTGCGAGAAACCTCGCCCTCAGTTCCGATGTAGCCCTAAAGTACAACAATGTGTTTGACCCGCACAAGGGTCCTTATCAGTGGCACGTCATAATAAAATACTATGATGAAGTCAAGCAGAAACTAAACATTTAGCGATCTGCAGTCAGACGTTACGAAAACACGCCTATTCAAATATACTGAAAATTTCACCGCCAAAAACTGAAACTTTTCAGAAAAAAAAATTCTGATATTTTTCAAATTTTTGCCATTGTCCCTTTTATGGGACACCAGGCTTAAATGGGTTAAGTACGTGGGTGATTCTCCCATTTAAACATCGATAAAATCCACAAAAGTTAAATGAACCAGCGCATGACAAAACCTACAAAATGGCATGTGCGCCCAGCGAAGACAGATAGGCCTAGGCATCCGCCCAGTCTGATCAGAGTCTTCGCTGTCCGCATGAAGAAAGCTTGGGTCCTAGCTACTCATTGAACGCATAGCAAAGACTCTGATCAGACTGGGCGGATGCCCAGGCTGATATGAGTTTTCGCGGGGCGCACACGCCATTATGTTGGTTTTGTCATGCGCTGGCTCGAATTTCAGCTCGGTCATGTTTACGTTTTAACTGAGTAAAAAAGCTTATTAATTTTACTGCCTAAAAGCTGCGTCTAAATGCCGCTGAATGAGTGACAAAGAGCGTAGACCCTGATCAGACGCCGCTGAATGCGGCGTCTGATCAGGGTATACGCTCTTTGCTCAGGCCTATCTGTCCGAATACTTAGGATAAATACGGCGCTTATCTTTGTTAGATTAAATAAGATTAGATTAATCATAATTTATTGCATTTTAAACAGAAGGATTGGGACACAAGTTATGATATTCTTATCTAACAAAGGTAAACTACTCCTCCTTGACTATTTTATCTATACATATCATCTCCCTTGCTAGTCAAATTAGAGAGGACATTCCAAAAGATAGGATTTTTGTAAAATATAAATCGTTTTTATGCTGATTCATATATCAGTCAGACGGGAGCCAGTCTAAAGTTATAACAGCATCAGACAGTCTTCTCCCTGCATGTAGTAAGAAATGCATTCGCTTTAACCCATTGTAGTCCGGAGACCCGTAAAAGGGTACTTGGCAAACAGTGCAGGCCCAGATCAGACGCCGCAGAACGCGGCGTCTGATCAGGGTCTCCACTGTTTGCAAATAGTTTGGCCATTTTTCTCTAGGAATATGTAAATCTCATAGCCGGATGTACCTACAATTGAAATTGGACTCTTCCAATATATAATGTGGGAGAGTCTATTCAGTATATAATGGGTTAAGATACAATGGTGAAACCCGTTTTACATAAGCAGAATAGAAAAAAAAGGACATATTGAGAAAAGAAGTTTTGGTCCGCAAAAGTGCAAAATTTTCGATATGAGCTAAAACACAAACGCAATGTTTGGAATACTGGCATACGCGCTTGGAGTATTTGTCAAATCTGATGGTGTCTTTGATTAGTTTTACAACTGCTAGTAGCCTACATTGTGTATGATTTTTATTTGTTTCAAAGTCTTATAAAGAGCACTTGTTTGTTAAGAGATCGAAATTTACATTAAAAGTTTTGGTTTTGATGTATCGTTTGCAATAATATAATAATCTTTGGGTGTCGTAAAGATTGAATTCAAGGAAATAGTGTTCGGCGCTTTCGAATAGAATACCACAGCTGCAATTTGAATAAGGAATAATGTTAACTTGGAAAAGATCTGCATTTTAACTGCTACACCCATGTCTTATTCTGATTAAATAATGTATTTCCCTTCACCAGCCTATACAATGTCCACTACTTTGAGCGGCTAATGTCGGACAGATGATTTGAATTGTAATTATTTGGGGCTACTACGAGTTTCAGCTAGTAATCAAGTAAGTAACACTTAAAATGCCAAGAAAACCTGCATCTGAAAATGTCGTCTGTTTATGTCGTCTGCTGCATCTTCTTGCAAACTTTTCAAACATACTTTTTGCATATAGGAAAACAGTGTAGACCCAGATCAGAGCAGTCTGATCTGGGTCCACACTGTTTGCAACAATGACTTTTAAAGTAACCGACAGAAGACAAAACAGACGACAGTTGTTGTGTTTGACATCTTAAGAGTTAAGTAACTCTTAGTTTTACCAGAATTTAAACTCTTACTTTTGGAGAAAAAAACAAAATAGAATCAAGCAACGAATTGAGCTTAATGTTATGGAATTCGAGCCGGATCCATTTTCTTATAGACATATTTTGTAAACACTTTAAAGTCGTTAAACAATCATTAAGCGTAAACAATTTGTAAATAAGTGATAACTTCATGCATAATTTATTACTTTGCTTAAGCTGCCGTGTGCTCTAAAATATAATCCAAACGCAAAACAAAAATACTGGTAAAATAGTTAGCGCCTCTAGGATTTTATTGTAAACACTTGATCCTTTACTTTTGGTAGAATTTTATACGATTAGTTTGATGGAAAATGAACCCCAACGGAATGAAACGTACCTTCTGACATGTGCGCCCAATGGAGACTCTGATCAGCCTGCGCATCCGCGCAGTCTGATCAGAATCTTCGTTGTCCGCATGAAGAAACTTTGCATCCTTGGCTATTCAAATATGAGCCCAATGAAGATTCTGATCAGACTGC
This sequence comes from Anodontia alba, assembly GCA_964016985.1. Lineage (NCBI taxonomy): Eukaryota > Metazoa > Mollusca > Bivalvia > Lucinida > Lucinidae > Anodontia > Anodontia alba. The sequence goes on along the minus strand of OZ024836.1, from coordinate 7,990,384 downwards.
GCAAACGCGCAGTCTGATCTGAATCTTCGCTGGGCGCACATGCTCGAAGGTACATTTCCTGACATTTCGGTTCGAATCGTTCAATAACACGGAATATTTTCTTTATCCAACAGTCAATCTTACTCAGTGCGTGCCACAGCGGGTCTTCTGCTACGTTGTATTTATAACATTATAAGTGGCCAATAACTCTCGAAAATTTGTTGGAGGTTGCTATTTTTGAATTTTCTACGATACATAAATATTATGAATATGTTATTAATTAATGACATTCCATTCCTCGCATTTCATTCATAACTTGATATAAGAACTGGCTCTTACATAAGCCTTAAAGTATGAATGAAATTTTGTAGATTGATTTCCCGTCTAATATGTCAATACCCATGTGCGAAAAAAACAAAAAACAAACTGCGACTGCAGATTTCCATTTATTCATTCTTTTTCTATTTATTTTTCGACTGTGTTGTTGTTTAATTACGTATCTATATCATTTGAGACTAACTTCTGCGGATTAATGTATATCTTGATTTTCTATCATAGTTTACAAGGGGAATGACTTTCGTGACTTTCTGTCTATTTTCCTGCACATCTTGCCCCTTCTGAAAAAAGAGGTCTACTCTAAAAGGAAAGAAGTTGCACCCCTTGGGAGCAAATTATTTCCTTTTAGAGTAGATTTCTTTCCAGAAGGGAGACAATACCATTATGACGTAGTTGCTCCACGGAAAGTGTAAAACTCCCCTTTAACCCGTGTCATGCTGAATAAATTAAGATCACACCCACTTCTTATTTTCAGCCAGTCAGATAACTTGATCTAGGTTGCTGATATAAATTCAAATACTTAATGACAAACAGAGCAGATCCAGATCAGTTGACTTTTGAAGAAGCCAACTGATCTTGATCTACACTGTTTGCAAATGCAGTGCATATCCGGGCTTAGCAGGACCAGGATTAATACCGACATTATACGGCCGATACTTGCACTCAAAGATACCGTTATTTTTTTAACCCTTGTCATGCTGAATAAATTAAGATGCCACGCCCACTTCTAATTTCCAGCCAATCAGATTACTTTATCTGGGTTTTTGATACAAATTCAAATACTTAATGACAAACAGTGCAGATCCAGATCAGTTGGCTTCTTCAGAAGCCAACTGATCTGGATCTTCACTGTTTGTTAAGATGGGGCATGTCTAATTCAGCAAGAGAAGGGTTAAGTTTTTAGCTCACATTTGCCATTTGACACCTTGAGCTATGGAGATACTTGTTTGTCGGTGGTTGGTCCTCCGTCCTTTAACACTCAAACATCTCCTCCTAAAACGCTGGACGGATTTTCATGATATTTTGCTTGTAATAAAAAATAAATATTATACTTGTAATAAAACAATAAAGTAAAGAAGACACCTGTGCAAGGAGTGGATTATGCACTTTATGACCGAGAAGTAATTTGTTCCTAGAACTGATAAGCCCCCACCCCCACACCCGTGGTAAGTGTTTTCATGAATCATAAATTAATCATACAAAGTACAAACTCTTGAAATTTGGTTTCGAACAGTGTATCTGTAATCATGATACGACGCAGCATGCAATGGCCAATGAAATCGCACTAATTGCATCATGATTTCTGCGCCAGAGGGTCGTTCAGGCAGGCATATAACCAGTGGCGTAGCCAGAACTGAATTGTTTTTACGCACACCCAGGAAAAATCTTGAAAAGTATGCATAGAATCGCTTCCAAAATGGGAGCTATTCTTAAAGGAAGGAATTTACTCCCAGAAGGAGCAAATTCTTTCCTTTAAGAGCAGCCCCTATGGAAAAGAAGCAAAATATTTATGTGAATGTCACTTTATTGTAAATATTTTTTCTAACACATGTTACGCACATGCGTAATGTGTGTGACGAAGTGCTACGCCTATGAAAACTATCAATTTTATAAAACAAAATGTATGTTAGGAATGAATCCTGTTGTAACAACGCTTTGTTTAATGTTGTACATATATGTGTATGTATTCAAGATTATTTTATGCCCAATAATACTACATTTTAGTTTTTAGTAGGTAAGGAGAATCGCTTAATAGGAATTTATGCACATAGTAGAATTTCCGCCATTTTGACAAAGGGAGACAACTTTCTGTGGTTTCCTGTTTGCTTTCCTGCACACCAAGCCCCATCTGGAAAGTGGTGCGCTCTATAAGGAAAGAATTTGCTCGCACTGGGAGCAAAATCTTTCCTTATAGTTCTAGGAGCACCTTTTCAAAAGAAAGCAAAGCAATTTCGACAGAGTTGTCTTCCTTGAAAGTGTATAAATTCCCCCTTTAAAAATTTTCGGCGGTGGATAAATAAAAATCTAAAATATTACCATACAATTATTGACTATTGAGCCATTGGATATGATTTGATATCGACCAGAGAATACCAATATTGACCGATTCTCTGGTCGATATTACATCATATCCAGTGGTTCAACAGTCAACAACTGTTTTATTATATAAGAAAAAAAATATACTTTGATGAATAAAAATGAAAACCAGAAACGGTGTCAAATATAACAAAGGGAGCTAACAACAAAAGTAAGGAAGGCAGAGTTGTCATTCTTGTAAGGAACATGTCATCTTGTCCTATTCTACAGTTCTACAAGGTACCATCAAAATATTCTGAAGGGTATTCCAGTTACAGAGCAGATGAGAAATCTTTCAAACAAAACAAAGGGAGACAACTCCAAAAGTAAGAAAGTCATTCTTGTACGCGACACGTCATCTGGTCCCGTTCTACATTTCTACCAAGTTTCATAAAATTATTCCAAAGGATTTTTGACTTACAGAGCGGACACGAAATCAATGGATAACCATTGTCAGAGATAAGAAAGGGAGATAACGCCAAAAGTAAGAAAGCCAGAGTTCTCATTTTGTATGCGACACGTCATCTGTTCCTGTTCTACATTTCTACCAAGTACCATAAAAATATCCCAAAGGGTCTTTGACTTACAGAGCGGACACGAAATCAATGGATAATCACTGTCAGACATAACAAAGGGAGATAACGCCAAAAGTGAGAAAATCAAACTTGTCATTCTTGTAAGCGACACGTCGTCTGGTCCTGTTCTACATTTCTACAAAGTATCATAAAATATTCCAAAGGGTCTTTGACAAACAGAGGACAAGATATCAATGGATTATCACTGTCAAATATAACAAAGGGAGATAATGCCAAAATTAAGAAAGGCAGAGTTGTCATTCTTGTGCGCGACACGTCATCTGGTCATGTTCTACATTTCTTCCAAGTACCATCGAAATATTCCAAAGAGAATTCCAGTTACAGAGCAGACGAGAAATCTATTTCAAACAAAACAATGGGAGACAACTCCAAAAGTAAGAAAGCTAGAATTGTCATTCTTGTACGCGACATGTCATCTGGCCCTGTTCTACATTTCTACCAAGTTTCATAAAAATATTCCAAAGGACTTTGACTTAAAGAGCGGACACAATATCAATGGATAATCTCTGTCAAATATAACAAAGGGAGATAACGCCAAAAGTAAGATAGGCATTCTTGTACAAGACACGTTGTCGGGTTCTGTTCTACATTTCTACCAAGTATCATAAAAATATTCCATACGGTCTTTGACTAACAGAGAGGACACGAAATCAATGAATTATCACTGTCACATATAACAAAGGGAGTTAACGCCAAAAGTAAGAACGGCAGAGTTGTCATTCTTGTACGCAACACGTCGTCTGGTCCTGTTCTACATTTCTACTAAGTATCATAAAATATTCCAAAGGGTCTGTGACTTACAGAGCGGACACGAAATCAATGGATAATCACTGTGAGACATAACAAAGGGAGATAACGCCAAAATAAGAAAGGCAGAGTTGTCATTCTTGTAAGCGACATGTCGTCTGGTCCTGTTCTACATTTTTACCAAGTATCATCAAAATATTCCAAAGGGTATTCAAGTTGCAGAACGGACAAGAAGTTTTACGCCGACGCTGACGCTGACGCCAACGGGATCCGTCCCAAAAACAATATCCCCCCCCCCCCCCCCCCGACACACACACACCCTTTGGTAGGGGGTGGGGGGCATACTTCCATAAATCTAATATTAGAAACTAATATACACTGGAAAGCGCGCGCAAGCCAGTGTATATCACGATCTATGGACTGGGCTGAAGGCGGCTCTGAGTCAATGAAAATCAATCTATTTATGTAATAAAACTTATGTAATAAAACTGTTTATGATTTCTTTTTTAATCATGGAATATTATTAATATGCGAGTTTACCAAGACAGCAAATCAGGGAGTGCATCCTGATTCTTTGTATATGTCTATTTTTCTCTCCATTAGGATGGCTTGATACATCCGGGATTTTGTTTTTCGTTTGTTTTGTTTTTTGTTTGTTTGTTTTGTTTTGCCCTTTTTAATGGGAGACAAAATTTGTGATTTCCTCTTTGCGTTCGGAACACCAAGCCCAAATGTTTGAAAATAGGTTTACTCTAAAAGAAGATAATTTGCCACCAACGTTCTACTCTAAAAGGAAAGAATTTGCTCCTTTTGGGAGCAAATTCTTTCCTTTTGGAGTAGATCCCGTTTAAAAAAAGAGGCAAAACAACTTGTGAATCTCCCTTTCTGAATGTATTCATTGCCTTAATAGGAAACTCCCGCAGTTCAAATGCGAAACAGCGAAAATCCAGCCCACCTTACACATACTCCCTCAGCATACTCCCAGTGTGACCCATAGGTTTGTTGCTGGATATCGTAAAACATATATTGAGAAGAGAGGAGACTGGGACACACAAGCTGATGTGCGACGTTTCTGTTTCCTGGGACAGAAAGTCCTGAGGAAATAGTGTAGACTCAGATCAGAACGGGGAGTCGGATATGTGTATATGCTATTTATAACTCATCCAGCAGTGTTTTAGACCCGTCAACAGGTAGTGAAATGGACTTGTCCAAGTTTTAGGACAAGCAGTTCAAGCTTTTGTAAGGTGTCCGAATATTTTGGGTAAATACCGTAATCTAATCTCGGACAGACAAGCCTGAGCAACCAGTGTAGAGCCAGATCGGATGCTGCAGAATGCGGCATCTATTCAGGATTTACACTGTTTGCCACTAATCCAGTAGTGTTTTAGACGATACAGGTAATGAAATGGACTAATGGTGTAGATAGGCTTCCGTGTAACTGATATACACGTATAAAATGATTTATATTTTACAAAAATCCTACCTTTTGGAATTTCTTTCTCTCTGATTTGGCTGATCAGTATTAAATGCGTTTCTGACAGGTAAGAGAGATGACAGTGTAGAAAAATAGTCCAGGAAGAGTATTTTACCATGGGGCCAGGTTAGTATAGGTCCGACTACTTAGGTCGTATACGGTAATCTCGGACAGATAGTCCTGGGCCATTAGTAAAGACCTCGGGAGTGTGGGGGGAGGGGAGGGGTAACTTGGGGGTAATTTTGGTACGGGTGGGCGAGCCAGTATTTCAAAACCGACCCCATTCATATACCTGGCCTTTGAGAAAACGGACCCATTCATATACTTGATCATCCGAAATGTTGACCTATTCATATACAGCCCTTTGATTTTTATACCCATTTATTGCTAGTAGTTAGACAAATATTGCAGTCAATTCATTTAATACCAAGAGAACAAGCAGCCTCGAAAAATCTCTGAGCGAAAAATATGTGCATATACCAGGATGTCAGAAAAGTGAGGCCTTTCACATAGGAATCCAGAAAAATCGAGTCATTCGTATACTTTTTGTTGAAAAAGGGGGCCAATCATATACCTGGCAGCGCTGAAAAAGGGGGCCATTCGGCACGCACATCCGCACTAAGCGATATATAGGGAGTTACCCTCCCCACCCACCTCCCCCTCGAGAGGTAAAGACCCTTAACGAAACGCCACACGTTGAAGGTCCGACTATTATGTGTAAATACAGTAACCTCGGACAAAGAGGCTTGAAAAATCAGTGTAGACCCAGGTTGCCGCCGCAGAACGAGGCCTCTGATCAGGGTCTACACGGTTTACCATTCATCCAGTAGTGTTTAGATACATCAACGGGCAGCAATACGGACTTGTTCCAATTTAGAACAAGTATTGTAAGGAGTTCCCCTGCAAATATACAACGTCCTAACAACGTCGTTACAACGTCGCTGCAACGTCGTGACGTTGCAGCGACGTTGTAACGACGTGGTTGCAACGTTGTGTGTTTGCTGGGTCGAATACTTTGGGTAAATACGGTATGTAAACACTCTTTAACCCTTGTCATGCTAAATAAATTATGATGTCACACCCACTTCTAATTTTCAGCCCATCGGATTGCTTATTGTAGGTTGTATTGATACAAATTCAGATACTTAATGACAAACAGTGCAGATCCAGATCAGTTGGCTTCTTAGGAAGCCAACTGATCTGGATCTACACTGTTTGCAAAGGCAGAGTATATTCGGGTTCAGCAGGACCAGGGTTAATACAGCGGGAATTGAGCATTAACGTGAAAAATGTCCCTATCGGGCGCATGCACAGTGAAGACTTAAACCAGCTTGCGCATTCGCTGACCACACTGAGGATAAGTATCAGCGAAGACGAGAAATTACTTCACAGTGGAAATGATAAAGATTAAAGATTAAGTTAAAACATTTGTTCGCGTTGGGAAAGGATTATAAACTATTTAAGTGTATGAAGTTGGCTTGGAGTTTGAAGTATGGAGTTTGGTATTCGATTTATTCCGTAATAGTATAGTATGGTAAAGTAACGGTTATGGTTGTCCCAGGCCAACTTCACATACTCAAAGTATTTTCGGACATTGTGGTACTGTGAGTTACCATGATAGCAAGTTGTGTGACAGACAGGGCTGGGCAAAGGGTGTAGACCCAGATCAGACGCCGCAGAACGCGGCGTCTGATCAGGGTCTACACTGTTTGCCATTAACCCAGCAGGGTTTTGGACACTTAAACAAGTGGTCAAATGAAATTGTATTATAACTCTTTGGAGAAATATGGTAAGGAGTTAAGGTGTCCAAATATTTAGGGTTAATACGGTATTTGAAGAAACTAACATTTGAAATGTTTATTGTAAAAAATGGCACAATCATAAGAGAAATAACAGCATCAGAGCCATCAGATCAACAAAGATAACTATTTTTGAAGATGTAATTTTGATAATTGAATTTGAAATAAACAAACAAATATATAAATACCACAGATTAATCGAGCCAAAACTTCAGTGGAGTGCAAATGCTATCTAAAATGCTTGTAAAAGTGCGGTATAATGCTTGATGAAGTTTATCCCCATCATCGTATAAAGCAATTTTGAATAGCCCTTCTAGATCTAGAAAACAACCGATCCCTCAAAACAAGTTTCGGCATCCGCTTCCTTTTGGTGTACGGCAGACCAAACGTGCCATCGCATTTGTTGGGTACCCGTTTATGCATTAATACAATGCATCTAGGTAACTATGCAAACAGCTTGTGTGTGTATGTGTGGGGTGGGTGGGGATAGGTGTAGGGGATGTGGGGAAGGTAGACATTTTATTGCTCATAGTTTTTTTTACCAAAATCTAGTTTGTGAATGCTTGTTGAAATAGCCTCAGCAAGGCGATTTTAATGGATGCCACAATAAATGTTTTTAATGAGCAAGCAAGAAAATATTAAATTACTTTAAAACGCTTCGCTTATCTAGACATATTTAGTCTAAATGAGAACTGATAAAGTTAGTTGTATTGGATGGCATCCAATACTACTAAAGTTTCAGGGGAGATCACTACCAAAACAGTTTCGCTTCTTTCCCCAAAAGTGGTCTACTCTAAAAGGAAACAACTTGCTACCCTTGGGAGGTCACCCTAAAAGGAAAGAGTTTGCTTCCCGGGGGAGCAAATTCTTTCTTTTTAGGATTGACCTCTTTTCGGAAGAGGCTTATGAGCAGGAAAGCAACCAGGAAGTCACAATCCGTCTCCCGTTCACAAAATGGCGGACAATCTATATATACGCGTATTCAGTTCCCTTAAGCCAAAAGATGATGCTTGATGTGTATGCAAACAGTGAAATTCCAGGTCAGACTGCGCATCCGCGCAATATGCTTAGACGTCGTCGTTCGCTTACAAGCAATATAAAAGTATGTTGTCGAACAGAAAGGCTCTGTTCGAACTACCAGGGCGCACAGGCTGATCTGAGTTTTTGTTGTTGGTCTTGGTCTTGTACTGTTCGTATCTATACCAATGATACATGATTTGTCTTGGCGCAACCCAGTCAGTGCGATAACATAGATTTTCTCTTTTTCGCAGAAGACAGAAGTTCTGACATTTGGGCCACGTCAAGCGAAAAAGTGCCTTCGAACATGCGCAAAACGCGCAATATAAGATAATCCTGCGCATGCGCAAAGTATCATCTAGGCCTTTGGTCGCCATTTATACACTCTGTAGTATCCAATGATTCTGTTAGCAGACATTGAAGGCCCTGATCAGACTGTGCGTAGGCATATGCCCGTATTCGCAAACTTATTGAACTGCGTCATAAAAAAAAACAACTTTTATTCAGAAATGCGCATGCGCGATGCAGTTTCACAATTAGGTCAAACTTAGACCGAATGTGGGCGCAGTCTGACTGGGCATGAGTAATTAGCACATGCCTGGTGATGCCATCACGCAGTCCAATTAGATGGCCCTTCTTGACTATCATATTTTATATATTTTTTTAAGATATTACTCTATAACCTTTAACGCTCTCTGAGCTAATTTAGCTGACGGCAAATTGATGATATTTTTTTCTGATTTTATTCCTGGAAAACAGGCTTTGACATTTCATGCAAATTGTATCCTGAGGAGACAATTAGCATGAAATGCCAATGCACTCTTTTCTGGAAAAAATATGAGTAATGATTCAAAATGTCTTCCGCTGACATTTTAACCCAGCATGCGGAGCATTTGAGGCGATTTGCGGGAAAGCGGATAAAATATCAGATCAGCCCGCACGGTCAAACCTTTATTCAATCCCCGCAACCCAGTAAGCATTCTTAATAAATCTATAGCGGGCCGTTATCGGCCCGTCAGGGTAGTTGACGGGCCGATAACGGCCCGCTATAGATTTATAAAGAATGCTAGCTGGGCTTGACACCAGGGCATGCTAAAATCATAATAAATACTGTAGACTGGTTTTTCGTTGTGCGCATCAAAGCGCCGCAACGGGGGAAATGTACCTTATGTCGTGCATACAGCCAATATCCAGAACAACCTGCGCATCCATTATCAGAGTCTTCGCTGTCTGTCTAAAAACCTTGGACGCTTGGCAATCTACAGCATGCTCAGGTAAGACTCTGATCAGATTGCGCTAATGCGTAGTCTGATCTGAGTCTTCGCTAGGCGCTAATGACATCAGGTACGTTTTTATCCATTGCGGTTTATAAGATAATGTCGATTTTCCCACATGTCTCTGAAATGGTACTTTTCTACTGAGAATTATTTTCATTTACATATTCATGAGTGAGCAGATTATATTAAATGTAATGTGAAATTCACTCAGAATTTGTCGTTGATTTAAATAAACAGATTATTCTTAATTTCCTCTGTCCTTTAACAATTTTCTGAAGATTTAGGTAACATCAATTTTATGGATGATTAGAAAACGACAAAATATTGGAAGTGGTTTTGTAACAATGTTATAAGAAAAGAAAACAACTTAGAGAATTTATTCTAAAATTGTGAATTTTATTTCTTCGTTTCATAGGGACAAAATGTAACTAATGCAAAAATGACGTGTGAATAAATATCATGGAATTTGGACGATTTGGTTTCATTAATACAGGCACATAAAATATTTTCTACAAATTCTGCAAATTGTCATTTGAATATTGTAACTAATTATGAGAGATATAGATGTAATTGTTGTGTGTTTTCTCGCTTTGTTGGAATTTGTTCTGCTGCTTCTAAATATGTGGTAAGTGCCTATACATAAAATGTAGTCTAGTTCCAACACATTACGCAAACATGCCTATTCAAATATATTGAACATTTTACAACCAAAAACGGAAAATTTTCAGATAAAAACTTTTGATATTTTTCTTATTTCTGCTCAAAACATAGATTGTGGGTACTCGTTAGAACCGCCTCAGCGAGGCTGTTCTAACGAGTACCCACAATCTATGTTTTAAGCAGAAATAAGAAAAATAATGTATATCCCTGTAAACCCCAGTTTTACTATTTAAAAGTGGGGTTTAAGGGGGTCAAAATTATATAGGTATGTTTTCGTGATGATGTTGCATCTCTTTTTTCGTTTTATTCTGTTTGTTTTTATCTTAACCCTTAAAGTGCCAAGCAAAGTTTGTAGCAGACGACATTCATTTTTTTTATCAGAGAAAACAAGTCTTGAAATTTCATGTGAATCGAAATGTCAAACCTTATTTTCTCTGAAAAAAAAAAAAAAACAAGTCGTCTGCTGCAGTTGTGATTGGCGCTTTAAGGGTTAAAAATAAACAGTAAACTCTCCGTGCCTCAAACTAAACGGCACCACATTACTTATTTTGCGATAATAGTAGTTTGCGATAAAGGGGTTGAACTGTAAAGGGCATAGAGCAATCTGAACCAATAACAATCATTTTTTTGGTTTGACTAAAGCAGCAGTTTGAGTTATCAGTGTTTGAAATAGCGTGAGTCAACTGTATTTTTGTTTTCATTTCAAGTGTTATGAAAATGAACATAAAGCCTTGTTTATACGAGCAAACTATCTTTACTAGAATAGGACTTTCATAAGGAAACCATTTCCGCGTGAATGAAAACTAAGACACACACACACACACACACACACCACACACACACATATATATATATATATATATATATATATATATATATATATATATATATATATATATATATATATATATATATATATATATATATATATATATATATATATATATATATATATATATAGTCGAACCTCAATAGCTCGAACACTTATGGCTCGTTTACCATGGCTAATTCGAACTCATTTTGAGTCCCTACGAAATTTTTCCGATAGCTCAAGTAAACAAATATTAACTCTTTCGGTACCAAATTTAAGACTACATATGTCGCCTGTTTGTTTTTTTTAAAACAAACTATCAATTGGAAAGAGGTTTATATGTAAAGTTTAAAGACTGAATGTCAAACAGCATAGATCATTATGAGCCGTCTCATCTGAATCTCAGCTGTTTGCAAACACCTGTTATTTTCGCCTGTGGCAGTGAAAGAGTTAAGGGAAATTTTCTTACTTTATCATGAAATTGTACGTTTTGTGTACTCATTAGAATCGCCTCGATACTCAACATACCATTATTGTATAGAAGGTCGAAAAGATTTCCCTAAATTATCGCCATTTGCTTCCTGACCTGGCGCCATGAATAACCCTCAGAAGCTCGAACTACCCATGTCTCGAACAAATTTCCATGGTCCCAAAGATGTTTGAGCCATTGAAGTTCGACTGTATTAATGTGGTAAAGTAAAGGAGGTAAGAAAAGTGACTTAGTGATGTACATGAATCAATGAACGTGATACTTGTGGTATAGAAGATAAGAGCCACCGTTTCTAAACCCTTGTCCTGCTGAACCTGGATATGCCCTGCCTTTGCAAGCAGTGTAGATCCAGATCAGTTGGTCTGAAGAAGCCAACTGATCTGGATCTGCACTGTTTGCCGTTAAGTTTGTGAATTTATATCAACAATCTGGATCAAGTAATCTAATTGGCTGAAAATTAGAAATGGGGGTGGCGTCTTAATTTATTCAGCAGGACAAGGGTTAATTACATTTTTGTGATAAAGGTTTGATATTGTGTGTATGCAAAATCTTTGTCAAAGTTTCTGTGCCATATTTTATGTGGCGATGAATCTCTGTTAGTGTAAAACAAGGTTCATGCCAAATAGTCAACGTTTGTGCATAACTAGAATTTATTAAAAATAATGCAGTTTAAATGTTTTCAGCGTGCAAAAGTATTTCTGTTTTAGCTGTACCGTCGGCTTATTTATTTATTTATTTATTTATTTATTTATTTATTTATTTATTTGAGCAGCAAATCAAAAAACGCACATTTGGACATGTAGACCCAGCGAAGATTCAGATCAGACGTGGCATTTGCGCAATCTGATCAGAATCTTCACTGTGTGCATTTTCGACAGCCTTTTCATGCGGACAATGAAGACTTTAATCTGACTGAGTGGATGCGCAGGAAATATTTTTAGTAAAGTCATCAAACTCATTCTAGTGTCATTTGTAGGCATGAAATAGTTTATTTTTTAGGACCATTGATAAAATACAGTCGACTCTCGTTATCTCGAACTCGCTTATCTCGAATAACCGCTTATCTCGAAGTGAAAATTTGGTCCCTGTTGTAACAAAGAGATCTACCAACCGGCAACAAAATATTATGGAAAAGAGGAGAAATTGCTCATTAGGAGCAATTTCTCCTCTTTTCCACAATATTTTCAATATATCTCTAACTTAGGAGTCAAATTACATAGTCATTCAGTTAAATGCGGTTGTTCGATTAATTGTTTATTTCTAAATTCCGCAAATCTGATATGTCGAGGTACGGATATCTCGAAGTGTTTCCCTTGGACTTCGAGATAAGGAGAGTCGACTGTATTATATAAATGTTAGTTAAGTGGTATTCTACTGGACTGCAATGATGAAACGTTTGGAGTTCAATCAGGGAGGGGAGATGCAAGGGGCCGCAACGCACAGTATACTATTTACCCTAAGTATTGGGGCAGACAGAATTGGGCAAACGTTTAAGACCCATATCAGAACGTGTCCGTCTCATCAGGGTATATACTACTGTTTTCAACTCATGCAGTAGATAGGCATCTCGAGTTTTAAACCTTCAGCAAGTGATGCCCGTAAAAGTGTACCTTTCCATTAAGCGGCTACGTCCATTGGACATGCACGTTTTCCATGCATATTATCATATGCAATCATATTTAAGAGATGACTCGAAAATACAGTAAATTGCAGTAGTTTAATATGTTGTCCACATCTTTCGCTAGTCATGAAGTAAAACATACTTCTGATTACATATAGCTGAAATAAAACACTGAATACGTTCCGCGCCCTGAAAGATTTTTTTTTTTTCATCTTTTTAATTCTTTATACCCCAAATTTATTCATTATCTTGAATACAAACTTACATAAGTCGTAAAAGTCCCCACCCCGCACCCCCACGAATCCCATCTGTATGCCGACTTGTTTCTGTATGAATGTTATGTTTGTTTGTGTTTGTGATAACCCGAGGCTTTTCTGGCTGTTCAAAGCCTTTTTATTGATTTGGGGTCCAAAGCCGCCAGTCATATCAGATCGTATCAGTAAATATCAGAAGGCTTTTTAAGTCAGAGAAGGTTCGGATTATGTTTGTTACAGCTATACAAATAAACTATGTTAAACTCAAGTATTAGAGTATTACACTTGTAAATACTGTTGACTCTCGTTATCTCGAATTCCAAGGGACCCTCTGAAATACTTCGAGATATCCGTACCTCGACATATCAAATTTGCAGAATTGAGGAAAAAATAATTCGAACAACCACATTTAACAAATATATGTAATTGGACTTGAAGTTAGATATATATTAAAATTTTGTGGAAAAGAGGAGAAATTGCTCCTTAGGAGCAATTTCTCCTCTTTTCCACACTATATTTTTTACCTGTTGTTAGATTTTCATGTTTAGGCAGGGACTAGATTTTCACTTCGAGATAAGCGGTTATTCGAGATAAGCGAGGTCAAGATAATGAGAGTCAACTGTATTCCTAAGAAATAGGACATCACAAGTCCTGTTTTGCGGGTAAACTCAGAAAAATAACAGTAATAACAAATAACAATAGTCATAGATAATTATGTCGTCAGCCTTCTAAGACTACGATCTTTCTGTTAGAAGATTTTTCTATTAATTATTATAACAAATTTATCAGAATCTCGAGCCAAGGAACTTCCGTTGGGTTGTACAGTATAGCTGACCGCCAAATTTCAAAGTTCAACATAAGCTTATTATTATAAAAGCCGGAAAGTCCGAAATATTAGTTTAGAAGAAAATAATTCCAACTGCTCACCTGTATACACATTTCACGCATCCTGATTGGTTGAAGAAAAAAATAGACTTTAATATAGTGATCAAACATGGTTTTTCATGTATCAACATTCGGCAGGTCCCTTGGGAGGTGTTGAAAACCGCGGCCTAAGGCCGCGGTGTTCAACACCTCCCAAGGGACCTGGCGAATGTTAATGCATTGAAAAACCATGTTCGATCACTATTATTGCATAAAAACTGAAAACATTTGCTACATTTCGCGTTATTTCTTGCTTTATTTTGTTTCGCCTTTTCACCGATGTCTCGCGAACGTAATTTCCACTGACTATGCTCGTTCTAGGGCCGGGCTGTACGCATCTCGTAACGGCAGCAAATCTGTGGCTCCGGTATGAGCATATTGAAAGTTGCGTAGCCGTGCATTAACAGCGCGTAAATTGCCTTGTTAATACATTGCTTTTCGCCGGTTAATGCACGGCTGTTAATAACGTGCGACACTGTTTTTTATGCAATAATAAAGTCGAGAGCATAAGTCCGTCATCGGATCTATTTTCCTTACGCCCTCTCAAAAGATTGACATTTTTGGCAACATTTGTAACATTTTGATAACAAAGTTGGAATCAGAAGGAATGAATTACTATTTTGTGGATTTTATCAATGTGTAAACTCCGGCGAATTACTCACAAACTTAGCATAAAGACCTTCGGACTTTATTCAGTCTATGAGCGATTCACCGGAATTTACATAACGATAAAATCCACTCAAATAGAAATTAATTCTAAACTGTTTATTCGGTAGGCATCCAAATTCGGTGCTGTTTATTCTGAATTTTTGGATCTATCGAACAAATGGGTTTTTACACTACCCGGTGCTTAACCCATTGGAGACCCCTAAACGGGTAATTGGCAAACAGTGCAGACACAGATAAGAAGCCACAGGACGCGGCGTCTGATAAGGGTCTCCACTGCTTGCAAATAAACGTAGTTCAACCATTCTTTCTTTAGGAATATCTACATCATATAGTCTTACATACCTAAAATCGAAAATGGCCTCTTCCAATATATAGTGTGGGAGAGTTTATTCAGTCTTTAATGGGTTAAATCTATATCGGACAGTTATCGGGAGCATCACTATTGTTTGTACATGATACGTACAATGTCATGATTGTATTACATACAAAGTTTCAAGCTTGCGGACAGGAGTGCTACTGAAAAAAAAAAAAAAAAAACTTTGGTCTATACTAAATAGAAAGAAAAACAAAATGGAGAAAATGGAAACAGAACAGTGGGCAAGACCAGTCTTTTTAACAGAACATTATCTTTTGTGTTAAATAAGTATTCCAAGTTTAGACCTGGCAGCTAAATGACTGCTGAGATACTAACGACAGTACAGGATTACGGACGGAAGGGCATACAAAAGTAAGGACAGATGACTCCTTGTATTATGTAACACTGTAACATACAACAGCCTTGCTCAGCTTGTTCGTTCATATTTATCAAATTTTCTTTCTTTCAATATAATTCACTTGGAAATTTGCACCAAAGTTTCTTCAGCAACTGGGCTAGGTTTTCCATAGACGACACAAACATGACCACGCCCTCTGTATCGTGTAATGATCATACTGGCTTTATTTGTTCTTTTTTTTTTATTAGTTTTTCTTTCTTTCCATAAGATACAACAGGTGTAATAGTTCGTCAAAGTTACTTTCAGGAACTATTCTAATTGGCAGATTTTCATAAAACTTCACAGAAACGAACAGCATAATGTGTAGCATTTGCACTACTGTTTTTTTTTTTTTTTTTTTTTTTTTACCCCCATTATAGCTCTGTATGCACATATCACTTTAGTCTGCCTGTTATAGACTTGCCCAAGTCTGTTCATTGATTTATTTTCTGATACAGTTGAACCTCAATAGCTCGAACACCGATGGCTCGTTTACCATGGTTAATTTGAACTCGTTTTTTAGTCCCTACGAAATTCTTCCGATAGCTCAAGAATAACAAATATTTAGGGACATTTTCTTATTTTTTCATGAAACTGTATGTTGTATGTACTCATTAGAATCGCCTCGATAGAATCGCCTCATCGAGGCGATTCTAATGAGTACACTCAACATACAATTATTGTGTAGAAAATCGAAAGGATTTTCCTGAATTATCGCTAATTGCTTTCTGACCTGGCGCTATGATTAACCCTCAGTGGCTCGAACTGCCCATTTCTCGAATAAATTTCTGTGGTCCCGAAGATGTTTGAGTCATTGAAGTTCGACTGTATTTAAAAGTAATAAAAAAAAAGAGGAATAAAAATCTAATCCTATATGAATCAGATGTTACTAAAATGGACAGACCCGAAATTCAGAGATAAAAATTAATGGGGCTTTAAAGAGACATTTCCAATAACAAGAAGGGCAAATACAAATGTAGATACTTTGGCAAGTCTATGCCAGCTCGACTGTGCGTTAAAGTGGTAATGCGGTAGGTGGGCGGTGGGAGGGGACTGGGGCACCGTCATGATGGTTCTGGTTCTAGTTGTGCATTTTTATGTTTTCAGTGATGCTCTACCAACCCACTGGTGTCCGACGGGCAGATATCCGACTCAGAATGGAAAGTGTAAATTGTGTTTTGCCTTCTGTGGCAGAGACGGGTAAATATTTGTTGACATATCTTTCATTCTGGTGTACGTTTGATGAACTTCAATGCAAGTTAAACCTGAACGAATAATAATAATAACAACAACAACACTACCCGGCTGAAGTAAAGAATACCCCGACCGAAGTTCGAACCAATTAGACTACCATTGTTTAGTTTGACATTTGAAGTGGGAAAAATTAATGTTAGTATAAGTTAATGTAAAAGTAACTTTCAAGAACCTGTAGTTGATATTACGAGTAATACCTTTAAATTAATATCCGATGTTCCCAAGTCAATTCTGACTGAGTAATTTGATCTTTTAGTATGGTGTCCGCATTGCTATTGTTGTGTGTGTGTTCTTTCATGACAGATTAAATTAATCTTAGCCCTGAGCTGTTTGTTGTCTATTATGTATGAAAGCGAATTAATATCAGTTATAAAAGGAAATGCACATCTGCACATCTGAAAAGTGTTTAATGTCTCAGCAAATAAGAATATAAAAAGCACTGTCTTTCTGTTTGAATGAATGAGCATATGTTATCTAATTAAATAATATAATTTATATTCATCTAAGTTCATAAAAAATATGTTATTTTGTATTTTTTGAGTAGCGAATATGATCTTAAATAACAACTTCAATAACAAATACAAATATATAGATATTTTGACGTCATAATTACTGACTTCTGTGAAAATCACTCCACAAAAACATCATGTTTACTGGGCCTGTTTACTCTTTCTTTACATAAGACAGGTGATCAAGAAAGATGATATTTTCCATATTAGAGGCAGTGATACCGGAAATTCGTAAATGAAGCTTTTTTTTTAATACAATTCTAGATTTTAGTAAACTTTGCGTAAATAAGAGTCATTTTAAAATAATAAAGAAACACATAAGTGAGGTATTTTACACATTGGGGTATATTAAAAAAACTGTTTAACATTAATATTCAACTTACCTGAGATATAAGAAGACAATTCAGTTTATTTCAACTTAAGCTTAGCTTTGCTATAGTAACCATGTTACCATGGCAAAGATAACCTAGCTGAAACAAAATATAAAATTATATCTATTACCGAGATTTTATTTAAACTTACTGTTATCGTTGCCATGGTAACCGTGTTACCATGGCAACGATAACCTTAAGATTTAATAAACTGCGTTATCATATCTGGTATATTAATCTTAAATATTTTTATTGTTATACCATGTGTATCAAAATACCTTACTGATGTGTTTTCTTTGTTAACCCTTGTCCTGCTGAATAAATTAAGAGGCCACTTCCACTTCTCATTTTCAGCCAATCAGATTACTTGATCCAGATTATTGATATAAATTCACATGCTTCATGGCAAACAGTGCAGATCCAGATCAGTTGGCTTCTTCAGAAGCCAACTGATCTGGATCTGCACTGTTTGCAAAGGAGGGGTATATTCGGGTTCAGAAGGACAAGAGTTAACGATTACTCTAATAATACAAGTGGACTGAATACACTTTTTACATTTTTGGACGTTTTGTATAAGAGAGACCAATTTTATTACCTACTGTTTGCCTTTCTGCACACACCTTCAGAAAAAAGATATACTCTAAAAGAAAAGAATTTGCTCCCATTGTGAGCAAATTCTTTTCTTTGAAATTAGATCCCTCTTAAGAAGGGGGCTAAACAATTTTGGTAGAGTTACCTCCTCTAAAAATGTATCAATTCCTTTAAGTTTCCATGAAGAGGTCAGTTATGTTCTTGTTTAATCTCTGAATCATTAACAAATAAGAACAGTACATTTTGTTTTTCCTCTTTTTACTTAAAGATTTTATTTCATGGTTTTCTTTTTGACTTTTGATTTTCTTTCTTTCCTTTCTTTCTTTCTTTCTTTCTTTCTTTCTTTTTCTTTCTTTCTTTCTTTCTTTCTTTCTTTCTTTCTTTCTTTCTTTCAATGCAACTTCTCATCTAGCATCGTTTTTGTTGGCATCATGTAGCATTATCATCATTCATTACTATTACCATTACCATTACCATGCATGCATTTCCATGAAGAAGCAAACATGACACAAAACATCTAGGGAAGCCCAGAGAAATATGCTGCGGTAAATGATCTAAACCCAGCTAACATTCTTTATAAATCTACAGCGGTCAGTTATCGGCCCGTCAGCTACCCTGACGGACCGATAACGGCCCGCTATAGATTTATTTAAAATGCTTACTGGGAAATCTCGAAAAATAGTACAGAAGATGTTCTGGCAGAGTCATAATCACAGAACACAGGTTACCAATGACACTGGGAGGAAGCGCAAATACTTTACTCCATTCTTATTTGGCCTAATATTTGCTTTTTATTATATACAAAGTAATGAAATATAGAGAATTATTAATGAAATAAAATGCATATTTCGAAAAAGTTATATTTTCACTAGTGAAAATATAAAACTTATATTTTCACTCCTCTGAGCAGTGAAAAATATAAGATCTGGAACTGCTTTTTTTCTTATTTACATTAATGGTCTCCTTAATGTGTCAGTTCATGTTCAATACCTAAAATGTTTCTTGTTTTATTAAATTGAACTAAATACAGTTGATTTTATTGCTCATATCCCTTAAAAAGACGCTTTTAGGCTGAAATATTTCGGGGACTATTTTCTTCCGGAAGTAGGTTTCCCGCTGTTATGCGGTTCTTATATGTCACCGCCAAGGGACAAAACTGCGTGTCAGACTTCCCCTTGCAAATGCAAGATTTGCATCTCCTCTATCGAAAGTGATGTATATAATAAAAAGAAAATTAAAATGTTTGTCGTGAATATGACTTTTATTTCATCTCGTGAAGTGAAAAAATGTATATTACATTCGTGCCGAAAAATGTATATTTCATTCGTGCCTTCGGCACTCATGAAATATACATTTTTTCATTTCAATCGATTCACTCCAAAAATTTGAATATCCTCTATATTTGTGCAGATGTTTCTTATCTGATCTAGGTCAGCACCCTTTGTGTATGCCATTTTGTCAGAAACTTTAGTGTACAACATTTTTAGACATTTGCGTATTTCAGTGATAACATCAGGGCTACGTTCAGAAGTGGTAGTTACACGTGAACGTTTTACCCTGGACACTGCTCATATTAGCCTAATCATTAGGTAGTGCAGGGGCAGATTCAGAGGGAGTTCGTAAGTGTGTGTGTGTGGGGGGGGGGGGGGGAGGGGGGATGGGGGAGGGTCGTCTGAGCCTCACTTTGACTCAAAATTACATTTGGATAAATTTGATAAATTTTGGATAACGTATCTGCCCTAAATATTCACACCTTTATATCTTCAACAAGTTACCACCTGTGAATGTGTGTAAATTTGCTGGATAGTGGTGGTCAGGCCTGTCTGCCCGAATACGTAGAATAAGTACGATAATTTGATCAAATCGAACCCCCCTTAGAAACCATCCTGGATCCGCATCTGTACTGGGATACAGGGCAAAACGTTTTCGATCACTTTACATTTTGAATGCATTCCAGGAATAATAAGTATGCCATTATTCGTTTCAGGTGTACCGGTTCCGGAAGACATCTGGGTCCGGGCGGGTGTTCCTCTTGTTGGCTGGGAAAGGAAACAGGACAGAACAGAATAGAATGTCTTTCTCCGTTTTCTAATTGTCCAGTCGGGTACTACAGGCGAACTGCTGAACACAATGGAGTCTCATTTCCGGTAAAGAATTTAGCCATCTAAAGCGCTAATCACATCTTCAGCAGACGACATTTTGAATTTTTGTTGTTGTTATATATTTATTTTATTATTTTTTTTTTGTTTAGTTTTGTTTTGTTTTGCTTCCCTTTGAAAAGGACACTGCTCCAAACGAAAACCATTCATCTTCTGAAAAGGTGCCTACTCTCTGCTCTAAAAGAAAGGATTTGCTCCCTGCTCCCACAGGGAGCAAATTCTTTCATTTAGAGTAGAGAGTAGGCACCGTTTCAGAAGATGCATGGTCTGCAGGAGCGCAAACAGGTAGACACCAACTAAAGGTGTCTTCCTTTTAACCCTTAAAGCGCCAAGAAAAACTGCATCTGAAAATGTCGTCTGTTTATGTCGTCTGCTGAATATTCTTGCAAACTTTTCGAACCTATTTTTGCATACAGGCAAACAGTGTGGGCCCAGATCAGACTGCTCCTAAAGGAGCAGTCTGATCTGGGTCCACACTGTTTGCAAAAATAAAATCACAAGCAGATGACAAAGCAGACGACAATAGTTGTGATTGGCGGCTTAAAGGTTAAGAAATAGCGGAAATTTTATCAGGCGTATCAATCCCCTTTAAAATGTCAGATTAGAAACAATGGAAGGAACGATTTGGGGCGTAGCACCAGGGTTTATAGTACGTTCATAACCTTGCCTACATGTTGTGCAATGCAATAAAAAGGACCCTTATGCCATTTGCAAACAGCAAAGATCAGGACTTTCTGAGTATGTGTGCAATCTGATGAGGGCATTCTCTGTTGATATATTCTATACAATTCAATTAACATATAAACGGCCAACGAAGACACTGAGCAAGCTGATCTGGTCATCCGTAGTCCGCCATAAACCGATCAAGCGCATGCGCAATAATGGGCCATTAACCGAACCTCTGACCAGAGTTCGTTGAGGCATTTCTACAAATAGATGAGCAGATCAGCGTAGTTGTGCTGTTCTACCAGTGGGTAGGCACTGAACAATCAAAACTAAGTTTCCTAGTGACGCTTTTTATTTACTTTATTTATCCATTTGTCACGTTTTGTCAGACTATTCTCAGCTACAAATCAAGCCAGACTTCTTCATCGTTCTTTGCTGTGAATCAATGATTTGTTGTATCGTGATGTTAATAACTGGGCTCCAGGTTCTTATTCCTCTCTCTCTCTCTCTCTCTCTCTCTCTCTCTCTCTCTCTCTCTCTCTCTCTCTCTCTCTCTCTCCATATTTTGATCATTACAATGTTATGACACAATTTTCTCATCAACTAGGCAACTTCCCATTTTTTTTTTTTTTTTTTTTTTTTTTTTTTTTGCTTCTCGTTTTCTGTATTTGGTTCTTTGCTTTCAAAGGGTCCGTTCTTTTTTTCTCAGAATTTATTTCCAACAAGCATATGATAAATTGTTATATCAATGAGCTTTGAAATATTCTGTTAAACATACAATGCAGTGGGATTAAAATTACGTCTTCCGACAGTTCTAGTTACAACGAAGTTTGAAAAAAATCCCTGCGAGGTTAGTTAATTTTTTTAAAGTTGCTCATTTGATGTGGTTTTGGAAAAAAATGAAACAATCTTTGATACAAATGTTAGACTCACACGATTTTGTAACGTGATTAGGTTACATTTCCAGCAAAAATCACGTTCTCGAGAGGGTTCCTCGTTGAAGCATATAATCCACTTTTCAATTAAGTTTGTACTTTTTCCCCGAGTACGTTTTGCACTCATTTACGTTAGCACACTGGGTAAAAGTTTCAGCAGACGACATATTGTAATAGTTTTCTATTTTTCCCCAAATACAGGTTTGACATTATATGCAAATTGTCTCCATTGGAGACAATTTGCATGAAATGTCAAACCTGTTTTCTGGGTAAAATAAGAAAAATATCATCAATGTGTCGTCTGCCGAATTAGCCCAGAGTGGTAAAGGTTAATCTCGGAGTGGCGTAGAGAAATATCAAGGTCTAAAGATGACTGACCAGAGTGACATAAATTGTCACACATAACAATGCTTCACTATTTCAAATTGAGCAGCAAACCCTTAGATGCAAAAACAAAATGACACCCACGATAGTTGGTTCTTAGATTAAACAAGCCACTATCAACGCGATGTGAAAACGTACCTTTGACATACGCGCCCAACGAAGACTCAAATCAGCCTGCGCATCCGCGTAGTCTAATCAGAGTCAACGTTGTTCGCTTGAAGAAACTTTGCATCCTTCGCTGTCCAAAATGCGCCCATTGAAGATTCTGATCAACACGAGAGTTCATACGCTAGAGGGCGTAAGCAGTGTTGCAAACTTCATTACTGCTTATGAAGAGTTTCAATAAAACCGAGACTCGCATTTTCTAATCCGTAGTGTGTTCTTTGTTTCCAGAGGCAATCTTTTAATGTTTATTTTACTACACTGCAGCTGATTTTAGTGCCGTGTGGCGGTGGTAGAACGTCTCCCCGTACATCACCATAGTGCAGATTATATTTCATTTCCTTTGGGATTATTGGGCCCATTGAGGTACATTTGAAAATGGAGTTCTACTCGTGTATACGCTAGAGGGCGTAAGCAGTGTTGCAAACTTCATTACTGCTTATGAAGAGTCTCAATAAAACCGAGACTCCCATTTTCTAATCTGTAGTGTGTTCTTTGTTTCCATAGGCAATCTTTTTGACGTCACGTTTATCGTATTAATAGATGGAGTTGAAAGACATAAAATGCTTAAATATTTTTGGCGGTGGGGATGAGAGGTGGGGACTGAATGTATACAGTAGATTTTCATTGTTTGAAAGAGAGACACCTTTTGTAATTCCTCATTGCTTTTCTACCTGCCAATGTATTCCCTTCTGAAAATGGCTCTACCCTAAAAGGGAGCAAATTCTTTCCATTTAGTGTAGACTCCTTTTTCAGATGGGAGGTAAAACGGATTTTAAAAGTTGCCTTCCTGAAAGAGTTTCATTTCTTCAAATTATTTCCCTTTGTTTTCAGGTATGTCGCCAGTGCCATTCCCTATGCCGCACATGTTCAGGGCCAGGTGTTTCTTTCTGTGATACGTGTTCATTTTTAGAAATGGATGGCGTTTGTGTTCGGGCATGTCCGTTGGGTTCCGTCGTGCGCGGAAGGCGACGAAAATGTGTGCTTTTTGGCGGATACAGTCGACAGAGACCATTCTATTTATTACCGTACAGGGACAGGTATAGACAAAGAGCGAAACGAACACTCCACTAAAATAGCAATCTCCTGTTAAATGAGCGGGTCTGCAGGAAAATCACTTAAAAGAGCCGCAGTTTCGAAAAAAAAAAGTTCCATACATCGAAGTTCCAGATCAGCCTGCGCGTTTAGCACTGTCTCATTAAACCATTGTCTTTCTATCGCTATCATCTATAGTATTCATTGAATCTGTTTGGTCAAAATGCGCAGGATAATTTGGGTCTTCGTTGCTCACATACGCGAAAGGAATTTTCCTCATGTTGTGGCGTAACCCTTAAAGCCAAAGCGAAATTTGTATCAGACGACGTTCTATTTTTTTTTTTTTTTTTTTTTTTTTGTTATTTCAGAGAAAAGTAATCTTGACATTTAATGTGAATCGTCTGCTTGGCAGACGATTCACATAAAATGTCAAGACTTATTTTCTTTGAAAAATAAAAGAGTCTATTTAAAAAAAAATCGTCTGCTGCAGTAGTGATTGTCGCTTTAAGAGTTAATACAATACAATGTGACGTTTTTGTTCTTTTTGTGGTCTAACATCTCATCAATGGTATATCAGTCATTCGATGATAATCCATTCAAAACAACAATCAAAACTGCAGCAGACGACATTTTGATTTTTTTTAAGAAAATGAGTTTTGATATTTCATGTGAATCGTCTGCTCACATGAACTGTCAAGTCTTATTTTCTCCGAAAATTAAAAAGTAGAATATCGTCTGCCACATTTTTTTCTTAACGTTCTGTAACTCAGCCCAGCGGGCACATGACGTTTCTGCAACGTCGGCCCAACGTCGATGCAACGCATGACGTTGCATCGACGTTTAGGCGACGTTGTATTAACGTCATGTGCCTTCTGGGAGGGTTATAACCTCTAGATCATCATGCGAGCGCTAAACCTACTTCTGTACTGCAGCTTTGAAATAACAGGCTGTAGAATGACGCGCGGTTCTCATGAAAGGGCACAAGGAATATTGCTACGGCATTTTGCTGAGAAAATTGTTCATATCTAGCCTATTACTGAATGTGTTTGCATGTTCTATGCTACTACCTCGCATAAACCCAAAGAGCGGACAGCGAAGACCTTGTTCAGACTGCGCAAGTGCACAGGCTGAACTTGGTCCTGTTCCAAAAATAGAGTTTCATATGGTACGACGCATATGATTAATTTTCAGGAAATTTGTCATTGTTCCCCTAAAGTATTTTCCTACAAGTAGTTTACCGCATGTCTCCTAATCATCGCACTGCACACGGTTTAATGTGAATGGATACGCGCCATTTCTGTCAAGGGTGATAACTCATGTGACTACCTGTTTGCTTTATTGCACACCAAGCCCCTTCAGAAAAGCGGTCTACGAATGGAGCAAATTCCTTCGTTATCGAATAGACCCTACTTCAGAAAGGGATAAAAACAATTTTGAGAGTTGTCTCCCCTGAAATGTAACACTTTCCCTTATCACTTGTAGTGAAATGCTCACCAAATAAGCGCACATTAAAAAGAATGGTCAGATTTGGAAACAAGAAACACAGAATTGTATGGCCACGTCCGCACTTGACGGCTTTGGTGACTCAGTCGGATGCGGCTCTGACCGGTGATTAGGAGGTCGCGGGCTCGATCCCCGACGGGTCCGGCAACATCCTTTCGTGGGGATTGATCATGAGATATTTTCTACGGTCATTCGCTCCCTTCCGCTGATTCAAGAAGGGCAGTCGTCAGTTTCTGGCCAAACAATGTGCGCAAGTAGCAGTTAATCGCTTAAGGCCAAAGCCTGTTCAGGAAAACAAAAATGTTTAGGAAAACTGACTGGCTCGACGTGACCTTAGTAGTGTTGACTGGGCCGTAAAACACAAACTCAAACGTCCGCACTAAACTCCAGTAGCGCAGGATGCAAAATTTTTACAAGCGAAAATTTTGGGATTTGATGAATCAACATCTCTGAACAATACAGCAAAGGGTGCGCTTATAGGAAGTTACGGTAATCATGTTGCATATGATATTAATTCGATATTAATTTGTTCGACGACGGTTTCTTGAACTAAAAAAAAACACTTCTTTACATCTTTTGTTATTCATTTATTTCGACGACTGTTTCTTAACACTTTGCATACTGGGTAAAATTTCAGCAGACAACATTTTGAATTTTTTTTTTTTTTCCTACAAAACAGGATTTGACACTTCATGCAAATTGTATTTGAGGCAATTAGCATGAGTGTCAGATCCTATTCTCTAAAAAGAATAAGAAAAATATCATCATTTCCTAGAAAACGACATTGCAATATAAAGTTTGACATTTCATGTGAATCACCTGCATTGATGATTCATACGAAATACCAAATTTAGTATTCTCTGAAAAAACAATTATAATTAAAAATAGAATGTCGTCTGCTAAAATTTTGCTTAGCACTCTAAGAGTTAATTTGTTTGACGACTGTTTCTTAATAAATAGAAACATGATAATTTGTCTGTTTTTCCTTACCAAGAATGAGTGGCTCCATGACAAAACGGTGCATCAGAAGTGCATTTTACCCAGGATAAAATCAAAGGGTATTTTCTTTAATCTTAAAACTTTGCATGTTGGGTAAAAACTTCAGCAGACGACATTTTGAAATATTTTTCTTATTTTCCCTAGAAAATAGAATTTGACACTTTATGCAAATTGTCAGATTGTCGTCTGGTGAATCTGCCCATAGCGTGGTATGTGTTAAAGCTACACAACTACAGCAGATGACACTTTGAAGTATTTTTTTTTCTAAGAAAAGCTAAAGCTTGACATTTCACGCTAGGCAAGTCTTTTCTCTGAATAATAACGACTTAAAAAAAAGAGAATAGAATCTGCTGCAATTTTGCTTAGGCGTTAAGGATTAACTTTTTGCAGAAGGCAAAATTAGCAGATTCCATTAATGTGTCATTTTTATTTTATTTTTTTTTTTCAGACATTGTTTGACACTTCAATTCATTCGTTTTTTTTTTTTAATTACATTTACTGATTTAGATGAGCAATGCAAAATGTGTCTTGGATCGTCTTGCGGACAGCGACACATTTTTCTTGCGATACGTCTTGTATCAGTCGTATCATGTTTTTTAATGCAAAGCAGATGACATGGTTTATTTGGGAATTGATATTTCCCGTGAATTACATTTTGCTTTGAAATGTCCAGCCCTGTTGTCTGGAAAAAAATGAAAACTTTACCAGACTATTGTCTGATGGTATTTATATGAAATGTCTAGACTTATTTTCTCTGAATCATAGAATATCGTCTGCTACATTTTTTGCTTGGCGCTTTAAAGGATAACAATATTTCAGTCAGGTCGAGCCATTGCCTTCATTCGTATTTGTGGCACTTTTACTCGATCTGATAAGAATGACAAACAAAAGTCCTTCAGTTCTAAAGCTGAGGCATTCTTTTACTTACCCTAAATTGTAGGACACCTTACCTCTTTCGGTGCCAAATTTCAGACGACATTTGTCGTCTGCTTTTTTACATTTTAACAAACTATCATCTGGAAAGGCGTTTATATGTAAATTTGAAAGACTAAATGTCAAACAGAGTAGATCCAGATGAGACGGCTTGGATCTGTGCTGTTTGCAAAAGCTATTATTATCGCCTATGGCAGTGAAAGAGTTAACAGGAAGCGCATTTATTTCACGGCTCAAAAACTTTGCAGACACTGATAAATACAAAAAACGTGAAACGATAATACCCCACCACTCTCATGTAGCTCAAACCAGTCTCCACAACAATGCACTTGTATATATCAAGTTTGGTGAAAATCCATTGATATTTACTCGTTATCGCTCGGAAACGAAAATACTGAGAATTCCACAAGCAGGGCATCATACGCCAGCGGCCTGTAAGCAGATCATCACGAAAACACGCCTATATAATTTTGACCCCCTTAAACCCCACTTTTATATAGTAAAACTGGGGTTTATAGGGGTATATATTATTTTTCTTATTTTTTGTTCAAAAACATAGATCTAGGGTGCTCGTTAGAACCGCCTCGTCGAGGCGGTTCTAACGAGTACCCACAATCTATGTTTTGAGCAGAAATGTGAAAATTATCAGAATTTTTATCTATAATTTTTCATTTTTTGAAGTCAAAATTTAGAGTAGATTTGAACAGGCATGTTTTCGTAATGTGTAGCACCTATTCTGACATAATTAAAGTAGGATGGGTTAGCCGGAAAAGAAGTCTATACGGATGGACAGATACACAGAACTCTGTTAATATTTGGTGGACTGTAACCTCAAAACAAAATGCGCTGCTTCACATCATGGTCCTACTATAAATAAACTTTCAGCTTGATGGGATGTAAACTGTAGGAGGAATATTGGTGGACTGTAACCTGGAATAAGCTGCGCTGCTCCACATCATGGTGTAACTTTTTACAATGTTTCAGCTTGATCTAATGTAATCTATATGCATACATGCTACAGCTCACACTGTGAGGTAAAATTTCCACAGAATTTGGCCCACCTCAAAGCAATTCATTACGAAAACACGCCTATTCAAATATATAGAAAATTTTATCTCCAAAAACTGAAAATTTTCAGATAAAAAACTCAGATATTTTTCATATTTCTGCACAAAACATAGATTGTGGGTACTCGTTAGAACCGCCTCGCCAAGGCGGTTCTAACGAGTACCCACAATCTATATTTTTGAGCAGAAATAAGAAAAATAATGTTTACCCCTGTAAACCCCAGTTTTACTATATAAAAGTGGGGTTGAAGGGGGTCAAAATTATATAGGTGTGTTTTCGTGATGCCCACAAAAAAATTCAAATCACACAGAATTTTCAGACCAGTTTATAACATATTTCATAAAGAAATAAACATAAATCAACGCTGTTCTGGCTTTCACAAGCTTCTAAGTACATGAAAAACGGACTTTAGACTATATTAAGTGATGTTTAAGAAAATCTCACAGAATTTTGTCAAATCTCCCTTAAAATTTTGCCTTATCTCACAGATTTTAGTCCACAGCTTATGGCATGTATGTATAGGAGTTAGCTTTTGAAATTTTCAAAGGGGCATTACTGCTAATATTTCGTGGACTGTAACCTCAAAAGAATATGTGCTCCTCCACACCATGGTCTAACTATATATATCAAGTTTCAGCTTAATCGTATGTAAACTGCAGGAGTTAGCCAGCAACAGAACATTTACAGAAATTTTCAAAGGGACATAACCCTGCTACTATCTGGTGGACTGTTACCTCAAAATAATATGCACTGCTCCACATCATGTTGCAACTACTTATAAAGTTTCAACTTAATATAATGTAATATACAGGAGTTCACCGGAAACAAAAGTTTACAGAAATATTCAAAGGGGCATAACTCTGTTAACATTTGGTGGAGTGCAACCTCGAAACAATATGCACTGCTACACACCATGGTCTAACTATAAATCAAGTTTCAGCTTAATCAAATGTAATCAATAGGAGGATTTAGCCGGAAACTAAATGTTTACAAAAAATTTCAGTGGACTGTAACCTCAAGACAACAGGTGCTGCTCCACATCATGGTCTAACTATGTATCAAGTTTCAGCTTGACTGGATATAAACTGTAGGAGTTAGCCAGAAACAAAACGTTTACAAAAATTTCCAATGGGGCATAACTCTATTAATATTGGGTAGGCTGTAACTTCGAGACAATATGCGCTACTCCACATCATGATATAACTATATATCAAGTTTCAGCTTGATTGGAAGTAAACTGTAGGAGAGTTAGCCGGAAACGAAATATCTACAAAAATTTTCAAAGGAGCACAACTTTGTTAATATTTGGTGGACTGTTACCTCCAAACACTATGGGCTGTTCCACATCATGGCCTAACTATATATCAAGTTTCAGCTTGATCAGAAAGAATTGTAGGAGGAGTTATCCGGAAAGGAATAGTTTACAGATGGACGGACGGAGGCCGAGGGGATGTCCTATTTTTCGAACGGGCGTATAAAAAAATGATGAGATTGCCAGTTAGCAGACCAGATCTCCACTATATCAATGCCTCACAAGTCACAAGGTATGTTTTTGTACCAAAGAACAAATGTCTTAAATTATCACCTCAGTAAACTATGTGAATCATACATAAGAATGACATGAATGCATCGTTTCCCAACACTACAGATTTCATCTAGGTCATCAGTTTTGATGCCTGACTGTCCAAATACTATGAATACATAGTCTGCCAACATTAGATTTCACCTGAATCTACTCTGATCAAGTCTATCCAAATACACCACAACCTCTTTATAACACTACTGTTGGGGTCCATACCATAAAACGTGTTAGTTAAACAACCGTGTTATATCCAAACAAAAATGTATAGATTATATTGAAAAATGACCATTTATGGTCATTTTTCAATATAATCTATACATTTTTGGGATCCATCTTTGAACCATGTTATAAAGAACCATGTTATAAAGAGGTTGTAGTGTACTATGAATGCATAACCTCCCAATGTAACATATGATCTGGGTCTACTCCATTTTAATGAAGCCTGTCTGTCCAAACACTATGAATGCAAATCTCCCAACATTATAAATTTCATCTGGGTCTACAGTGTTTGCACAAGACTGTCTTCCAAATACTCTAAATACATAACCTCTCAACATAACAGATCCGGTCTGGGTCTAACTGTTATACTCAAGTCTGTCTGTCCAAAATAAGAAAAAATCCCAAATTTGTCATCTACTGAATTCCTTCCAGGGACGGTGGTAATGATTAAACAACAAAGTAATAAAAAACACTGGTACTATTCATTCTACTCTTTATTCTGAAAGTGCGACCAGTATGTACAAATGTAGACAACATGAAGAGGTAAAGATGTGTTTATTAAGAATAAGTTGATTACATCACAATGATAAAAAAAAATGACAAATTTTAGCCAAACAAGTACATGTATTTACAAACTTAATTCTATCAAATCAAAAAGAACTTAGCTAGATATTTTTTATACCAGGACAACTCGGAGTACCACACATGGATGATAGATGGTTACAAATTACTCATCCGAGATGCAGAGGGCTTAAGGAGGAGAATTTGGTGATCATTCTAAAATAATTTGCTCCATTCTTCATAAAACAATGTTGTGGAACTCATTAGATGCACTTTGCCAAGGAGCTTGCTTCTAATGAGTAGATACAACATGTTTTTTTTTGTTGTTTTTTTTCTTTTAGAGAGAATTAAAGAAAATCATCCCAGAAGTACCATCAGATATTCCACCTTACTAAGTTCAATATTTAACCCTTGTCCTGCTGAGCTCGGATATACTCTGCCTTTGAAAACAGTGTCGATACAGATCAG
Source organism: Anodontia alba (assembly GCA_964016985.1). Taxonomy (NCBI): domain Eukaryota; kingdom Metazoa; phylum Mollusca; class Bivalvia; order Lucinida; family Lucinidae; genus Anodontia; species Anodontia alba. The sequence goes on along the minus strand of OZ024836.1, from coordinate 7,959,503 downwards.
TTGGCTTCTTCTACACTGTTTGTCATTAAGTATGTGAATTATTATCAATAATCTGGATCAAGTAATCAAGTAATCTGATTGGCTGAAAATTAGAAGTGGATATGGCATCTTAATTTATTCAGCATGACAAGGTTTAAGATACATCAATACAACCTACTCCTGGTCATATAGACTAAGATCCTTTTAAATCTGAAGAACTTTATAAAGGCCAGGCAAAGCAAAATGTTGATGACCTCAAAGTGCACTGATGATTATCAAAAGCCAAGCCAAATGCTTTTCTACGAGAAATGAGCCAGCGCATGACAAAACCTACAATACGACTTGTGCGACCAGCGAATACTCTGATCTGCCTATGCATCCACACAGTCTGATCAGTCTTTGCTGATCGCATGTGCCTTCTACAGCCTCCAGGCTATCAAATGAGGGATAAATGAGAACCCTTGCCATACTGAGTGGATGTACAGGCTGATCTGAGTCTCTGCTGGTCACACTGGTCTTATTGCAGGTTTTGTCGTGCGATGGCTAAAATGGAATCTTTGGAGACTGTGTAGACAGCAAAGATCCATATAAATCTGATCAGACTTTTTCTTGCATAGCAACAGATAGGGTGCTTTTTTCATCCTAAAAATGCTGATATCTTTCTTATTTCTCCATGAAAACATATGTTGTGGGTACTCATTAGAAGTGCCTCGCTGAGGCACTTCTAATGAGTACCCACAACATATGTTTTCATGGAGAAATAAGAAAAATATTATGTGGATACCCCCTCTTATCTGTAGCTGTGTTCTTGTCCTTACAAATAGCAAGGGAACTGATCTGTCTGCTATAAGGCACAAGCTGATCTTAAAGTATCTGCAGTCTGAACATGCTTAAAAGACTCCTTTTCTAATGGTGTGATGATGCTGACAATGATTTAAGACAATGTGAGGGTGAGATTAAAGACTTTGTGAAATGAAGTGCAGTACATAAATGAGCTGGATTCAACCTCAGCAGATTAAAACCCAGGACCTTGTGGTCTGAAGTGGTGAGTGCTGGTGGGGAGATCCCTATTCTACTGGTGCAAAGATGATGACAATGGTTTTGTTTAATGCCTGTTTCAACATTATTTCAGTTACCATAATAACCCTAATAATTGGGACTGACAGGCCTGAGCAAACAGCGTAGACCCAGATCAGATACCGCAAAATGCGGCGTCTGATCAGGGTCTACACTGTTTGCCACTCATCCAACAATATTTTAAACAAATCAACAGGTATTGGAACAGACTTTTATCAGTTACAGGACACGTATAGTAAGGAGTTAAGGTGTCCAAATATTTAGAGTAAATACTCTATATCGAGACAATGAAAGACTGTGCAATGAAGTGAAGTAGTGCAGAAGAGTAATGAACTGGATTATAACCTGTGAAATTGAAATCTGAAGAAGGGAAGAAGTGCAAACTGCTTGGCCACCAGGGCATTAATGATGCAATTCAGAAAGTGTTTTACATTACGAAAACAAGCCTATTCAAATATACTGAACATTTTAACCACCAAAAAATGAAAATTATCAGATAAAAATTCGAATATTTCTCATACTTCTGGTCAAAACATAGATTGTGGGTACTCGTTAGAACCGCCTCGCCGAGGCGGTTCTAATGAGTACCCACAATCTATGTTTTGGGCAGAAATAAGAAAAATAATGTATACCCCTGTAAACCCCAGTTTTACTATATAAAAGTGGGGTTTAAAGGGGTCAATATTATATAGGCATGTTTTCGTGATGAATGTGCTGAACACTGACAATGGTAACTACAGCAAGTGAGCAGAGCTCACGTATACCCCTAGCTGGCTGCACTGTCTTATCAGAAAAAATACCAAATGCACTTCAATTATCATGCCAATCTCATTGTAATGATACTGGGACAAACAGTGTTTGGGTTATGCATATGTGTATATGACATGTATTAAGCAAAATCAATGAAGCATAAAATATAGGTCACTGTGACCTTGCCCTAATTAAATGTCACAAGCTATGTCATGGCAATCAAATATTCTAAGTATGATGACAATCCATCAAATAGTACTTAAGATATGAAGTGAAATCCCTAGACCATGACTGTCACCCCAACCCAGTCCCCACCCCTGATCCCCACTCCCCTTCCTGCAGGGTCTGAAATATTACTGCTACTCATGCACAGACAATCACATTTGATATATCATCATTCTAATCACATTTGATATAGCATCAATCTAACAATTAGTTAAAGTTAAAAAAGATTCTTAAACAAAACTCTTAAGCTTGCTAAAATTACCTAAAGTTCTAAGTCTATGGCCTTGATCTTGAGGCCACAGGCAGGAGTGGGGATGGTGGTGAATAAAACTTTAGACCAATATCTATCAACAAACTAAATCTAAACCAAATCCATCATATGGCTTGAAAAGTTGAAGTTCTTAAAAACTTTAACACAGAACTTTGACCACTCTATGGGTAAATTAAACAGATGACAAAGTGATGATATTTTTTCTTATTTTCTCAAAAAATAGGCTTTGACAGTTCATGCAGATTGTCTCCTTGGGGACAATTTGCATGAAACATCAAAACCTATTTTCTGGAAAAAAAAATAAGAAAAATATTTTAAAATGCCGTTTGCTGAAAATTTTACCCAGCATGCTAAGCATTAAAAAAAAAATGCTGGATAATTGGCAAACAGAGCCGATCCTGATCAGAAGCCGTCTTTTACATGCCTATAATATGGGCAATTATTACGGTTTTGCATGCCTAAATCACATGACAAAGATATACAATAAATATGGTTGAAATCCATGCAATTGTGTAAGAAAAGATAGCATTATGGACATAATAATAGACAAACAATGGAAAAAGATTTGAACTTTTGACCCCTGACTAGGCCAAATCGATATGGGGTTGCACTAGCCCAGTACAGGGAAAAAAACATACAGCAAATCTGGGTGAAATTCCTGCAACAAACAATGATGGGGATAGCATAATGGACAAAATGAAATAGCCAAATTCGACTTTTTGACCCAAGCCTCAGAGATTTGGGCCAATCAATTTTGTTGCGTGAGCCATGCACCTGGGAAATTCCAAGATGCTAGGCTCACGCAACACTATTGATTTCGCCCCAAATCTCCGAAGTTGGGTCAAAAAGGCCTGAAAAAGCCTACAGCAAATTTTGTTGAAATCCCTGCCATGATGTAAGAGACAGCATAAAAGGCAGATTGACAGATAGAGGCACTCACAATATATCAACATTTTCCATGAAAAAAAAAAAAAAAAAAAAAAAAATGGATAATAAGGCTTAGAACAATGTAATGTTGAAAAATAATGTGTCCCATTATGCATCCTGTTTGATTTGAATAAGCAATGTCATGATTCAAACTCTGGACCACTAAAAGCCCAGGCCAGTCTGAGAAGGCTGCTTTTGTCATAGCAACCTACGCCCAGTTGTTCAAAGCATTGTTAGCAACAAGCTTCTTAATGGCAAACTCAATAACTGTTGTAGCTAAAGTATGTTCTATTACATTGATATATTTGCTGCAAAAGTGTAAGTTGCTTTTGCAGTGCAAAAGCTACCCACAATATTTCAGCAAAAAATATCAATGTATTTGCTATATTTCAAGATAGAAATTTTAACTACAAGTTAGCTAACAACTTTGTTCAGTTTTGAAAAACTTGGCCCTGGACACTTCTGGGTAACAATCTAATAATAAGAGAAAATGTACATTCTCATATAAACACCCAATGGAGACTCAAATCGGCCTGTGCATCCTGAGTCTGGTCAGTCGTCATTGTCTGCATAAAGAAACTTTGCATCCTTGGCTATTCAGAAATGTACCCAGCTAAGATCCAGATCAGATTGCACATTTGCACAGTCTGATCTGGATCTTAGCTGGGCACATGTTCAAAGATACTATTTCTCCTGTTGTGGCTCATATAATTTTACCACCTGTAAAAATTAACAATTTTTCTTTAGGGAAATAAATACACTTTCAGGAATGGTAACTCTTCAAAATTGCTTATACTGCCCTTCTGAAGTCTACTCTAAAAGGAGAGAATCATCTCCCCTTGGAATATAATTAGACTACAATAATGAAGACCCTTATCAGAAGGCGATTTGTGTGCAGAAAAGCTAACAGGAAGGCACAAAAGTTGCCTCTCTTGCAAAGCATGGCATATAATATACTGTATAGTCACCTTAACCCTTCTCTTGCTAAACATGACATGCCCTGTCTTAGCTAACAGTGTAGATCCAGATCAGTTGCCTTCTGCTGTAGAAGCCAACTGATCTGGATCTGCACTGTTTGTCATTAAATTTGTGAATTTCTATCAAAAACCCTGATCAAGTAATCTGATTGGCTGGAAATTAGAAGTGGGCGTGGCATCTTAATTTATTCAGCAAGGCAATGGTTGGTTGACTGAACAGTTATTGTCAGACATAAAACTAGTACATGTAATAGTGTTTTCAGAGAAAACTGATGTGTCTCCACTGAATTTTCAGTATTTCTACTGCTGTGACCTTGAAAATTAGGTCAAGGTCACCAAAATCTTATCAGTTCTTTTCTACGTTCCCATTATATGTCCATAAAATTTTTGTAATATTCAACCACTGGTTCACAAGATTTTCTTCAGACAAGAAAGTGTCATGCCAATGCCGATGCCAATGTGATCAACACCAAAATCAATATGTCCCCTTCCCCATAGGTGGGGAGACATAATTCTATAATCCATTTTCATGTCTGTACATATGGTTTTGATCATAAACATCTACCAAAGCTAACATAATAAGCCAGGGCCCATTTGTTCAAAGCTAACAATGTCGTTAGTTAACGATTCGTTAAAATTTACATCGAGTGATACACAAATATGTTGAAATTGAATCTGCTAAAACAGTTAACAAAATGACCCTTAATGAGCTTAAGCTAATGACGCTTTGAACAACTGGGCCCAGAAAGCCAGCAAGCAGAAGGCTGGGGCACATAGTTATAGCATACACTGGTATTTCTTATTGTATCTACCCTAAGTATTGGGACACCTTTACAGTGTACCAAACTTGTCCTAAAATTTGTAAGAGTCTATTCCACTACCTGCTAATGTGTTCAAAATATTGTTGACGAGTGGTAAACAGTGCAGACCATGATGAGACGCCACATTCTGCAGCATCTCATCTGAGTCTACACTCTTTGCTCGGGCCTGTCTGTCCAAATACATACGGTAAATACGGTATTTCTCAACGAAATACATGGGTCTTGTCTATTTACATATCAAGCAAAATTGTGTCTCTGTGCGTGTCTAAAATGTGCAGATTGAAATCAGATCATCCCATGCATCCATTCATGGCCTGTACTTTTGTTTAATTTCACGAGTTTTACAATCCATACAACACTGTTAAGGTCATGTTGAGCAGGTCAGTCAACATACACACTTGTTCCTGTGTAGGTTTTGCCCTCTAAGCAATGAATCAGTACTTTGTGCACATACAGTCAACTCTCATTATCTCAACCTCGCTTATCTTAAATAAATGCTTATCTCGAAGTGAAATTCTGGTCCCTATTTTAACATGGAAATCTAAGAACACATAACAAAATATTGTGGAAAAGAGGAGAAATTGCTCCTAAGGAGCAATTTCTCCTCTTTTCCACAATATTTTCAATATGTCTCTAACTTCAGGAGTCAAATAACATATTCATTTTTTAAATGTGGTTGCTCGATTTATTGTTTTCTTCATTTCTGCAACTCTGATATTTCCAGGTACGGATATCTCGAAGTGTTTCAGAGAGTCCCTTGGAATTCAAAATAACGAGAGTGGACTGTATTTTTGCCAGTAACTGACATCTGCCCTTCTTGAATCAGTGCGTGCTGGAGAATGATTTAGAAGTTATTTCACGATCAATGATAATCTCCTCAAAAGTTATGTGGCCAAGCTGGGATTCAGGCCCCAAGGTTATAAAACTTTTTTTCATGCTCAACTCAGATGAGCGTGAAATTTTTCATGATAATAAATCTCAAATTATTAACAATTGCAAATTCTTTCTTGCTAAACATAGTTGAGCATGAAAATTTCTCTGCTAATAAATATGAAAATGCCAACCATTATTGGCACTTTCATATTTATTAGCAGAGAAAAAAAATTCATGCTCAGCTGAGTTGAGCATGAAATAAGTTTTATAACCTCGGGGCCTGAAGCACTCATGGCCTCTACTGTCTGTTGATATTTTCTACAGTACCTAATGATTCAATGCAGTCAAACCTGTTTTAAAGGTCACCTGTATTAAGCAATCACCCATCTTAAAAGGCCAATATTTCAGGCCCTGAGGTTATAAAAAATTTTCATGCTCAACTCAGCTGAGCATAAAAAGCAGAGAAATTTTCATGCTCAGCTAAGTTTAACAAGAAAGAATTGGCAATTGTTAGTAATCTGAGATTTATTAGCATGAAAAATTTCATGTTCAGCTGAGTTGAGTATGAAAAAAGTTTTATAATCTTGAGGCCCGGTCCCATAAAGATAAAGAAACAGATATTTACTTGTGTTAAGCCAGCACCTGTCTTAAGCAACCCTTTTTGGCTTTCCTACAGGTGCTTGCTTAATACAGGTTTGGCTAGGTGGACAGGGAAGGCCTTGATCAGACTGTGTGGATGTGTAGGCTGATTTGAATTTTCATTATCCTAGTTTGTTTGTTACAGCCCAGTTAACCCAATAGGGTCATGTCGAGCGCTGTCAGTTTACCTAACCACACGTTTACAGGGCAGGCTTAGTCCTCTAAGCGGTTAACCAGTATTGTGCACATTCTTCGCCAGAAACTGACAACTGCCCTTCTTGAATCAGCGGAAGGGAGAGAATGACCGTAGAAAATATTTCATGATCAATCTCCATGAAAGAATGCTGCTGACCTTGGCAGGGGTTGAACCTGCGACCTCCTGGTCTCCAGTCGGACGGCCCATCCAACTGAGCCACCTAGGCTGGCAATGCTCAAACACACCTTTTGTTTGGCACAGTCCATATGACAATTTGTAGGTTTCTCCATTACTATACACTGTAGTTACCTAATTAGTGGGACACCTTTACCACGCTCAGGGCAAATTCAGCAAATGACAAACTATTTTTTTTTCTCATTTTCCCCAGAAAACAGGCTTTGATATTTCATGCAAATTGTCTCTGACAATTTGCATGAAATGTCAAAGTCTGTTTTCTGATGAAAAATAAGAAAAATAAGAAAATGCGGAGCATTAAGCAAATTTCAGTGTACACTACAACTAAGTATCCTTACCATGATACATAAGAACTGCCTATTAATGCTTTGCATGCTGGGTAAAAATTTCAGCAGACAACATTTTTAACTATTTTTCTGATTTTTTTCCAAAATATAGGATTTGACATTTCATGGAAATGGTCTCCTAAGGAGACAGTTTATATGCAATGTCAAATCCTATTTTCTGGACAAAAATAAGAAAAATATCATTTTTACGTCTGCTGAATTTTACCATAGCGTGCTGACTGTTAAATAAATTCTGAGAAAAAAGCCTGACAACATGATTTAACAGTAAAGGAAACTAGAAATGTGTCCAAAGGACATGGATGCCCCCGCCTGAAAAACTTAAACGCAAACTGCTAATGCCAGACGTGGACAGAGTCGGGCGGACGGACAGGGTAACCTTATATGCCGTCTCCACCATATTCCAAATGGCGGGGACATAAAAATAAAATGCTGTCCAGTGATCTGAGGCTTCTGTTTCCCAGCTTTATTAAGTCAAACAGAATACTGAAACCAGAAGTCACAGGTCACTTGATAAGGTTATATTTATACCTATAGCTGAATGATTTCCAAAGCTAATATATAAACAATGAGAGGTTATCTGAGGTAGACTCACAATTACCCAGACATAAATAATATATAAGAATCAAAATAAAGCATAGTAAATGTCCTACAATTTCGAATACTATTCCGAATACTTTTTCGAATATTCGAATACTTTTTGGCCTAATTTTAGCTTTCTGTACAGTTGTTTCTTAAATACTTAGTGGAATGGCAAACAGTGTAGACCCTGATCAGACTGCTCCTTCAGGAGCAGTCTGATCTGGGTCTACACTGTTTGCATATGCAATTTTGTCAGCCGCTGAGGTGTATGAAATTTTAGGACATTTACCGTAAAAATCTATTTTATTGCGACTTTCATAATTGCCCTAAGTACTGGGGCACTTTAACTTCATATGATACTTGTTCCAACTTTTGAACAACTTTATTTTGCTACCCACTAATATACCTAAAACTGCTGCAAGAGTGGCAAACAGAAAACCTGAACAACTGACACACAAAGCGGCATATGAACCGAGTCTAGACTGTTTGCACAGGCCAGGCGAAATTTTTTTCATGCTCAACTCAGCTGAGCATGAAATTTTCTCTGCTAATAAATATGAAAATGCCAACAATAGTTGGCATTATCATATTTATTAGCAGAGAAATGTTCATGCTCAGCAATGTTCAGAAAGAAAGAATTTTCTATATTTAGTAATTTGAGATTAGCAGGACAAATTTCATGCTCAGCCAAGTTGAGCATGAAAAAAGTTTTATAACCTTGGGGCCTATTTGTCTGTCCCAATACTTAGAGTGAATATGGTATATTGCCAAATATAAGGCCATTTAACCCATTGAAGACTGAATGAACTCTCCCATACTATATATTGGAAGATTCTAATTTCGATTTTATGTATGCCAGGTTATTTGATTAAGATATTTCTAGAGAAAAATGGTTGAACTATTTGAAAACAGAGGAGACCCTGATCAGATGATACATTTTGCGGGATCGGATCTGGGACTGCACCGTTTGCAAATCACCATTTTTAGGGATCTCCAGACTACAATGGGTTAAAACTGTCATTTGATTCTTGGGCCACTTTTACCAAAACAAATACATGCAGTAAGAATTTTATTTATTTATTTATTCTCCACTGGCTTATAGTGGGGGATATTTGGGTATTTCTACTAGGGCTATTAGAGTAATGATTCCCCTGGATAAAAAATAGCTGTAAACTGTCTCTGATCTGCTTCTAACTTTCATCAATAGGGCTTCATGGCTTTTCTTGTTTGTATTAAGAATATGGTAAATCCCCTTAATTTTCATATTCCAAAGTTTCTGACAAAATGGCATAAGCAAACAGTGCAGAACAAGATCAGATTGTTCCTAAGTCAGGGACTACACTACACTGTTTGCCATTCCACAAAATATTTAGAGACAACAGCATTAAAAAGCAAAATTTTGAGAAAGAAAAAGTATGGATTATAGTGCTTGAATTGTTAGGACATTTACCGTAACAATTTCTGTGACTGAAGCAGAAACAAAATAGACCAGGGCCAAGTTGTTCAAAACTAACGATGTCGTTAGTTAACTATTCGTTAAAATTTACATCAAGTGATACGCAAATATGCTGAAATTTTTTGAAGAAAAAATGTGAGTAGCTTTTGCAGTGCAAAAGCTACTCACATTTTTTCAGCAAAAAATATCAGAATATTGTATATTGAATCTGCTAAAATAGTTAAAGAAATGACCCTTAATGAGCTTGTTAAGCTAACGACGCTTTGAACAACTGGGCCCAGATCTTCTCAGCTTACTGTTAAATCAACAATACTGTTATCATACATACGAGCAGGGTCCACAGCATTTGATTGTTTGCCCAGCTAAAACTCAGATCAGCCTGAACATCAGCACAATCTGACCAGTCTTTGCAAGGCACTATGTGGATTGCCAAGGAGTGAAAGCATCTTCAGGTGGTTAGCAACGACACATCAGCCATCAGCCTGTGTGGATGTGAGTCTTCACAGCGGGCAACTACAATCTTGTAGGAACTGCTGTGACCAAATTCAAAATTATTTTCTTTTAAGGCTGTTCAGAGGGACGGTTTGATAATGCAGTCCTTTGCGGGAAAGAGCCCTTTTTTCTTTGGCCTCTTGCGTTTTCATGTATGGACTACAAGCAAACAATACTACTTTAATAACCCTAATTATTGGGACATTCAGGCCAGAGCAAACAGTGTAGACCCAGATCAGACACCACACAACACAGTGTCTGATCAGGGTCTACACTGCCACTCGTACAGCACTATTTTAGACACATCAAAAGGTAGTAAAACAGACTTTTTCAAATTTTAGAACAAGAATGGTAGTAAGTTAAGGTGTCCCAATACTTATGGTAAATATGGTATATCACAAACCTGAATTTGAAAACCCTGAACAGCCATCATTTTTGTGCAAAGCAGTCTGATCAGCACAACCATACTTAACATATTTATGGCAATTATGGAAATATGGTTTTGCTATTGCAAGTCGCAAAAACAAAACAAACACTTCCCGGTTTTTACAGTAAAATTTTTTCAAAAGACAATGCCAGCTGACTAGTACAAACAAGCAGCCCTAAGGGCAATGATCGCTCTCCTGAGTGTAATGTGCCAAGGTATTTCCTGGTTCAGTAACCTTTTTGAAACTAATGAAATCGAAAGGCCTTGGTGAATTACGTGCAGCTACATCAGACTTGGCCAATCAAACAGGTATTGAAAGAAATCATACATGAAAATAACAAATCCATACCATGACCAAGTATTATCAGATTCAGTATCAGAACATACATCTAACATATTGCTGTCATCAATTCTTTTACAAACAGTTTCCGTAATACGTTCAGCAATACTGACAGTAATTCTTTAACCAAATCTTCAGCCGGTCCTCATTATCTGCAAGCTTCATTTTAGTTTGATGACAATCCAATAAAAAATCAAGTCCCTATCCCTCAGACGTCATTTTCCACAGCATATATTCATGGGAGACTTAAGGGCAAATAACTCATGTGAATAGTCCAATCGAGCACAAAATCAAACTCATCCAAGATTTTATGGCTGTCCTCATTACCTACAAATCTGATGAAGGTAAGATAAAAAATGAAGTCGCTACCATCAGCACTACATTTTCCAAGTCTATGAGACACTCAAGGGAGCGTAATTATCATGCCAACAGTACAAACCGTGCTAAAATAGAACTTGTCCAAGATTTTATGTCTGTCCCAATTATCTGCAAGTTTGATGACGATCCAAACCAAAAAAAAATGAAGTCACTATCATATAGACAACATTTTCCCCATTATATGTCTAACAGACACTGAATGGTAAGTAACTCTCATGCAAATAGTCTGATCTGACCCAAAATCGAAACAGTCTGATTTTATGGCCGTCCTCATTACCTGCAATTCTGATGGAGATTCAATCAAAAATGAAATCTCTATCGCCAGCACAACATTTTCTTAAGTTTATTAGGCCCTCAAGGGCAGGTAACTCTCATGCCAACAGATGAAACTGGGACAAAATCGAACTGTCGAAGATTTTATACCGTCCATGTTATCTGCAAATTTTAATTTTTCAGTCATGGAATGACGGAATTACAGAGTCATGGAATCTCGGATGGACATGGCAAATCCACTATAGCCCCACATTTTCAAAGCGGGGCTGTAAGGAGACAGTTTTCTTACTTTTCTCAGAAAGCAGAGTCTGGCATTTTTTTCAGAATTTGAACGAAATGTCAAACCCTATTTTCTGTCGAAAATCAAGCTAATATTTAATTCAGCATGACCTATTCAACCCTTGCCATGCTGAATAAAATAAGATGCCGCGTCTACTTCTAATTTTCCACCAGTCAGATTACTTGATCCAGGTTGATGACACAAATTCACAAACGGAATGACAAACAGTGCAGACTCAGATCAGCTGGCTTCTTCAGAAGCCAAGTGATCTGGATCTGTACTGTCTGCAAAACCAGGGTTAAAATCTAAATTTTCAAATACATGTATGATGACTCATTTGTTTGTATGCACAGTGTCTATATTGCAAAAAGTAAATTTTCACGGGATACAGCTAATTTGATTATTCATGGACTAGCAGCTGGTTATTACAACACTCCAAAAGTTGCAATTCTGAGGTAATAAAAAGTACTGGTATTTTTGTTAATTCTCAATAAATGTGCAAGCCATTGCAAGAAAAAGTCGCCTTTAAGACCTAAGCAAATAATACATGACCAGATCAGCCTGCGCATCCGCAGAGTGGCATCTGAGCCTTTGCATTCCTTTTCGTGTATTCTATAGTATCAAATTATTTTCTCACTGGACAGTATAGGCCCTGTAAGACTTCAGGGCCCAGTTGTTCAAAGCTAACGATGTCGTTAGTTAACGATTCGTTAAAATTTTAATCGAGTGATACGCAAATATGCTGCAATTTTTTGCTGAAAAAATGTGAGTAGCTTTTGCAGTGCAAAAGCTACTCACATTTTTTCAGCCAAAAATATCAAAATATTGTATATTGAATCCGCTAAAACAGTTAACGAAATGACCCTTCACAAGCTTGTTAAGCTAACGACGCTTTGAACAACTGGGCCCAGCTGTGCAGGCTGAACTTGGCCTCCACTATTTTTATATGATACAACTACAGCACTTGTTCCCAAAGACGTTGCCATTAAAATGAATTTGCTGTTGTAGAGAATACTTAATGAGCAGATTAATATGTAAGAAATGGTTTTTTTTTTTTGTTCTTATTTCCTCATAGAACTTATGTTTCGGATATTTGTTAGAATCGCCTCATTGAGGCAATTCTAACAAATATCCAAAACTTATGTTTCTTTAAAGTATTTAATATAATATTCTTGTATGATTTGTGACTAATTGTTACCTCCTTAACGAAGGTTTTGTGGCAGTCAAATTGTCATTATAACGAATTTTGTCATCGTATCGAGTGCCGCTATAAAGATGGTTGTCTGTAGCATGACTCTTTACTCCACAGGTGACTCGGTTACACTTTTATGGAGAAATAACAATTAGTATACTGGGTAAAAATTCAGCAGTTGCCATTCTTCTTATTATTATTTGTTGTTTTGTTGTTGTTTTTTTTCAGGAAATAAGCTTTGACATTTCATGCGAATTGTCTCCCAAGGAGACAATTTGCATGGAAAGTCAAAGCCTATTTTTTGCAAAAAAAAAAATAAAAATAAGAAAAGAATAATCATTTTTTCTATCTGCTGAATTTGCCCAGAGAGTGGTAATGGTTCAAATAATTGTTTAACAGAGTCCTCTGGTTATCTGGGACTCCAAGTTATTACATTATGGCACCAAACTACAAGTCACAAGTTTGGTTCCTGTCAAACTACTCTACTTTCCACATTTTTCAGAAAGTTGTTTTTTTACCTGGCGCTTTACACACAAGTAAATTTGCAAACTTTAGCATGATTCAATGCAAAACCATTTGGGTAACTACCTAGGTACAAAAAATTTTATTCTAGTCAATGGTTTAAAAAAAAAAATCGAATACTTTTGCTATTTCCCTCAGTGAAAATGGCTGCAAAATATACAAAAATCGATAGGGTAGGTTATTAAGAAGCAGCTTTTCAACAAGTTCCAATTGTTCAAAATTTCTGAAATTTTCACTGTATTTTTATGGAACATCAATAATTTTAAATCAGTGAAGAAAAGCACAAAATATTTTTTAATAAAAAATCCAATAATCCAGTTTACTGTAGTAATTGCATAGGTCAGACCCATTTTTGATCATAAAACTAATTTTACAATTATTATTTGAAAGCAGAAAAAGCAAATGGTTCCTGATAAGATAAGGCCAATCTTAACAAAACATTTTCATTTTAATAGAATAAAAGGCCATTACTCTAAATATCCATCTTCTAGGACATCTGAATTCATTATTGTACTTTATCCTAAATTTGAACAGATCAACTTGACTTACCGGCAGAGGACTTGTTAAGGCGGAGTATTTGATGATAATTCTGGAATAATTTTCTCCAGTTCTCCGTCAAAACATATATTGTAGGTACTCATTAGAAGTCCCTCAGCGAGGTGCTTCTCATGAGTACCCAAAAAATATAAGAAAAAATATCCCACGATTATCCCTAAATACTTCTCCTTACCACCAAGTCCTCAGCTTACCGGTGATATGTCTCAAGAGTGAACAGTGCAGAGCTTGACTAAAGGAGCAGCTTGATCTGGGTCTACACCATTTGCTACACGTCTGTCCAAATATTTAGCATAAACATGATTAATATGGTACAGTGTGTACATCAATTAAAGTACATGTTTATTGCTTAGCATTTTATTTTGACAATTAAACTTTAAATATAAAATTCAACTATTTGGGCTTTGTATAAAATATCACCTTGAACACAAAAAAATGTTTTTTTTTTGTTTTTTTTTCTATTCCTCAGCAAAATCATGTTTTGGGACCTAATTAAAATAACCTTGCTATGACAAGCTGTTCATTGCCAAAAAGGTATCTTTCTGCGTGCTACTGCTCATATACACATCATGTGAAAAAAAAAAAAAAAAAAAAAGGAAAAGAAACAAATACAGCTACACTCATAACTCCAGACAACAGGGGCTAGCCACAGAATATTTTTCTTACTTCTCAACAAAAACATATGTTGTGGGTACAACAAAAACATATGTTTGGTACTCATTAGAAGTACCACAACATGTTTTTGCAGAGTAATGAGAAAAATATCACTTCAGCTGAAAAAAAGCACCTTATCTGGAGCTATGAGCTATTTTAAAGTTGTTTTTATTTTTGCATCAAAACATATCTAATGGGTACCCACTGCAGAGATTCCAATGAATCTGCTTTGGAGCAAAAGGACCTGTTTTGGTGCAAAAGTAACCTCCTCTTATCTATTCCTCTGATTTACAAGGCTTCAGCCCTATTAGCACTATTATTTGACATAAATCTCTATGTATAACCCTCAGGAAGCTGGTTAGCAAACAATTTAACCCATTTATGCCGAGTGGACTCTTCTACAATAATTTTTCTGATTGATCCATTGTCAATAGTAGGCGTGTCTAATTAGTTTTTATTATAACCAAGTTTTATAGATACACCTGTATTTAATGTAAACTGTATAGACCCTAATCAGATGCTGCAGAATGTCTGATCTGAGTCAACACTGTTTACCAATGTCCCTTTAATGGAATACTAGCATAAATGGGTTAAACAAGGTGACTAAGGAGTATCATTAGCACTGGGATTCTAACAAGTACCACGCTAACCCTAAATATTGGGACACCTGAGCTCTTAACATACATCTTGTAAACAAGTCTATTTCACGACCAGTTTTTATCTAAAAACTGCTGAACTGAGTGGCAAACAGTGGTAAGATGCCACATTCTGTCTGGGGTCATCACAGTACCTAAATAAACGTCAAAAAGATTGCCTTTGGAAACAAAGAACACACTACAGATTAGAAAATGGGAGTCTTGGTTTTATTGAGACTCTTCATAAGCAGTAATGAAGTTTGCAACACTGCTTACTCTCTCTAGCATATACATGAGCAGAACAACTTCCAAATATATCACAACAGGCCCCATGATCCCAAAGGAAATGAAATACAGTATAACCTCAACGGCTCGAACACGGATGGCTCGTTTACCATGGATGATTCGAACTCTTTTCTCAGTCCCTACAAAATTCTTCCAATAGCTCAAGAAAACAAATACTTAGGGATTTTTTTTTCTTATTTTATCATGGAATTGTATGTTGAGTGTACTCATTAGAATTGCCTCATCGAGGCAATTCTAATGAGTACACTCAACATACAATCACTGCGTTGAAAATCTAAAATATTTCCCTAAATTATCGCTATTTGTTTCCTGAACTGGTGCCATGATTAACCCTCAGTAGCTTGAACTACCCATGTCTCAAATGAATTTCCATGGTCCCAAAGATGTTCGAGCCATGAAGTTCGACAGTATAATCTGCACTACGGTAAGTACGGGGAGACATTCTACTAATGTTTCCTTTGCCCATTTATACTGGACTCTTTACTAGAACTCCTTGGATCGGTCTATTACCAACAGCATGATGTCTGGTTAGTTTTTAGCACTGCTGCTTTATAGAAATTCCTGTAATTAATGCAAACAGTGTAGACCCTAATTAGATGCCGCATTCTGCGGCATCTGATCTGGGTGTGCAATGTTTACCAATTACCTTTTTAGGGGTTTCCGCAACTAAATTGGGTTAATTCGAGTATAGAATTAGGACCAAATGGAAACAAATTTTGACTTATTAAAACATAACCTGCCAATAATCTCCTTGCCCACCTCAAAACATGCATCTGTCTCTCTTTATCCAGCTTCCTGTGGGTGTGGTTCTGTACAGGGGATTACATTCTCAGTGTTTATTCTTGTTAAATATTTTACTGTGCACTGCAAGTCTTGTGGCAGGTTGCAGTCAGGTTAAGATATACATCAAGATATTTTATTCCTCCAGAAAAGCATATCTCATTATAACTTACTCTGGAAGACAATTCAAACAACAGGACATAAATGACAAACTATGATTTATATTGAGGGCCAAAGGCCTTTAATCACGATTTTTTGTCAATGTCACTGAATGTTTTTATCATTTACCCTTAAAGTGCCAGTCACAACAATGAGGCGACAACATTCCTAAACATCTTTATTATTATACAGTCGACTCTCGTTATCTCGAATTCCAAGGGACTCTCTAAAATGCTTCGAGATATCCGTACTTCGACATATCAGATTTGCAGACTTGAGGAAAAATGAATCCAACAACTGCATTTAGCAAATGTATATGTAATTGGACTTTTGAAGTTAGAGACATATTGAAAATATTGTGGAAAAGAGGAGAAATTGCTCCATAGGAGCAATTTCTCCTCTTTTCCACAATATTTTGTGTCCTGTTATTAGAGTTTCATGTTAAGGCAGAGACCAGATTTTCACTTCAAGATAAGCGGTTATTCGAGATACTCGAGGTCGAGATAACGAGAGTCAACTGTATTTTTTTCAAGAAAATATGGCTTGATATGTCATGAGAATCATCTGCTAAGCAGACAGTTCAAATGTAACGTCAAGTACTATTTTCTTGGAGGACTAAAAAAAAAATTGAATGTTGTCCTCTGTTGTTGTAACTGGTTCTTTTAGGGTTAAATAAGAAAATTCTGTTATTTGATCTAACAAAAAATTAGATATCTGAATCCTGACATCACTCCATGAATCTTGTATATGTATGTTGAATAAAAATATTTCCAGACATTTTAACCCTTCTCTTGTTAAACACTACATGCTCTGTCTTAACAGTGTAGATCCAGATCAGTTGCTTCTGAAGAAGCCAACTGACCTGGCTCTGCACTGTTTTGTCATTAAATATGTGAATTTCTATCAAAAACCAGATCAAGTAATCTGACTGGCTGTAAATTAGAAGTGGGCATGGCATCTCAATTTATTCAGCATGACAAGGGTTAAAATATTTTCTTTATATTTTCTCAGAAAACAGAGCTCGATATGTCATGTGAACTGTCTCAATCCCAAGTCTTGTTTCCTGAGGAAAAATCACTTAATTAGACCAAAATAAAATGTGTATGTGTGTCTGGTTTCAGCTTAATGAAGTTAGGTATGATAGGTCGGCATTAACCCTTGTCATGCTGAATAAATTAAGATGCCACGCCCACTTCTAATTTGCAGCCAATCAGATTGCTTGATGCGGGTTTTTGAAAGAAATTCACATATTTAATGACAAACAGTGCAGATCCAGATCAGTTGGCTTCTTCTGAAGACAGGGCATGTCATGTTTAGCAAGAGAAGGGTTAACACTTTATTTTTAATATTCAAACATTTCATATATTTTGGTCATTTTTCTGACAGTATTTTGCCTAGATTTCTTAATAAAATATTTAGATCAGTAAAAACCTAGGTAGGGTCAGGAAAACAGAAACATACATATATTTTTATTTGGCATTATCGAAATCACCACCTTTAAGCAAAGATTTTGACTTCTTCATACTGGTTTCAAGGTCAAAAACCAAAACCATGTCAGCAATTTCCCCTGTACAGTTGTCAGATCATTCTTTCCAGATAAGACACATTCATAAAGGTCTGCTATAGGAAATTTCTAAATTTCCCTTCAATTATCCCATATATGAACAGTGACGACCCACGCCAGCCTGCATAACAAGCTTTCTGATCATGCTAGCTAATTAACCCTTGTCCTGCTGAACCCAGATATACCCTGCCTTTGCAAACAGTGTTGATCCAGATTAGTTGGCTTCTGAAGCCAACTGATCTGAATCTGCACTGTTTGCCATTAAGTATGTGAATTTATAGCAACAATCCAAATCAAGTAATCTGATTGGCTGAAAAATAGAAGTGGCGCGGCATATTATTTTATTCAGCAGGACAAGGGTTAACCATGTTGCATCCAAACAAAAATATATAGATTATACATTTTTCTATACAATCTATACACTTTTGTTTGGCTACAGTACTTCTGGGTTCAACTTAAAACCATCTTATATCCAAAACTATCATAACCCATTGTAGTCGGGAGACCCGTAAAAGGGTAACTGGCAAACAGTGCAAACCCAGATCAGACGCCGCAGAATGCGGCGTCTGATCAGGGTCTCCATTGTTTGCAGACAGATTAGCCATTTTTCTCTAGGAATATGTAAATCTCATAGCAGGACTTACCTAAAATTGAAATTGGACTCTTCCAATACATAGTGTGGGAGAGTCTCTTCAGTATACAATGGGTTAAAAAGAGGTTTCAGTGTATTTTCCTCTTTCAGAATGAAGCATTTCATCTAAACTGGACCTGCCCTGTTCATATAATTACAAAGACCTGTGTGTGTGACACAGCTACTTTCAGCTGGTAAAATATTTATTAATTAAACATATACATATACATAGCTTCAGATAAGACATAAATGTTTTCTTATTTCTCCACCAAAACATATGTTGTGTGTACTCAATAGAAGTGCCTTGGACAGGCACTTCTAATGAGTAACATAACAGGGCCCAGTTGTTCGAAACTAACGATGTCGTTAGTCAATTCATCGTTAAAACTTTGATCATTAAATATGGCATATACGCTAATATTTTTGCTGAAAAAATGTGAGTAGCTTTTGCATTTAAAGCTACTCACATTTTTTCAGCAAAAATAGCTGTGAATTAGATACTGTACTTACTACAGCAGTTAATATTTTGACCACTTACAAGTTTGTTAAGCTAACAATGCTTTGAACAACTGCAGGGTCCCCACTGCATTTTGAAAATGGGGGTAAATCTGCTCTGTTTTTTTTGTTTTCGAACCCCCACTGTATAGCAGAATATAGAGACTCACTTCAGTTTTAGGGGTACGACAAATTTTGGGGGTAAAAAACCCTCTGCAGAGGGTAAATGGGAATGCTGAACTGGGCCCAAATGTTTGCTTCAAGAAATAAGAAAAATATCAATACTTTTCAGATGAAAAACTGCTTATCTGAGCTATAATAAACTTATCAGGGCTACAGAAAATGTTACTTTGGACAAACACAGAAACTTATATTATTTATTTCTCTACAAAAATCACACTCTTGGATCACATTAGTAAAAAAATTTTTAGAGGGTTCTAATGAGATCAAGGAACATGTTTTCATAGACAAATAATGACAACATTCATCTAAACACCTTTCTAAGTGTGACAGGATACACCTCAAAGCGAAATCACTCTATGCTGAAAGAACCTGCCTCCCTTTTCAAAGGGGCAACACTCCAACAGAAAATTTGTATACCAATTTCATCTCAGGAGGGCTACTCTAAACAAGACCTGTCGTCAAGACAGGATAGCTCACCTGAACTCACGCTTGTCAATCAAAGAAAACAAAAAAATGAGACCCTAAAAATCTTTTGACGTAAAATTTTAACATGAAAATTTTAAGTCTTGTGACCTTGACCTTGACATGACCTAGGGTGGGGGGATGGTGCTGCACAAAATTTTAGACCAATATGTATAATCATACCAAAGATGAATCAAATCGGTGATATGGTTAGGAAATAATGAGGTCTTAAAAAGTTTACCGAAAACTTTAACATCTGTGGATGCCGACGGCAACACCGAGGGTAGTACAATAGCTCTCCGTGTACGTTATTCATGTTAGCTAATAAAAAAAGTACATGTATTTGTTCCCATGCAGGGAGGATTTTTCTCCTTTTAGCACTCTGCATGCTGGATAAAAATTTCAACAGACATTTTGGAATACTTTTCATACTTTTCCCAGAAAACAGGTTTTGAGATTTCATGTAAATTGTCTCCTAGAGATAATTTGCATATTTTCTGGGATGGGGGGTGGGGGGGGGGGGGGGGGGGGGGGGGGGGGGGGAGGGGGAAGAGTCAGAAAAATATCAATTTGTTGTCTATTGAATTAGCCAAGAGAAGATTAGGAGTAACACCTTTTGAGAAGGGATGCAAATTCTTGGCTGTCGGAATGACCTCCCTTGAAGATGGATTTGTCCACCTTAAATCAAGCCATCACACTTTCTCCAATTCCCTGTCCACCATACATTCAACTCCTTGAAACAATAACTCCTCTGATTCGATCAGAAACAGCCAGAGGCTGCGTAAGTTTTTGAGACATTCTGACTTATGATGAAATTACAATTTTTTGACAAACTACGGTGTGTATAATGGCAGTTTACTGATTGCCTCCTTTTCTGCATCTGTGTCATTTCTTGCTATCAATAAGGAGTGTCCATATCCACAGGATACACTGTGAATGTATGCACCCTCTAATGTCTTCACTTCCTGTGCTGTTGTTGAGGATTTTTGCTTGTGCTCACCATATCCCTGTGAAAAGAGGCAAAAACACCTTAGATAATTAAGTCTGAATATAGAGATCAAACATGGTTTTTAATGCATTAACATTCGCCAGGTCCCTTGGAAGGTGTTGAAACCGTGGCCTTTGGCCGCGGTTTTCAACACCTCCCAAGGGACCTGGCGAATGTTAATGCATTGAAAAACCATTTTCGATCGCTATTATTGCATGAAAACTGAAAACATTTGCTACATTTCGCGTTATTTCTTGCACTATTTTGTTTCGCCTTTTCACCGATGTCTGGCGAACAAAATTTCCACTGACTGTGCTCCTTCTAGGGCCGGGAAGTACACATCTCTTAATGGCAGCAAAATCTGTGGCCCCGGTACGACCATATTGACAGTTGCATAGCCGTGCATTAACAGCGCGTGAATTGCCTTGTTAATACATGGCTTTTCGCTGGTTGATGCATGGCTGTTAATAACGTGTGACACTGCTTTCTATGCAATAATTGAGGTTTCACATCACTGGTCTCCACAAACCTTCAGTCATATTGTGATGGCTGATCTGCTTCTTCGCTGGATGCATGTCATTAACATTGTGTCTTAACAGCTTCAGTCTGCTCAACTTCAAAAATAACAGAGGACTTATTAACCCATTGTAGACTGAATGAACTCCCCCACACTATATATTGGTAGATTCTAATTACAATTTTAGGTATGTCAAGCTATGTGATTTAGACATTCCTAGTGAAAAATAGATAACTATTTGCAAACAGTGGAGACCCTAATCAGATGCCATGTTCTGCATCTGATCTGGGTCTGCATTATTTGCCAATTACCCTTTTAGGGGTCTCCAGACTACAATGGGTTAAAGGAAAACACATCAAATAATGAGCCTGCCAGAAAATAAGTCTATCAACCTGAGCAGTTGGGTGAAAAAACTATGAGAATCACTGAGAAATAAAAAGTTACTCAATTTCGAAGTTGTAGAAAATGCAGTCCCAGAAACCGCCACTTTTGTGAGTAAGTGACATCATAACCACCTAAATAAATATCTCAAAAATCATCTGAAACAATATTGTATTGCAATATACAGTTGAACCTCAATGGCTTGATCATTTTTGGGATCATAGAAATTTATTTGAGATATGGGTAGTTCGAGACACTGAGGGTTAATCATGGCGCCTGCTCAGGAGGCAAATGGTGAAAATTTAGGGAAACCTTTTCGCTCTTCTACACAATAATAGTATGTTAAGTGATTCTAATGAGTACACACAACATACAATTTCATGATAAAATAAGAAAATTTCCCTAAATATTTGTTTTCTTGAGCTATCAGAAGAATTTTGTGGTACTCAAAATAGCCATAGTAAACCGGCCATCGGTGTTCCATCTACTGAGGTTCGACTGTACATGTCAATGTGTTCATTTGCATATAATCTATCATTTAGCTTACCTAAGCGGCTTATTCCTATCAAAAGATAGCTTTTATTTGTGTCTTACAAAAATTAACTATCAAATAAAATGTTCAAGATGATAGCGCCCATGCACACAACTGTATAAAATATACAGTACAATATTTTTCTTACTTCTTAACCAGTTTTGATCAAATTTGCACCAAGATACATGTTTTCTGAAGCTGCCTACCGGTATTTTATTGCATGCGTTGCATTAATTAGTGCACCTTTCCCTTTAACGCTTAGCACTCTGGGTAAAATTTTCAGCAGACAACATTTTGAAATATATTTCTTATTTTTCCCAGAAAACAGGATTAGACATTTCATGCAAATTGTCTCCTAAGGAGACAATTTGCATGAAATGTCAAATCCTGTTTTCTAGGTAAAATAAGAAAAATATTATCAATTTGTCGTCTGCTGAAAATGCCCAGAGTGGAAAAGGTTAAGGAGGAGTATTTGATGATAATTCTGGGATAATTTTTCTTATTTCTCCCTAAAGATTTTGTTGCTTACCATGCCTTATATCAGCTTTAGAGGAGGCTGCTACAATGCCCTCAGTCCCTTGGGTGACCACATGTCATTCCCTAGGGAGGCCAGAGTTTTTCTGCACACTGTTATCACAGTTATATGTGAGCAAGGATATATTCATCATTGGGCATCAGTCTCTCTACACAATTTTGAGATATCAAGCTATTACATTTTATTTCAGTATCACCACCACTGGTATTTTGAGTCATTGAAAGTTTACTTTACTTTGTTGCTCACCATGGCTTATATCAATTTTAGACCATTATAATACCCTCAGTCCCCTGGGTGACCACATGTCATACCCTAGGGAGGCCAAAGTTTTTCTGCACACTGTTGTCACAGTTATATGTGAGCAAGGATATATTCATCATTGGGCATCAGTCTCTCTATAAACCATACTCCATCATGTCTCAAACAGATACGGCTTCAATTATTGATAGCTCTAAATTTCTACTTAGTCCATTTGCATACAGGAAAGAACTGTTACAGTCAGATCAATAGTTTTGATTTCAGTTTTCCATATCATTTATTATAACATTTTGATTCACATAATTAGCATATTGTTCCTTAGGTGCCTTCATTTAAATTGCCTTTGAATGTTCATGAATGTTACAATACAGTTGATGTAAATTATATAGCTGAATCATCATTCATTGCATTGTAGGTGTCTCTAGATGTATGCGTTGAATTGCTATCTATTTTGGGCCAGTGTCCTTCCATTATGAAAAAAACTAATGTTATGTTGTTCTGTTATGTTGTTAGGTTATGTTACGTTATGTTACAGTGCTCCAGCTAGGATTTGAGGGCAGAGGGGCGCCGGGCAGGGCACTTCCTGCGCAGTCATACAAGAATGAGGGCACCTTGTGTCATGTGATGAGCTTAGTATCAAGACATGTTACAAAATATAATCCCATTCCACAATAAATACCTCAAAAATAGAGTTCACGTGTAACACTGACCTTTAAACATTGATAACATTTTTAACTTTGGTCCGATTTTCATGAAATTTTCACCAAAATGTAGGGTTTTATGTCTGGAATTGAAACAAGATAGAAGGGCAGAAGGGGAGCAGAAAAGTGCAAGAGGGGCAGCCCAATATAGGGCTAGCTGGAGCACTGCTGTTATGTTATGTTATTCTGACTATCAAACTATTTCAAGTGATTTAGGTATTACCATTTTAAAAACATTTGAGCCAGCACATAACAAAACCTACGACTTGTGCGACCAGCGAAGACTCAGATCAGCCTGCACATGCGTGCAGTCTGATCAGTCTTCGCTGATTGCATGTGCCTTCTACAGCCTCCAGGCTATCCAAAGAGAGATAAACGAGAGCCCCTGTCCTACTGGGTTGATACACAGGCTGATCTGAGTCTTTGCTGGTCACACAGGTTTTACTGTAGGTTTTGTCATGCGCTGGCTCATTTGTCAAGGTATAATAGCTGCAGTATTTACCCTACATAGTTGGACAGACAGGCAAACAGTGTAGATCCTGATGCTGCATCCAGTGCCCAGTTGTTCAAAACTAACAATATCATTAGTTAACGGATTGTTAAATCATTAAATATGGCATATATGCTAATATTTTTGCTGAATACTGTGAATTTACTCACATTTTTTCAGCAAAATACCTGTGAATTTGATACTGTACTTACTAGAACAATATTTTTACCACTAAAGAGCTTGTTAAGCTAACGATGCTTTAAATAACTGGGCCCAGGAGTTTTTAGACACATTAAAAGGGGATCTTGAACTAAGCTCCCAAGATGGAGAAGCAATTCTGTATTTGAAATGCTGAATTTGAAATTTTCCTAGCATTTTTTTTTCTAAATTACAAACTTTACTGACAAGTAAAAAAATTCTGCCCTTGAAATCATTTACTTTTCCTGTCAGTTGTGTCAGAGCCGTCTTCTGTGCTAGATTGTCCAAAAAGAACATCTTTACTGGTTTTTGCTTTTAAGGTAAAAGGATTTGCTTGTTTGTGTTGAGGTTTTACGGTCCAGTCAACCCAATGGGGTCATGTCGAGCAGTTCACCTTTAGAACCACACGTTTACTGGGCAGGCTTAGTCCTCTAAGCGACTAACCAGTATTGAGCACATTCTTTCACCAGAAACTGACAACTGCCCTTCTTGAATCAGCGGAAGGCAGAGAATGACCGTAGAAAATATTTGATGATCAATCTGTACGAAAGAATGTTGCCAACCTCAGTGGGGGTCGAACCCGCGACGTCCTGGTCTCCAGTCGGACGCGCATCCAACTAAGCCACCGAGGCCGGCTAAGGCAAAAGGATACAGTTGGGATGGGAGGAGCAGGTGCATATAAAGCTGTGATATTGATCTGTGACTGAAACAGCTTAAAATATATTAAGAAGATTTCTTGGATGATGATTAAATAGAACACTTACCAACTCTCCATATGTAGGACTTGGTCCCCAACTTACAACACTGTCATCAGCAGCTATAACAATACTTCTATTGCTGGAAGAAATCAAGAGTTCATGTACATAATGTCTGTTTCCAGGCAGTCTGATTAGTCATGTACAAGTATTTTAAGAAACCTGCAGAAGTGCCAAGAGTCAATACTTTAAGTGGAATGGATACCTCAATGACTGCTTACTTTGTATGAAAAATGTCCTAATAAGTGTTTAAGGGGGGTGGGGTTTTGGTGGTGTGTGTGGGTGGGGGTGTGAGTGGTTGGGGAGGGGGGGCAGTGGTCGGGGAAACATCTGTGCCAAGAATGGGGAGTGCCAACATGCAAGTATCTTACAATGTACAGACAACTTTTTAAAATGGCAGCTAGCTTACTTGTTTGCTGACATACAGTTGACTCTCGTTATCTCGACTTCGCTTATTTCGAATAACCGCTTATCTCGAAGTGAAAATCTCGTCCCTGCTTAAACATGAAAATCTCACAACAGGTAAAAAAATATTATGGAAAAGAGGAGAAATTGCTCCTAAGGATTTCTCATCTTTTCCACAATATTTTCAATACAGTGTATATCTCTAACTCAAGAGTTCAATTACATATATGTTTGTTAAATGTGCTTATTTTTTCCTGAATTCTGCAAATCTGATATGTCGAGGTACGGATATCTCGAAGTATTCACAGAGTCCCTTGGAAATCGAGATAACGAGTGTCGACTGTATTTACTTCACATATGATACTCATTAAAAGCAACATTTACAACTGCCTGTGATCAATTTGTTACTACAGTTTAATTTGTTTCATTGGGAGTTTAACGGCCCAGTCATCACTGTTAACCTGCTATTAACCTACTCACCTTTTTCCAGGACAGGCTCAACCCTTGTCATGCTGAATAAATTAAGATGACATGCCCACTTCTAATTTCCAGCCAATTGGATTACTTGATCCGCATTTTTGATAGAAATTCACATATTTAATGACAAACAGTGCAGATACAGATCAGTTGGCTTCTTCAGAAGCCAACTGATCTGGATCTACACAGTTTGCTTAGACAGGGCATGTCATGTTCAGCAAGAGAAGGTTAATCCTCTCAGAGGTTGACCAGTATTTATATACATTCTTTTGCCAGTAACTGATGAAAGTTATTTGGTGAACTGGGATTCAAACTTGGCAGTCATTAGACCTGCAGTCGTACGCTCGATCAACTTTACTATGGAGCCTGGCTACAACAGTCTAATTTGATTATTGTGAAACAAAGTGAGAATTTAGCATTTTTGAAATCCTAAACTGGAAGGAAACAGAATATCATCCGTATTCATGGAAAATCCACGCAAAAATATTCAGACGCAGTGCCAAAAATGCAAGGAGCATTGTGAAACTGGTATTTATATCTATGCCTATAGTAAATGTCCTAAATTTTCATGCACAAAAGTTTCTGATAAATGCAAACAGTGTAGACCCAGATCAGACTGCTCCTGAAGGAGCAGTCTGATCAGGGTCTGCACTGTTTGCAATTCCACTCAGTAATTTTAAAAAAACAAAACAAAAAAAAAAAACAAAAAACAACTGCATAAAAAGCAAAATTTAGGCAAAAAAAGTAAGGAATAAAGTGTTTGAAAATTTAAGACATTTACCGTAAGCTTTTTACAGTATGGAACAGTTTGATACCTACCAACATCCAATGCTTCTTATTCTCCATCCACTAAGATCTTGAACCAGTTTAGGATACATAGCTGCTTCACCGGTTGCTTTTGTTTGTCCCCATAGATATAATGCACCTATCATTTCAGAAAAAAGTTTGTATGTGTTAAGGTTTTACGGCCCAGTCAACCCAATGGGGTCATGTCGAGCGCGGCCAGTTTACCTAACCACACTTTTACACAGCAGAAGGGAGAGAATGACCATAGAAAATATTTCATGATTAATCTCCGCGAAAGAATGTTGCCAACCTCGGCAGGGGTCGAACCCTTGACCTCCTGGTCTCCAGTTGGACGCGCATCCAACTGTGCCAACGAGGCCAGCTCAGACAAAAAGTCCTGTATTATTTATCCTAATTATTCCGACAGGCATACCTACGTAAATAGTAAAAAGTAGACCCAGATCTAACTGCTCCTCAGAAGCAGTTTGAGGAGCAGTTTGATAAATGTCTATTCTATCTATCAATTGCCAACATTTTCTGGGCCAGAAACAGGGATTCCATCTGATCCAGTCTGTATAAACCAATGGTACAAAGCTAGGCAAGATCACCATTCTTGCGGAGTTTTATCAAGCTGCATCACTGCTGAGGTTAAGTCTGATTCAGACTACAATCATCCTCTTAACATGGCTGTATCTATATCCTAATCATGGCAAACCTCAAGCGAATTTTACTTTAGCCATAGATTAAAGCTCATATCAAATATCTTTACGCATGTATGTCATTTTGTCAGACTTTTTGCTTCTTGGAAGAATTTATTAGAAGACTGAATGGATTGGTGTTTTATGTACTGGCAGTTGATAAGAAGCACTTTATGCATCCCAATGATGATTGTCAGTTATTTCAATGAGCATAAGTAAAAATTCATCGACTGAAAAACACGAATAAACAAGGTCATGCAATTTCTAATGAGTACCCACAACATTTGTTTTTATGGAGAACTGGAGAAAATTATCCCAGAATTATCACCAAATACTCCTCCTTAACAACTCCTCTGAAAGACCCAGATCAACCTGCAAATATATACACTGATCAGGGCCTTCACTGTTTGCCATTTATTCTAAGTGATAAAGTCTGCCTTCCGGAAACGGGTGCAAGTCCCTATCCGACTCTGATCACTTTTTGCCATTTATTCTAATACAGTCTGCCTTCAGGCAAAGGGTGAAGGTCCTGATCTGACTCCATAAACATGCAGGCTGACCGGAGCCTTCTTTATCTGCACAAATGCTAAAGCCCCTTTTGTTTGCAACACGATAATGCAGACCTATATCTGTGTCTGATGAGTTCAGGTTTAACGACACATCTACTTATGAGGGTCAGTTGCATACCTATAATTGTGTAACTATTTTCCAACCAACTTCAGTCGAACAGATGCATTAAACCAAGTTTATGCATTTAATAGTTGATCTGTGAATTTTTCCTGTTAACTCTGTGTGTGTGTGTGCGCGCGCGTGTTTTGTACTTTAAACAAGAGGGCCCTGTATCGCTCACCTGAGCATCAGACAAGTTTCGAGTCAATTGGCTTTTCAAATATATTGTTAAAATGGTAGCCCTGGCAGCCATCTTGGATTTCTGATTGGAACAATTTTAGCTATTTTTGATTTACAAACCACCTCGATACTTCATACCAAGTTTTGCATCAATTTTGAATTGGCATTTCAGTTCAGGAGAAGAAGTTCAAAAGAGACTTTCAAGATGGGCCATATTGGACTTCGAAAAGGTTTTAGCTACGTCCTGTGATATCTATCCTACTAAGTTTCAAGTCAACTGGCCTTTCCATTCAGGAGAAGTTAAAAATACATTTTCAAAATGGCGACCATCCTGGATTTCCAATCAGAACACTTTTAGCTATTTTTTGTCTACAAGTCACCCTGATACTTCCTATCAAGTTCAAGTCAACTGGCTTTTCGGTTCAGAAATTCAAAATAGATTTTCAAAATGGCAGCTGTGATGGTCATCTTGTGTTTCTGATAGGAATGAATTTAGCTATTTTTATCTACAAGTCACCCCAATACTTCCTACCATGTTTCGAGTCAATTGGTCTTTCGGTTCAGAAGTTCAAAGTAGATTTTCAAGATGGCTGCCCCGGTGATTTCCAATCAGAATGATTTTACATTTTTGATCTTCAAGTCACCCTTATACTTCCTACCAAGTTTCCAGTCAACTGGCCTTTCCACTCAGAAGTTCCAAATTGATTTTCAAGACGGCAGCCATCTTGGATTTTCGATCAGAACGGTTTTAGCTATTTTTGATCTAGAAGTCACCGCGATACTTCCTACCAAGTTTTGAGTCAACTGGCCTTTCCATTTAGGGAAAGTTCAAAACAGATTTTACTACTTTTAGTGCTGGCGCCATGTTATTCATTGGAGCGACACCATTTTAACTATTTTGTGTGAGAGTCACCTAGGCAGCATTTCTTTTAAGTTTAATTGAAATTGTCCCAGGGGTGTAGAAGGAGTTATCATTTAAAATCAAATTGTTGACACAGCACGACAGACCGATCACAATAGCTCACCATGAGCACTTTGTGCTCAGAGGAGCTAAAAAGGTTGGTTTGAGATGTAATGAGATTGAATCATTCAAACACATCCCCATTATATCCCATTTCTTAGAACAATTAACTGCACCCGTTGCTGTGACTTTCAGGCATACTTACCATACATAGTAGTAGCAAATGAGAAAGAGGAACCTGCGGCAATCATTGATGCCCCTCTGTTAGGACCATCAAAGAACTTCACCAGTCTTGGCACCATCTCATCTTTTGGCTCTGCATGGCCTAGCCGGCCGTAGCCACCAAATCCCCAGGAAAATACTCGCTTTTTAGAGTCCAGTATGATCTAGCAAAGCAAAATAAAAGCATGAAACAATACCCCGCCACTATTGTGTGGTGGGCTGTCAAAAGTTGACAAAAATTTGCCGTAAGTACAAGTATATTCAGCCAGGAACTTCTTGATCGTATCTCATACCAAGTTTGGTGAAAATCCATTGATATTTACTAAAGTATTGTCTGGAAACAAAAATACAGACATGCGGCAGGCAGATAACTCTTGTCAAAAATTGATGAAATTTGTCCATTAGCAATTCCAAAGCAGATTTCCACAAAATCAATGCGCATACCAATGGTGAAAATCCACTGATATTTACTCAAGTTATCTTCCGGAAAAACGAAAACATGGACAGACATAAGACAGATGGACGGACGGGTACATGGATGTCCAATGTGAAAATATAATCCCCTGCTGTTATTGTGAGATGGAATATAAAAAGTAACTTAGTGCTTTTTATTTATTTATTTTTTTTATTTTTTTTGTACAAAACAAGAAACCTATCACCAATTTGTGAACTGCTGAATTTGTCCTGATTTCCCAAGGTTAACAATGGAATATTTCTCTGTTCATTAGGATCTGGTATCATACTAATTCCTCTGTCAGTGTGACAGAAGATATGAATGCAAAATTCAGCTTCAAAACTAGAAATAAGTGATTGTTACACATTATGCCTCCAACTATATGCTTGTCCCTACAAAATGACAAAAATTTAAAAAGGACATATCGCTCACAAAATCAATCTGATTTTTTTTCAAATGTTAATCTGACAGGTGATCTACTACCCCTCCCCAGTTAGCTCACCAAGTTTCAAAGCCATAGCACAAACAATTAGCAAGATATCATGTGTGACAAATCGATGGATGAACGACCCAAAAGCTATATGCCCCTCCAACTTTTTCCAAGTTGTGGGCTAAATGAGATGGATCACAGCATTTCCTACAAGACTGTATATATGTCCAGCAAAGACTAAGAGCTGCCTGTGCACGCTGATCAATCTTTGCTGTCCACCTGCAGAAGCTTCGCTCCTTGGCTACACATAGAAAAGCAAGTGAAAGTTGATCAGACTACATGGATGCGCAGGCTGATCTGAGGCTTCTCTGGGAGCACATCCAATAATGTAGGAAACGCTCTGCCCCAATTCAAATATCAGGATATATTAACCCTTGTCCTGCTGAACTCGGATATACCCTGCCTTTGCAAACAATGTAGATCCAGATCAGTAGGCTTCTGAAGAAGCCTACTGATCTGGATCTGCACTATTTGCCATTAAGTATGTGAATTTATGTCAATAATCTGGATCAAGTAATCTGATTGGCTGAATATTAGTATTTGGCGTGGCTTATTAATTTATTCAGCATGACAAGGGTTAATGAGTTGGTGTTGTACATCCCTTTCAACAATATTTAAGTCATATCGAGATGATGGAAGGAAGATAATGAAAGACTGCAACAAAGCGCCGTACAGTAAAGAGCTGAATTCTGCCCCCATCAGGACTCGAACCTGGGACTTTGTGATCAGAAGTTGGGAGTGCTAACCACTTGGCTACTCAGACACTTCACACAGATGACAGATGACATGAATGCAAAAGTCAACTTTAAAGTACGAGAACAGGATATTTGCAGTGATCTCTAATAATTTCCAACTTACCGTATGATTTAGTCCACAGGCCACCTCCCTGACATCTACATCTAACACCGGTGTGATTCTGCCATCTCTGCCCTTCTCAATCCACACATTCACTTTTCGAGGACTGAGTTCACACTTGAAAGACAGTTTATTACTTGTTACAAAATATTTACCATCAGTATTATGTCCTGAAAAAAAAATTATACTTCTCCCTTACTATACTGAGGAATGGCTACTGATGCAGAGATTTCTTTGCTTGATTTGAAGTTTTACAGCCTCACACTGTTAAGATCATGTTGAACCAGTCCATAGCTACAGATAAGAGGGGGTATCCACATAATATTTTTCTTAATTCTCAACGAAAACATATGTTGTGGGTAATCATTAGAAGCGCCTCGGTGAGGCGCTTCTAATGATTACCCACAATATATGTTTTAGTCGAGAAATAAGAAAGATATCAGCAGATTTCAGATCAAAAAAGCGCCTTATCTGTTCCTATGCAGTCAGTTACTCTACTCACACTATTCTTGGGCAGGCTTAGTCCTCTAAAGAGTTAACTATATTGAGGACTGACCAATGATGCTGAGATTTGTTTGTTTGATTTGGAGTTTTACAGCCCAGTCAGCCTTGCATAGGTCATGTTGAATGGGTCAGTAAATCTATTCACCTTATTCCTGGGCAGGCTTAGTCCTCTAAGGAGTTAACTACACTGAGGAATGTCAAATGATGCTGATATTTGTTTGTTTGATTTGTAGTTTTACAGCCCAGTCAGCACTGTTTGGGTCATGTTGAATGGGTTACTTAACCTTCTCACACTTTTCCAGGGCAGTCTTAGTCCTCTAAGCAGTTAACCCTTGTCCTGCTGAATAAATCAAGATGCCACGCCCACTTCTAATTCTGTGCCAATCAGATTACTTGATCCAGGTTATTGATAGATAATTCATATGCTTAAAGACAAACAGTGCAGGTCCAGATCAGTTGGCTTCTTCAGAAGCCAACTGATCTGGATCTACACTGTTTGTAAAGACAGGGTATATCCGGGTTCAGCAGGACCAGGGTTAACTACACTGAGGAATGACCAATTATGCTGAGATTTGTTTGATTTGTAATTTTACAGCTCAGCACAGCTCCAGATAAGGCACTTTCTTTTTTAACCGAAAGGTTCTTTCATTTTTCTTATTTCTCCTCAAAAACATATGTTGTGGTGCTCATCAGAAGTGCCTCATCAACTGTTTTTGTGCAGAAATAAGAAAAATATTTTGTGGACAATCCCTCTTATCTGGTGCTATGTCTATCTATACTGAGGAAAAGCCACTGATGCTGAGATTCCTCTGTCTGATTTGAAGTTTTCAGCCCAATTAACACTGTAAAAGTCATGTTGAGCCAGTCATTTAACCTTCTCACACTTTTCTTGGGCAGGCTCAGTCCTCTGGGTGGTTAGCCATTACTTTGTGAACATACATAACTATACCAATATTACATAGCTCTAGTTAAGGCGCTTTTTTCAATCCAAAAATATTGATATTTTTCTTATTTCTCCACGAAAACATGTTGTGGTACTCATTAGAGGCGCCTCGTCAAGGCCCTTCTAATGAGTACACACAACATATGTTTTTGTGGAGGAATAAGAAAAATATTAATCTGGGCCCAGTTGTTCAAAGCGTCGTTAGCTTAACGAGCTCGTTAAAGGTCATTTCGTTAACTGTTTTAGCAGATTCAATATACAATATTCTGATATTTTTTTGCTGAAAAAATGTGAAATTTTGCACTGCAAAAGCTACTCACATTTTTTCAGCAAAAAAATATCAGCATATTTGCGTATCACTCGATGTAAATTTTAACGAATCGTTAACTAACGATGTCGTTAGCTTTGAACAACTTGGCCCTGATACCCACTCTTATCTAGGCCTATGCAATAAACTGACAACAGCCCTTTTTTAATCAGCGGAATGGGGAGAATGACTGCAGAAATTGTTTCATGATCCATCTCCATGAAAGTTATTGGTCAAGCTGGAATTCAAAATTGTGACCCAATGATTGCAGGAATTGTTTCATGATCAATCTCAATGAAAGTTATTAGTCAAGGTGAAATTCAAAATTGTGACCCCTGCATCTGCATTTAGATGCACTACTGACTACACTGTGAAGCCCAGCTACTGATGATGAGATAAAAAAAATGCTGCTGGCTTATACAACAAAGAGCCATGAAGCCAAATACCGTAATAACACTTAGTATTGTGACACCTTATCTACTTACCATACCTGTCCTAAAGTTTGAAATAGTTCATTCTACTACCCATTGATGTGTCTAACATATTGCTATATGTATAGCAAACAGTGTAGACCCTGATCAGATGCCACAAAATGCTCTGGGTCAATACTGTTTGCAAAGGACTATCTGTTCCAATACTTAGGGTTATTACAGTACTGAGAAACCCATTAATATCACTGGCAGATATAATTACTCAATGTGGCTTTAACGTTTTTCATGTTGGGTAAAAAAATTCAGCGCACAAAATTTAAAAATATTTTTATTATTCTAAGAAAATTGATTTTACATTTCAGGCAAATTGTCTCCTTATAAGGGGACAATTTGCATGAAATGTTTATTCCTGTTTTCAGGATCTGCAGTCAGGCCTGCTACTGATTGCCTATGCAGCTAGGCATTTAACAGTAAGGTGCATAACCCCTACAAGTTATTTTTTTAACTTAAAACAGTTATAAAGTCACCTATCTGCCACTGAGTTCAAAGTAAGGCTGAAGAAAATAACTTGTTTAGATTATGTCTCAAGTTATTAAGGTCAAGGTTAAATTAATAAACCATTCAAAAATAACTGTTATAAGTTATAAAGTAGCATTTTTCCTGATCTTCCAGAACCTTGCTTACAAATTTCTAGATGATGCCTAAAGAGTTTTATTGCATAATCATAAAGTTATGTAAGAGATCTAAAACTAAAATCACCTACCTGTCCATAAAAATTACGATAACTCCAGAATATGAAGGCGAAAAATAACTATATAACTTTTAAAAACAAGTTATAAATGCTTAAGTGCCAGAACAATTTAACTGTATCAAGTTAAAAAAGATTTTAACTTGTAGAAATTGTGCTCCTGACTGTTAAACAATTAAAACCAGGCTTTCCCAATAGTGCACAATTTGTTTAGACAACTTATATATTCTACACCTTACCTAACTGGCCATATTCTGGACAGCCGTAGGAATAAAGGTTTCCTCTGATATCACTCATCATGCTGAACTCAGCCCCACAAGCTACCTTCCTAATTGGTGGACCTTTGTAGTTGATCTGCAATGAATACATAGACAACCCTCATCCTGCTGAACCCAGATATGCCCTGCCTTTGCAAACAGTGTAAATCCAGATCAGTTGGCTTTGGAAGAAGCCAACTGATCTGGATCTGCACTGTTTATCATTTAGTATGTGAATTTATATCAACAATCTGTATCAAGTAATCTGATTGGCTAAAAATTGGAAGTGGGTGTGGCATCTTAATTTATTCAGCATGGCAAGGGTTAAAAGGAATGAATACACTTTGTAAATTTTGTTCCATTTTTCACAAGGGAGACAACTTCTATGACTTTCTATTTGCTTTCCTGCATACCCAGCCCTCCTGAAAAGAGGTCTGCCCTAAAAGGGCTCCCTATCCCTATGGCTATGGGAGCAAATTCTTTCCTTTTAAAGCAGACTTTTTTTTCAGAAGGGTGCACAAACAATTTTTGGAAGAGCTGCCTCCTCTGAAATTTTATTTATTCCCATTAAGACATTCTATTTAAAAGAAAAAAAAAAAAAAAAAAGAAACAAAAAAAAAACAACAAAAAAAAAAACAAAAAAAAAACACATTTCTTCCATTTTCAAACAGCCAAGATTCAGGTCAGTCTGGAAATTAAGTCTAGCATGGGCTATATTCTTCATATACCAGTACCAATATAATCTCTTTTATATTATTTCTTTTTAAACATGTTCTGGATTCTCATTTGAACTGGCTGACAAAAAATTAAAGCCAATGAAGCTTCAAAAAATCTAGCTGTGAAGATAAGACCAACATTTTACACTGATTTTATGTGTATATTCTGAAGGTATTTTTGTAATGTTTGCCAGTATCCATATAGGCGTGGTTAGGTACCTTCTGCAGTGGACTCAAATTTCCCATCCACAAAAATATTCTTAAGCTGGGCTAATTTTGTCCAAAACAGTTTGGTATAAAATAATTGCAAGCCTTAGACACCTATGGCTTTTTTTTTTTCTTTTTTTTTTTTGTTTTTGTTTTGTTTTGTAAAATTATTGCAACCATTCAAACAATGTGTTTCTCTCTTATAATGTTTACTTCTTTAACTTACAAATATTTACTTTCCTATTACAACACAACCTCTTTATAACACTATTGTTGGGGTCCAAAGCATAAACAGTGTTATACAACCGTGTTATATCCAAACAAAAATGTATAGATTATATTGAAAAATTACCATTTATGGTCATTTTTCTATATAATCTATACATTTTTGGGATCCATCTTTGAACCGTGTTGTATCCAAAACTGTGTTATAACGAACTGTGTTATAAAGAAGTTAAAGTGTATTAGACTATTTTTTATAATCAGTGTTCTGCCTTCTCTGAAAAGCGTCAAAATACAATCAGAATAGTCTTGCATTAGGCCCTTGATATGGTTTTGCGCAGAAGTATGTATAAAACTACCTTATTTACCCTAAATGTTTGGACAAGCAGGCCTGAGCAAACAGTGAAGAGCCAGATCAAACTTTTGCTTGGCCTGAAAAGTTTTAAAATACATAGTTAGAATAGCCTTGTACTAAACCCTAGATAGACATGTTTTGTTTTTCTTTGTGCAAAAAAAAAATAAAATAAAATAAAAAAAAAATAAATAAAATAAAAAAAACAATGTATGTATTCTAATTAGACAGGTAGGTCTGGGCAAATAGTGTTGACCCAGATCAAACTGCTCCTAATGGAATGGAGCAGTTTGATTAACATCTTCAGCTGGTTTAGAGTTTAACAACCCAGTCAACAATATTAAGGCCATGTCAAATCAGTCAGTCTTACCCCACTTTTCCTGGGCAGACTTCCTCTAAGCAGTTAAACGGTACTTGTGCACATTCTTTTACCAGAAACTGACAACTGCCCTTTTTGAATCAGTGGAAGGGAGAGAATGACCACAGAAAAAATTTCATGATCAATCTCCAGGAAAAAATGTTGCCAGATCCAGCGGGAATCGAACCTGCGACCTCCTGATCACATGTCGAACGCACATCCAAATGAGCCACCGAGCCTGGCTTGATTAGGGTCTGCAAGGTTTGTTATTCTGTTGTTCTTTTTATATAAAATACTGGATAGTCAAATGGACTCTTTCATATTTTTAGGATTTCTGTAAGGAGTAAGGAGATAAGATGTCTAAACATTTGGAGTAAGACTACCAAAATTATAGGAGGACTTGTTACGGAGAAGTATTTCTGATAATTCTACGAAAATTTTCTTTTTTATCCACAAAAACATACGTTAGGGGTACTTATTAAAAGGACCATGGCATGGCTTCTAATTTCTACCCATACTATGTTTTTATAGAGAAATAAGAAAGAAATACCCAGGAATTATCACCAAATACTCCTTCT
Source organism: Anodontia alba (assembly GCA_964016985.1). NCBI lineage: Eukaryota > Metazoa > Mollusca > Bivalvia > Lucinida > Lucinidae > Anodontia > Anodontia alba. The sequence continues at coordinate 7,922,688 of OZ024836.1, read as the reverse complement.
TAACAAGTCCTTTGTTTAGCATCTTTTCTTCCAACACTCTAAAATAATCAGGGCCCAGTTTTTCAAAACTTAACAGAGTTGTTAGATAACATGACATTAAAATTTTCATCTTGAAATAAAGCAAATTCATTGATATTTTTTGCTGAAAAAATGTAGAGGTGTAAAATTCCTCCGAAACTTACTAGCCCTTATGGTCTAAATTTTTCATTTAGATGCTAAAAATGAAGAAAAAATGAACAAAGTTCTGAAAATCTCACTCGCCTTGCCTTAAAATTTACTCACAATTGCGAACGGGCAAGTGGAATTTTACACCCCTGAAATATCAATGTATTTGAAAAGGCATTATCTACAACAGTTAACTCTCTTGTCATTAACAATGCTTTGAAAAGATGGGCCCAGAACTTCCTATCTCCAGATTAACAAATCAACAGTGCAACTTCACTAAACCACCTAGTCCCAAAATACATGCACAAATTTGCAACAAGTAGAGAAGGAATACTCACCCTCTGTGGACTTGTAACAACCTGATTCTGTGAACCAATACCCAGCTGGCCATATTTATTATCTCCACACGAATAAACATGACCTTTATCTGAAAAAAAAAAAGAAGAAAAAATTATCATTGCTCCAGATTAGAAGGGTATCTGCAAAATAGGTTTCTTCTTTCTATACAAAAACATAAGATTATGGGTACTCATTAGAAGTGCCTCTGTTGTCTCTACTTTTCGGTGGAAAAAAATGCCTTTAATAGCTATTGGTTTGCCGTTTCAATGAATCCATCCAGCCTCTCAAAATGCATAAAGATCTTTGCAAACTTGAATCCAAATTTTGAACTACAAATACCGTCTTCGACCTAATTACCGCACTGTGCGCTTAGGTTTTTCAAACTTACAGGACACACTCATTTGTGGTCAAATATGTATCTATCTACTAAGGATATACTATAAAAAAAGATCAGAAAAGGACTTATTTAATGAATTTTTCTGACTTTCTTTACAAAGGCATATGTTGTGGGTACTCATTTGAATTGCATCGACTTGTCAATGCAATTCAAATGAGTACCCACAACATATGCCTTTGTAAAGAAGTAAAGAAAAAAGTACAGTGGTTGTAATCTGAAGACTACGGAATTTCTTGACTGTGCGCTTATAGGGGTATGTGCGGCAATTAGGTCGAATACGGTATAAATATTTCATGGTCACTGAGGAGGTCAGGCCTTTCTTGCTCAAACCTTTAGACCAGTATCTAACATTAGTCCAAGTATAAACTAAATCTATCAAGGCTTTCAGGAGATAAAGATCTCTAAAGGCTTTAACATAAATTATAAAACAACAATATTTTAAGTGAAAACAATTCATGTGAAATGTCCAGCTTTTTTTTCCCTAAAAAAAAAAAATAAATAAATAAATAAATTCTGAATGTTGTCTGCTACAATTTTGCTTAGCATTTTAAGTGTTAACAGATGATGATGAGTTGGTCCCTTTCTTTTTTTTTTTTTTTTTTTTTTTTTTGGATTTGGGTTTTACGGCCCTTTCAAGAATATTTCACTTATATCGAGCCGATCATTCATCGAAGGTGGGCAAAAACCGGAGAACCCGAGAAAAACCACCTGACCATCCGTAAGCAGAACTTGGTTTTCCCACATATGACCCGAGCGAGGCTCGAACCACAGCGGTGAGAAACCTAATGGATTAAGAGTCAACTCTCTTATCCACTAGGCTAAGGGGGTGAGTTGGTCCCTTTCAACATTATTTAAGTCATATTGAGACTATGGAAGGATTATAATGAAATGCTCTATGCAGTGAGATGCCGTACAGTTAAGAGTTGAATTCTGCCTCCAGCAGGACTAAAACCCAGGACCTCGTAATCCAAAGTTGGGAGTGCTAACCCCCTGGACACTTGGATGCTTCCAAGTGTTAACAGCTGCACAGACAGATGGACCAAAACAATCAGTATAGCTCATCCTGAGCAAAGTTCAGATGATCTATAAATTAAGATTTCAGTTTAATTTAGCCAGACTAGGCCCCAAGGTTATAGAACTTTTTTCATGCTCAACCGAGCATGAAATTTTTCATGCTAATAAATCTCAAATTACTGACAATTGTAAATTCTTTTTTGCTAAACATAGCTGAGCATGGAACTATTGTTGGCATTTTCATAAATAGTTGGCATTTTCATGTTTATTAGCAGAGAAAATTTTATGCTCAGCTGAGTTGAGCATGAAAAAATTTTTATAACCTCGGAGCCAGATATTTAGATAACCAAAAATGTACATTTTTTACAAGTGGCTAGATAAAAAGTGTCTGAAATGTTTATGGTTAATGTGCTGAAATTTCAAACACTTTATTCCAAACTTTTTTTTTTTTGCCTAAATTCTGTATGTTATTCATTCATTTCTTAAAATACTGGAATGGCAAACTGGGTAGACCCTGATCAGACGGCTCCTTCAGGGGCAGTCTGATGTGGGTCTTCACTGTTTGCATATGCCATTTTGTCAGAAACTTTGATGTATGAAATTTTAAGACAATTACCTAATCTGCATCAAGTGCAAAAAATTCATTACCCCGGTCCTGCTGAACCCGGATATGCCCTGCCTTTGCAAACAGCGGAGATCCAGATCAGTTGGCTTCTGCAGAAGCCAACTGATCTGGATCTGCACTGTTTGTCATCTAGTATGTAAATTTGTATCAACAACCTGGATCAAGCAAACTGATTGGATGACAATTAGAAATGGGCATGGCATCTTAATCTATTCAGCACAGCAAGGGTTTAATTCTTTCCCAGGAGAAGATACATATAAGTGCTATGTTTGTTTTCTGATTCTATTATTGTACAAGTGTTAATTCTGTGTATGTGAATAAAGAAATGATAAAATATTGATTAAACCAAGTTCTTACCTGTCAAAAAGAGAGTGTGATTTCTTCCACAAGCTGCCTCTACTATATTAAATCCACTCAAACTCTCGACTACCGTAGGTATATCCATTCTATTGATATTGCCTAGTCCCAACTGGCCTTTCTCATTTCTTCCTGCAAAATCAATCAGATACTATATCTATCTGTGTTCTGGTTAATGCTTAGCATGCTGGGTAAAAGAAAACACAGGCATGTCAAAACCTAATTTCTAGGAAAAATAAGAAAAATATTATCAGTTTGTTGTCTGTTGAATTAGCCCAGAAAGTGGTAAAGATTAAGTATAAACAGAACCCGAGACATCAGAGGAATTGTCAAGGTGGAGTATTTGCTGATAATTCTGGAATATTTTTTTTCCAGTTCTCCTTAAAAACATATATGTTGTTCGTACTCAGAAGCGCCTCTTATGAGTACCCACAACAAATGTTTTCATGAAGAAATACAAAAAATTATCCCAGAATAATCACCAAATATTCCTCTTTAACAATTCCTCTGGACATGTCATTTACAGTTCAGGTTTCCTAAGGCTAATATTGGATGCTTCCTCATATATCGCCACGACTCCAGATAAAGAACCTTTTTTACAACCAAAAAGTACTGGGTCCAGTTGTTCAAAACTAACGATGTCTTAACGTTAAAACTTTGATCATTAAATATGGCATATATGCTAATATTTTTGCTGAAAAATGTGAGTAGCTTTTGCATTTGCAAAAGCTACTCACATTTTTTCAGCAAAAATACTTGTGATTAGAGTTACAGCACATGCTCCTGTAAGCGCACAGTCAAGCAATTTAGTAGTCTTTAGATTACAGCCAGTGTTCTTTTATCTACGACTTTATAAAAACATATGTTGTGGGAACTCATTTGAATCGCCTCAACAAGTCTACGCATTTCAAATAAGTACCCATAACATATGCTTTTATAAAGAAGAAAATCAGAAAAAAATATCGCATAAGCATCATTAAATATGCTCCTCATGAAGTCCTCTGCTGACCTTTCCTTAAAGTGTGCCCTTATTAGGTGAATATTTTACTGCAAGTTTGTTCAGTGATTTTGAAAAATCTAAGCACACTGTGCAGTATTAAGGTCGAATATGGTAATATGTACATTGCTCCAGATAATGTGCTTATTTCAACCAAAATGTATTGATATTTTTTAATTTCTCCTGGAAAACAAATGTTGTGTGTACTTAGAAGTGCCTCAGTGAGGTGCTTCTAATGAGTATCCACAACATATGTTTTCATGGAGAAATAAGAAAAATATTAACCTGATACCTTCTCTTATCCAGAGATATATATGTACATGTAACTTATCCAGTATGTAATTTTACCTAGAGGTCTGTTAACATAAATGACCCTTGTCTTAGAAACTAATGAGACTGAGGCTTCAAAACTAGGTCAGATTATTAACCCTTGTCCTGCTGAATAAATTAAGATGCCACACCTTATTCAAATTTTCAGCCAATCAGATTGCTTGATCCAGATTGTAGATATAAATTCACATACTGAATGGCAAACAGTGTAGATCCAGATCAGTTAGCTTCTTCAGAAGCCAATTGATCTGGGTCTACACCGTTTGCAAAGACAGGGTATATCTGGGTTCAGCAGGACAAGGGTTAAATTCATGTGAACCACTGTAAGCAGAGAACAGTAAGACCCTAGGAACAATGCCAAAAGTCAATGTCATCAAAACAGATTTGTTCTAATTGGGTTTCAAGTCCCTTTCAACAATCTTGCAGTCATATCACGACAGTGTCCGGATGTGGCAGACAGCTCAATGCTCACTTTTAGAGTGCTGCCTCACTGAAATATCATGTCCCACACAGATGATATGATATTACACCCAATCACATTATACAGACACTGGGCTGACCAGTTCTGGTTCCTGTTTATACTTTCTTAATGCTGAGCACCAAGCTGAAGAGCAACCTGTGCCATTTGATGCCGTCTTTGGTATAACTTGGTTGTGGATCTGACCCACAACCTCCCTGTCACAAAAGGGATGCTCTACCAATTGAGGTCATCAAAATGGAATGCAATATCTGTGAACAGCATGCAGTGATATGCTGCATGTTACCATGGTTATGGCCCAAGTTTCTCTTTACATAGAAACTAGCTCTTATACCATCTGACCAAATGTTAGAATGTCTTACCAAAGGTTAAAGCCTTTCCTTCAGCAGTAATGACTATACTGTGGCATGCCCCGCAACCAGAAACCACTGTTCTCACCTTCTGACCAGTCAAAGTGGATATTCTGTGAGGACGCCAAAGGTTGGGTCCACCTTTGTTCTTAACTGAAACGCAGAGAATGTATAAATTATGTATTGGCAAATTATTAACTAAACAAATGTCTCCTCATACGAATCCTGTAGAAATTATCTGAAAGTTACTGATCTCAATATATTAGATAATGATGATTTGTGCTTTTTAACCCTTAAAATGCCAAGAAAACCTACATCTGAAAATGTAGTCTGTTTATGTCGTCTGCTGAATATTCTTGCAAACTTTTCACACCTATTTTTGCATACAGGCAAACAGTGTGGACCCTGATCAGATTGCTCCTAGAGAAGCAGACTGATCTGGGTCCACACTGTTTGCAAAAATGACTTTTAAAATCACAAGCAGATGACAAAGCAGACGACAATAGTTGTGATTGGCAGTTTAAGGGTTAACTCCCTTTCAACATATATTATTTAACTCTTGTCATGCTGAATAAATTAAGATGCCACACCCACTTCTAGTTGTCAGCCAATCAGACTCCTTGATCCGCATTGTTGATACAAATTCACATATTTAATGGCAAACAGAGCAGATCCAGATCAGTTGGCTTCTAAAGAAGCCAACTGATCTGGATCTACACGGTTTGCAAAGGCAGGGTATATCCGTGTTCAGTAGGACTAGGGTTAAGTCATATTGAGGTAATGAGAGGGTGATAATGAGAGGCTCTGTGCAATGAAGGGCTGTACAGACGAGTTGAATTCCGTCTCCAACTGGATTCGAACCAGAAACCTAGAGATCTAAAGTTGGGAGCAGTTTAATGACATGTCAGCCATTGTGGATCATTTTGAGTCATCTTCCAGAGAAAGGGAGAAGAGAGATAGGAGAGACAGTAGAGGAGATGAAAGAGAGGGACAGGGGAGAAAGAGAACAAGAGGGCCATGATGGCCCTGTAATGCTCACCTGAGTATCACAGCACTTTGAGAACCTGATCTAGAACTGATCTGGGCAAACATTCTGATCAAAATTCAAAATGATAACAAGTAAGACAACGTAGCATGTCTAATGGACTGTGAAATAGAGGTCAAGGTCAAATATGATGACCACTCAAGAGGCTAAGATGTATGCCTGTACTAAGTATCACTGGCTGTAGGAGCAATAGTAACTGAGAAACTGACCTAAACACAAACACTTCACAAGAACCAAATATCACTGTAGGACCAATTATTACTGAGAAACTGACCTAAACAGAAAAACTTAAAAAAGTCACTGGACAGTGAAATAAACGTCACCTAGTAATCATCAAGACAAACATTTTGGGCAAGATTCATGATGATCACTTCAAAAATATGACGTCTAGAGCATCAACAAGGTTTTCCTTTGATTTGGACTGGTGACCTAGGTACTAACATCAAGTGACCCAGTTTTAAACTAGACCTAGAAATCATCAAGACGAACATTTTGAGCAAAATTTATGACGATTATTTAAAAAATGCGACCTCTAGAATGTCAACAAGGTTTTCCTTTGATATGAACTGGTAACGGGGTTTTTGACCCCATGTGACCCAGTTTCAAACTTGATCTAGAAATCATCAAGACAAACATTTTGAGCAAGACTGATAATGATTGCTTCATTAAAGTGACTGCTGTGTTAACAAGGTTTTCTGCTGATTTGACCCGGTGACCCAGTTTTTGACCCAGTTTCGAACTTGATCTAGAACTTATCAAGACAAATATTTTGAGCATGATTCATGATGACTGCTTCAAAAATGTAACCACTAGAGTGTTAACAAGGTTTTCCTTTGATTTGGCCTGGTGACCTAGTTTTTGACTCCAAGTGACCCAGTTTCAAACTTGACCTAGAAATCATCAAGACAAACATTTTGAGCAAGATTCATGAAAACTGCTTCAAAAATGTGACCACTAGAGTGTTAACAAGGTTTTCAGCTGATTTGGCCAGGTGACCTAGTTTTTGACCCCATGTGACCCAGTTTCGAACTTGTCCTAGAAATCATCAAGACAAATATTTTGAGCAAGATTCATGATTGTTCATAAATGAGACAGCTAGAGTGTTAACAAGGTTTTCTGCTGATTTGGCCCGGTGACCTAGTTTTTGAACCCATGAGACCCAGTTTCGAACTTGACCGAGAAATCATCAGGACAAACATTTTGAGCAAGATTCATGATTGTTCATAAATGTGACAGCAAGAGAGTTAACAAGGTTTTCTGGTGTCCTAGTTTTTGACCCCAAATGACCGAGTGTCGAACTTGACCTAGAACTTATCAAGACAAACATTTTGAGCACGAATCATGATCATTGCTTAAAAGATGTGACAGCTAGAGTGTTAACAAGGTTTTCCTTTGATCTGGCCTGGTGACCTAGTTTTTGACCCCAAGTGACCCAGTTTCAAGCTTGGCCTAGAAATCATCAAGGCAAACATTTTGAGCAATATTTATGATGACTGTTTCAAAAATCTGACCTCTAGAGTGTTAACAATTTTTTCCTTTGATTTGATCTGGTGACCTAGTTTTTGACCCCAAGTGACCCAGTATTGAACATGAACTAGATTTCATAGGGGCAAACATTCTGGCAAGTTTCATCAAGATTGGGTCAAAACTGTGACTTCTAGTGTTAACAAACTAATTGTTGACGACGGACGACAACGGACAGAGGGTGATCAGAATAGCTCACCCTCACCCTAAGCTTTTGCTCAGGTGAGATAAAAATGAATGAAAGTGAAGAAACAGAAGAAATAAAAACATTCCCCCTCTACCAAGACATAAGATACATGACACCTTTGCCTCACCCAGGGAGCGCTAACCACTCGGCCTCCCAGACGCACCCTTAATATATAAGAAATAAGAAAAATATCCTGTTAAAGGCAGCATTTTTTTCTTTCAATTTTTTCTGTTTATGTACATGTATGCATTTCCTTAACCTTTACCACTCTCTTGGATAATTGAGCAGATGACAAACTGTGATATTATTCTTATTTTTTCCAGAAAACAGGATTTGATATTTCATGCAAATTGTCTCCATTGGAGACAATTTGCACAAAATGCCAAATCCTGTTGTCTGGGAAAAATAAGAAAAATATTTCAAAATGTCATCTGCTGAAAATTTTACCCAGAGTGTTAAGCATTAAACGTAATCCTTTCATCTTAACAGCATATTGTCTCTTTCAAATAAATGAAAATACCGACGAAATGTTATAACACAGAAAATGATGCACAAAAAGCTGGGTGTCTGACAAGAAATCAACACATTCACAAGATTACATACCTCCTTTGGGAATTTGATTCCGGCCAACCAAATCCCAGTTTGTCCCACCAGATATAAGGACCTCACCACTCAACATGGATCCCTCCAGTGTCTGAAACAATCAATGAATACACATGTTGGTTGGTTGAAAACAAGAATAATCAAAGTACTGACTGGTGGGTTGATTGTCTCTGAGTGTAGGCCGGGAAAATGGCCCTGAACTGGGACTTAAAACTGTCCCATCTAACCTGTAACTTCCTATAATTTTTAACTTTTTATAATTTAAGCAAATAGTGCAGACCTTGATCAGACAACCCATTTTGCTGATCTGGGTCTGCACTGTTTGCCAATGTCCGAGTCCAGGTTTTACAGATAACCTCTTTCACATGGCACTCTGCGTCACAGTGACAAGAATAGCGTGACTATAAATAACCTTTAACTGGAGTTCATACAAACGTGCTGTTTGGTTTCATTGGTTAATGATAATCATGCAGACAACCACCTTAAGGAAATTTGATGTTATGTATAAGGTCTCTGGCTTAGTTGAATGCGCATCCGACTGGTAATCAGGAAGTTGCGGGTTCAAGCCACGGCAACATTCTTTCATGAAGATTAATCATGAAATATTTTCTAGTCATTCTCTCCCTTCTGCTGATTCAAGAAGGACAGTTGTCAGTTTCTGGTTAAAGAATGTGCACGATGCTGGTTAACCACTTACAGCACTAAGCCTGCCCAGCAAAAGTGTGGTTAGGTGAACAGACCGCGCTCGACATGACCCCAATGGGTTGACTGGGCTGTAAAACTTCAACATGAACATTATATTTTTGTGAAATAGTCACAGAGAAAATAAACTTTAAGCAAAAAAAAAAGTATTGAATAAAGTGGTGGAATTTTTAATGCATTTACATGTACTTCCCTAGCCCATTTACATCCAGTGGACTCTTCTACCACAACTCTTTGGACCGGTCTGTTTCCAACAGCAATGTGTTTGGTTAGTTACTATAATGCTTCTAATGAGTATCACAACATATATTTTCATTTTCATCGGGAGTTAACTCTTGTCATGCTGAATAAATTAAGATGCCACACCCACTTCTAATTGTCAGCCAATCAGATTACTTGATCGAGACTGTTGATATAAATACACTTACTGTATGACAAAATGCGCAGCTCCAGATCAGTTGGCTTCTTCAGAAGTCAACTGATCTGGATCTATACTGTCTGCAAAGGCGGAGCATATCCAGATTCAGCACACCCAGGGTTAAGAAAGATGCCAATACTTTTTGGTTAAAAAAAAGCGCCTTGTCTGGAGCTATAGGGAAGGAGTTGTACTTACACATGTAACCCCTGTCATCTGAATAAATTAAGATGCCATGCCCACTTCTAATTTTCAGTCAATCAGATTATTTGATTATGGATTTTGATACAAATTCACATACTTAATGACAAACAGTGCAGATCCAGATCAGTTGGCTTCTGAAGAAGCCAACTGATCTGGATCTACACTGTTTACAAAGGCAGGATATATCCAGGTTCATCAGGACAAGGGTTAAATTAAGGTTTTTTAATGGTTTTTATATATGTAGAAAACCACTTATCTATAGCTCTAAGAACTGAAGTTTGGGTACAATAGGTAAATTGTGTATGTATTAATGGGTGTAAATGAGAAGAATGGACAGGACCCTATTTAGTATTAAATATAAATTGACAATCAACTTTCATAAATGATCATACTTCTAGCTAGGGGAAGATCAATAATTGTGTCTGATTCACCATAAAAATACTAGATAGCAAGAGGAGCTCTGTCAGCTCAAAGTAAAATCAATATTGGCTGTAGTTCTCAAACAATTACACTTATCATTTCAAACTGAGAAAAAAGAATCTATAGATAGATGTCAAATTCTACTTAACACTAAGCATGCTGAGTAAATATTTTAGACAACATTTTTATTTTTTTTCCCCCCAAATTCTACTTTACCCTGGACGTTGTCCTGCTGAACCCGGATATATCCTGCCATTACAAACAGTGCAGATCCAGATCAGTTGGCTTCTGAAGAAGCCAACTGATCTGGATCTGTACTGTTTGTCATTCAGTATAAGAATATGTATCAACAACTTGGATCAAGTCATCTCATTGGCTGACAATTAGAAATGGGCATGGCATCTTTATTCAGCAGGACAAGTGTTGAAGTAGGCTGTGTAAAAGTTTCAGCACAAGACATTTTGAATTTTTTTTCTCCTAAGGAGACAATCTGCATGAAATTCCAAGGCCTATTTTTTGGAAAAATAAAAGTATTCTCAATTTGTCGTAAGCTGAAGCAGCCCAGAGTGGTAAAGGTCAAGAACAAAGATATATGTAGCAGTTACAATTCGTATACAGAGCATAACTTTTTTTAACGTGTGTGTTGGTATCTCATCCAAGCCAAAAGTTCAAAATTTTACACATAGACACACAAAAATATATAAAACTAGAAATGTGTCAATATGACACAGATGACCCCGCCCAGGAGCCATCCTCACCCGCACACAGACACTTTGCAAAAAATGAAGTTGAAAAAGGACCATAACTCTCATAATAATTGGCGGAATTTATCCTAAATCAAACTTGACCATATTTTATGATTATACACCTGTGTTAAAAATATGAATCCAATACACTAATCTTTTCAAAAAATATTGAAAGGAAAACATTTTTCAAAGATGAAAAAGGGCTATAACTCCCATAATAATGGATGGATTTTACCCTAAATCAAACTTGACCTCTATGTCATACGAGGGATGTTCGAAATGAATTGCTTATTTCTATCTGGAGACTTCAAATTTTTAGTTAGCCCAAAAGTACTCATTTCATGCTCTCGAAGTACTCCCCGTGGCTAGAAATGCAAAGTTTCAGTCGATGTATCCACTTCTTGAAGGCGTCACGGTACGCTGATTTGGGCACAGGAATAAGGTACTGATGAATGGCAGATCCAAGTGCCTGTCGGGACTGGTATTTCCGCCCAGCAAGGAATGCTTTCAATTTTGGAAACAAAAAGAAATCACATGGGGCAAGGTCTGGGGAATACGGGGGGTGAGGCAAAACAGTTACTTTTTCTTTCTTCAAAAACGCCATAACTATTGCGGAGGTATGAGCTGGGGCATTGTCATGTAGAAGACGGACATGTTTAAAACCAGTGGCAGGGCGTGGTTTCTGATAATACTTTTTCCGTTTCTTCAGTACTACGTCTTTGTAGTACTTTCCGGTGATGCTTTTGCCCTTTTTCACTGGCACTTTTATTGCGACTCCTTCACCAGAGAAGAAAATTGCATACAAAACCTTCTTTGTACTCAAAGAACGTTTGGCAATTATTGGGCGTTTGCTGTGTTTAGTGGCCCAGATCTTATTGATAACCTTTCTGACGGGCTCAAAATAATGGACCCAGGTTTCATCACCTGTGACGACATTGGCAAACTGCTTTTTGTCATATTTTGGAAACATTTGAAGCAGCTTTTTGGCCACTTTAACCCGTTGCCTCTTTTGCTCGTCAGTCAACAGATGTGACACCCATCTAGCAGAAATCTTTCTGACTTTCAAATGCTTCTTCAAAATAAGGTGAACTGTTGAAAGTGATATGCCTACCTTTCGTGCAATATCACGAACTGTAAATCTGGCATCTCCTTCAATGATTTCCTTTATTTTGGAAACGATTTCTTAACGAGATGCAGATTTTGGCCTACCTGATTTTGGAGCGTTTTTGATGGACTCTACACCTGACTCAAATTTCTTTTTCCACCGCCGAACTGTGTCAAAAGACACATAAGAAGGTCCAAAAGCAGTAGAAATTTCAGTCATCAGCTTCTTCAAAGAACAACCAAGTTTTGAGCGAGATTTGATGTAAGCCCGTATTTCATCTTTTTTGTCGACGCTTCTACCAACCATTTTCACTGCAGTGGTCAATGACTGCGTGTATTCAAATGGCAAATTTTATGTCTTACACTTAGTCTAACATGTACATTTATACACCATTGTGTAGATATTGAATAACCCTATACAGGTATGTATTGGTTTTTATCGTGCCCCACGTGGATATCGAGCTAGAGGACAATAAGCAATTCATTTCGAACATCCCTCGTATTTATATACCTGTGTATTAAATATGAATCCAATACACTATTACTCGATGAATGTTTACTGTCGTGTCAATGTACTTTTAATATTAGAATAATCCAGGGTCAAGGTGAAGCAGGTTGTTACGGTATAAATAATGCCACTCGGTACTTTCCAATTCACCGACAACATTAGATTGAGTAAGTTATACATGGATAGCAGTTTCTTGCATGTGTATTGGATCATAGCACCAACAAAAAGTTTGTTGTCCATAAAGTCAAGAATTAAATCGACGATCGGAGGTTGGATCCTTGTAACAGTCTTTTTTATTTTTACTGATAATAATATCTTATCTCTGTGCATGTTTTTTTTTTTTTTGTTTTTTCCTTATTCTTAGGAAAATATTTCAAAATGTTGTCACTGAAATGTTTACCCAACGTGCTAAACATTAATACAAAAAGTCTTTAATGTGTGATATGAGCTCTTATTGCATTCGAACAGCGATGGTCAAGCTCAACCTGTGTATCCCCATTCTCATCTGGATCTTCTCTGGATTGCTCCTGTCTATTCATGTATTCTGTAGTATCGGTTAATTTTAAGCGGACAAAGGTCCTGATCAGACTGAATGATGATAAAGTGTTGAGATACTGACGTAAAATCTTCTTGTTTATTGCAAAAAAAAAAATAAAAGAAGAAAGAAAAAAATACCATGTTTACCCAAAACATTCTGACTCCTTATCATACATGCCCCAAAAATTTAACAAGGTCACTCATCATTTTTTTTTTTTTTTTTGTAATTTGGTATGAAAAAAAAACAACAATAAAAATAAATAATGTTTAAGCCACAGCTGATATAAAAATTCCAAAGTAAAATACAAAAAAAAAAACGAAAAAAAAAACGATTGCGAGGTGCCAATATGACAATTGACAGTCATACTCCAGTGATGTATCCACTACACCACGCCGTCCGCTGTTACAGAACATTGTGTATATATTTGGTATTCTCGTGGCGCTATCGCCAAACGCTTCACGGATAAGTCCAAAAATGCACAAGATGCTATTTTTAGTCATACTTACCTAAAAACGGATTTTGGATGAACTCGTCCAACCTTTGACACGACAGTAAACAGTCACTGAGTTATAATTAATGTTTTCAAAAGATATCAAACAGAAACTACTTTTCAAAGTTGAAAAAGGGCCGTAACTTTCAGTATAATTGGTGGATTTGACCCTAAATCAAACTTGACCCATATTTTATAATTATATAACCATGTATAAAATATGAATCCAATACACTAAAAGTCTAATCTTTTCAAAAGATATCGAACGGAAATCATTTTTCAGGATTTTACCCTGAATTAAACTTACCTATATTTTATAATTATATACCTGTGTATAAAATACAAATCTAATACACTAATCTTTTCAAAAGATACTGAACGGAAATCATTTTTCAAAGTTGAAAAAGGGCCATAACACCCATAATAATTGGTGGATTTTACCCTAAATCAAACTTGACCTACATTTTATGATTATATACCTGTGTATAAAATATGAATCCAATACACTAATCTTTTCAAAACTACAACCTTATCTATATGTATCATCAATCCAGGTATCAATTAAACCCTTCCAGGCATTCAAAAGACAAAGACTTTAATTTACGTTACTATACAGATAATTTACAAGACAGATCCCGCACACAGTAAATCCTTTTTTTTTAACCTTTGTCTTGCTGAATAAATAAAGATGCCACGCCTACTTCTAATTTTCAGCCAATCACATTACTTGATCCAGATTGTTGCTATAAATTCACATACTCAATGGCAAACAGTGCAGATCCAGATCAGTTGGCTTCATCAGAAGCCATATGTTCTGGATCTACACTGTTTGCAAAGGCAGAGCATATCCGGGTTCAGCATAAGGGTTAACACTTTCTCTGCAAACTGGCTTAATGCAAAAATCAACAGAACTTCACTTTTTCTTGAGATTTTTTTTTTCCACTCATAATTTCTCTACAAGCTTTCTGGTAAGTGAAATGTGTCAACTTTTTTCAATAACCACCATTATACTTTCATATTGTATCAACATGTATTGTTAAATATACATGTATTTACAATAAGTAATGTTGCAGGTATAATTATTTCACCTCATCCATTGTCTAAGACATTAAGGATTACCATTTGCAAATGAAATTCAATGGTTTATAACTGAAGCACACCATTTCAAGCTGTTTCAGATTCAACTGTTTCAATATTTGGAGTTTTATGTTTTTCTAAAACAGACTTTTGCTAAAAATAGAATCACCAGAATACCGCAGTACAGGCAAGTGTACTGCGGTACATACCATGCCAAAGAAATACCACGGTATATTAGTGTACCGGTATTTTTGCACACTCCTAACACATAGTATGTACAAATATTATGGCTCATCTTGATGAACACAAGATTCTATCAGAAACAAGCTTTCAGGAAGAACCATAGCTGTGAAACTCAGTTGATCACAGTAATATAAGATTGGGCTAAAATTTTGGAGGCAGGAGGTCAAGTAGATACATCAAGGTTGACAAAATGCCGGCAAATATGAGTATTTTCTGTGCCAGTGGTATTTATCGGTAAATATCAGCAAATAATGGAAAATACTGGTTGACTGAATTGACCACACTGGAATTTATACAATAACCTACACTCAACATTCATAGGGGTAATTTCAATTATACTTGTCAATTGACTTAATGTTTATACTGAAGTTTAACACAAGTATCAAATTATATTATAGCTTAAATTTAATAAACTTTTAGATACATGTAAATACCAACAAATACTGGAAAATACTGGCAAATATTAGTCAACTGAATTGATCACCCTGGACTTAATACAATTCATATAACCTAAAGTCAACATCATAAGAGTAATTTAAATTGCACTGGTCAACTGACTTAATATTTATACTTACACTAGTATCAACTAATTTATCAATAGTTTATTTATGTATATAAAACAGGAAATCAATTATGAAATTTTATCATTTCTATCCTTGCACTTGCAGTCCTGTGCCCCCTTGAATAAACACTTTCTTGACACTTTTTGTTTTAACAATTTAGACTATATGGTCTTGCTATTAGGCGTCAAAAGCCTGTTGCACAGGTGAATTTTTACCTGTTATTTTTTTCCTCTATTTTTATGCTACTGAGTTTGTCCAAATAATAAATTCTTATTTTTCTTTTTAAATTCAAGATACTATATGTATTCTTGTAATAATGTCAAAATTTTAGACAGTAATTCACTTTTTGGTCATTTCAACATGCTTAAACTGAACAATATTTTATTCTTTATGGTGATAACCTTATATAAAAATTAGCTAAAACTTCTTTAAGACATTTAATTTGATTATATATTATTTTAAGTCAACTTGGTTAAGATTTCTATTGTTATTTCAAGGTGAGAAAGTTTAAGTCAACTTGGTTAAGATTTCTATTGTTATTTCAAGGTGAGAAAGTTCAACTGACCATTTTTTTGCCAGTATTTGCCACTTTAGGAGTATTTTCCAGACCGGTAAATACCACTGGTAAATACTGGGGGGTGGAATTTACTGCCCAACTTTGAGATACATTCATATTGGACTTTGAACAGGCCTTTAACAATCCTCCTCAAGAACTTGTGAAATGCAAACTCCATGGATATGGCATAAGTGAAATATCTTTACTATGGATTGATTCATTTCTGTGCAATAGGCAACAGAGGGTTGTAGTCAATGGTGCAAAAATGGGCACCTGTTTTGTCTGGTGTGCTGCTGGGCACTGTTCTTGGTCCACTGTTGTTTTCCTTGTATATAAATGACATTGTGGTTGGAATAAAATCTGTTGGAATAAAATCTGTCTATTTGCTGATGACTGTGTCTTCTTTCATCAGATTGATACCATTGAAGACACATAGAAACACCAAAAGGATATTGATCAACTGTGCAAATGGGCCAGGAAATGGGGTATGAGATTTCAGCCCATGAAATGTAACATTATGCAGCTTATTAGGGAGCGGATCAAAAAGATCAATGCAGTTTACTCCTTAGAAGGAACAGTCCTTGAAAATGTGGATAATATCAAATACCTCGGTGTGACAATTTCTAAGGATTTAAAATGGAATACTCATGTAAGCAATGTTTGCACAAAAGCAAACAGAACTCTTGGTTTGAACTTTCTTAAGATGTAACTTATTGTCATGCTTTTGTTTGTTTGTGTTGAGGTTTTAAGGCCCAGTCAACCCAATGGGGTCATGTCGAGCGCGGAAAGTTTACCTAACCACACATTTACTGGGCAGGATTAGTCCTCTAAGCGGTTAACCAGTATTGTGCACATTCTTTCGCCAGAAACTGACAACTGCCCTTCTTGAATCAGCGGAAGGGAGAGAATGACCGTAGAAAATATTTCATGATCAATCTTCATGAAAGAATGTTGCCAACCTCAGCAGGGGTTGAACCCGTGACTTCCTGGTCTCCAGTCGGAAGGCGCATCCAACTGAGCCACCGAGGCCGGCTTATTGTCATGCCCCCAAGATGTTAGGGAAATGGCATACAAGGGGTTGGTGTGACCAATCTCGGAGTATGCTAGCCCTGTTTGGGACCCACATGGAAATAGTAGTCCAGGAAGAATTAGAAAAAAGTTCAGAATTATGCAGCTAGGTTTGTGACTGGAAAGTACAACTTTGAAACTGGAAGTATGACAAGCATTCTGGCACAGACGCAAAGGTAGTAAACTCATAATTGCTATTCAAATGTCTGAAAGGTAGAGCTAGTAAACATTGTGACACTATCAATACCCAAATAGGCGCAGTTGGAATCAGCATCCAATGGCATTTCAAGTCCCATATGCTAGAAGTAGAACTGACATTTACAAGTACAGTTTCTTCCCAGACACCGTTAGGGATTGGAATGCAATCCCCTGTATCTATAATATGTACAATATCCTCCGCTGGAAGTTCGGAGGCCCCTGTCACTAAATTCACATCACCTGAGAGATTTAGAGACTAGTCTTCACAACCATTGGCCCTGGTGAATGTGTGTCTATTGATGTATCGCCAGTAAATATTCTGATTTGGTGTTCTGGGTAAAATCAGGTTGTTTTTTTTTTTTTATCTCTTGCCATCAATGCACCTTTGGATACCCAGAACGTTTAATGAAGAATTTCAGCTGTGCAAGGAAGTGCGGCTGTTTAGATTTATGCTTGTTATTTCCAGTAGTACTCTGACACACAAACACAATAAACATTGTCTCACTGCTGCCCGCAAAACCAACCAAACTTACAATATCTATTGTCGATTCTGGTTCTTCATAAAGAGATGCAGCAACATTTCCATTGTTCTCAACATCATCATCAGAATCAACATCGAACTCGTCCTTCTTCTTCTTACGTCGTTTTGTTTGAGTGGGTCCGTCTGACTCAGGGTTCCTTTTCTTTGGTGGCATCGTAAATTTGTTCAAGAAATGGTATTACTTCAAGCAAAAGGACAGTATTTCTCTTTTTAATTTGCCGGTTTATTTTCGTGTGTTTTTCTTTTTTCTTCAACTCCCGCAGTTTCTCGATGACATCACGCGAGACTTTTCCCGCCACCAAATGTTACGAGAAATCTAATTGGACTAAACTATATTTAAAACTATGGGAAGCTTGTACTGCTAATTTAGGCAAATATTATATATATATATATTCCGTCGTAAGTACCGCGGTCACCCTGCGATCTCCAGAGAGGTAAACCTAGCCATACCATCCTCTGCACCTTCAGCAGGTGAAATCCCCAAGGAATGGCTTCTTGCAAACATTTGTCCCCTCTTTAAGAAAGGGAATAGGGCTCTTGCTTGTAATTATCGCCACGTGTCTTTGACATGCGTGCCATGTAAGTTGCTTGAACATATAGACTTTAAATTGTGAAAAGCATTTCCGAGGTTTTAATGATACTGAAAAACTGTGTTTCTTGCTAAACAGTAATGATTTGGTTCAGCATACAGCCAAAGGCTGCCATGAAATATATTACAACTGCGCCAAGCATCCCTATATAGATGATCATAGATAGATTAAATGATTTTAAAAGTGTAGTTTACATGCTTGTCCATTTGTACATACTTTTAAATATTGATTTTAGGTCGTGCACTTTTGAACTCAGTGGATCATACATATGAGGAACAGTGTTTGAGTCGCTCACACCTCATAAATGAGTGGTTTTGTACATTTTAAAGCTTATATATTTATGTATTTTACTGTATGTACAAAAGTGAGACTTTAATAAAATGTATCGTATAGTAAGTTCAAATATCATGGCTCACTTGGAGGAATCTCAGCTCTTGCCATGCAACATGCATTTAGGAAAAGGCACAGTTGTGAAACACAGTTGACCACTGTTATAAATGATTGGGTAAAAATCTTGGACAAAAGAGGACAGGTTGACACATTTATTCTGGACTTCGATAAGGTCATCTGTTGGAATGCTGGCAGCACCATTTGAACCTTTGTACCAAAGAAGGAGTCTACTGTCTCCCCCGTCTCTGAATTATTGTGACTGTTTCTCCTCTTTTTCTTGAGAGCCAGTATTCCAGTCAATCATATTCCCCGTTCATAGCAGTAATTGCTAGTTACAAACCTAGCAGCCCTATTCTGAACTTTTCCGATTTCTTCTTGAAGAACCAAACCCTGGGGATCCAAAACACAACTGCATTTTGCCTTAATACACGTTACTAATATGTGTATTCCATCTCAAGTCATGTGAGATTGTTGTTACTCCTAGGTACTTAATGGACTCCACATTTTCGAGGACCGTACCCTCTTTCTGCTATTAAGTATTGCAGTCTGTCGTATTCGACCGTTACCATTAGTGAACCGGTTTTGCAGGAGCTACTTTGTATTAGTTAATGGGCTCTAATCTGTACAAGTGCTATATCGCTCCCCACACGGAGGCCCACCAGTTAACCCCACGATCTGAAGGGTATGCGCTGTATTTCCATCATCCCTTATCACTATGCTGGGCTGATGATGCTAGGGCGCACTTATCAGGGTTTTGACTGATTTCAATCTAGAAGGGCTTGATGAAACATAAAGTACAATAAAACATCAAGCGGCATCGACTTCCATTTTCCGATGACGGCTGCCCGATGCTAATGGAGCAAGTTCGGACCCAGAAAAAAAATCTCACCGAGTGAAGATCGAACCCGGGTCTCCAGCATCAGAGGCCAGTGCACTAACCACTGCGCTACCATGCTCCTTAATTCCCACTGTGAATTAATTCCAGAATTCGGAGCTGAGATGCAATATTACACACATGTCCCCGCGAACGCGAAAATATCAATGCAGATAAGAGGACAGCGTTTTAGTATTTTTTTTCTCAATAATTAGTAAAGGTAACTATGTCTAAATTCTAAACAAAATGTTTCAAAGGGTAGACCTCTTTTCAGAAGAGCACTAGTGCACAGAAAAACAGGAAGTCACAAAACGTGTCTCCTTTGTACAAATGGGCAAAACGCTGAGGTATAAGTTGATATCCTGAGGAGTAATGAAGCGTACTAAACTCTAACTTTCGGCATGTTGTTTTTAAAACAATCTCTATTCATAGCGGGGAAAAAAACACTTTCCAGGAAAACTGACTTACCGTAGCCGACCTAATTACCGCACTGTGCGCTTAGGTTTTTCAGAATTACTGGGAACACTCAGTTGTGCTAAAATATGAATCTACCTACTAAGGATACACTATAAAAATCGGAATAGGATTTATTTGATGATTATAATGCGATTTTTTCTGATTTTCTTTATAAAGGCATATGTTGTGGGTACTCATTTGAATTGCATCGACAAGTGAGTCAAATGAGTACCCACAACATATGCCTTTATAAAGAAGTAAAAGAAGTAAAGAAAAAGTACATTGGCTGTAATCTGAAGACTACGGAATTTCTTGACTGTGCGCTTATAGGGGTATGTGCGGTAATTAGATCGAATACGGTAGTAATACGAACACTGAAAATTCCTGGTCATTGTTCGGACCTTCGATCACCGATTCCCTTTTGTGGTAGGTTCCGTATATGCAGAAACATTCTTTGTTTCACATGTCGAGGGTTGATCGCAAGACTGTAGCAAGTCAGATGGTTATTTTTCCCAATACTTAATCTCCTCACCTTGAAGGCGTTATGAAGATTACAACATTTCTTTCTGTAAACAATGGAAATTTAGGTGCCATTGCTTGTATGAGCAATGGCACCTAAATTTGCATTGTTTACAAAGGGGTCAAAGTTGCCCCTAAACAAGGGTTTCAAAAATACGTTTGAATTACGACAGTCTCGCGCTCAACCCTCGATGTGCTCATTCTCATTTTATGCATGTGCGTAAGGGAAAAAATATTTGCAATAAAGAGAGATCGTCTAATATGAAATATTTCCTCTTTCATCATTGAGTCTGCTCTGAAAGGAAAGAATTTGTTCCATATGGGATCAAATTCTTTCCTTATAAAGTAGCCCCTATTTTGGAAGCGATGGTTGGGAGAATATTTCCAATCTTTTTTCCTGGGTGTGCGTAAAAATAATTCCATTTTGGCCACTCCACTGCATATTATTTTTAACTGGTCTAATATCGGTTTCCATTTCTTTCATGCTGCGTCACGCTGGTGATAGAGAGCGCACATGCTACTGTTTTAGCTCAAACTGGTGGAATGGTGCAGTTTTTGGGTCGATTGTTTATAAACTGATCTAAACTAGTTATAGTATACAAACGCCATAGTTGTCCACGTGATTACCAATGGCCAATGTTCAGTTAGTTCAGTTTTCAGATTTTTAACGCTGACAGGCAACTGAGTCACATAGAGGCAGCGCCAGATAAATCTGGATTAGTTTCTACTGAGTTGGCTTGAAACGGTGCCTAGTTATAATTCATAACTAGGTCACCTCGCCCAGACACGGAGTGCGTGCACGTCCAGACCTCGTGCGTGTCCATACCTCGTGCAGAGTAGGAGTCCAGCCTGTAAGTTGCAGAATTTTGACGATCGGCCGAGCTTTTAATCTCGTACCTAATGCGTGTCAATTCCGACTGCATGGTGCATTAGGTACTCAGCTCGAGTCGTGCTAAGGTTTCAGTCACTAGCCGAGGAAGGGAGTCGCCGGAGGGGTGTCCTCACCAAGGCTGCCGAGAGGGTGTCCTCACCCAGAACGCTGATAGGGTGTCCTCACCCATGTTAATGAAGAAGTAGGGTGTCCTCACCCATGATCCAGAAGGGTGTCCTCACCCGAGTCTCTAGCGTGGTTCCACTCTAACGAACTGGTACTTCCCCCTTGGGTCGCCGCAGGAAAGCTCTAGGAAGCCAAACCAGGATATGATGTTCGTCTGTGGCTTTCCTGATTTGGCTAGTTCTTCTATCTTGGTGTAGAACTCTTCGTGGTGGTACTTTGACGTCGGTCCCTTGATGAACAGCCAATCTTTCTTCCATGTTCTGTGTAGGAAGTATGCTGGTAGGTCGACGTTCATCTTCTCATCGTCTTCAGGGATTCTTTGAGCCTTGATTATCGCGCGACGTCGTTTCCATGGAACCTATTACTTAGAGCGTCCTGTAGGTCGTACTTCTCGTGGATCGGGTACTCTTCCTCGTAGTGGTACGAACAGTATTGGATCGAGCGGTCTGGTGCGGGAGACTCTTTCCTGGCTTTCTTCGGAGGCGGTGTCACGGGAGACGCTGGTGCTGGTCTGGTGATGGCGATGCGGTGATGGTAGCTGTAGTCTTGTAGCGTGGTCTGGTGATCTGATGCGGCGTCTGTACTGTAGTCTGTGGTGGTGGTGGTAGCGTCTCCCTCTCCATCTGCGTCGGTTCTCGGCGTGGCGGTCTTCTAGCAGGAGCGGGCTGGCGAGGCCACTCGCCAGCAGGGGGTGCAGGCTGCCTCCTGCTTTCAGCCCCCTTCTTGTAGACTCGAGGCGTTGGTAGCTTCTTGTGAAAGGTTAGTTCAACCCGAACTAAATCCTTTCCGTGGCGGTCTTCTAGCAGGAGCGGGCTGGCGAGGCCACTCACCATGCAGGGGATGCAGGCTGCCTCCTGCTTTCAGCCCCCTTCTTGTAGACTCGAGGCGTTGGTAGCTTCTTGTGAAAGGTTAGTTCAACCCGAACTAAAACCTTGCCGTCGGACATCCTCCAGAGTGGGGAGCCGACAAAATTGTACTCGCTCAGAGCCCTGAGGAGTACACCAGGCATAACTGAATCAGACATGGTTATTCGTTAATTAGCGATGTTCACGACCAGGTAACGTTTATTTATAGCCGCGGTTTTCTTATCGCTGTGACGTCAGAACGCAGGGTAAAGAGGGCTATCTGTAAAACCCGGACTGGCATATTTTGGACACTGGCAAACAGTGCAGACCCAGATCAGACGCCGCAGAATGCGGCGTCTGATCAGGGTCAGCGCTATTTGCTCAGATTACAAGAAGTTAAGGGTTAAATGAAACGGTCTTACGTCTCCGTTCAGCTTACACTTAGAGATAATCGAACCACCATTGCTTTCAGTTCTTTGATTATTTTTATTTCCTTGGAATCATTGAGCCCATGCTAACACGGTGCTAAGGAACATAAGTAGAACTGCAACCTATACTGCTGCATGCATATAAAGAGTCTCAATGAAACAGGGACTCCGATTTTCGTGATTTTATGCGTTCAATGCTTCCATGGGCAACGCTTATAGATTTTATTGGATATGTTTGTGAGGTTTGTTATTTTTTTAATGACTTAATCAGTTGACATAAGCTTCTCGAAAGGAGCTGATCATTCACAAATTTACTGGCAGTACAATTTTTGTTCTGCTATAGTAGAGCAACCCAGTCACGAAAAATCGCTATTTTGTATGAATATTAATTTTTGACACAAGATTGCCAGCTTCTTTTCATTCTAGAAGTGTGCATATTTTAAACCAGGGAGTTGAGGTTGGAAATGCGATATACTGAAAATATGAAATTCGAACGCCCCAATGATGCAGTACTCCTTTCTTTTTCATTACAATCCACAAGGCTAAAACCTTCAGTAATTGCAGAGGCTACATTTTTTCTGCGGGGAAGAATAGTCGTTATAGTGATAGCCCATGCTTAGTGTGTGTGTGTGTGTGTGTGTTTATCACAAACGTTGAGCCGGGACACAGGATTTCCTACAAGATTGCATGATTGTCCAATTATGACTTAGGTCAGCCTGTGCATCCGTGCAGGCTGATCAGTCGTCGCTGTCCACCTGAAGATGATTCGTATTCTTGGCTACCCAGTTAGATGCGTAGACTGATCAGACTGTGCGAATGCGCAGGCTGATCTGAGTATTTGCTGGGCGCATATGCAATCTTTTCTTACAGGAAATGCTGTGTTCCAGCTCAGTTTATTTTAGTTTTTTAAAGCTACGGACGTTAAGTGTATTTGCAACTACCGTCCGCATACAACGGTCACAAATGAATGAAAAGTTTGAAACGTTCGCGAATTTCGAAAAATGGAGTTCCCAATATATTTGTGCAAAATTTTAGATGAGACAGGCGAGTGTAAATTGTTTGTATAAAGTGCTGACCCAGAGCAGTATTGTAGATCCAGATCAGACACCACAGGACGCTTATGGTAAGGTATGGTATTCGTTTCTTGATTATTCTCTTCAGTAATATTCTCTTAAAGCGCCAAGCAAAATTTGCAGCATACGACATTCTTTTTTTTTTTTTTCATAGAAAATAAGTCTTGACATTTCATGTGAATCGTCCGCTTGGCAGACTATTCACATAAATGTCAACTTATTTTCTATGAAAAAATGATAAAATATATTTAAAAAGTGTCGTCTGCTGTTGTTGTGATTGGCACATTGGGGGTTAAAATAGTCTTTTACATATGTTAACGTAAACAAATTTACAAGATACAAATACAAATGTCACGAAGACATTTTTCATTCTACTTTTAAAATGAACAGATGTATCAATGTAAGTCGACGTCATCTTGCCTCAACTTCAAGTAACAGGAGGCCCATGTTGATTCATTCCGTTTTACTGAATACACCACAAACGTAAGGCCAAATAAAACAAGAGGGCCACGATTCGCTCACCTGACAAAACAGATATTGCATATCTGCCAATGCCATGCAACTTCTTCCAGTATTGCCCTTAAAAGGTCAAAGTCATCCTAGTATCACCATTTGAACAAACTTAAAGTCCTCCATGCTGTATACCGAGATTCAACCTCAAAGCTTCTTAGTTCTGGAGAAGAAGTGTTTTACCATGAATGGGCGTGGCAGCAATCCTGTTCAATGGCACGGAACCATTTGACTTAATTATCAACACCCTTTCGACAAAAGGCCCTATGTGAAATCTGGTGAAAATTGTTCAAGAGGTTTCAGAAAAGAAGTTTAAAGATTTCATGATTTTATACATGTATATAGCAAGGGCAAGATAACCCCAAAATTTTGATGGTAGCTAAACAGTTTTACTTCTTTAATCATACATTGTAAGTTTCAGCCATTAGTCTTTAACACATATGAAGAAAATGATTTTTCAACATTTCCCCATACAAATATATGGGGCCCAAATTTGACCTTGTCGTATAAAGGTCAAAGGTCAACCTATGACCATCATTTGAACAAACTTGGTAGACCTGGAGTCCTCAATTTTATATATCAAGATTCAGCCTCAAAGCTTTTTTTGCTTCTGGAGAAGATTTTTAAGTGTTTTTACCATATATGGGCATTGCAGCCATCCTGTTCCATGGCGCAGAACCATTCAAACAAATTCTCAATACCCTTTTGACAGAGGGCCCCATGTGGAATCTGGTGAGAATTGTTCAAGCAGTTTCAGAGAAGACATTTCAAAATTACAGTTTTAAACACGTATATAGCCCAGGGGCAAGGGCAGCTAACCCCCAGAGGACAAAATTTTGATTGTAATTAAGAAGTTTAAATACTTCAACCATACATTGCAAATTTCAGCCATTAGTCTTTAATACATTTTGAGAAAATGACTGTTCAACATTTTCCCCCATACAAATATACGGGGGAGCAAATTTGACATTGCCTAAAAAGGCCAAAGCTCAACCTACGATCATCATTTGAACAAACTTCGTAGACCTTGAGTCACTGATGCTATGAACCAAGAGTCAGCCTCAAATCTTTGTTAGTTCATGAAAAAAAAGACTTTTTAGTGTTTTTACCATATTGGGGCATGACAGCCATCTTGTTCAATGGTGCAGAACCATTTGAACAAATTGTCAATACCCTTTCGACAGAAGGCCCCATGCGAAATCTGGAAAAAATTGCTCAAGCAGTTTCAGAGGGACAAGGGCAGATAACCCCCATGGGACAAAATTTTGATTGTAACTAAAAAGTTTAAATACTTGAATCATACATTGCAAATTTCAGCTATTAGTCCTTAATACATTTTGAGAAATATTTCCCCCATATAAATGAGACACAAATTTGACCTTGTCGTAAAATGATTAAAGGTTAACCCACGGTCATCATTTAAACAAACTTGGTAGACCTGGAGTCCACGATGCTATATACCAAGATTCAGACTCAAAGCTCTCTTGGTTCTGGAAAAGAAGATTTTTAAGTGTTTTTACTATATATGGGCATGGCAGCCATCTTGTTCATTGGCACAGAACCATTTAACAAATTCTCAATATCCTTTCAACACTAGGCCCCATGTGACATCTGGTGGAAATTGCTCCAGTGACATTTGAAAATTACTCAATTTTATACATGCATATAGCCCAGGTGCAAGGCCAGTTAACCCTCAGGGGGCAAAATTTTTATTGTAACTAAAAAGTTTTACTACTTAATCATACATTGTAAATTTCAGCCATTAGTCTTTAATACATTTTGAGAAAATGACTTTTCAACATTTCCTCCATATAATGTATAGGGACGCAAATTTGACTTTGCCGTAAAAAGGTCAAAGGTCAACCTACAATCATCATTTGAACAAACTTGGTAGACCTTGAGTCCTCAATGCTATATACCATGACGGAGTCCCCAAGCTTTCTTGGTTCTGGGGAAGAATATTTTTAAGTGTTTTTACCATATATGTGCATGGTGGCCATCTTGATTAATTGACTTTGACCATTCGAACAAATTTTCAATTACCTTTTAACAGAAGGTTCCACATGAAGTTTGAAGAAAATTGGCCCAGGAGGCTCACAGGAAAAGTTGTTCAAAGGTGTGGATGGACAGACGTACGGCAAATGATCACAATGGCTCATCCTGGGCCTTTTGCTCAGGTGAGCTAAAAATAGGTGTGTCAAGGGTAACATGTTAGAGAAAGATAGGTAGGGTAGGTGGGGATTCCTTTTTTTTTATGTAGAATTATACCATAATTACCAAATATATTTGTACTTTGCACATAATTCACATAAAATTTTACCAAGTCTGTTTGACTATTCTTAGATGCACATGTATCTAAAAGTACTGAAAAAAGGACATACAGTGTAGACCATGATCAAACTGCTCCTATAGGAGCAGTTTGATCTGGGTCTACACTGTTTGCTCAGACCTACTTGTCCAAATACTTAGCATAAATATTTTATCCCAGTACCAACTTTTTTTTTTTTTTTATTGAGAAAATATGATAAAAATGCTAGGTTTCACCAGTAAAATTAGGTAGGGTAGGGCTACCCTAAACATACATACTTTTTTATTTGGCCTAATTGTGGATAAAGATGAACATGCCTGTTGGTACTTTTATACAGATTCCCAAGTTTTCTGTAATAGCATACACAGAATGCACAGACCAGGATGTAAGACAATATAAAAGCTTTAAATGGACTTTTCCAAAAGGTCTTTACAAGAGGCTTTCTAAAATTTATACATACTTATCGTAAGTATTGCTGTTCTTTCGACATCACTCGGAAAGACGTTTTTTGCTTGGCATTTTATTTTAAATGATTTTTTTTTTTTTTTTTTTTGATTTTTAAGGCCCTTTCAAGAATACTTCACTTATTTCGAGCAGATCGTTCATCAAAGGCAGGCAAAAACCGGAGAATCTGGGGAAAAACTACCTGACCATCTGTAAGCAGAACTTGGCTTTCCCGTATGTGAACCAAGCAAGGCTCGAACCACAGTGGTGAGAAACCTAATGGATTAAGAGTCAACTCTCCTCTTATCCACTAGGCTATGGGGGCCCGCTATTTTAAATGAAATTATTTTGTTCTGATTGGCCATATCTTATCAGAAACCATTTGCCTTTTCTGTTTCTGTTTTTCGTTTTCAAAAGTTAATCAGAACTGTACCCTAAAATTAAATTTTCAGCCAAAAATTGGTCTGACCTATACAATTTCTATAGTAAAGTGATTTTTTTAATTTTTGTCTAAGAAAATATATTTTACTTTTCTTTGCTGAATTTGAATTACTGATGTTTCACAACAATATTTTGAAAATTTCAGAAAACTTGAGCAAGCGGAACTTGTTGAAAATCTGCCTCCAAGTTACCTACCCAACAGATTTCTGCATTATTTGCATTCAGTTTTTCTATGGAAAAAAGTGAAAATATTTGATTTTTTAAATTAGAATAAAATTTTTTGTGCATAGGTAGTTACGACAAATGGTTTTGCATTAAATCAGGACAAAAGTTTGCAATTTTTCTGTATATAGCATCAAACAAAAAACGACTTTCTGAGAGATGTCGAAAGCACAGAAGGCGGGATGTGCCTGAGCAAAAAAAGTGCAGACCCAGATCAGACATTTTATGGAGAAATAAGTGATATAGAAAAAAAACATGTTGTGGTCTAATTAGATGTATTTCTGGACATCCTATGTGTCTGGGGCCTTGGTAAAACCCATTAAAGTATTAGAACCATTAAACTGTTGCAGAAGAAATTAAACAAGCCACAGTAACATATTTTTTTATTATTATCATTATCACATTTTAATCCTTACTGCAAATTCTAGGAAATGTCTTAACCTACTGTCATCTGGAGACCTCTAAAAGGGTAATTCGCAAACAGTGCAGACCCTGATCAGATGCCACAGAATGCAGCATCTATTCAGGGTCTCCACTGTTTGTAAATAGTTCAACCATTTTTCTCTAGGAATATCTAAATCACATAGCCTGATATACCTAAAACTGAAATTAGAATCTTCCAATATATAGTGTGGGGGAGTTAACCCTAGTCCTGCTGAGCCCGGATAAATCCTGCATTTGCAAACAGTGTATATCCAGATCAGATTGCTTCTGAAGAAGCCAACTGATCTAGATCTGCATTGTTTGCCATTCAGTATGTGAATTTATATTAACAATCCGGATTTTGTTTGTTTGTGTTGAGGTTTTACGGCCCAGTCAACCCAATGGGGTCATGTCGAGCGCGGTCAGTTTACCTAACCACACGTTTACTGGGCAGGCTTAGTCCTCTGAACGGTTAACCAGTATTGTGCACATTCTTTCGCCAGAAACTGACAACTGCCCTTCTTGAATCAGCGGAAGGGAGAGAATGACCGTAGAAAATATTTCAAGATCAATCTCCACGAAAGAATGTTGCCGACCTCGGCGGGGGTTGAACCCGTGACCTCCTGGTCTCCAGTCGGACGGCGCATCCAACTGAAGGACCGAAGCCGGCAACAATCCGGATTAAGTAATTGATTGGCTGAAAATTAGAAGTGGGTGTCGCATCTTAATTTAATCAGCAGGACAAGGGTTAATACAGTCTACAATGAGTTAATTGCCCTAAATACTGAAAAGCCAGTATTTCTTACCATACATGTCCAAAAATTTGAAAGAACGTCTATTTTACTATATACTGGCTGACATGTACCGTAATAACCCTAAGTACTGAGACAGATAGGTCTTTGCAAATAATGTAGACCCAGATCAGATGCTGCAATATGCAACATCTGATCAGGGTCTACACTGTTTGCCATAAATACAGCAATATTTTAGACACATCAAGAGGTAGTAGAATGAACTATTTCAAATTTTAGGACAGGTATTGAAAGTAAATAAGGTGTCCCAATACGTAGGGTAAATACAGTTTACCTAAAATCAGCTGATGAGTGGCAAACAGTGCAGACCCTGATCAACAGACATGTTGTTGCATCAATAGCTCCAGATATGTTTCTTTTACAACACAAAGTGTTAACCCTTGCCTTGCTGAATAAATTAAGATGCCACACCCACTTCTAATTTCCAGCCAATCAGATTACTTGATCCGGGTTTTTGATAGAAATTCACATATTTTATGACGAACAGTGCAGATCCAGATCAGTTGGCTTCTTCAGAAGCCAACTGATCTGGATTACACTGTTTGCTAAGACAGGGCATGTCGTGTTCAGCAAGAGAAGAGTTAATATTTTTCTTATTTCTCCATCAAAAACATATTGTGGGTACTCATTAGAAGCACCCCTGTGAAGCACTTCTAATGAGTACCCACAACATATGTTTTTGTGGAGAAATAAGAAATTAATATTTTCCTGATGCCCTCTCTTTTCATGAGCTATTTGGCATCTGATCTGGGTCTACACTGTTTGCTCAGGACTGTCAGTCTCAGTACTTAGGGTAGATAGATATGGTAAGCAGATGGAATATGATTGACAGTTGTCACATTTTTTTTTTTGTCCAGAAAACATGACTTCACAATGCATATGAATGCTTCCTTAGGCTATTCATATGAAATGTTGAATCTTATTTTCTGAAAAAATAACAAAACCCTGCCATCTGTAATATTTAAATTTAGTATTCTAAGGACTAAGTTTTGCTAAACAATCAACATAACATAGCATAGCACTGGTAGATTTTCAGTCATTTTTGTAAAAAGGAGATAACTCCTTTGACTTCAGTTTGCTTTCCTACACATTAAGTCCCTTCTAAAAAGGGGTCTCTTCTAAAAGGAAAGAATTTGATCCCCTTGAAAGCAAATTCATTCCTTTTAGAGTTGACCCTTTATCAGAAGGAAGGCATCTGCTCTAAAAGGAATAAATTTGCTCCCCTTTCTTTCATTTTAGGGTAGACGACTTTTCTGAAGGAAGATAAATCAAAACAATTTTGACAGTTACCTTCCTTGAAAATGTATTTAAGTGCCCTTAAAGCAAACTGCCAAGAACCTGAGCAAAATGTGCAATAAGCAGCTTTTGGCTGGCTCAACCAGAACAGATATTCACATAACTCTTCATAAAGTGCTTTTTTTTCAATCAAAAAGTATTGATATTGTTCTTATTTCTGCACAAACTCATATGTTGTGGGTACCCATAAGAAGCGCCACCCCAAGGTGCTTCTAATGAGTACCCACAACATATGTTTTCATGGAGAAATAAGAAAAATATCAATACTTTTGGATTGAAAAAAAAAGAAGAAAAATATTTACCTGATACCCCTATGTATTCATAAGGGGATAGGATACACTTTAAGGCAAGGCAATACTGTCACCTTGTTTTTGCATCCTTTCTGAAGAGAAATCTACCCCAAAAGAGTAGACCCATTTTCAGATGGGGGACAAAACAATTTTGACAGAGTTACCTTCCGTGAAATTGTATCAAAATTCCATTTAAGCAAACAGCCAAAATCAGACTGTGCAATTAATATCCTTTTTGCCTGCTCAATTAGCACAGATGGAAAATAAGCACAACAGCTGGACACTTTATCTAGTTTAATATGTATGAGAGAATCCTATTTACAACTTCTAATGACTATCATTTCCATAGCTTGGTTCCACTACTTCCTCTTAACCTGTGAAAATAAAATAAATGGCAGTAAGTACTTACGTAAAGTAAGTACCGGTAATCGGACAAAATACCAACAACATATGTTTTTATGGAAAAATTGAGAAAATTATCCCAGAATTATTAACAAATGCTCTTTCTTAGTTTTTTGTTTGTGTTGAGGTTTTAGGGTCCAGTCAACACAATGGGGTCATGTCGAGCGTGGTCAGTTTACCTACCCATATTTTTACTGGGCATGCTTAGTCCTCTAAGCGGTTAACCAGTATTGTGCCCAGTCTTTCGCCACAAACTGACAGCTGCCCTTCTTGAATCAGAGGAAGGGAGGGAATGACCATAGAAAATATTTCATGATCAATCTCCACGAAAGAATGTTGCCGATTAAGCGGGGCTCGAACCCGCAACCTCCTAATCACCAGTCGGAAGAGCATCCAACTGAGCATCAAGGCCGGCTCTCAGTCGGAAGAGCATCCAATTGAGCACCAAGGCGGGCTTTCTCTTTCTAAGAGTAAGTCCTCTGTCTATTCATCAGTATACACTACAACCTCTTTATAACACAGCCTGTTATAACACAGTTTTGGATATAACATGGTTCAAAGATGGATCCCAAAAATGTATAGATTATATTGAAAAATGACTGTAAATGGTCATTTTTCAATATAATCTATATATTTTTGTTTGGATATAACAAAGTTGTTTAACTAACACAGTTTATGCTATGGGCCCCAAAAATAGTGTTATAAAGAGGTTGTGGTGCATTTTACAATAGCCATAAACTCTGTCAGCGCCAAAACAGGACTCTAATGAGACTGTAAATGTGTATGCTGATCATAAGCCTTTGATACCCATGTATGGCACTGGGACCATTTGAGCTGACGCATGGCAAAACCTACAAAATGGCATGTGCACCCAGCGAAGACTCGGATCAGCCTGGGCATCCGCCCAGTCTGATCAGAGTTTTCACTGTCCACATGAAGAAAGCTTGGGTTCTTAGATACCCATTGAGCGCATAGCGAAGACTCTGATCAGAATGGACGGATGCCCAGGCTGATCTGAGTCTTTGCTTGGCGCACATGCCATTTTGTAGGTTTTGTCATGCGCTGGCTCATTTTTCAATAGTGTGCACCAAACAATCAAGGTGAAAAAACATCATCGACAGATCAGAAATGTGTGTGTGTGTTGAGGGGGGAGGGGGGGGGAGGGGGTGGGGGTTAATTTATTGTTCCACCCATGTACCTGTGAAGGTGAGTGGGTGGTATAATTTTTTATATCAAGTGGGTTTTCCAAGGAAATAGTAATTCCTAGGACAGGATCAGTTTAGCCCTTGTCCTGCTGAACTCGGATATACCATGCCTTTGTAAACAGAAACAGTGTAGATCCAGATCAGTTGGCTTCTAAAGAAGCCAAATATGAATCTGCATTGTTTGCCATTTAGTAGCTGAATTTATACTAACAATCTGGATCAAGGAGTCTGATTGGGTGTGGCATTTTAATTTATTCAGCACGACAGGGGTTAAGTGGTGGGTCACCTGAGCAATAAAGCTTTTGCATATGCATATCTTATGATTATAAAGACAATTAAAATTTCCTTGATGGTACCCCTAGAAAAAAGTTCCAATCCTGCTTTAGAAAATCATTTTTCCTGAAATAGCTCGGAAGAGCTTTCTTATTTTGCAATGAAGCTAATATTATTCATAGAGTTAATGTCAGAGATAAAAAAAATGCACCTTTTGTTATTAAATATAAAAACTCTACAAATAAATTTAATATTAAAACACAAATTTTAGATGTGTATTTTCTTGAATAGCTTAAATTTAATGAATTTGATGATCCAAGGTCAGGAGCGCTAATCACTCAACCTCCTTAACCCTTAAAGCGCCAGTCACAACTATTGTCGTCTGCTTTCTCATCTGCTTGTGATTTTAAAAGTCATTTTTGCAAAAAGTGTGGACCCAGATCAGACTGCTCCTTTAGGAGCAGTCTGATCTGGGTCCACACTGTTTGCCTGTATGCAAAAATAGGTTTGGAAAGTTTGCAAGAATATTCAGCAGACGACATAAACAGACGACATTTTCAGATGCAGTTTTTCTTGGTGCTTTTAGGGTTAAACCTACCCTTTAGTTTTTGATGGTTTCTTTGCTGGTTTATCGGCAGAAATAGAGACACTTTCAGTGACCATCTGTTCATCATCCGCATGTGTACTCTTCAAAGTTTTCTTGATGTTTGACACCTGCAATAAGAAGCATGTTTATTACATTTTCAGCAGTGATTTACTGACATTTATCAGTGAATTATAATCTATAATTCATCAAGTGAATTATTTCATTTCGAAAGTTTTGACGTCATCATTGCTAGGCGACGCTGCTGACGTAGTTGGTAACAACAATAACCAGTTGGCGTTTTTGAGGTAAGTCCTGCAACACAAATATAAAGTATGATTTTCTTGATAATCCAGTTCAAATTTTGAGACATTTTTCTGTCTGTATTTCAAGCACAGGATGATTTTTGCATTAAAGTGAAAACAAGATGGCGACTGATTTTTAAACTAAACCACACCTCTTAAAATTCATACACTGACTGGAACTATTTTGATAGGAAATCATAACGGCTGAATGTAAAAATTCAAAGGTAAGACATGGATGAAAATGTAATAAACAGTTTATTTGGTTGTATTGATCGATTACAAAGAAATGATTTACTCGTATTCTAAGGTTTGCTTGTAAAAAACTTGTTTGCTTCGCTCACTCGTTATTTACGCACAAGCCTTAGAACACTAGTGAATTACTTCACCGTAACCGATCAAAAAACCAAATAAACTCTATGTAATTTACATGTATAGTACAATTTCAATGACTCAGACACCAAAAGCTTGTTTACCATGGCTGATTCACACTTGTTTTTTAGTTCCTAGGAAATTCTTCTGAGAGCTCAAAAAAACCCAAAAAATTAGGGATATTTTAGGACTTTTCTAATTTTATCAAGAAAGTATCTTCCAAGTTTTCTTTCTGTTTGATACCTGCAATGAGGACCAAGTGTAATTTACATGTATAGTAAAACTGAAATAACTCAAACACTGACGGCTTGTTTACCGTGGCTAATTTGAACTCATTTTTGTGTCCCTAAAATTCTTCTGATAGCTAAAGAAAACAAATATTTAGAGGTATTTCAGGAATTTTTTCTTACTTTTTCTTAAAAAAATGGATGCTGTGTGTAATTAGAATTGCCTCACTGAGGTGATTCTAATGAGTACAATCAACATGCCATTATTTTATAGAAGATAGAAAAGGCATCCCTAAATTATCCCCTTTTTCCTCCTGACCTGAAGCTATAATTTACCTTCAGTGCTTCAAATTACCAATCTCTAGAACAAATTTCCATGATCCTAAAGATGTTTGAGACACTGAAGGTTGACTAGACCTGTAAGAAAGTACTACAAACAGCCAAATTGCTATAGAAAAAATACTTTGTAATACTGTAAGCAGAGATTTTCTCACCAGCTCTGCTACATTAAGCCCAAACTATGCAAGTCTCCAAAACAGTGTATTTGAAAAGTAGAGTTAAGCAAATGAAATTCTGCAGCATAAAACTTTTCACCCACATCTTCAGTATGTCTGTAACATACAATAATTCCTTGAACACTATAGGTAGATGGACAAAAATAGTATTTACAGTCGAACCTCAATGGCTCGAACATCTTTGGGACCATGGAAATTCGTTCGAGACATGGGTAGTTTGAGCCACTGAGGGTAATCATGGCACCAGTTCAGGAAGCAAATTGCAATAATTTAGGGAAATATTTTTGATTTTCTACACAATGATTGTATGTTGTGTGTACTCATTAGAATTGCCTTGATGAGGCAATTCTATTGTGTACACACAACATACAATTCCATGATAAAATAAGAAAAAAATCATTAAATATTTGTTTTCTTGAGCTATTGGAAGAATTTTGTAGGGACTGAAAAAGGAGTTTGAATCATCCATGGTAAACGAGCCATCCGTGTTCGAGCCATTGAGGTCATAAGGTATTTGGACACCATAACTCTGTAATATGCTTGTCCTAAAAGTTTTTAAAAGAAGTCCATTTTATTCCCTGCTATGTGTCTATAAACTGCTGTAAACCCTGATCAGATGCAGCATTATAGCAATATTATAAATTACAGGGGTCAGGCTACAGGGCGACTGGGGCGAAATAGTAGACCTTGAGGGCTCTACGTCGCCCTGGGAAGCCCTGAGGGCGACAAAAACTTTGCCCTCGATTTTTGCAACTTTTGAAAAAGCTAATACTTGTGCAAAACGAACTTTTTCTGTTGGGAGAAATCCAGTAAAAATTGAACAAACATGCAAAGGTAAAATTCTTTTGAAAAAAAGTTGTTAGAAGTATCAGAAATGCCACAGAATAAGAGTCTAATGTGGTTAAACAAGTTTTGGAGGAAAATTGTTTGCCTATTAAGTGACCAAAAGATCGTTTTCGTCAATGTCTTTAGTTTTCGTGGTTGTCCATTTTTTCATAAATGAACCATTTACTTGCTAAAAGTTGGTCAGAAACAGCATTAAAAATGCTAAAAACTAAGTTTAAAAGTTGACAGACATTTTAGCTAACAAATTTCTTTTTATCATTATGTTTATAGCTTATCAGATCTTGATGTTTTGACTGAGAAGATCAGTTTCCAAAAAGATATGGGTGCAGATATGATGTATTTGCCCTACTCACGTCTGTGTTTCTGTGGATCATTTAATTGGTTTAGAAGTAAGAATTAACATATCTACAGTAAAGATTGTTTCCTTTATTGTTAATTCCCAAGACAATGCGGTAAAGCGAGTCGAGAGTCCTTAAGTGTCATGCTTTCAGTAAGGTGATAGGCTAACCAAGTCTTGACTTCTCCCTCATCCTATAAAACTTCTCCCTGTTTTGTCTGGAGGGAGAAGTCACTTCTCCCTAAATTCCTGAGCCAGCTGGACCCCTGAAATTAGTGCAAAACTTTTGAAGGCACTGTATACTGATATCTTGAACACAGCATTGTATTTGTTTTTAAATTTATGTTTTTTCAAACACTAGAATTCCGAGAATCATATGTGTCGCCTGCTTAAAGCGCCAACCATTTGATATGAAAAAGAAAAAAAAACACACTGGTCCTCATAGTCGCTCCTATCCCTAAAGGCAACCCCTCACTACAAACTTCGAATGAAATCAATGCATCCCTTCAAAAGTTACTGAGGGGAAACAATATCTTTACTTTGTATTTTATCCCAACGACAAAAACTAAGTCGAAAAAGGGCCAAAATTTTGTGGATGATTACCAATATCGAACTTGACCTGTATTTTACAATGATATATCCTTCTGTAAACTGTCAATAAAATCAATGCATCCCTGCAAAAGTTATTGAGCAGACACCAATATCAACACACCAACAAAAAGTAAGTCGAAAAAGGGCCATAACTCAGCCAAAATTTTGCAGATGATTACTAATATCGAACTTGACCTGTATTTTACAATGATATATCCTTCTGCAAACTTTCAATAAATTCAATGCATCCCTGCAAAAGTTATTGAGCAGAAACCAATATCAACACATCAACAAAAACTAAGTCAAAAAAGGGCCATAACTCAGCCAAAAATTTGCGGATCATTACTAATATGGAACTTGACCTCTATTTTACAATGATATATATCCTTCTACAAACTTTCAATTAAATCAATGCATCCCTGCAAAAGTTATTGATCGGAAACCAATATTAACACACCAACAAAAACTAAGTCGAAAAGGACCACAACTCAGCCAAAATTTAGCAGATGATTATCAATATCAAACTTGACCTGTATTTAACATTGATATAAAAGACTGCAAAGTTTGAATGAAACCAATGCATCCCTTCAAAAGTTACTGAGCAGAAATGAACAACAAAAATTAAGTCGAAATAGGGCCATAACTCAGCCAAAATTTGGCGGATGATTACCAATATCGAACTTGACCTGCGTTTTATAGTGATATAAAGTTCTGCAAAATTTGAATGAAATCCATTCAAAGGTTATTGAACAGAAACGAAAAGTGTGACAATGACACCGACAACCCCGACCCGCTGCCGACAGACAAGATCATGCCTATGTGTCTGCCATACTACGCAGGCAACACAAAAACTGAATATACATCCCTTTTCTTGTCACCATGCAACACTGAATACCTTAAACACCCCTTTTCTTATCACCATACAACACTGTATACCTTGACCACCTCTTTTCTTGTAACTAAATAACACCATACACCTTGACCACCCCTATTCTTGTTATGAAACAACACTATATTTTGAACATCCCATTTTTTGTTACCAAACAACACAATATACAGTCGACTCTCGTTATCTCGAACTTCACGGGACCTGATAAAAATGTTCGAGTTATTAGTAGTTCGAGACAACCAAATTGTGACGTCATAGGTATGACGACTGTTCGCCTCTCTGTTCGCCAAAACGTGCTTGGAAGGCACATGTATATGGCAATTTAAATAATTTACGCGCACTTCAGTTTGCATTGTTACTGTTTGTTTTAGGAGATGCAATGGTTTTCTTGAAATAATATCATCAATAAATGTTAATAATAATAAATTTCAAACGTCTCTTGTTGTCTTTTAATACTCCTGCAAATCTGGATTTCCATATGAGCTATAAATAAATAACTAGTTTCCGGTTGTGTTAGCTATACCTTACGAACTGGTTTGGATTAGCTCCCTTCACATAGACGACTCGATAAAGAGTTGACTGGTTTCCGCTTTTGCATAAAACGCTTACAATGTTAAGCGGCAGCTGTAAGCTAGTTTGGATTATCTCCCCTGGCATAAACGAACCGTCTCAGCGCGGCAAACTGTAGATCCTGCAGAGAAAGCTAGTTATGAACCGTCTCATCTGGACCTACACTATTTGTGCGGGTATCCGTACCAGTCTACAGGGTCGGAAGGGTTAACATCGGTACCCACGTGTGATTCGTCTATTTGAGGCCGTGCACGACAACTCCTATTAGAAGACTGTGCGACTGTCAAAGACTCGGATCAGGCTGCACGCCCACGAATTTTCCATTATACGCATGAACCTTATCTGGGCTTACCAAAGAGCACCGCTTGACCAAAGAGTAACAAGCGAAGATTCAGACTTAGCTAGCCTGATCAATACAGGCTGATCTGAGTCGGAACCTGTCGCGCACTGACTTTTCTTGAAGACGCTATATCATTCAGATGGACAGTACTCAATAGTGAAGAGCATATCTAAACAATAAATTAAAGAAACTTCGTTGATTAATCTTCCATAACACTATTCTGGGCCGCTTTTAATCTTACAAATCAATGACACGAGACAGTGTTGAGCGCCGCGTGTCAAACCCGACTCGACACGCATGTGATTTCATAATTACGGATTTTAGACATTGTTTGTGTTGTTTGTAATTACCTGGACAAAGGGGAAAATTAAAATATTGATTTATTTATCAAAGGCCTATTATGATTTTCATTAACTGAGAGACCGGCGGCGCCACATCTTACATTTTTTTTCCTTCGCCATGGTCCGAGTTCGAGATACGCGGTAGTAAAAACTATGAAAAATATATTCAGGGACTGAAAATGATGGACGAGATAACCGAAGTGTCGACATAAAAGTAGTTCGACATATGCGAAGCTGAAATACAATAAATACATAGGGAAAATAATCGGGGCTTAGAAATCAGTTCGACATAAGTGATAGGATCGAGATAAGAGGGGTCGAGATAACGAGAGTCAACTGTATATTGAAATAAATGTCAAAAAGATTGCCTTTGGAACAAAGAACATACAACGTATCAGAAAATGGGAGTCTCGGCTTTATTGAGACTCTTCATAAGCAGAAATGAAGTTTGCAACACAGCTTAAGCCTTCTAGCGTAAACATGAGCATAGCTCCATTTTCAAATATACCACAGTGGACCCAATGATCCCAAAGGAAATAAAATATGATCTGCACAATGGTGATGTATGGGAAGACATTCTACCGCTGCCTTTATGTGGAATCTTGTACATAACTGGCTCTATGGATTTTTGCAAAAATTAAATAATAACAATGCTGCAATATTACATAGATGGAAATATGAATCTTAAAAATATAAAATGGTATTTATTGTATTATACTGTACCTCTATATCTATTTTCTGCTTCATTTTGAGATTATTTTCTTTATTTTGGTTGGCTTTACTGATCTGTGACTCGATACCTTGTAGCACTGCTTCACAACCACTACACCTAAAACATGTGAAATAGCTAAAACTTATTTGAAACACATATCTGACTCTCATTATCTCTACTTTGCTTATTTCTAATAACCACATATCTTGAAGTGAAAATCTGGTCCCTGTTTTCAACATGGAAATCTAACAACAGGTAACAAAATATTGTGGAAAAGAGGAGAAATTGCTCCCAAGGAGCAATTTCTCCTCTTTTCCACAATATTTCAATATATCTCTAAATTCAGGAGTCAAATTACATATTCATTTGCGAAATGTGTTGTTCAACCTATTTTTCCTCAATTCTGCAAATATGATTTGTTAAGTACAGATATCTCTAAGTATTTCAGAGAGTCCCTTGGACTTCGAGATAACTAGAGTCGACTGTATTCCCAAATACTGTACTTACCTTTAGTATTCAGACAGAGAGGCCTGAGCAAACTCTTACAGTGTAGACTTAGATCAGATGCCACGGAATGTTTGCTACTCATCCTGCTATTTTTAGGCCTATCAACAGGTAGTAAAATGGTTTGTTCAAAATTTAGGGTAAATATGGTAAGGAGATAAGTTGTTAGAATACTTAGACTTAGGCTAAATAGTAAATACAGTACAGTTTGATTTATGAATACACAAAATATATTATCATACAAGAAGCCCACGGGCCACGGGTCGTTCACCTGAGTGACAAAAGCCACTGCAAACATGCAGATGTTCCCAATAATATATGCAAAGATTCAGCCATAAGGCATCCTCAGTTTTGGAGAATAAGATTTTTAAATGTTTTTTCCCATACAAATGCATAGGGAAGCAAACTTGTACGACCATTATTTTAGCAACTCTGGTAGACCACTGTCCCCGATGATTTAAGCAAAGATTCAGCCCCAAGGTGTCCTCGGTTCTGGAGGAGAAGATTTTTAAAGGTTTTTACCACATATGGGCATGGCGGCCATCTTGGTCAATGAACCGCGACCATTTTAGCAATCTTTCATTCCTCCAACCTAAGGAGGCTCCATATGAAATTTGTGCAAAATTGGCCCAGAGGCTCCAGAGAAGAAGTTGTTTGAAATTCTGAATATTTTTCCCATACAAATGCATAAGGAAGCAAAATTGACCTCACGGTAAAAGGTCAAATGTCAATGTACGACCATTATTTTAGCAACTCTGGTAGACCACTGTCCCCAATGATTTAAGCAAAGATTCAGCCCCAAGGTGTCCTCGGTTCTGGA
This sequence comes from Anodontia alba, assembly GCA_964016985.1. NCBI lineage: Eukaryota > Metazoa > Mollusca > Bivalvia > Lucinida > Lucinidae > Anodontia > Anodontia alba. The sequence continues at coordinate 7,882,097 of OZ024836.1, read as the reverse complement.
GGAGAAGATTTTTAAAGGTTTTTACCACATATGGGCATGGCGGCCATCTTGGTCAACGAACTGCGACCATTTTAGCAATCTTTCATTCCTCCAACCTAAGGAGGCTCCATATGAAATTTGTGCAAAATTGGCCCAGAGGCTCCAGAGAAGTTGTTTGAAATTCTGAATATTTTTCCCATACAAATGCATAAGGAAGCAAAATTGACCTCACGGTAAAAGGTCAAATGTCAATGTACGACCATTATTTTAGCAACTTTGGTAGACCTCCAGTTTCCGATGATATATGTAAAGATTCAGCCACAAGGCATCCTCCGTTTTGGAAAACAAGATTTTTAAACGTTTTTCCCATACAAATGCATACGGAAGCAAACTTGACCTTGCCGTAAAAAGGTCAAATGTCAATATACAACATTTATTTTAGCAATTTTGGTAGATCTCCCATCCCCAATGACTTATGCAAAGGTTCAGCCCCAAGGCATCCTCGGTTCTGGAAAAGAAGATTTTTAAAGGTTTTTACCATATATGGGCATGGCGGCCATCTTGGTCAACTAACCACGACCATTTTAGCAATCTTTCATTCTCCCAACCTAAGGAGGCTTCATATGAATTTTGAGCAAAATTGGCCCAGAGGCTCAGAGGAGAAGTCGTTTGAAATTCTGAACATTTTTCCCATACAAATGCATAAGGAAGCAAAATTGACCTTACCATAAAAAGGTCAAATGTCAATGTACGACCATTATTTTATCAACTTTGGTAGACCTTCAGTTTCCGATGATATATGTAAAGGTTCAGCCATAAGGCATCCTCGGTTTTGGAGAACAAGATGTTTAAAGGTTTTTCCCATACAAATGCATAGGGAAGCAAACTTGACCTTGCCGTAAAAAGGTCAAATGTCAATATACGATATTTATTTTAGCAATTTTGGTAGACCTCCCGTCCCTGATGATTTATGCAAAGATTCAGCCCCAAAACATCCTAGGTTCTGGAGAAGAAGAGTTTTAAAGGTTTTTACCATATATGGGCATGGCGGCCATCTTGGTCAATGGACCGTGACCATTTTATCAATTTTTCGTTCCCCCAACCTATGGAGGCTCTATATGAATTTTGAGCAAAATTGGCTTGGGGGCTTCAGAGGAGAAGTCGTTTGAAAATGATAACGGACGGACGGATGCACGCACGGACGGACGGACAGACGGACGACGGACAAAAAGTGATCACAATAGCTCATCCTGAGCATAGCTCAGGTGAGCTAACCTAAAAATAGACTGTCTTTCATTGGCTGAGAGCTGTTTTCAGCCCAGTGAATATATCTGATGTTCACCAGCTTGCACGTGCCTTCCAGTGAATATCAACTTTTAGTGACATAGCCAGTAGTGACTCCGATGTCACAAGTGTTTTTTTTTGTTTTTTTTTGTTTTTTTTTAATATATGTATGGGGTCTGAGGTTGACCATTACTGCTACAGTTATCAAGAGAAAAGACAGACTATATAATAAAACAATTATTGACTACTGAGGTATTGGATATGACATTGATATCCACCACGGAATACCAATATTGACCTCAGCTATAGCCCTGACCTCTGCTATCCCCTTGGTCAATATTGGTATTCTCTGGTGGATATCACATCATATCCAATACCTAAATAGTCAATAACTGTATAATATGACACATACAGACATAAATAATGACAGATTTCTTTTACATAATCAAAGGGTATGGAGATAATGATGGGGAAAATATCATATCGAACACCTAAGTGTCTGACAAAATGGAATATGCAAACAGTGCAGACCCAGATCAGACTGCTCCTAAGGAGCAGTCTGATCAGAGTCTACACTATTTGCCATTATATTTAGTATTTTGAGAAACAACTGCATAAAAAGCAAAAATAGTATGAAATAAAGTGTTTGAAATTTTCACACATTTACTATACATGGCAAAAAGGACAAAAGAGCTAATAGTAGAGAGGGTAGCGGGAAATAGAGGAGGTAAAAAGTTTTAAAAAGCCAAATGGCAGTGCAGAAACAGAAGAAACATCAACATGCCCCCTTCCCCTATCTGCAGCAAACAGAGAAAGCTCTTACCATCACCTAACTTATGGGCCTAAACACAACACTGTTGAGTTTTAGGTCCACAAGTGGACAACACACTTAATGAGAATGACAGTGTTATACCACAATGTTTGTTTGTTTGTGTAGAGGTTTCACGGCCCAGTCAACCCATTTGGGTCATGCCGAGCGCGGTCAGTTTACCTAACCACACATTTACTGGGCGGGCTTAGTCCTCTAAGCGGTTAATCAGTATTGTGCACATTCTTTCGCCAGAAACTGACAACTGCCCTTCTTGAATCAGCTGAAGGGAGAGAATGACTGTAGAAAATATTTCATGATCAATCGCCACGAAAGACTGTTGCCGACCTCAGCGGGGATCGCCCCCGCGACCTCCTGGTCTCCAGTCGGACGCGCATCCAACTGAGCCACCGAGGCTGGCTATACCACAATGACATTGGGGGAAATGTAATTTCTGTAACACCTATATATTTATGGACACCCAACTCAACTGATCTATACAGATATATTACACATAAGAACACTGGGATACATAATCTGAATTGATATAAAATAATATTTGTCAGTTGAGAGACATATGCTAACTGACGTATAGGCTTGACCAATAAACTCTGCTATATTTCAGTTGAGATTATGTACCCCAGTTGGTAATAAATATCTCAACTGAGATACAGTTGACTCTCGTTATCTCAAATTCCAAGGGTCTCTTTGAAATACTTCGAGATATCCGTACCTCGACATATCAGATTTGCAGAATTGAGAGAAAAAATTCGCACAACCACATTAACAAATATATATGTAATTGGACTCTTGAAGTTAGAGATATATTGAAAATATTGTGGAAAAGAGGAGAAATTGCTCCTTAGGAGCAATTTCTCCTCTTTTCCACAAAATTTTTTACCTGGTATTAGATTTTCATGTTTAGGCAGGGACCAGATTTTCACTTCGAGATAAGCGGTTATTCGAGATAAGCGAGGATAATGAGAGTCAACTGTATATATAGCTGAATCAGGTGTTATCCCTTACTGCTTCTGCTGGTAACTACTACTGTACTTACCCCAAGTATCCAGACAGACAGGCCTGTACAAACAGTATACACCCAGATCAGATGATGCATAATGTGGAATCTAATCAGGGTCTTCACTGTTTGCCACTCAATCAGCAGTTTTTATACACATAGCAGGTAGTGAAATGGACTTGTTCAAATATTAGGATAAGTACGGTAAGGCCAAATAAAAAAAATATATGTTTAGGGTAACCCTACCCTACCTAATTTTCCTGTTGGCACCTAGCAATTTTTTTTTTTCATTTTTTTCTCAAAAAAAAAAAAAAAATGTGTTACTGGGATAAAATAATTATGCAAATATTCAGACAAGTCGGTATGAGAAAGTGTTGACCCAGATCAATGCTCCTTTTGGAGCAGTTTGATATGGGTCTACACTGTTTCCCATTCTATCAGTACTTTTAGATACATCAAAGGACAGTCAAACAGACTTGGTAAACTTTTATGTGAATTATGGTGACTTATGGTGCTAAGTCCAAATATATCTACCCTACCTACCTAACATGTTACCTTAAACACACTTTTTTTTTTATTTGGCCAAAGGAGTTGAGATGTCTGAATACTTTGGGTAAACAGGGTAGCGAATGAGGCGCAATGCATGAAAAGGGCCCTTATGCAATCTGTGGTTGACACAGACCCAGATCAGCCAGCACATTTGTACAGACTGTTTTGGGCCTCCGTTATCCGCTTACACAAACGATGGATACTGCAATATATGTCCACTAACAGAGAATGCGCAAAAATTAGTATATGTCCACGAACAGAGAATGCCCAGAAATGACAGCACAGATGTACATGCAGATCTGGGTCTGCACTTTTTGCATATGACATAAAAGCTCTTTTCCCACTTTGTGCATAATAATTTATGCTTCCCAAAAGTGAGAAAAGTTTTAGACATGGCAGGGTACCAGACCATCAGCTCTATCTTGCAGACAACAATTTCTTCACAGCAGCAACTTACCAGTCTTGTAAAACGGAGATGATTTCTGGCACTGCTTCAGGTCTTATATCTCTACCAATAGCATAATCTACTTCCAACTGCTGATTTTTCTGGTCGAGTTTACCATGGATTATATCAGCATAAATTACTTCAATTATAAGATCCTGAAATAGTTTTGTATACCAGAGAAATAGAGTATCCAGATAGATCTTTCCTTATTCCTTCAATAATACTTATGTTGTGGGTACTCATCAGAAGTGACTCAATGAGTCGCTTCTGATGGGTACCTACAACCTATGTTTCTATAAACAGATAAGAAAAATATCAATGTTTTTGTTAAAAAGAAGTGCCTTACTATTATTACAGTCGACTCTCGTTATCTCAAACTCCAAGGGATTCTCTGAAATACTTTGAGATATCTGTACCTCGACATATCAGATTTGCAGAATTGAGGAAAAAATAATTCGAACAACCACATTTAACAAATATATATATAATTGGACTCTTGAAGTTAGAGATACATGTATATTGAAAATATTGTGGGAAAGAGGAGAAATTGCTCCTTATGAGCAATTTCTCCTCTTTTTACCTGTTGTTAGATTTTCATGTTTAAGCAGGGACAAGATTTTCACTTTGAGAAGCAGATATTTGAGATAAGCAAGGTCGAGATAACGAGAGTCAAGCCTTATGTAGCCACTGCTGTATCAAAGACATTGCAACATTTGATACATTCTGAATAACATCTTCCATATAACAATCAAGCTTATTACACATGGGACACAACAGATCCCAATCAGACTGGGCAGATGTAATTGTATTACCGTATTTACCCTAAGTGTTGGGACACCATATCTACTTACCATACTTGTCCTAAAATTTGAAATAGTCCATTCACCTACCTCTTAATATGTCTAAAATATTGCTGTATGTATGACAAACATCTGATATAGGTCTACACTGTTTAAAAAGGTCTGTCTGTCCCAATACTTAGGGTTATTCTGGTATGTTCAGAGAACAGAATTTCATGTCTTGGAATTCTGGGCATATTCAGTTTTTAACATTCGCCCATTTGCCAAATTTCCATATGATGCACAACACATGAAAAAGGCCCTTACACAATTCACAGATAACATAGGGCCAGATCAGCATGCGCATCCATGCAGTCTGTTCTGAGTATTCTCTATCCATCGACACATACTACAGTATCCATTGATTCTGTATGCAGACAATGAAGGCCCGGATTAGCCAGGGCTTATGCACAGGCTGATCTGGGCCTGTGTTGCATAAGGGCCCTTTTCATGCATTGCGCATCATATACATGTTTATTTTCTTTGTAAAATCATCATTAATTTTTGGAGTATTTAAGTTTGTGTATTTATGCAAACCTTAAAAGTTGAAGAACACTACCGTGAATGACTGTAGAATTACAATAGTTTTCTTATTTTTCCAATAGCCCTTAAAACCCCACGAAAACCTGCATCTGAAAATATTGCCTGTTTATGTCATCTGCCGAATATTCTTGCAAACTTTTCAAACCTATTTTTGCATGCAGGCAAACAGTGTGGACCCTGATCAGACTGCTCCTAGAGGAGCAGTCTGTCTAGGAGCAGTCTGATCTGGGTCCACACTGTTTGCAAAAAAAACTTTTAAAATCACAAGCAGATGACAAAACAGACGACAATTGTTATGGTTGGCAGTTTAAGGGTTAGAATGTAAGTCATAGATATTTATCAGAAGTGCATTTTGAGTAACTAAAAGATATATTTCTCTGAAGAAATAAAAAAAAATATCAATACTTTTTTTACTTTACCCATTGTAGTCTGGAGATCCCTAAGAGAGTAACTGGCAAACTATGCAGACCCAGATCAGACAGCACAGAATGCAGCATCTGATCAAGGTCTCCACTGTTTGCAAATAGTTAGCCATTTTTAGGAATATCTAAATCTCATAGCCGGATGTACCTAAAATTGGACTCTTCCAATATATAGTGTGGGCACAGTCTATTCAGTCTACAATGGGTTAATGGGTAAATATGGCAAAGCTCCAGATAAGAGGAATACATTTTTCTTTTATCTCCACAAAATCATAATGTATATGTTGTGGGTGCAAGACACTTCTAGGATCGGAGTATCAATATAGGGATCAAACATGGTTTTTCATGCATTAACATTTGCCAGGTCCTGTGGGAGGTGTTGAAAACCGAGGCCAAAGGCCAAGTTCGATCGCTATTACTGCATAAAAACTGAAAACATTTGCTACATTTTGCGTTATTTTTTTTGCACTATTTTGTTTTGCATTTTCACAGATGTCTTGCGAACGTAATTTCCACGGACTATGCTCGTTCTAGGGCTGGGCAGTACACATCTCGTAACGGCAGCAAATCTGTGGCCCCAGTACAATCGTATTGAAAGTTGCGTAGCCGTGTATTAACAGCGCGTGAATTGCCTTGTTAATACACGGCTTTTCACCGGTTAATGCACGGCTGTTAATAACGTGCGACACTGCCTTTTATGCAATAATACATAAGTTTTCATGGAAAAATAAGGAAGATTTTTAAAAAAAAGCTTCTTATCTGCAGATATGATACAATATAAAATTATCTATAGATTACCTCTAAAGCTCTAAGATTTGGAATGTCTAGTTCTTCGAGCAGTACTCGGTAAGGTATACACTGAAAATAAATCGAGACATTTCAAATAAAACACAGCTTAAAGGGAGAGGAAGCATTTGTAAAGCATGAATCTAAAATATAAGATTTTGACGAAACACACATTTTGATGCAAAATAATATTCAAAATGTGGCATCCTGAGAATGGTTTTAAAATCTTTAAATGTCATTAACCAACAGTTTCAGAGCAAAGGCTCTTTGAAGATTTTATTACTGTATTTACCCTAAGTATTCGGACACCTCAACTCCTTACCATATATGTTCTAAAATTTGAACCAGTACAATTCACTACCCGATGTTGTGTCTAAAAATTGCTGGATGAGTGGCAAACAGTGTAGACCCAGATGAGACGCCGCGTTCTGCGGCATCTCATCTGGGTCTAAACTGTTTGCTCAGGCCTGTCTGTCCGAATACATATGGTAAATACGGTATAGAGCTCAGGACGATGAAGTCAATGCCAGGATTGCCAAAGCTAGTGCAGCATCTGACCGACTACGTAGAAGTATTTGGTATCGAAGTGGAATCAGACTTGCCACAAAGCTGAAAGTCTACAGATCCATGGTGCTGCCAACGCTATTATACGCATGCGAAACTTGGACAGTTTACCAACGGCATGCCAAAAGACCAAACCACTTCCATACAAGCTGTCTTAGAAAACTTCAAAAGATCAAGTGGCAAGACAGGATTCCAGACACAGAAGTCCTGAAAAGGGCGGGGATGCAGAGTGTACATACTCTTCTAAAACTGGCACAGGCCATGTTAACAGAATGCCTGATGAACGTTTGCCAAAGAAAATCCTTTATGGAGAACTACAAGTCGGTAAATGCTCTCATGGTGGTCTTGTTTGTTTGTGTTGAGGTTTTACGGCCCAGTCAACCCAATGGGGTCATGTCGAGCGCAGTCAGTTTACCTAACCACATGTTTACTGGGCAGGCTTAGTCCTCTAAGCGGTTAACCAGTATTGTGCACATTCTTTCGCCAGAAACTGACAACTGCCCTTCTTGAATCAGCGGAAGAAAGAGAATGAATATTTCATAATCAATCTCCACGAAAGAATGTTGCCCACCTCGGCGGGGGTCAAACCCGCGACCTCCTGGCCTCCAGTCGGACGCGCATCCAACTGAGCCACCGAGGCGGCTAAATGGTGGTCAGAGGAAGCGATACAAGGACACCCTCAAAGCCTCCCTTAAAGACTTCAACATACCTACAGAGTCATGGGAACAGATTGCACAGGATCGAGCAAAGTGGCGAGGCCTCATGAGAAGGGGTGCTAGTGAATACTAAGCAAAAAGAATCAACGAAACCTAACAGAAACATGTGCAGAGGAAAGCAAGAACTAAGGCATTATCAACAGAGCTTTCTTCCTCAGATCTCTCTTGTTCTATCTGCAACAGGCAGTTTAGAGCTAAGATTGGTCTCATCAGCCATGTTAAAACACATAAAAAATAACACTTCTCGTGTTTGATTAGGATTGGTCATTGTAAGTAATGACAGATGAACGATGCAGAGTTCAGGAAATATAACTCCAGGAAGATAAAATCGTGATTGTTTATGTAGGATTTTTACTACTTCAATCACACACTGTAAGTTTCAATCAACACTCTTTTATAAGGCTAGCACAATTAAACGGATAATTGATTAATTGATTGATAAATTCCACAAAAATCATTATTGTTACAGATTTGCTAATAATCGACCATTTGATTTCTGTGTCTGTTACTTGACCGTATTTACCCTCAGTATTCAGACAGCTCAACTCCTTACTATACTTTATCTAAAATTTGAACAAGTACAATTTACCACGCGTTGTTGTGTCTAAAAATAGCTGATGAGTGGCAAACAGTGTCTACCCTGATGAGATGCAACATTTTGCAGCGTCTCATCTGGGTCTACACTGTTTGCTCAGGCCTGTCTGACCAAATACATACAGTGAAGTATAACATATGGTAAGAGTTATGCTCAGACAGACAGGTAAAATGATTACTAAATCGATTATCAATCACAACGACAGGACTGATAACTGATTATCTTTTCAGCTGTGATTAGCCAGCCTTAAACTACATTTTGAGAAAATAATTTTCAATATTTTTCCCATAGAAATGTACAGGGAAGTAAATTTGACCTTGTTGTAAAATGCACAAAGGTCAACCTAGGATTATCATTTGAACAAATTTGGCAGACCTCAGGTATACATTGCTATATACCATGATTCAGTCGCAAAGATTTCCTGGTTCTAGGGAAGAATATGTTTGTGGTTTTTACCACAAATGGACACAGCAGCCATCTTGATCCGAATGGCCATTTTAACAAATTCTCATTATCTAACAGAAGGCACCACATGAAATATGACTAAAACTGGCCAAGGGGTTTAATTGAAAGATTGTAATGATTTGTATACACATATATAGCCTTAGTTTGCAGGGGTAGGGGCTTGACTATGAGTATGTGGCATGACATCTGAGCAATGGCATACCAAAATGAACCATGCAATCTGATTAGAGTCCTACCTATGCACTCTTTGGAACCAAAGTTTCTTGAGGTGGACAATAAAGACTCTAATCAGGCTGTGGGGATGTGCATGGTGATCTGAGCTTCCCCAGGTACAGATCCAACGGTATAGCATCTCTTGTTAGGGCTTATTTCATGGTTCAACCGAAAAGTACTGATATTTTTCTTATTTCTCCACAAAAACTTACAATGTTGGTACTCATTAGAAGCACCTCAACAAGGCACTTCTAATGAGTACACACTACATATCCTTTGGAGGAGAAATAAGAAATATATTATATGGATACCCATTCTTATTTGGAACTATGTTATTTCATTTAACCCTTAAAGCGCCAATCACAACTATTGTCGTCTGCTTTGTCATCTGCTTGTGATTTTAAAAGTCATTTTTGGAAACAGCTTGGACACAGATCAGACTGCTCCTTTAGGAGCAGTCTGATCTGGGTCCACACTGTTTGCCTGTATGCAAAAATAGGTTTGAAAAGTTTGCAAGAATATTCAGCAGACGACATAAACAGACGACATTTTCAGATGCAGATTTTCTTGGCACTTTAAGGGTTAAAGTAAAAATGTACCAAGAAAAATACTTCTCATTTATCACCTCAAAATTTCACAAATCTCAACACTTTGCATGCTTGGTAAAAATTTCAGTAGACAACATTTTGAAATATTTTTCTTATTTTTCCTAGAAAACAGGATTTGTCACTTCTTTTTCTTATTTTTCCTACAAAATAGAATTTGTTACTTCATGCAAGTTGTCTCCTTAGGAGACCATTTGTTTGAAGTGACTGATGGATTGTGTTGGGGTTTAACGACACGTCAACCTTTGTGGGTCATTTTGTGTCGTCTCACAGAGAAAGCAAGAAGAGAGATAGTAGAGGAGATGAAAGAGAGGGACAGGGGAGAAAGAGGAAAATGAATGAAAGTGAAGACACAGAAGAAATTAAACATTCCCCCTCTACCCATTCCTGCTGCAAGGACAGCAGGCCTTGCCCAACTGTAAGCCAATATCAGCTGGATGCCCTGGTGACGCAAGATACACAACACATTTGCCTCACCCAGCCACCCCCATATGAAGTGATAAATGCTATTTTCTAGGAAAAGTAAGAAAATATATTATCAGTTTTTCATCTGCTGAATTTGCCCATAGTATGGTAAATGTTAAGAAGAATCGGTATATTTTCAGGGGGAGGCAACTCTATTCAAAGTGTTTAAAACTGTTTCAAAACACTAAAAGGAAAGAATTTGATTTCATTTTATAGATGACCCCTTTTCAGAAGAGAATTGGTGTAAAGTAAATAGGACAGTAAACAGAAAGTGACAAAAATTGTCTCCCTTGAAAAAATGGCACAAAATCTATGAAAAGATTATTATTTTGGTACACACTATGTTCATGTACTGACCTTGTTTTTCGTTGCAAGAGACACCATAGTTAAATGCCGTAATTTGTTTAACATTGGTGGGGTCAACTCTGGTAGCTGTGACTTCCTTTCTGGAAAACCAGAACAGTTAATACAAAACATTATAAAATAAAATGTTCAAATTTTAATTAGTGGCTCTTTAGCCTAAATGAGTGGACAGAGTCACAGGTAAGTGTAGACCAGAGCAGCTGGCAGTTAGTTAATTGTGATAATGAGAGTGAAACAAAACAATAACAAAAAGGAACAAGAATTTGCCAAAGAGTGGCACAAAATTTTAGCATATCCTATGACAGCCTTTTTGACAGGTGCCTCCAGTGAAGACTCAGATCAGCATGTGATAATTTATTGCGTGCCTGTGTAGCCTTGGATTTTCGGCTATACACAGAGTGGTCAGTGAAAACTGATCAGGCTGCTCAGACATCTGCATATTGCCTGGAGGTATGGTGTGCTGAGGTACATGTTCTCATGTAATGAAACATTACAATGCAGCATGAAAAGGTATCCAAAGCGCAACAAGATAAGGTACATCTTTTTGACATAATTACAATCTACAGTCGAACCTCAATGACTGGAACATCTTTGGGACCATGGAAATTCTTTCGAGACATGGGTAGTTCGAGCCACTGAGGGTTAATCATGGCACCAGTTCAGGAAGCAAATAGCGATAATTTAGGGAAATCTTTTCGATTTTCTACACAATGATTGTATGTTGAGTGTACTCATTAGAATTGCCTCGATGAGGCGATTCTAATGAGTACACACAACATACAATTCCATGATAAAATAAGAAAAAAACCCCTAAATATTTGTTTTCTTGAGCTATTGAAAGGATTTTGTAGGGACTGAAAAAGAGTTCGAATCATCCACAGTAAACGAGCCATCCGGGTTCGAGCCATTGAGGTAATACTGTATTTCCAACTTTTGCAGTATGAAAGTTACCTGATTACACAAAAACCAACACCTAGAGTTATCTTTTGGACAGTTTATTGGTTGCATAAAGTCAGAATATTTGTTGAAATATTTGCTTATTTACTCAATATTAAACTTCAAAAACTACCCTTAGTAAGTTAGTAACTGTATTTTATAATCTTCTTCTTTCAGAGTTTCAAAATTTTAGCTTGTCTTATGATTTAGTTTATTTAAAAAAATGTGGCATCTTATCAGTCTACATTGTTTGTCACTCCTCCAGCAATTTTAGACATACTGAAATGGACTGGGAGAAAAAAGGACTTGTTCAAATTTTAGGAAAAAGTTAAGACGTCCCAAGATCTACACTAAATATGACACTTAAGGTAAATGTCCTGAAATTTCCTACACCAAAGTTTTTGAAAAATTGGTAGCTGCAAACAGTGAAGATCCAGATCAGACTGCTCCTGAAAGAGCAGTCTGATCGGGGTCTACACTGTTTATCATTCCATTAAGAATTTTAAGAACTATACATACAGTAAAATTTAGGCCAAAAAAGTACGGAACAAAGTGTTCAAAATTTTAGGACATTTACCATACCCAATACCCAATACAAGCATCCAAGGAAATCCAATACATGACTTCTTGAATCTGTGATACTAACCTTTGTAATCTCTGTAAGTTCCAAAGGCAAACAAATTGAGTAAGTTGAGGTAGCCTGCGTTTGCTCCTTCAGACAACTAGAAAACAGAAAATACATGTTGTTTTACTCATAAATGAATTATGATTTACACTACATATTTTATCAGACAAATTTCAGCAGAAGCAGATTTTTATTGGTTGGTTTGGAATTTAACGGCCCAGTAAACACTTTTAAGGTCTTGTTGAGCTGATCAGTTTTTTGATTAATTGTGTTGGGGTTTAACGATACGTCAACCCTTGAGGGTCATTTTGTGTCGTCTCCCAGAGAAAGGGAGAAAAGAGATAGAAGAGAGAGTAGAGGAGAAGAGAGAGTAGAGGAGATGAAAGAGAGGGACAGGGAAGAAAGAGGAACAGGAATGAAAGTGAAGAAACAGAAGAAATAAAAACATTCCCCCTCTACCCTTACCCACTACAAGGATAGCAGGCCTTGCCCAACTGTAAGCCAATATCAGTTGGACGCCCCGGTGATGTAAGATACACAGCACCTTCGCACCACCCGACCACCCCCCAGCTGATCAGTTTACCTAGCCATATTCTTCCTAGGCAGGCTTAGTCCTCTAAGTGGTTCACCAATATTTGTGCACATTCTTTCATCACTGATCACTGCCCTTCTTGAATCAGCAGAAGGGAGAGAATGACTATAGGCAGTATTGCATGGTCACTCTATGAAAGGAAGTTACCAGACCTGAGGGGGATCAAACTTGCAATCTCCTGATCACCTGGGCCCAGTTGTTCAAAGCGTCGCTAGCTTAACGAGCTCGTTAAGGGTCATTTCGTTAACTGTTTTAGCGGATTCAGTATACAATATTCTGATATTTTTTGCAGAAAAAATGTGAGTAGCTTTTGCACTGCAAAAGCTACTCACATTTTTTCAGCAAAAAATTTCAGCATATTCGCGTATCACTCGATTTAAATTTTAACGAATCGTTAACTAACGACGTCGTTAGCTTTGAACAACTGGGCCCAGAGATATATGTGCATCTGACTGAGCCACTGAGGTCAGTTTTTAGATACATTACCATGCAGTCATGTAACACTGTATTGTTCAAATTTCAGCAGACGTAATATTGTTCAAATTTCAGCTGGTATGTGAAGAGTGAAGAAAAACAATACAGAACTAAATACAATTTTGCAAACACACAGCTGGACTAAGTACTTGTTGTGTTTTTTTTAGTTTTTCTTACTTTTCCAAAAAAAAAAAAAAAAATACATGTATTTTGCTGTCCCCATTAGAAGCAACTCAATGAGGTGTTTGTAATGAGTTACCTCATTAAAAGCAACTCAACGAGATGTTTGTAATGAATTACCAGAGCATAGATCTAGATAAGAGAGGGCATAAGGTAAATATTTTTCTTATTTCTCAACAAAAACATATGTTGTGGGTACTCATTAGAAGCACCTCAGTGAGGTGCTTCTAATGCGTACCCACAACATATGTTTTTGAGGAGAAATAAGAAAAATAATATTTTTGGACTGAAAAAAGCATCTTATCATGAGTTATGCCAGAACATATATTTTTGTGGAGAAAAGGAAAACATTTATCTGGAAACCTCTCTTATCTAGTTTTATGACTTGCTGTATATGGGAAATTATTGACTTCGCAACAGCAGACCTCAACTGGAACCAGTATACCCAGACATACCGTATTTACCCTAAATATTCAGACACCTCAACTTCTTACCATACTTGTTAACAAGTACAATTTACTACCCAATGTTGTCTAAAAATTGCTGGATGAGTGGCAAACAGTGCAGACTCTGATGAGATGACCTTCGTACATGTGCACCAAATGATGATTAAGATCAGTCTGTGCATTCATAGTCAGATCAGAATTTTCACTGGGCACATTTTGGATAGCCAAAGATGCAGTTTTTTCAAGTGGACAATGAAGGCTGATCAGACTGACTAGGCAAACAGGCTGATATGAGTCTTCATTGTGGCTCATATGTTTTAATGAGAACTGCAGAAAATTATCCTGGAATTACATGCACACCACAAGCTCCTTATCATACTATTACTGGGATCAAAAAGCGTGTTAGCCAAAATAATGTCCATAAATGGTAATTTTTCTATATAATCTATACATTTTTGTTTGGATACAACCAAACAAAAAATGTACAGACGATATAGAAAAATGACCATAAATGGTAACTTTTTCTATATAATCTATACATTTTTGTTTGGATACAACCAAACAAAAATGCACAGATTATATAGAAAAATGACCATAAATGGTAAGTTTTCTATATAATCTATACATTTTTGTTTGGATACAGCCAAACAAAAAATGTACAAATGATATAGAAAAATGACTAATGTCCATAAATGGTCATTTTTCTATATAATCTATACATTTTTGTTTGGATACAACCAAACAAAAATGTACAGATAATATAGAAAAATGACCGTAAATGGTAATTTTTCTGTATAATCTATACATTTTTGTTTGGATACAACCAAACAAAAAATGTACAGATTATATAGAAAAATGACCATAAATGGTATTTTTTCTATATAATCTATACATTTTGTTCAGATACAACCAAACAAAAAATGTACAGATGATATAGAAAAATGACCATAAATGGTAAGTTTTCTATATAATCTATACATTTTTGTTTGGATACAACCAAACAAAAAATGTACAAATTATATAGAAAAATGACCATAAATGGTCATTTTTCTATATAATCTATACATTTTTTGTTTGGATACAACAAAACAAAAAATGTATAGACGATATAAAAAAATGAACATATATAGTCATTTTTCTATATAATCTATACATTTTGTTTGGATACAACCAAATAAAAAATGTACAGATGATATAGAAAAATGACCATAAATGGTCATTTTTCTATATAATCTATACACTTTTGTTTGGATACAACCAAACAAAAAATGTATAGACAATATAAAAAAATGAACATATAGTCATTTTTCTATGTAATCTGTACATTTTTGCTTGGATTCAACACTTTTGGAGTCCACCTTTAAACTGCCTTATTTCCAAACTGCCTTATATCCAAACTGTCTTATATCCAAAACCGTCTAATATCCAAAACGGTCTTATATCCAAAACCGTCTTATATCTAAAACCGTCTTATAAAGAGGTTCCAGTGTATTATCAAATACTCATTCTCAAAGAGTCCTCTGGTCTAAGGTTAGTGAAGAAGAGTGATTACCTCTTGTATGTTTGGCATATCTAGCAGCTCTCCAAACACATAGACCCCAGGTGCCTCAAGAACTTGTTTCACAAGACTTACTGCTGCTGCACCTTTCGCTGTCTTTGACAGAAGAACAAACTGTTCTAATGGATTGGAACTCCCTGACTTTTCCGACATTATTGGCAGCTAATCTACAGAAAAAAAAACAAAAAAAAAACAGACACAGCATTAGATAAGATGGGGTATTGGGTAGTTAATTTTCTCCATGAAAACATATGCTGTGGTAACTCAGAAATGCTGCAGTGAGGTACTTCAAATGAGCACCACATGATGTAGCGTATGTTTTCATAAAGAGACAAGAAAAAAAATTAGTGCTTTCAGGTTTAATAGGTGCCTTATCTGGAGATATGAACCAGAAAAGAATAATTTGAGATAAATCATACAGAAAATGTTTTCAGAAGAAAGATAAAGTGGGCTTATACTGTGAGCTGTACTATATATAAATACTTCAAGGATCAATTAATGACCGATTCAGTCAATAAATTATAAAAATTAACCAGAAATTGCATCATACCACCTACTGGCTGCACTAGGTCAAATTAATTTTCAGTGTAATCTAAACTATGTGACAGAATTAATACAGGTGCTACAGCAGAATTTTTACATGTAGTTAAATTCATGAATCTGAAGAGAAAAGCAGGCATCTGACTGGTTGAAATAGTAGACTGAGCCATAAAAAAACGGTATTTACAATCTCTTATTACTGCAGCTATATCACAACTTCCATCTATTAGTTTAGTCAAGATCTGCACATGTTTGCCAATCAGGCAACATCCTAGATACATTGATTCAGTTTACCTAACCACACTCTTTCTGGGCAGGCTTAGTCCTCTAAGCGGTTAACCAGTATTTGTGTACATTCTTTCACTAGAAACTGACAACTCCCCTCCTTGAATCAGAGGAAGGGAGAGAAAGACCAAAGAGAACATGTCATGATCAATCTCCACTAAAGAATGATCAAAATCATTTGACCGTGTCAGCAGTGTCAATACAACTGACAGGCAATTTCGACAATATAACTGTTTTTCATCTAAGTTTAGGAATCAGAATCAGAATTTTTACTGTTGACAGCAGAATGAATTGATTTTGTAGCAGAACCAATAGTTTATGCTAAGAATTAGTGATGGGGATCGGTTGGATTTTCATAATCAATCATTGGTTCAAAGTAAATGAATGATTATTGTTGCTATTAACTGTTTTATCTGACACTAATGGCAGGATTATAATCTGTTTGTTGCTATTAACCCTTCTCTTGCTGAACACAACATGCCATGTCTTAGCAAACAGTGTAGATCCAGATCAGTTGGTTTCTGAAGAAACCAACTGATCTGGATCTGCACTGTTTGTCATTCAGTATGTGAATATGTATCAACAACCTGGATCAAGTAATCTGATTGGCAGGAAATTAGAAGTGGGCATGCCATCTTAATTTATCCAACATGAGAAGGGTTAACTGTGTTATCTGACACTAATGGCAGGGATTCAATCATCTATACATATGCATTTCAAATGGACAATTATTTTTAAAATCTAAACAGAGGACTTGCTAAGGAGGAGTATTGGGTGATAATTATGGTATAATTTTTCTTATTTCTCCATAAAACCATATGTTGTGGGTACTCATTAGAAGCGCCTTGGTGATGTGCTTCTAATGAGTACCCACAACATGTGTTTTTATAGAGAATTTGTGAAATTATCACAGAATTATCATCAAATACTCTCCTTAAACAAGTCCTCTGTCTAAAGCATGCCACACATTACAGGAACTTCTCTTGTATACTGTACTTAATATAGAAATACACCAGAAACAGTGAAATGCATATACATGTATGTGCGCTTTACACATTTTAAACTGGCACAGAAGTTTCAGTGTACTCTTTATACAGAGCTCTATAGACAGCCTTGAACATGCAATTTGAATAAAACTAGATCAAATTTCGGTCAAGCATAGCATCCCCAAAAGGGAACAGAATTTTAAAGTTGTGGTGTTGTTTTTTTTTTGTAAGGAAATTTATAAATAGCGAGATAAAATGCTTGCCGTGATAATATGGCGGCCGAGTATAACTGTCGAAAATATGTAACGAAGGCAGCGAGTGATAATAAATGCTTCGCTTTTTAGCGAATGATACAGAAAGCTGTTTACTTAATATGTTTTAAAACATATGTTAACAAAACTTTTATATTATTTAAACAGAGTATCTACCGGATTATATGTTGTGAAGTTATTTATTGTTTTGTTTGTTGGTCTGTCAGCTCAAATGTTGTCAGATAGGAGTTGTCTCCTTTTCTTTCGGCACGAGGCTGTCAGCGCGACGGTCGTGCAAATTTATTATTCGCTCAACTGTCGTGTGAATGTCAATTTTTATGATTTTCCAGTCAAGGCCCTCTCATTGTATACACACAGCTTCCGAAAGAGCCCACCAGAAACACAATTTTTTAGAAACTCTGATTTAGGGGAGGGAATAGTTTGCTTGGGGAGGGAAGTGGGGGTAAGGGGAGAGGAAGTGGGAGAATGGGGGGAGGGAATTGGGGGAAAACGGGGAGGGAAGTGGGGAATGCCCCTGTCCACCCCCTCTTTACTGAAACACATTTTTGTAACCTTTTTACCCAGTCGCGAAAAGCAGAAAAATAGTCTTCCTTTGGTATCTGTTGGAGACACTGATAAATAGCGCTGCCAAGAGAACTCCTAGACATATACTTATTTCCAGAAAGCATTTTCTTAAGCCTAAAAAGAAGTCACAGGGACTCAGGTCAGGTGAATAAGGTGGATGGTTCAAAACTTTCACCTTTTCAGAAGCCAAAAAAGACTTAACAACCTCACACTTATGAGAGGAGGCGTTGTCATGTAAAAGGTGGACTCCTGACCATCCTTTGCTTGGTCGTTTCTTAATGTAAAACTCTTTTACTTTCTTCAGTACAGAATTCTTGTAGAATCGGCCAGTGACTGTATGACCAGACGGACAAGGCACTTGAACGACTGGCCCACTTGAATTAAAGAAAATTGCGTACAGCATCTTTTTCGAACTTATGGTTCTCTTGGCAATACATGGGCGTTTTTTATCTTTTCGCTTCCATTGCTTATTATCATCCTTTCTTTGTGGCACAAACATGTGCACCCAGGTTTCATCACCTGTTAGCAAGTTAGAAATAACCCGACAATTACAGCCTTTGTATGTTTTCAAAAGTTCCCGGGCACATTTAAGGCGTTGTGTCTTTTGCTCCTCAGTGAGCAAATGAGGTACCCACCTAGTGCAAACCTTTCTCAGGTCCAAACGCTTTTTCAGAATTGTTTGCACACTGCCTTCTGATATGCCAGTACAACTAGCTATATCTTTGACAGACACTCGCGCATCCTGTTCGACCACAATCTTTACAGCAACGATGTTAGCCTTGGTAACAGAGGTTTTAGGCCTTCCAGGACGGGTATCATCTTCAACAGAAAATTTCCCAGCTTTAAAAGCTTTAACTCACCTAAACACTGTGCGCATTGAAATGGTCTGAGGTCCATATATACCACACAATTCATTAAATATCTGCTTTGAATTTATATTAAGCCTAATGCGGCATCTAATATAGCTACGAATTTCAGTCTTCTGGTCCATGTTCCAATGTAACAAGTAAATTGGTCAGTGTATATGACTGCGCCTATTTCAATTTGAAATAACTTGGTCAGCTGGAAAGCAATTTGTACGAAATAAACTGGTATCGTTAGCTATTAACACACCATTCAAGTGCAGTGAAGCATTTTAAAATATACCTGGGATAAAACTAAGTAAGCCTATTAGTGATAGAACTTTTTGCACGACCCTCGTACAGTTTTGTACCGATCGTTTTGAAACTTTGCATATGTCTTTTTTTTTTTTTTTTTTTTTTTTTTTTTTTTTTTCATGGTATGAAGATGTGCATATTGTTTGGATATAATTGTTAGATAATTTTTTGTCACTTTTTCCACATTGTGAACTTTAGTCATTTTCACCCTTTATATATAAACATTTGGTACCTCTTGTTTATTTTACTTATCTTTCAGACTAAATAAGACTTGATATTTCATGCTAGGCAAAAGAGTCACATGAAGTATCAAGACTTATGTTCATTAAAAAATAGAATGTCGTCTGCTATAAATTTTGCGTGGCGCTTTAAGGTTTAATACACTTTTCATCCATACAGATGCAGATTTTGTGATGCAGTGATGCGCAGTTTATTATATGAAGCTAATTCGCATATTATTTAAGCTTGAACTTAAGAGCCTCAAGACGAGAAAACGTACCTTCTGATATGTGCACCCAACGAAGACTCAAATCAGCCTGCACGTCCGCACAGTCTGATTAGAGTCTTCGTTTTTCACAAGAAGAAACATTGCATTCTGTGCTATCCAAAATACGCCCAGTGAAAATTCTGATCAGACTGTGCGAATGCGCAGGCTGATCTGAAGCTTCACTTGGTGTACATGTCCGAAGTTACGTTTTTTGACGTTTCGGTTCAATTATGTTTTCCATAACAAAATTATATATATCTATTACATGTATAAGCACGCTAGGAGAGAGTAAAAATTATGAAAATGTCTTGAAATAAGCTCGAAAACGACGGATCCTAGGGAAGCAAAAAAAAAAAAAAAAAAAAAAAAAAAAAAAAAAAATCAGACAAAGGAAAATAGCAGATTCGGTTTTGTTGAGTCCACGCATGAACAGTAATGTGATATGCAACACTGCTCACACCCACTACCCAATCGTTGAGCTTTTTTATATTGAAAAAAAAAAATAATAATAAGCTCATGACCCCAAAGGACCAGAAAATATAAATGGAACGATAATACCCAGCCATTATCGTATTGTGGGCAGATAACTCCGTCAAAAATTTGCCGATGAACAATGGCAATTAAAGCAGATCTCCTCAATATCAATGCACACATCAAATTTGGTGAAAATCCACTGAGTTTTACTCAAGTTATTGTCCTGAACGTTAAATACAGATGTGTTGCGGGCAGATTACTCTGTCAAAAATAGATGAAATTCTACCATAAGCAATCCCAAAGCAGATGTCCATAATATCAATGCACACACCGAGTTTGGTGAAAATCCATTGGTATTTAGTAAAGTTATCGTCCATAAATGAAAATACGGACGTGTCCCGGGCAGATAACTCTGTCAAAAATTGTCGAAAGTTGCCTATCAGCAATCCCAAAGCAGGTCTCCACAATATCAACGCACACGCCAAGTTTGGTGAAAATCCATTGACATTTACTAAAGTAATCATCCGGATATGGATCTGTCGCGGGCAGATAACTCTGTCAAAAAATGACGAAATTTGCCCATTAACAACCCAAACCAGATCTCTACAATATCAACACACACACACACACACACACACACACACACACACACACACACACACACACACACACACACACACACACACCGAGTTTGGTGAAAATCCATTGACATTTACTTAAGTTATCGTCCGGAAACGAAAATACGGACGGACTCACGGACGGCCAACGTGATGCCATAATACCCCCGCCTCTATCGTGTGGCGGGGTATAATTATACTGAAGTGACGCAAGGGGAGACGTTTTACCGCAGTTGTAGTGAAGATCAATACTAAAGCTACTATGTGGATAATACATGCCAGGGAGATATGTCCAGTTTCGAAAGTTATCATCCTAATTCTCGTAAATATTGAAAGTAATTGTTGTTTTGGTGTTGTTGATGTTTCTTGTGTGTGTGTGTGTGTGCGTGTGCGTGTGTGTGTAATTGTTGTTGCTTTCTTTTGTGTGTGTGTGTGTGTGTGTGTGTGTGTGTGTGTGTGTGTGTGTGTGTGATTGTTGTTGCTTTCTTGTGTGTGTGTGTATGTGTGTGAGAGAGAGAGAGAGAGAGAGAGAGAGAGAGAGAGATAATTCTGTCGCTGATAGTAAGTTACCTTTGTGGTATGTCAGTTACCTTGATTTTTTTTTCAAATAACGGCGACCGGAATAATTGTTGGATATGAACTCACCATCTTCTGCTTCACGTCCACTTATGTCTAAAGTAATCGTTAGTATACAAAAACACTAAGCATGGATTATCAGTATAACGACCATAATCGAGTCTTGGCCTCTGCGAAACTTGTACTAATGTTTTAAGCCATATGTGCGTTGATATGAAGACGAAAGTAGCATTTCGGAGCGTTCTGATTGCAATTCCAGCTTACCGGTTTACATCTCGCGGTATAAATTTTGCTGCCTGGATGTCTCTTATTCTGGCTCTTGTAAGTAAATTTGCGAATGATAGTTTCTCTTGAGAGGCTAATATCAGTTGCTGAAATCATTGTACTGCCTAGTAAAGTTTTATCAGATGTCACAAATTGCCCAGTTCCATCATTTTGAATTGTAGCCTAGGCGTCCGTGCTGAATATGCGTTCTCTACCGTAGTCTGGCCTGGGGTCTGTGCATACGCATTCTACAAATGCTATAAACGTGCTCTCTCTCTCTCTCTCTCTCTCTCTCTCTCTCTCTCTCTCTCTATATATATATATATATATATATATATATATATATATATATATATATATATATATATATATATATACCTGGTCATATGTCTAGATACTGTCCTGTAAATGTCAGCATATAGTGCAGACTTGGAGCAATTTCATCCGGTCTACAGTTTTTTGCTGTCATGTCCTTCCAGACATTTGGGTTAATATATAGTACTTTTTGGTCAGCCTGTAATGCAGTAAACTTTTTGATCAGCCCATTAATTTCTTGTTGATTTGGCGCTTTACCCTAGATAAGATGCCTTTTTAACAACCAAAAAAAGCGTTTATTTTTTTTTTTTCTTAAAAAAAAATAATAAACACATGCTATGAGTAATATTTAGATGCATTCCGCCATGGTGCTTCTATTCAGTTTACACATTGTCAAATGTGCTAAATTGTGGAGTAATATTGTAAAAAAAAAAAACAACAAAAAAACTCACTCCTCTTATCTATGCTCGCAGTGGCTATGACAAAGCGTGCATTTCGTGAGTTGTTTTTATACACGTATTAATCCCATTGTTCATTTATCCAGTTATCTTGGGTCAGACAGAACAACGACATTTTGATTTTTTGTTCTTTTGGACACATGTAAGTTTATATTTATGCAAATATAAATATTACTAGAACATAATTACGATTTTCAGGTACCTGGAAAATACGCTTTTTGTTGCTCGGCTTTGTAAAAGAAATATACATATATATAAAAAATATCTAGTGAACTTATAGAACAATGGTGCGCTCCCGGGTCGAATATGCTTCCTTATATAGTTTGGTCTCCGAATACGAAGCATATATGAGTAAACTAGAAATGATACAGAGGGCAGTAGCAAGGTAGGTGAAAAACTCGTGGGGGGGGGGGGGGGGGGGGGGGGGGAGGGGCGGGGGGGGGGAACTTGGGGATAATTTTGGTACGGGTGTGCGAGCCAGTATTTCGAAACCTACCCCATTCATATACCTGACCTTTGAAAAAATGGACCCATTCATATACTGCCCGTTGAGTTTTTGAACCCATTTATTGCTGGTATTTAGGCAAATATTGCAGTCAATTCATTGAGTACCAAAAGAACAAGCAGCCTCAAAAAATCTCTGAGTGAAAAATATTCCAGGATGTCAGAAAAAGTGGGGCCTTTCATATACAAAATCAAGAAAAATTGGGTCAGTCATATACTTTTTGTCGAAAAAGATGGCTTTTCATATACCTTGCAGCGCTGAAAAAGGGGGCCCTTCGGCACTCACATCCGTACTCTGCTATATATAGGAAGTTACCCCCCTCCCCCCTGAGGTGAAAAAAAAAACAACTACATTTGTTTGGCTCTCGGGTTGGGAGGGGTGTGGTAGGGAATGGTGTGGCTAACATGGGGGTAATTGTGGTACAGCCAGTATTTCGAAAGGGTCTACGCTGTTAACCACCCATCCAGCTATTTTCAGACACAACATTGGGTAGTAAATTGTACTTGTTCAAATTTTAGATAAAGTATTGTAATGAGTTTAGGTGTTTGAATACTAATGATCAATTTATTAGCAAATTTGTAAGGATAATCATTTTTTTTTTAATTTATCAATCAATCGATTATCCAATTAATTGTGCCAGCCTTAATATTTATGCTAAATGTTTAGACAAGTAGGACTAAGCAAACAGTTTGATCAGACTGGGCAGTTTGTCAGGGTCTACACTGTTTGCCATTCTATAAATGGACAGTGGTTACAAATGCCCTGTGCATTAGCCATTACCTATTACATGTATTTCACATCCTAATCCTCACAAACAACCAATATCATCTCAGTCAGTTTTGAAATGATTTTTATCATTTCAGATGCCTCTGAAATTTCTTGAAGATGGGAAGCCACAGCAGACATTCCTGTAATGCACGCAAAATCTGTCTCACCGATTTGGTAACTTTTTTTTGTATTTATACTTTAGACATGATACATATTATACTTGTCCTAAAATTTTGTTCACCAGCTCTTTTGAAACATCTACAGCTCTTGCTATGATGCTTTTTTCAAACCAAATATACCAAGTTTGTTCAGATCATGACCCTAGGTTGTCATTTGACCTATTTACGGCAAGGTCAAATTTGTGTCTCTATGCAGTTGTATGGGGAAAATATTGCAAAATCATTTTCTCACAATGTATTAAAGACTAATAGCTGAAACTTACAATGCTTGATCAAAGTAGCAAACCCTTTGAGATACAATCAGAATTTTGTCCCACGGGGGTTATATGCCTTTGCCCCTGTGGCCTGTGCTATGCATGTATAAAATTGCATAATCTTTAAACTTCTTCCTTTCGAAACAAATTGACCAGTTTTCATCTGATTTCGCATGGGACCTTTTGAAGGGGTATCATCAATTTGTTCAAATGGTTCTGCACCATTGAAAGATGGCTGCCATGCCCATACATGTATATAGTAAAAAATACTTTAAAGCCTTCTTCTCCAGAACAAAGAAAGCTTTGAGGCTGAATCTTGGTATATAGCACTGGGGACTCAAAGGTCTACCAAGTTTATTCAAATGATGTCCTAGGATGACCTTTGACCTTTTTATGGCAAGGTCAAATTTGCATACCCATACATTTGTATCCGGAAAATGTTGAAAAATCATTTCTAATCATATCAAGGACTAATGGCTTAAATTTACAATGTATGATTAAAGTAGTGAAACTTTTTAGTAAGTCAAAATTTTGTCCCCCAGGAATTATCAGCCCTTGCCACTGGGCTATATACATGTATACAATCATATAATCTTTAAACCTCTTCTTCTCTGAAAGTGCTCTACCAATAGCTGCAAGAAAATTATCTACATGGCTTTAATAGACCTGAAGAAGGCCTTTGATCGAGCACCTTGGAAGGTCATCTGGTGGGTGCTGAGAAAACTTGGTGTGGAGGAGTGGATTGTGCAACTGGTGCAGGGGATGTATGCCAATTAATGCAGGGAGCCGTGTCCAGGTTGGTAAAGGGTACAGTGAAGAGTTTATAGTGAAGGTTGGTGTTCACCAAGGCTCGATACTCAGCCCACTGCTCTTCATCATTTTGCTTGAATTATCAAAGCCGTGTCACATGATTTCCGCTCTGGGGTCCCCTGGGAGGACCTCTATGCTGATGACCTTGTTACCATGGCTGAATCGACCAAGAAATGTGTCAGGAGGCTCTTGACTTGGAAAGAAGCAATGGAGGAGAAAGGACTGAGAGTAAACGCAGGAAAGACAAAGATCATGATCTGCAGTATGGGCCTGGACATCCTGCAGAGTTCAGATGAATTTCCATGTGCCATCTGTCGTACTGGAGTGGGTAGCAACAGCATCTTCTGCAATGGCTGCAAGCACTGGGTGCACAAGAAATGCAGTGGACTCAAGTGCTTAACAAAGAAACCTGATTACAGATGTACATGGTGCCAGGGAACTGCACGCCCCTTGGACGGCAGACTACAGAGGGCAGTCCAAGTCTGACCTGACAAGCTAGAGGTGGTAGCTTCGAATTCTTTTGCTACCTAGGATTGAGACATGCTCTCAGCAGCCAGTGGCTGTGTAAATTAACTGCCTGGAAGCAGTTCAGGACCTGCTACCAGTTCTGTCTTCCAGCCAACTCTCTTTCAAGACATGTGGCCGCGTGTACAGCTCTTGTGTGTGGAGCGCAATGCTCCATGCCAGTGAGACTTGGCCATTGACAAAGCCAAACCTCCAATGTCTGCAGTGGAATGAAAGGGCAATGATCAGATAGATCTGCAATGCCAAGCAGCAAGATATTGTCACCACCAGGTCCAATGAGCTACTTGTGCAGCTTGGCATTTAGGATCTGGACCTTAGTCTGAAGGAGAGAAGGCTCCGCTGGTATGGGCATGTGGAACGCGCCAATGGTGCAATCAAGACAGCCTTTGACAAACAATAGTTGATGGAAAGCGTGAGTCTGGTAGGCCTAAGATGACGTGGAAGCAGTTGACAGAGGGATGCAGAGAGTGGAAGCTTTCAACTATCGACCCTCATGATAGACATACCTGGAGATCTGGTGTGAGATCTGCCATGCGTGCAGCAGGCCAGCTATCTAGAAGGGGGCCCACTGATGTGGATGTTGTACCTGCACGTTAATAAAAAATCCGATGGTGAGATTTCACATGCAGCCTCCTGTCGCAAGGATATTGACAATTAGTTCGAATGGTTCCACACCATTAAACAAGATGGCAGCCATGCCCATATATAGTAAAATACACTTAAAAATCTTATTCTCCAGAACCAAGAAGCTTTGAGATTGAATCAAGATTTACCAGATTTGTTCAGATAATGATCCTAGGATGACCTTTGACCTTTTTACGGCAAGGTCAAATTTGAGTCCCCATACAAAATGTTGAAAAATTATTTTCACAAAATGTATTAAAGACTTAAGGCTGAAACTTACAATGTATGATTAAAGTAGTTAAACTTTTAGTTATAATCAAAATTTTATCCCTTTGGGGTTGTCTGCCCTTGCCAATGGGCTATATACCTGTATAAATTCATGTAATCTTTTAATGTCTTCCCTTAAGCTGTTTTACCAGTTCTCACCAGGTTCAAATGGGGTTTTCTGTCAAAGGGGTGTTATCAGTTTGTTTAATAGTTCTCTACTATTGAACAAGATGGTTGCCAAACCCATATATGGTAAAAGACACTTAAAGGTCTTCTCCAGAACCAAGAAAGCTTTGAGGCTCAGAATCTTGGTATATTGCGTACGGGACATTTATAAGGTCTACCAAGTTTGTTCAAATGATGATTTTTGACCTTTTTACGGCACTGTCAAATATCTGCCCTAGTTGCTGTGCCATATGCAATACTGGAAGTAATTTGTTGCATGGCATCTGCAGATATGCAATGTCTTTTTTACTTGGGCAAATCTTGGCCCATGGGCCTCTTGTTCTTATTTTTCCGGGGGTGGTCGGGTGGTGCGAAGGTGCTGTGTATCTTAGATCACCGGGGCGTCCAACTGATATTGGCTTACAGTTGGGCAAGGCCTGCTATCCTTGTAGTGGGTAAGGGTAGAGGGGGAATGTTTTTATTTCTTCTGTTTCTTCACTTTCATTCCTGTTCCTCTTTCTTCCCTGTCCCTCTCTTTCATCTCCTCTACTCTCTCTTCTATCTCTTTTCTCCCTTTCTCTGGGAGACGACACAAAATGACCCTCAAGGGTTGACGTGTCGTTAAACCCCAACACAATCAAATCAATCTTATTTTTCCATAATCCTCTACTTTTGGCACAGTCATAGCCTTGGTATTGCAGTGAAAATCCCATACCTTTCTTCTACACCCCACCACCCTACCTCAATGGTGGGTGTGCAGTGGTTACAAATAACAGGTACATTAACCATTGTCATGCTGAATAAATTAATTGGAGAAATTAATTGGAGAAATAAGAAAAATATCAACACTTTTTGGCTGAAAAAAAGCCTTATTTGGAACTATGATAAAAACATGGAGTGCAATACGATAGTAACCATTTTACATTAATCATGCAACTACCCAACATCCAGATCCTCACACCTTCACAGTTTTGAAATAATCTTAGTGTTGGGACACCTGTGCAAACTACATTGTTATCGGGGCCAGCCTCTGTGGCTCATTTAGATGCATGCAGGTCTGACTGGTGATCAGGAGGTCGTCGGTTTGATCCCCAAGGGGTCTGGCAACTTTCTTTCGTGGAGATTGATGGGGTGGTCGGGTGTGGCGAAGGTGTTGTGTATCTTGTGTCACCGGGGCGTCCAACTGATATTGGCTTACAGTTGGGCAAGGCCTGCTATCCTTGTAGCAGGTAAGGTAAAGGGGAATGTTTTTATTTCTTCTGTTTTTTCACTTTCATTCCTGTTCCTCTTTCTTCATTGTCCCTCTCTTTCATCTCCTCTATAATCTCTTCTATATCTTTTCTCCCTTTCTCTGGGAGATGACACAAAATGACCCACAAGGGTTGACATGTCGTTAAACCCCAACACAATCAATCATTCACGGAGATTGATCATGAACTATTTTCTGTGTCTCCCTTCAGCTGATTCAAGAAGGGCAGTTGTCAGTTTATTGTGAAAGAATTTGCACAAGTTCTGGTTAACCGCTTAGAGGACTAAAAGACACACAGGTTAGGTCAGAAAGTGCAGATTTTTTTCTGTTTTTTTTTGGAAATCTAAAATCTGCCAAAATATAAATCGACAAAAATGTCTACATATAAAAAACGCCAAAATTTGCTACCCCCAAATTTAAGTGTTTTACAGTAAACTGACCACACTCAACATGACCCTAATGGGTCGACTGGGCTGTAAACCTCAACACAAATACATTGCTATCATATAAAAAGTCTGAGTAAAAGTAGACTTCAATCTTCATTCTTTTAACCCATTGTATACCAATAGACTCTCCCACACTATATATTGGAAGAGTCCAATTTCAATTTTAGGTACACCCGGCTATGAGATTTACATATTCTTAGAGAAAAATGGCTAAACTATTTGCAAACAGTGGAGACCCAGATCAGACGCCGCATTCTGCGGCGTCTGATCTGGGTCTGCACTGTTTGCCAAGAACCCTTTTACGGGTATCCCGACTACAAAGGGTTAAGAGTGTTCTTAGTTTCCAAGAACAACTCTCATAGATTTTCTTTTCCATTTCAGATCCCAATTTTGAACTGAAGCAAAATAACAAAAAAATTATATATAATTTCAGGTACCATTTAAAATTTCTTGATGCTCACAGGACCAGGAAGGGCCATAGTACCAGTTCCTGTTACTCAAGAAAAAATAGTCCCATGGATTTGGTAGGTTTGTTTTTGTATCTATATACTGACCCAGAAAAAGAAACACAACACTTTTGGACTAAAGGAAAAGTAAAATGAATACATTATTTTTCTGTTGCAATAAAAACTGATCTATACATGTTGGCCTACAATTTCTTGCATGTATACTGTTATTGAGGATATAACCGCAGTTATTGATTAGCATGCACATTTTCACACAGTTGATCAGCTTTACAATCATAAGGTATTAGTTTTCATTTCTTCTGCCATTTAGAAGTGTTGTGTAACTTTTTGGGTGTGTATGCTTCAAGCATGATACGTAATATGGGCTGTGTCAAGTGAAAAAGTGCCCTTGAACATGCGCCAAATGCACAGATTTAGATCATCCTGTACATGCGCATAGTATCATCCTGGCCTTTACTCTCTATTCATACATTCTAAAGTATCCAATGTTTCTGTGAGCAGACACAGAAGGCCCTGATCAGACTGCATATGTCAGAAGACACTTTTTCGCATGGCATGGCCCATATGATAAGTGTCCTAAAATTCCATACACCAGTTCTTGTGCAAAAAATGGCACATGCAGTCAAGGCAGACCCAGATCAGACTACTTCCTAGCAGTCTGATCAGTGTGTACTGTTTTCCACATTCTACTAAGTATATTTTGAAACAAACACATAAAAAATTAGGCAAAAAAAAAAAAAAAAAAAAAAGGAAAAATGGAACGGTATTTTTGTCGCACTTGCTTGTAGCAGGGTGCGATATAGGCGTCCGATTTTCTGTCCGTCCGTCCGTCTGTCAACATTTATGTCGATGTTCGACATTTATGTCAAAGTTAGTATTCTAATCAACTACAAGTCTAAACAACCATCAAACCTTGCATGAAACATCTCTCTGACCTACTGACTCTGTGACATAGGCATCCGCTTTTCCGTTCGTCTGTCCGTTCGTCCGTCCGCCTGTCAACATTTATGTCGAAGTTCGACATTTATGTCAAAGTTAGTATTCTAATCAACTACAAGACTAAACAACCAACAAACCTTGCATGAAACATCTCCCTGACCTCCTGACCTTGCGACATAGGTGCCCGCTTTTCCGTTCGTCTGTCCGTCTGTCTGTCCGTCCATCTGTTAACAGTTCTGTTATGTCGAAGTTCGACATTTATGTCAAAGTTAGTATTCTGATCAACTACAAGACTAAACAACAATCAAACCTTGCATGAAACATATCTCTGACCTCCTGACTTTGCGACATAGGCATCCACTTTTCCGTTCGTCTGTCTGTTTGTCTGTCCGTCTGTCCGTCCATCTGTTAACAGTTCTGTTATGTCGAAGTTCGACATTTATGTCAAAGTTAGTATTCTAATCAACTACAAGACTAAACAACCATCAAACCTTGCATGAAACATCTCCCTGACCTCCTGACCTTGCGACATAGGTGCCCGCTTTTCCATTCGTCTGTCCGTCTTGTCTGTCCGTCCATCTGTTAACAGTTCTGTTATGTCGAAGTTCGACATTTATGTCAAAGTTAGTATTCTAATCAAATACAAGACTAAACAACAATCGAACCTTGCATGAAACATCTCTCTGACCTCCTGACTTTGCGACATAGGCATCCACTTTTCCGTTTGTCTGTCCGTTCGTCTGTCCATCTGTCCGTCCATCTGTTAACAGTTCTGTTATGTCGAAGTTCGACATTTATGTCAAAGTTAGTATTCTAATCAACTACAAGACTAAAGAACAATCAAACCTTGCAGGAAACATCTCTCTGACCGCCTGACTTTGTGACATAGGCATCCACTTTTCTGTTCGTCTGTCCATTTGTCCGTCTGTCAACATTTATGTCGAAGTTCGACATTTATGTCAAAGTTAGTATTCTAGTCAACTACAATTCTACAACAACCATCATACCTTGCATGACACATCTCCCTGACTTCCTGACTTGGCAGGTACATTGACCTAGTGACCTTGACCTGTATTATGCGCTCGAGTGACTTTGACACAATTTATGTTGACGTTCCAGATCTTCTCAACTATAAGGCGTACAACTACCAAACCTTGCATAGTGCTTCTCCTAGATGTACTGACTCGGCAGGTACCTTGACCTGGTGACCTTGACCTTGCTATTTTGCGCTCCAGTGACTTTTGACACATTTTGCGTCGACATTCGAGATCTCAACTATAAGGCCTACAACCATCAAACCTTGCAAAGTGCTTCTTCTCAATGTACTGACTCGGCAGATACCTTGCCCTGGTGACCTTGACCTTGACCTATATTTTGGCTGCACTGACTTAACACATACCTTGACCCGGTGACCTTGACCTATATTTCACGCTCCAGTGACTTTTACACATTTTACTTCGACGTTCCATTATCATTGGGCTGTATAATACGAAAAGTCAGTGCTGAAGATATTGCCATTAGAGGGAATGGCACTGACCTGGAATATATCTGTCCCACTAGGCACTTTGTCTACATTTTTTTGTTCAACCCAGTTTTCCAACTAAGCACTACTAAGAATGAAATAAACTTATTTAATAATCATGTTCTGATTGTGGCTCCTGTGACTTTTGCCCCAGCAGGTGCGATGACGCCTTCCGCGGAATTCTTGTCAAAATTTTAGGATACACTGTAAATTAAAGCAAAGTTTGCAGCAGATGACATTCTGAAATTTTTAATTTAATTCTATTTTTGTCACGCCTCCTTTTAGCATTGTGCGAAATCTATAGGGATGCGGTTTTCTGGCAAATCATTAATCTGTCTGTTTGTTCATTTGTCTGTCAATCTATCTACATTTACATCATTCATAACTTCGACCTTAATTTTCAAGTTCATTTCCAAAGAACTATGAAGACTACAGTGATGATACTTGGTTGAAGTTTCACTTAGGGATGATAACTCAGACAGCAATATCTATATTTGACCGCAACCTATATTTCATGGTTCACCGACTTTGTAAATTTGGGCATATGGAATTTTTTTTTTTTTTTTTTTGTTGTTGTTGTTTAGAGAAAACAAGTCTTGAGATTTTCGTATGAATCGTCTGCCAAGATTCCTTTTCTGTGAAAAATCAAAAAATCAAAACTGTCATCTGCTGCAGTTGTGATTGGCACTTTAAGGATTAGTTGGGCTGTTGCACAGTGCCTTATAGAAATAGTAAAGGTCCTTACCAGCCTGTGCATTTGTGTAGTCTATTTATTTATGCTTTCATATTTACACTTTTTATTGGTTTACACTATAACAAAAATAGAAAAATAAATTGTTACTATAATAATGCTAAGTAAGGCCAGCCTTAATAAACTCTTTGTTTCCCCTTACCTGACCTAGTCTGTAACAAGTGGGTCAGTCGGCACAGTAAGCATAGACTTAAACATTCTTCAAACTACAAATTTGAAATAAAATTATGTTAAAGAAAAAAAAATCTGAAATTACGTAAATCTATTCTGAGTAGGGCCAATTTTAATGGGTCGGTTTGGTAAAGGGAAACAAAAATATTTTAATTTTGGCCTAATGGGACAGATAGGCATTACCAAACAGTGTAGACCCAAAGAAGGTGCTACAGAATGTTGCATCTGATCAGGGTCTTTACTGCTTGGCATCCATCTAGCAGTTTTTGGACACATCAACCTGTATTAAGATAAATATCCTAAAATTTCAATCACCAAAGTTTCTGGCAAAATGGCATATGCAAACAGTGCAGACATGGATCAGACTGAAGGAGCAGTCTGATCGGATCTACACTGTTTGTCATTTCACTAAGTATAAGAAGCAACTGCATAGAAAGCAAAATTTAGGCCAAACTACTATTGCGCAATGTGTTTGAAATTTTAGGACATTTACTGTAAAATGGACTTGTTCGAATCTAATGAAAAGTGTGGTAAAGAGTATAGGAATTCTAATATTAAAGGTAAATACAGCATTTCTCCATGAAAAGTACTGTGACCACCTGTGTCTAGATATTACATAGCTCTTATTAAGATGATTTTTTTTTTCAATCCAAAGTATTGATATTCTTCTAATTTCTCCATGAAAACATATGTTGTGGGTACTCATTAGAAGCACCTCCATAAGGCACTTCTAATAAGTACCCAAAACATATGTTTTTGTGGAGAAATAAGAAAAATATTTACCCGATACCCACTCTTATCTAGACCTATGACTGATAAAATGAATATTCTGAAGGAAATATGCTTTTATTTTACACCAAAACTTTCCTGTGTACTTAGTGAAATTGCCTCAGTGAATTGATATTAAGTTGCTTCCTCAGCACACACACACACACACACACACACACACACACACACACACACACACACACACACACAAAAGATGTTTTGGTGCAAAATGAAATAAATAATCTCTTAACCCTTGTCCTGCTGAACCGGGATATACCCTGCCTTTGCAAACAGTGTAGATCCAGATCAGTTGAAGCATTGTTTGTCATTCAGTTTGTAAATTTATATCAACAACCTGAATAAAGTAATCGGATTGGCTAAAAATTGGAAGTGGGTGTGTCAGCTTAATTTATTCAGCTTGACAAGGGTTAATTATCCTTATTTGAGCAGTTTTTGTTGGTTTTTCGGTGAGTGTCATAGCTCCAGACAAGACATGTTTTTAACCAAAAGTTGTTGATATTTTATTTCTCCACAAAAACATATGTTGTGGGCACTGATTAGAAGTGCCTCAGTGAGGTGCTTCTGAATACACACAATATATGTTTTCGTGGAGACAGCAGAAAAATATTTCCTGATAACCTCTCTTATCTTGAGCTGTGGCTTCTATAGCTTTTTTATGTTGGGTAAGTTGGCACCCCTGCCAATTTACTAATAAGGGTGGCGGGATTGGTGCTCAGCACTATTTTGGCTATATCATATTTAGTACCAACAACAGAGGTTTTGGTGCAAAAATAAGGAAAAATACCGTATTGGACCTAATTACAGCACATACTTCTGTTAGAGCATTCAGACAAGTTCTGATTTGTCCATTACAAAAAAATGCCTATTCAAATATGTAGAAAATTTCACCTCCAAAAACTGAAAATTTTCAGATAAAAAAATCTCTGATATTTTTCATATATCTGCTCAAAACATAGATTGTGGGTACTCGTTAGAACCGCCTCGGCGAGGCGGTTCTAACGAGTACCCACAATCTATGTTTTAAGTAGAAATAAGAAAAATAAGGTATACCCCTGTAAACCCCAGTTTTACTATATAAAAGTGGGGTTTAAGGGGGTCAAAATTATATAGGCGTGTTTTCGTGATGTCAGATTACTGTCATAGTTATTTTTTTGTGGTTCTCCATAAAAGCATACATTGCAGTTGCTCATTAGAATCACCTCATTTGCATATTTCTAATGAATGTCCTTAATGTGTGATGATAAACAAATCCGAATTAAATCTCGTAAGTATCATTAAATAGTTACCTCAAGAATGCTTGTGCTGCTGTCAGACAGATATTTGTCTGAAGTTTTTTTTCCCAGTAACTTTGAAAGATTCAATCACCCCAAAGCGCTAAGCAAAATTGTAGCAGAAAAAATTCTAATTTTTTTTTTGTTTTCATTTTTCTGGGACAAGAAGACTTAGCATTTCATGTGTGGCATCTGCTAGGAGATGAGTTGCATGAAATGTCAAGCCTTATTTTCTCTAAAAAATACAGTGTTCAAAGTATAAATTCAAAATTATTGCCTTCTGCTGCAGTTGTGACAGGACTTCAAGAGTAAAGAGTCTAATACTGTACCCAAAACTATTGCCGTAATGACTGTATGCTATATGGCTTTATCAGTTGTCAAAGGGTGTTTTTAACACTTAGTCTGCTAAGGGCATATTCAGCAGGCAACAGATTGATGACATATTTCTCTATTTTTTCCAGAAAGTAGGATTTGACATTTCATTCAAATTGTTGCCTTGAGAAGTTGGGAGACAATTTGCATGAAACATCAAGTCCAGTTTTCTTGGAAAAATAAGAAAAATATTTCAAAACATCTGCTGAAAGCATTAAATCCTTGATTGATGTGATATAGTGGTGTCGATCAGGGCCCAGTTGTTCAAAGCGTCGTTAGCTTAACGAGCTCGTTAAGGGTCATTTCGTTAACTGTTTTAGCGGATTCAATATACAATTTTCTGATATTTTTTGCTGAAAAAATGTGAGTAGCTTTTGCACTGCAAAAGCTACTCACATTTTTTCAGCAAAAAATTTCAGAATATTTGCGTATCACTCGATGTAAATTTTAACGAATCGTTAACTAACGACATCGTTAGCTTTGAACAACTGGGCCCAGTTTGTTTCATTCTGCATATTTCAGCTTTGCATCGTTTTTCAAAAAGTATTTTTTTTATTTCTCCATTTAAACAAGTGTTGTGGGTACTTAGAGAAGTACCTCATGTATATACTTCAAATGTTTGGATACTCTCTTTTCTAAAGTACTGATTGACTATCACAAAGTGCAAATTTTAGAAATTCAGAATAGTATTGGTAATTCATAATGCCAGAAAAGGTACATTTTTCATACGAAATTTAACATATGACTTTTAATAGAGACCAAAACAGTTAGGTTACCTGGGATTTTTTTTTAGCTATGTCTTCTAGATTTTTTACTCTATAATTTTAGTACAGTTTTAGATAATAGCTAGCTTTCCCAGTGAGAAAATTTATTTTAAGCTGTACTTTCAGAATTCATTTCCCCTACATTTGAAAAATTCTCCAAAGATATCTACTATTTACATGTATTCAGTTTGATAGTATTGAAGCTCTAAATATAACTATCAGAATCCCCCGACCAAACCACCAAACCGCCATTTCTAAATTTGGTGTATATTTCAATCAGATATCATGGTAATATTGAAACGGAGCAAAGTAAAAAGATGCAAAGACAGTATGAAATGTGACCAAAATAATAAGTGAAAAAAAATAATAAGTGTTCTGTAAATGATTTTATTTTTGCATGTTTTTTTTTTTTCATTTTTTGTCAAAATCATCTATTAGTGGTTTCTGACTCTGTGATTTATTTGTACAGGATACACAATATTTGCAAATACTTTGAATTTATGAGTGTACATATTCAGAAATAATAGCAAAAATAAATGCCTTGTAAAGGTAAATGTACTTGCTGTATGTTTATTGGGGTAAAAAATCAATACAGCAAAAGTTGCCTTTCTAACATATGACATGCCTTGCCCTGATATATGTCCCTTCCAAAAATTATCAAGCTATCTCAAACAGTATGGGAGTTGTGGTCTTCAAAGACTTTGGCATCAGGGGAGATAAGCACATAATGGAGAAAGTGGGACCTTTGATCTTTAACTCTTGAACACGATATGCCTACTGGTTCTTTTTTATGCCTGAACCAAATATTATCAAAATATTTTAAACCACATGCACAATATTTGGCATAGAAATTCATTCAGGGGAGGTAACTAGAAAACAGCCACAGCAGACTTTGTCTTTCTTGCACATAGCATGTCTACTGGTCCTTATCTTTGCCTCTACAAAATATTATCAAAATGTTTCAAACCATTAAGAAGTCATTGAGTGCATAAGAATTTGGCTGAGAAATTTATTCAGTGGAGTGTAAAAGAAAAAAGAACAAAGCAAGAGTTGTCCTTCTTGCATGTGACACTTCTTGATCTGATATATGTCCTGTCAAAATATCAAATTAATCTCAGACAGTATGTGAGTTAATGCCTGAACAAGTTTGCAGCTCCAGGGGAGATAAGTGCATAACAAAATGTGAGAATTGTCTCTCTTGCAGCTGACATATCTACTGGTCCCTATCTACACCTCTACCAAATATTGTCAAAATAATTACTGAGTGCACTAGAATTTGGCTTAGAAATTTATTCAGAGGAGAAAACTAGAAAAAAAGCAAGAGTTGTCCTTCTTGCATGTGACTTCTCTACTTGACCTGGTACAGTGTCCCTACCAAATATCATCAAATTATCTCACACAGTATGGGAGTTATGGGCTGCACAAGAGTTCAGCTTCAAGGGATACAAGTACATAATGAACAAAGTGAGAGTTGTCTCTCTTGCACATGACATGGCTCCTGGTCCTTATCTATGCCTGTACCAAATATTATCAAAATATTTCAAACCATTAAGAAGTGATGGAGTGCACAAGAATTTGGCTTAGAAATTCGTTGAGGAGAAATAACTAGAAAAAAAAGAACAAAGCAAGAGTTGTCCTTCTAAGCTAGCACTACGCCAACTTGACCTGATATTATGTCCCTGTCACTTATTATCAAAGTATCTCAAACAGTATGGGAGTTATAGCGTGCACAAGATTTTGGTCTCAGGGGAGATAACTACATAATGCAGAAAGTGATAGTTATTTCTCTTGCATATGACACCCCTTCTGGTTCTTATTATGCATCTACCAAATATTATCAAAATATTTCAAACCATTAAGAAGTTAAGGTGTGCCCAAGAATTTGACTTAGAAATTGTTCAGGGGAGATAACTAAAAACAGCAAGAGTTGTCCTTCTTGCAAATGACACTCCTAACTGACCTGATACCTGTCCCTACAATATATTATCAAATATTATCTGAAAAAGTATGCGAGTTATGTCCTGCACAAGAGTTCTGCTTCAGGGGAGATAACTACATAACATAGAAAGTGAGAGTTCTCTCTTGCACACCACATGCCTACAGGTCCTCCTCTTCATACCTACCAAGGGGAGTGGTTGGGTGAGGCAAAGGTGACCTGTATCTTACGTCACCGGGGTGTGCAACCGAGATCGGCTTACAGTTGGGCAGGGCATGGTATCCTTGTAGTAGGTAAGGGTAGAGGGGGAATGTTTTTTTTATTTCTTCTGTTTCTTCACTTTCATTCATTTTCCTCTTTGTCCCCTGTCCCTGTCTTTTGTCTCCTCTGCTGTCTCTTCTATCTCTCTTCTCCCTTTCTCTGGGAAACAACACAAAATGACCCACAAGGGTTGACATGTTGTTAAACCCCAACACAGTCAATCAATCATCCCTACCAAATATTATCAAATTATCTCAAACAGTATGGGCGTTATGGCCTGCACAAGATTTCAACTTAAGGGGAGATAACTACATAACAAAGAAAGTGAGAGTTGTCTGTCCTGTATGCCACACACCTGCTGGTCCTTCTCTTTATTCCTACCAAATATTACCAAAATTTGTCTTAGGGTATCAAAGTTTTGGAGCGCACAAGGATGTGTCTACAAATTTCTCCCATCAGGGGAGATAACTACAAAACAAAGTGAGAATTCTCTCATGCATATGACAGGCCTACTGGTCCTCCTCTTCATCCCTGCTTAATGTTATCAAATTATCTCAAACAGTATGGGAGTTATGGCCTGCACAAGATTTCGACTTCAGGGGAGATAACTACGTAACGAAGATCATGAGAGTTGTCTCTCTTACACTTACTGGTCCTCCTCTTCTTTCTAATCAAATATTATTAAAATATGTCTAAGGGTATCAAAGTTATGGAGTGCACAAAGATGGGTTTACGAATT
Source organism: Anodontia alba (assembly GCA_964016985.1). Lineage (NCBI taxonomy): Eukaryota > Metazoa > Mollusca > Bivalvia > Lucinida > Lucinidae > Anodontia > Anodontia alba. Next base: position 7,843,858 of record OZ024836.1, on the reverse strand, counting down.
TCTGCCTCAGGGGAGATAAATATATAATTGAGAAAGTGAGAGTTTTCTCTCTTGCAAGCGACATGCCTACTGGTCCTCCTCTTAATCTCTTCCAGATATTATTAATTATCTCAAACAGTATGGGAGATGTGGCCCAAGATTTCTGCTTCAGGGGAGATAACTTCATAACAAAGAAAGTCTCTCTTGCAGGCAACACGCCTACTGGTCCTTCTCTTTATCGGATTTCTTTGGGCCAGGGATGTGTTATTTTCTCTTTCGATGGACGCTTCTGATGCACTTTCCGTTGAGAATTTTCTGATGGTCACTTGGGAGTTTTTGCACTCTCATCTGCCTGAGAGGCATCACCCGATTTGTGCTGATCAGTCCTTGCTTTCTTCTCAGGTGGAACTGTCAATGAGAAATAGCTGAGAATTGTTCTCCCACGTGACTTTGATTGTTTTCTTTACAACATATTTCCATGAAGGAAGTACGATGATAGGCACGATTTTATTGGTTGAATAAAATCACAGGTAGCCTTTATCAGTGTGGTAGATGTAATAATTTCATTGCCACTGCAGGGTACCAGTAAACACGCATTGGCTAAACCAATGAAAAAAACTGTTACAATGATAATGGAAGATGTCATCGGATATTCCAAGAAATGGCACATTTCTCAACCATGACCATGGCAGCTGTCTGAAATTTTACACATCAGTCAAAATTTTTGTAGGCAACAGATGACCCCCTAGGATACTTTTGGGTGAGTCATATGGAAAATTTCTGCAACATTGTTGCGAAAAAACGGCCATGGCAGAACACTGTAAAACTGTAGGAGGAATTATAGACACTAGGTATATTCTTTTGTCAGAGGGTGGGGAACTACTTCCCTTGCACCATGAACCATGGAAAGCAGAATACCATGTCCCCTTTTCTTTAAAAAGGAGTGGGGTACAGAAATGACTTTTAATAGAGATAAAGACAATAAGGTTACCCAAAGTATTTCTTTTACATATGTCGAGAGTTTTAGCTTCTTTTAGAATTTTAACCACTTTTAGAAATTTTAACCACTTATAGAATTTTAATCACTAATTTTAGTACAGTTTTAAATAGTACGTAGGCAGATAGAATTTTAACCCATTTGTTTTAGTACATTGTTAAATTGTAGTTAGGTTACCTAGTAAGAACATTTATTTCAACAGCTGAACTTCATACAGAATTTAGCAATTGACTTTTAATAGAGATCAAGACAGGTTACCCAGACAGAACATTTGTTTTAACTACTTCTAGAATTTTAATCAGTATTTTAGTACACTTTTAAACAGTAGGTAGGTAGAATTTTAATCCAGAAGTTATATAGTATGTTTTTAAATAGTAGGTAGGTTACCCAGTGAGAACATTGTTGTCCCCCTCCTCCCACCCCACCCTCCCCCTCTCCTTCAGCCCTTTCGAAGAAAATAGGGGACATGATATTCAGCTTTCCATGATTCATGGAGTGTGGTGTTGGTGCGTAGTTCTGTTGAAAACATTGATATGGTCCAGAAGTAGTCTGAAGGATAAAGCATCAACCCCGTGTATTGAAAACAGTGGTGGGGAAAGTGTCAACCCCAATGAAATTGATCAGGGGAAATTTGTCCACCCCAAGTAAGGTTTTTACTTTGAAATATGTCAGGTAGCTGACTTTGGGGCCAATTAGAAGGGGCCAAACAAATTTGATGGAGGATCAAAGAATGCCTGAATTTGATACCTTAGTCAAATGAGAGACCACAAAGAGGATAGCATCACAGAAAAATACCTAGCTAAGAATAGCAGCAAATTACTTATTGCACTCAACTATGTGAAGTGCCCATGAAGGTGGTTAGGCACTTTAGCCAAAAATGCTTACAGCTAGCCCATTGGGGTAATAAGCCCAGCAAAAATGGACCTTTTAGTCAAATCTTTTTGAAAGAATGCCAATTGTTAGATGAGCTGATACATCAACCCAATAACTGACCAAGCAGCAACACAGTCAAAGAAAGGTTAATGGCATGGAGAGCCTATATATATATATATATATATATATATATACTTGCTGAGGGAGGTCCTTGCAGATGACTATTATAGTAATAATAGCAAATAACAAATAAGCTACAAAGGAGTAGATGATATTGCAGACTGTCAGCTCAGTGTTATGGATTTGAGAATCCTGCAAGTAACTTGTTGATGCATAGCAAGAGAAAAATGCTGTGACTAACTCAATAAAGCATGACAGTTAGTGTGAAAATAAACAAATTCTTATACTGTTTGTGCAACTGTACAGCCTGGATAGCTCCTACCTCACATTTCTGCTGACTCAAGAAGGGCAGTTGTCAGTTTCTGGAAAAATGTGCACTGTACTGGATAACTGCTTAAGGACTAACCCTGTCCAAAAAGGTGTGGTTAGGTAAACTAACCTGTTAAACATGAACCAAATAGTGTTAATTGGGCCGCAAACTGCAAACTAAACCACAAGAAATTTGCCAAAGGGTTATGTTGCCACTGCTGCTGGTGTTCAAGAAACAGAGCTAAATGCACAGAATATACCCATTGTTCAATCAAGCATGGAAAGTCGGTTGAGATCAGTAATGGCTGATGTCAGTGGGCAGGGTACATCATGGCAGAGGTTTGTAGAAAGTTTCATTAGCCCAGAGGTCTGGGTGTTCGAGAAATGCACAAACCTATAATACTGTTGAAGCTAATGCCAACAATAACAATGCCAATGCCACCAATGCTGCAGGAAACTTTTACTTTGATCCTTATGTCACTCCTGCTTGCCCAAGAAGTTGTGTCAAAACCTAACTTCACCAAAACATGTCAGTGAGAGCTGCTTCACCAAAACATGTCAGCGAGAGCTGCTTCACCAAAACATATCAGCCAGAGCTGTATGCTACTGTATATGTTTTTATGACCACAGTTTATGACATTGTCTGAAGAAACTCAGCTCAGAAGCCAGGAGACATTGATCTGGCATAGAATCATCTGACAATTGAAAGTATTTGAGTTTGACTCTATATTAATGGATAGCACATAATCTTTGGCTTTGTACTTCCTGGTGTGTGTCTGTGATCATTGGATCTTGTAGAATTAAATCTTGAAGTGCTTTGAATCACTATCCTTTCTCCTCCCAGAATATGAATGAAAACAATTCTTATGGTAACTGCTTATTGCCAACTGCTTTTTCATAATTTGCTTTAAAACTCTGACATGCTCATCTAGTTTAGGAGAAACAGAGGTAAATGGTGAACTTTTAGCCTATACAAGTTCACTGAACCACCATATAAATGAAGAAGATTCTCTTATAATATCGAATGCTACTGACTAAAACTGCTTCAACACTGAGATTACACCTTTCCGATATTTATACTTGACTTTTGCTATTATTAATAAAACATTGCTTTTATATGCTGCCTACCCAAATTATTGGGACTGACAGTCTAAGGAAACAATGTAGACCCAGAATCCACACTGCCTGTCACTCACAGCAGTTCCAAGACCCATCAGTAGTAAAATAGTCTTGTTCCAATTTTTATGCCCTGCCACAAAAAGCGGCGAGGATATAATGTTATACCATCTGAAATTTTGAGTCTGTCTGTCCGTCTGTCCATCCATCTTGTCAGTGCCTCCATCATTCGTGTCCACTCCTTAACTCTGATACAGTCTAAGATATTTTCAAGAGACTTCACACGACTGAAAACCGCTATAAGACAATGTGCAGCACACATGAACTGTAACTCTGGTTTGCCTACTTTTGGAGTTAATGCCCTTTGATCATTGAATATAGCCATGTACTCTTGTCAGCTCTGTAAGTTGGAAACCTTTCGAGATATTTTGATGAAATTTCTCACAAACGTAAAGTACTATAAGACAACTTGCAGAACACAAAAACCTTAACTCCAGTTAACCTACTTATGGAGTTGAGGTCCTTTGAACATAGTAGATATTGAAAAAAGCCATTTCTAGTATGTACTCGTGTCTGCTCTAAGTTGAAAACCATTCCAGATATTTTGATGAAACTTCATACAAATGTAAAGCATCATAAGACAAGATGCAGAACACAAGAACAGGTCTACTTTTGGAGTTATTGCCCTTTGAAGTTTAAAAATAGTGATTTCTGTAATATATTTGTGTCCACTCTTTAACTTGAAAACTTTTGAAATATTTGTATGAAACTTTATGCAAATGTATATCACCATGATACAATTTGCAAAATACAAGAACAGTAACTCAAAAATATCTGCTTTTGGAGTTACCATCCTTTGAAAATTGTTAACAGTGATCCATCATATACGTGTTCCCTTTCAATAAAAACCATTTCAGAGATTTTCTTGAAGCCTTGCAACATGTAAAAGGGACACAAGATAACATGTAGAATTACAATTGACTTCTTTGTTTCAGTTTACTATGTCTTGATTCCAACTGGAGTTTGCTGCACAAGCCAGTCTGGACCATGTCACCATAGTTTGATGTCCAGAAACTTGGTTATGTGTTTACCATTGCTAGCAATATCAGATAAATCTAGATGAATGCATCCCTTACTTATTCTTTGATGCAGTACATTACTGCAGCATAAACATGTTTAGAAGCATTGTAAAATCCTACATACAGTATGCCACACCATCGTAAGTTTCACATCCCTTACTTGTTCTTTGATGCAGTGGGGGTGGTCGGGTGGTGTGAAGGTGCTGTGTATCTTACATCACTGGGGCGTCCAACTGATATTGGCTTACAGTTGGGCATGGCCTGCTATCCTTGTAGTGGGTAAGGGTAGAGGGGGAATGTTTTTATTTCTTCTGTTTCTTCACTTTCATTCCTGTTCCTCTTTCTTCCCTGTCCCTCTCTTTCATCACCTCTACTCTCTCTTCTTATCTCTTTTCTCCCTTTCTCTGGGAGACGACACAAAATGACCCTCAAGGGTTGACGTGTCGTTAAACCCGAACACAATCAATCAATTCTTTGATGCAGTACATTACTGCATCAAAGAACTTGTTTAGAAGCATCGCAGAATCCTACGATACAGTATGCCACACCATCGTAAGTTTTGCATCCCTTACTTGTTCTTTGATGCAGTACATTACTGCAGCATAAACATGTTTAGAAGCATTGAAAATCCTACAATACAGTATGCCACACCGTCATCAGTGTTGTCACTCAATCCAGTATATCTTGGAAATCTACAATAAGAAAGTTTCTTCATTATTGTGAGTTAATGGGACATGGTCTAATTTTGGTCTAATTTTGACCTCTCGAATATACTTTTTGATTATGGTATGAAGCAAATTTAGCCAAGATATAGCTGTTAAGAACCCAAGACTATGATGTATTTACCCTGGTCATGCTGAATAAATTAAGATGGTACACACATTTCTAATTGTAAGCCAATCAGATTACTTGATTCAGGCTGTTGATTATACATATTCACATACTGAATAACAGTGCAGACCCATATCAGTTGGCTTCTGGAGAAGTCACATGATCTGGATCTATACTGTTTGTAAAGGCAGGATCCAGGTTCAGCAGGAGAAGGGTTAAAATCAACTGGAACAGTTATTGTGTGCGAAGCATAGACCAAGCTTTTTGTGAAAGCTTATATTTGTATCTTATTAGACTTATTCTTAACGTTGTATTTTAGCAAACAGACAGATGGATGAGTTAATGTTAACAGTATTTCCTGTCATTTTCAAGTGATAGGTAGTTTATTCCTACTTTACTCCCATATTGTCTACTGTACCCTTTGATCTACTGTTCAGTTTAGTCTACTGTCATGTATAAACTTAGGGTTGAGCTAAGGATCCACTTTGCAGGGGATTATAATGCTGATGCCACAACACCATAAAGTGCAGCTATGAACTGTATTTACTATTAGAATTTGGACACCAAATGTCAAAAAAATAATAAAGTAATAAGCCTTAGCAAACAGTGTAGACCCAGATCAGATTCCTAATGGATTTGTATGATCATGTCTTCACTATTCGTCATTTAGAAAAAGTATATGTCTTCCTGTCAAAATGCCTCATTACCATACTGTGAAAAAATAAGGCTCATCCAAAAGTTCTAAGAGTAAATAATAGGTACACCACAACCTCTATATAACACTATTGTTGGGGTCCAAAGAATAAACCGTGTTAGTTATACAACTGTATTATATCCAAACAAAAATGTATAGATTATATAGAAAAATGACCATTTATGGTCATTTTTCTATATAATCTATACATTTTTGGGATCCATCTTTGAACTGTGTTGTATCCAAAACTGTGTTATAACGAACTGTGTTATAAAGAGGTTAATGTGTAGCTTTGTTCAATGAATTAGCCACATATACTGTAATTATACATATGTTAGTGGACTGACCAAAATTGCTAGACATTTCTGCCGTATAAATTCAAAGTTCCCTGACAATATGGGAGCTGGAAATTTTTTAACTTAGCAAGAAAAATACATCAGGACCAAATAGCTTTATACAGCTGAAATGTGAACTTCCCTGACATTTTAGCCAAATTTCATTTTTCCCTTACACAATCACTGAATTCCCTGACAATTCCCTGACCTTTGAAAAAAATTTCGCTGGCATTTCTGAGACGTGTATGAACTCTGCAATAAATTGTGATTCTGGATTTGCAATTCTGGGCAAACTCGGGTTTATTTGTATATGTTTTTTTTTTCAATTTTTCGTAAACTTTTACTGTCAAAGCATTATTTTTGGTTGTACAGAAATTGGGCATTTAGTCCCACAAATCTCTCAAACTTGATGGTAACCCCAAAGATTTGTACAGATACAGTATATGTTTTCATACCCCTGCCTGCCGAAGGCAGCAGTGGGGCATATAGCATTTCTACTTGATGTTATGTGCAATGTTATGTGCATACATGCATATGCCACAGTTTTAACCAGTGTTCAACAAACGTTTATGTTTATATTCAAATTTACACAGGGATTTATGTCTGCATTTCTCTTGGAGGTTGTAACTTCAATACCTTCTATGCTAGGAAGTTGAAATTTGGTATGCTACTTACCCATCCTTAATTTTATACTCTATATTAGAGTTGCCTCTGTGTCTTACCTGGGGTGGGGATATGGGTCAAAATATATAGCAGATCTTAAGTTTATATTGAAATTTACACTGACATTTCAGTATATAACATTTACATCAGCATTTCTCTTGATGGTCATTAGTTGGGTACACTGTATGTGCCGGCCTTGGTGGCTCAGTTGGATGCGCATCCGACTGGTGATCAGGAGATTGCAGATTCGACCCCCATGGGGTTGGCAACATTCTTGCATGCAGATTGATCATGAAATATTTTCTATGGTCATTCTCTTCCTTCCTCTGCTTCAAGAAGGGTAGTTGTCAGTTTCTGGTGAAAGAATGTGCACAATACTGTTTAACCGCTTAGATGATTAAGCCTGCCCAGTAAACGTGTGGTTAGGTAAACTGACCATGCTTAACATGACCCCATTAGATTGACTGGGCCGTAAAAACTCAACACAAACAAACAAATATGTAACATACTGTTACAGTGTTAGCAAAGTTTCATTTAAATATCTGTGTTGATTCAAAGAATGGCAAAGTTAACATATGCATTAAACGTTGTTGGCTGGGTGTTCTAGTGGTTAGTGATCTCAACCTGTAAGAGAGGTGTCATTGGTTTGGACCTCGTTTGGGTTGGGAATGTTTCCCATTATTAGCACACTTAGCTCATACTAAACATGCCCTGGATTGAGTATAAATTGGACAGGGAAATGCTTGGTCATAGAAAGCAAGAAAAGCATGCATGGATGAGACTGTACAAATGCAAGCATTAACACACATCATGGCCCAATATAATTGAAATACTGCACAAAGGACTATAAAGCTCCAGAACACCACCACAAACATTTGAATTGTTATGTTCTGGTCATATATGTATAGGACAACTAGATCCAATTCACACATAGGTTGTGTTTCACAGAACAGTCTATTTCTGGACAGATAACTCTTTCTTCATCCTTTTTGTATTATCTACCATCTTGGTTTTATAATTCATAATTCATCTAGCTTGCAATAAAACCATCTCCTTCACTTGCTTCTTCTTGTTAATTAACCCTTGTCCTGCTGAACCCGGGTATGTCCTGCCTTTGCAAACAGTGTAGCTCCAGATCAGTTGGCTTCTGAAGAAGCCAACTGATCTGGATCTGCACTGTTGGCCATTCAGTATTTAAATTTGTATCAACAACATGGATCAAGTAATCTGATTGACTGAAAACTAGAAGTGGGCGTGGCATCTTAATTTATTCAGCAGGAGAAGGGTTAAATTTCTAGCACATTCTTCTGTTATTAAAAAAGTACTTATATAATTAGTATCCAGATACATATTGTTCAGTTGGACAGATAGATGGTAATCTTAAGATCCACTTACATGACCTGTGGAGATCTCAAATAAAATTCTCAATTCTTCCTCAGCTACTTTCTTAGTAGTAGAAAGAAAACAAACAGACTGAATAATCAACAGCTGGAGTGGTTAGCTTTATAGAGAGAATCCAGGTTTCTGTCTTCTCAACCTAATCTTATGAAGTCTTTTTCACTAATTTCAGCATCCTACCTCTATCTGAAAATGTGAGTGCAGAATAACAACATAACCACAGAAACATTAAAGGCACTTTTGATGAGGAACTGCCAATTCCAGCTGCATTTTTCCTTAGAATGAAATGCCTTGAAAATTCTTCATTCTCACTAATGTTTTTAGGAGAGTCCTAAAAAACAGTTAAGTGAGTTAGATGTCTTTTGGTGGTCAATAAAGAAGCTTTTAGATCTCTGTACAGCCGTCTGCCCAAAAAATTGCATCTGGAAATGTCTTATTTCGAGCAAACTGAGTTAAGTTTATTTATTTTTTTTGTTGTTGTTGTTGTTTATTTACTAAATAGTTTAGTAAAAAGGCTTTTAAATGAGACTGCATTATTCCATAGATGAAGCATTTAATTGTGAAAACTAAGAAAAATAGAAAGGTGTCAAATAAGAAGGAGTTAACTGCCATTTTAATATGTGACGTACTGTTACAATGTTAGCAAAGTTTCATTTAAATACCTGTGTTGATAAAGAGAATGGCAAGGTTAACATATGCATTAAACATTTTGGGCTGGGTGTCCTAGTGGTAAGTGATCTCAACCTATAAGACAGGTATCATGGCTTTGAACCTTGTTTGGGTTGGGAATGTTTCCCATCATTAGTACACCTAGCTCATACTCAATATGCCCTGGATTGAGTATAAATTGGCCAGGGAAATGTTTGGTCATAGACAGCAGAAAAAGCATGCATGGACAAGACTGTTCAAATGCAAGCATTAACACACATCATGGCCCAATATAACTGTTATACTACACAAAGGACTATAAAGCTCCAGAATACCACCACAAACATTTGAATTGTTCTGTTCTGGTCATATATGTATAATACAAGTAAATGCAATTCACACATAGGTTGTGTTTCACAAAACAGCCTATTTCAGGGCAGATAACTTTTTCTAGGTCCTTTTTGTATTATCTAACATCTTTGTTTTAAAATTAAAAATTCATCTTTGCAATGATGTCATCTCATTGACTAGTCTTGTTTCTTCTAGTGAATGTAATTGTTTACATTTTATGTTACTAAGGAGTGCTGATACAAGTAGTATCCAGATACATGTTGTTCAGTTGGACAGACAGATGTAATTCTAAGATCCCCTTACGTATGACCCAAATAAGATTCGAAATTTTCCCTGAACTAATTTCTTACTGGTTGCTGGAATCTAAACAGAATGAATAATCAAGAGCTAGAGTGGTTAGCTTGATTTAGAATGCATGTTTCTGTCTCCTCAACCTTCTTAAGAAGTCTTTATTACCAATTTCAGAGCATCCTATCTCTATTTGAAAAAGCAATTCTATAATATTTATGTGTATGTATAGATGGTAGAATTTCTTGTTCATATCAACGGAAACATAAAAGGAAAATCTGATGAGGTTTTGCCAATCCCAATTACATTTTTACTTACAATAAAAGGCTTTGAAGATACTTTACTCTAACAGATGTCATAAGGGGAATAGCAAAAACAGTTAAGTGAGTTTGTTGTCTTTTAGTGGTCAGTAAAGAAGGCTTTCATCCTCCGTCCAGCTGTCTTCCCAGAAATCAGAATATGTCTTGTTTCCAGCAAATCGTGTTAAAGTTGATTTTTTTTTAAATAGTCTGGTAAAAAAGCTTTTAAATGAGACAGCATTATTCCATAGAATAAGCATTTAATTGTGAAAACTGAGGAAAATAGAAAGGTGCCAAATAGGAGGGAGTTAACTGCCATTTTAATATGTGACATACTGATACAGTGTTAGAAAAGTCTCAATTAAATACCTGTGTTAATTCAGAGAATGGCAAGGTTAACATATGCATTAAACATTTTGGGCTGAGTGTCCTAGTGGTTAGTGATCTCAACCTGTAAGACAGGTGTCATGGATTTGAACCTTGTTTGGGTTGGGAATGTTTCCCATCATTAGTACACTTAGCTCATACTCAATATGCCCTGGATTGAGTATAAATTGGACAGGGAAATGCTTGGTCATAGACAGCAGAAAAAGGATGCATGGACGAGACTATATGCGGTGGTCCCAACGTTAGTCTTATTCTTTGTTGCTTTGTGGTTTATTCTACAAGGCGATTAGTTGTATGTCTTTCCATGTGTCATTTTGTTCTTGTGGTTTTCAGTCCTTTTAGTATTGTGATTACCTCGCTTGGGGAAGAGAGAGCTAATCTTAGTGCTTTTCGTGGGTTTGTTCGGTTTGTGCTTGTTTTGGTTTGTCTTTTTACTCTTCCTCTTGGGGTCTGGGAAGGGCTGCGGTTTGTGATTGTGGCACTCCCTGGACTTTTCTCTTACCTTTTTTTTTCTATACAAATGCAGTTATTAACAGGCATCATGGCCCAATATAATTGAAATACTATAAAGCTCCAGAACACCACCACAAACATTTGAATTGTTGTTTTCTGGTCATATATGTATAGGACAACTAGATGCAATTCACATAGGTTGTGTTTCACAAAACAGCCTATTTCAGGACAGGTAACTCTTTCTTGGTCCTTTCAGTATTATCTGACATCTTTGTTGTTTGAAAATTCAAAATTCATCTCTGCAATGATGTCATCTCCTTGATTAGTCTTGTTTCTTCTAGTATATTTAATTGTTTACTTATTAATCTGTTACTAAGGAGTTCTGATACAAGTAGTATCCAGATACATATTGTTCAGTTGGACAGACAAATGTCATCCTAAGATCCCCTATACATGGCCCAAATAAGATTCACAATTTTCCCTTAACTACTTTCTTACTAGTTGATGGAACCTAAACAGAATAAATAGTCAACAGCTAGAGTGGTTAACTTGATTTAGAATATGTGTCAGAAGGTGTCTTGTTTCCAGCAAACTGTGTTAAAATTTGTTGTGTTTTGAAACAGTCTGGTAAAAAAAAGCTTTTAAATGAGACAGCATTATTCCATGGATGAAGCATTTAATTGTGAAAACTGAGGAAAATAGAAAGGTGTCAAATAAGAGTTAACTGCCATTTTAATATGTTGACATACAGTTACAGTGTTAGCAAAGTTTCATTTAAATACCTGTGTTGATTCAGAGAATGGCAAGTTTAACATATGCATTAAACATTTTGGGCTGGGTGTCCTAGTGGTTAGTGATCTCAACCTGTAAGACAGGTGTCATGGGTTTGAGCCTCGTTTGGGTTGGGAATGTTTCCCATCATTAGTACACCTAGCTCATACTCAGTATGCCCTGGATTGAGTATAAATTGGACAGGGAAATGCTTGGTCATAAACAGCAGAAAAAAGCATGCATGGACAAGACTGTAAAAATGCAAGCATTAACACACATCATGGCCCAATATAACTAATACTACACAAAGGACTATAAAGCTCCAGAACACCACCACAAACATTTGAATTGTTATGTTCTGGTCACATATGTATAGGACAACTAGATGCAATTCACACATAGGTTGTGTTTCACAAAACAGCCTATTTCAGGGCAGGTAACTCTTTCTTGATCCTTGTTGTATTATGTAACATCTTTGTTTTAAAATTAAAAATTCATCTCTGCAATAATGCAATCTCCATGACTAGTCTTGTGTCTTCTAGTGAATTTAATTGTTTACATATTTATCTGTTACTAAGGAGTGCTGATACAAGTAGTATCCAGATACGTATTGTTCAGTTGGACAGACAAATGTCATCCTAAGACCCAAATAAGATTCACAATTCTCTCTAGCTAATTTCTTACTAGTTGATGGAATCTAAACAGAATGAATAATCAACAGCTAGAGTGGTTAACTTGATTGAGAATCCATGTTTCTGTCTCCTCAACCTTCTTAAGAAATCTTTATTACAATTTCAGAGCATCCTATCTCTATTTGAAAATGAGGGTGCAGAATAGCAGTTCTATAATATTTATGTGCATGTATAGATGATAGAATTTCTTGTTCATATCCACTGAAACATAAAAGGAAAATCTGATGAGGTTTTGCCAATCCCAATTACATTTTTAAGTACAATAAAAGGTTTTGAAGATACTTCATTCTAACTGATGTCATAAGGGGAATAGTAAAACAGTTAAGTGAGTTATTTGTGTTTTGATATCAGTAAAGAAGGCTTTCAATCTCCGTCCAGCTATCTGCCGAGAAATCAGAATATGTCTTGTTTGCAGCAAACCATGTTAAAATTTGTTGTTGTTTTTTTTTTATACAGTCTGGTAAAAAAGCTTTTAAATGAGACAGCATTATTCCATAAATGAAGCATTTAATTGTGAAAACTGAGGAAAATAGAAAGGTGTCAAATAAGAATTAACTGCCATTTTAATATGTGACATACTGTTACAGTGTTAGCAAAGTTTCATTTAAATATCTGTGTTGATTCAGAGAATGGCAAGTTTAACATATGCATTAAACATTTTGGGCTGGGTGTCCTAGTGGTTAGTGATCTCAACCTGTAAGACAGGTGTCATGGGTTTGAACCTCATTTGGGTTGGGAATGTTTCCCATCATTAGTACACCTAGCTCATGCTAAGTATGCACTGGATTGAGTATAAATTGGACAGGGAAATGCTTGGTCATAGACAGCAGAAAAAAGCATACATGGACGAGACTGTAAAAATGCAAGCATTAACACACAAGATGGCCAAATATAACTGAAATACTACACAAAGGACTATAAAGCTCCAGAACACCACCACAAACATTTGAATTATCATGTTCTGGTCACATATGTATAGGACAACTAGATGCAATTCACACATAGGTTGTGTTTCACAAAACAGCCTATTTCATGGTATTATCTAACATCTTTGTTTTAAAATTAAAAATTCATCTCTGCAATAATGCAATCTCCTTGACTAGTCTTGTTTCTTCCAGTGAATTTAATTGTTTACATATTTATCTGTTACTAAGGAGTGCTGATACAAGTAGTATCCAGATACATATTGTTCTATCAGACAGACAAATGTAATCCTAAAACCCAAATAAGATTCACAATTCTCCCTAGCTAATTTCTTACTAGTTGATGGAATCTAAACAGAATGAATAATCAACAGCTAGAGTGGTTAACTTGATTGACAATCCATGTTTCTGTCTCCTCAACCTTCTTCAGAAGTCTTTACTGCTTATGAAGAGTCTCAATAAAACCGAGACTCCCATTTTCTTATCTGTAGTGTGTTCTTTGTTTCCAAAGCAATCTTTTTGAAGTTTATTTTATTACCAATTTCAGAGCATCCTATCTCTATTTGAAAATGAGGGTGCAGAATAGCAGTTCTATAATATTTATGTGTATGTATAGATGGTAGAATTTCTTGTTCATATCCACCGAAACAAAAGGAAAATCTGATGAGGTTTTGCCAATCCCAATTACATTTTTACTTACAATAAAAGGCTTTGAAGATACTTCATTCTAACTGATGTCATAGGGTGAATAGCAAAAACACTTAAGTGAGTTAGTTGTCGTTTGGTATCAGTAAAGAAGGCTTTCGATCTCCGTCCAGCCATCTGCCCAGAAATCAGAATATGTCTTGTTTCCAGCAAACCATGTTAAAGTTTGTTGTTGTTTTTTTAAATAGTCTGGTAAAAAAGCTTTTAAATGAGGCAGCATAATTCCATAGATGAAGCATTTAATTGTGAAAACTGAGGAAAATAGAAAGGTACCAAATAGGAGGGAGTTAACTGCCATTTTAATATGTGACATACTGTTACAGTGTTAGCAAAGTTTCATTTAAATCCCTTTGTTGATTCAGAGAATGGCAAGGTTAACATATGCATTAAACATTTTGGGCTGGATGTCCTAGTGGTAAGTGATCTCAACCTGCAAGACAGGTGTCATAGGTTTGAACTTTGTTTGGGTTGGGAATGTTTCCCATCATTAGTACACCTAGCTCATACTCAATATGCCCTGGATTGAGTATAAATTGGACAGGGAAATGTTTGGTCATAGACAGCAGAAAAAGCATGCATGGACGAGACTGTATAAATGCAAGCATTAACAGGGATCATGGCCCTTAATTAAAGTACTACACAAAGGACTATAAAGCTCCAGAACACCACCACAAACATTTGAATTGTTGTGTTCTGGTCACATACGTATAGGACAACTAGATGCAATTCACACATAGGTTGTGTTTCACAAAACAGCCTATTTCAGGGCAGGTAACTCTTTCTTGGTCCTTTCAGTATTATCTGACATCTTTGTTTGAAACTTCAAAATTCTGCAATAATGCAATCTCCTTGACTAGTCTTGTTTCTTCTAGTGAATTTAATTTTTTATATATTTATTTGTTACTCAGGAGTGCTGATACAAGTAGTATCCAGATACATATTGTTCTGTCAGACAGACGAATGTAACCCTAAGATCCCCATACATGGCCCAAATAAGATTCACAATTTTCTCGTAACTACTTTCTTACTAGTTGAAAGAACCTAAACAGAATGAATAGTCAACAGCTAGAGTGGTTAACTTGATTGAGAATCCATGTTTCTGTCTCCTCGACCTTCTTCAGAAGTCTTTATTACCAATAAAAGGAAAATCTGATGAGGTTTTGCCAGTTCCAATTACATTTTTAGTTACAATAAAATGCCTTGAAAATTGTTCATTCAAACAGATGTCATGAAGGGGAATAGTAAAAACAGTTATGTGAGTCAGTTATCTTTTGATAGACAGTAAAGTAGGCTTTTAATCTCCATCCAGCCATCTGACCAGAAATACGCATCAGAAGCTGTCTTGTTTCCAGCAAACCGTGTTAAAAGTTATT
Organism: Anodontia alba; assembly: GCA_964016985.1. NCBI lineage: Eukaryota > Metazoa > Mollusca > Bivalvia > Lucinida > Lucinidae > Anodontia > Anodontia alba. The sequence continues at coordinate 7,828,574 of OZ024836.1, read as the reverse complement.
TTTTTTTTTATTTTTTTTTTTTTTATAGTTGTGTAAAAAAGCTTTAAGTGAGACAACATTATTCCATAGATGAAGCATTTAATTGTGAAAACTGAGAAAATAGAAAGGTACCAAATAAGAGGGAGTTAACTGCCATTTTAATATATGACGTACTGTTACAGTGTTAGCAAAGTTTCATTTAAATACCTGTGTTGATTCAGAGAATGGCAAGTTTAACATATGCATTAAACAGTTTGGGCTGGATGTCCTAGTGGTAAGTGATCTCAACCTGCAAGACAGGTGTCATAGGTTTGAACCTTGTTTGGGTTGGGAATGTTTCCCATCATTAGTACACCTGGCTCATACTCAATATGCCCTGGATTGAGTATAAACTGGCCAGGGAAATGCTTGGTAATAGACAGCAGAAAAAGCATGCAAGGACGAGACTGATCAAATGCAAGCATTAACATGCATTATGGCCCAATATAATTTAAATACTACACAAAGGACTATTAAGCTCCAGAACAACACCACAAACATTTGAATTGTTGTGTTCTGGTCACATATGTATAGGACACCAAGATGCAACTCACACATAGGTTGTGTTTCACAAAGCAGCCTATTTGAGGGCAGATAACTCTTTCTTGGTCCTTTTTGTTGTATCTAACATCTTTGTTTTAAAATTAAAAATTCATCTCTGCAATGATGCCATCTCCTTAACTAGTCTTGTTTCTTCTAGTGAATTTAATTGTTTACATATTTATCTGTTACTAAGGAGTGCTGATACAAGTAGTATCCAGATACATATTGTTCAGTTGGAGAGACAAATGTCATCCTGAGATCACCTTTCATGACCCAAATGAAATTCACAATTCTCCCTAACTACTTTCTTACTAGTAGATGGAACCTAAACAGAATAAATAATCAACTGCTAGAGTGTTAGCTTGATTGAGAATCCACGTTTCTGTCTCCTGTCCTTCTTCAAAAGTCTTTCATACTAATTTCAGCATCTTAACTCTGCTTGAAACTGTGAGTGCAGAATAGCATTTTTTTTTCAGTCTAGAATACAGTCGACTCCCATTATCTCAAATTCCAAGGGACTCACTGAAACACTTCGAGATATCCGTACTTCGACATATCAGAGTTGAGAGAGTGAGGAAAACAATAAATTGAACAACCACATTTAACAAATGAATATGTAATTTGACTCCTGAAGTAAGAAATATATATATATAATAATGTGGAAAAGAGGAGAAATTGCTCCTGAGGAGCAATTTCTCCTCTTTTCCACATTATTTTGTTACCTGTTGTCATAGTTTCATGTTAAAACAGGGACCAGATTTTCACTTCGAGATAAGCGGTAATTCGAAATAAGCGAGTTCGAGATAACGAGGTTCGACTGTATTTGTGTATATGTTTAGATGCTGTCACACAGAGGGGACTGTCTGGTTTCTGTCCTTCCATATGTCTATAAAATATTTCTTCTTGTTGCTAAGACCACTGGTCTGATTTTTTCAAAACTTGTCTGGGATGTTCCCCTACCCAAATGAAAAAAGCTATGGAGAAATATGCTTTAACAAACTGTAAATGCTACATATGTACATACATATTGCTTTTGTATTTTCACATGCAAATGAGCTAACCATATTCTTGAACAAACTATCTCCAATACACTGAAATGATACACAAACACTATGCTTAAACAAACAATATCTAATACACTGAATTATTATGCAAAATCTAGGCTTTAAAAAAACTATATTCAATTCACTGAAAAGATATGCAAACACTACAGTATGTTTTTAAAAAAAGTTTGACCATTACCACTCTCTGGACTAATTCAGCAGACAACAAATTGATGACATTTTTCTTATTTTTCCCAGAAAAAAGGGTTTGGCATTTCATGCAAATTGTCTCCATTGTATATGTACAGAATAGCACTTCCCTATACCATTACATTATAAGCATTATAAAATGACCCAGACTTTATAGAAGCTGGCCGTATCTTTTATAAAAAATTATGGGCCTTTTTATCACACAACCTCAATCCTGTTTATAACTTTTTCCTGATTTGTTTTGGAATATGCATGAATATGACGGTCTGAAATATCCCATCTTAAAGGTTCAGTAGCTAGTAGCCCTACAGAATTTTGCATTTCCTAATGCACAGTTTTTTAAATAAAGGCTTATTGTGGACAGAATGGCAAAAGGCTTATTGTGGACAGAATGGCAAAAGGCTTATTGTGGACAGAATGGCAAATAGTATGGACACTAATCAGGCTGGTCATACCTGCACTATTATCCCATGCACTTTATTGTTATTATTTTAATGCTATATCCAAATAAAAATAAAAAATAACAAAGCTTACATTTAGAGCATAGTATTATCTTTTGACATCAACAGCCCTATATGTAAATGAAATTAAACATGTGTCCAAAGTAACACAAATACTCCCTCTCTTTGTTCTTTGCCCATATTGCAACAAGATCTGGATGCATAAATTGCAACAACTATTTTCCAAATGCTCAACCTGATCTGTTATACATTTTGATCCATTAAGCCCCACCCCAGGGCATGACTAAGGGGCAGTTGTAGCACAGAATTGAATGTTTAGGTCTGGGTATGTAGCATACCCAATTTCAACAGCCTAGCACAAAAAAAGGTACCCTACTAATGACCTCCAAGAGAAATCTGATGTAAATGTCAGTTTCAATGTATAAAGATCTGTTATATATTTTAACCCATATCCCCACACCAGGGCATGACCTAGAAGTAACTTTAACACAAAGTTAAAAATTTAGGTCTGGGTAAGTAGCATACCAAATTTCAACTTCCTAGGATAGAAGGTACTGAAGTTACAACCTCCAAGAGAAACACAGACATAAATCTCAGTGTAGATTTGAATGTAAACATAAACATTTGTTGGACTCTGGTTACAAACATGACATATGCACTTATGCATGCAACATCAAGGTGAAATGCTATTTTCCTCACTGCTGCCTTTGTCTGGCCAGAGTATGAAAACATATACTGTAATTGTACAAATCTTCGGCGTTACCATCAAGTATGTGAGATTTGTGGTCATAAATGCACAAATTATTGTATGACCAGAAATAATGCTTTGACAAAGCGTACAAGTTTACGAAAAATTGAAAAAAAAAATGCAAATAACCCTGAGTTTGCCCAGAATTGCAAATCCAGAATCACAATCTTTTGCAGGGTTCATACACGTCAGGGAAATGTCAGGGAAATTTTTTTTTTCCAAGGTCACAGAATAGTTAGAAAATTCTGTGGTATGTCAGGGAAAATGAAATTTTGTAAAAATTTCAGGAAATTTCACATTTCAGGTGTATAAAGCTAGGTTGTTTAGTGCTGATGTATCTCTTACTAAATTCATAAATTTACAGCTCTGATATAGAGTCAGGGAACTTTGAATTTATGTTGTGGCAATTTTGTTCAGTCCATTAACATATTGATAATTACTGTATATGTGACTAATTCATTGTACAAAGCTATCAATTATTTACCCTTAGAACTTTTAAATGAGCTTTTTTTTTCACAGAATGGTAATGAAGCATTTTGACAGGAAAGACATACTTTTAGTAAATGGCAAACAGTGTAGATGTGATCATACAGATCCATAAGGAGTCTGATCTGGGTCAACACTGTTTGCTCAGGCTTATTTTGTTATTTATTATTTTGTTGACATTTAGTGTCCAAATTCTTATGGTAAATACAGTGTATAGCTGCATTTCATTATGATGTGGCATCAGCATTATAATCCCCTGTCAAGTGGATCCTTCTCTACCCTAAGCTTATGACAGTAGACAAAACTGGTCATTAGATGAAAGGAAACAGTAGACAATATGGGAGTAAAGTGGGAATGTAACACTACCTGTCACTTGAAAATGATAGAAATATTGTTTAACCCTTGTCCTGCTGAATAAATTGAGAAGCCACACCCATTTCTAATTTTCAGCCGATCAGATTACTTGATCAAGTTTGTTGACATACTTAATGGCAAACAGTGCAGATGCAGATCAGTTGGTTTCTTCAGAAGCCAACTGATCTGGATCTACACTGTTTGCAAAGGCATGGTATATCCGGGTTCAGCAGGACAAGGTTTAACATTAACTCATTCCTCTGTCTGTTTGCAGTAATGCAACATGAAAAACAGGTCTAATAAGATATCAATGATAAGCAATGAATTTGATTCCAAAGTTTGTAAGTCAAATAAACCATGAATAATATACAGTGTCATGAGATTGCCTTAACTGCAATACGTATGCTTTTTCCTGCAACAAAGGTAGACCATACATATGTGAAGTTTACTGCTGTGAAATGATATGCAAATGCTATGCTTTTACAGCTTGAGTGTTGAAGATGGTTAAGTGACCCACTTTCATATACTGAAACAATTCACAAAAAAATGCATATTCAGTTACAGGGGAATGAATACCTTACTACTATCTAGATAAACCCCCTTTTGGAAAGTTGTTAAAAAAATGTAATTTTTTTTTTTCTTCAAAATTTTGTGATACTGTTTTGTTCATTTACACCTCCAGTTTATCCCAAAACTTGGTTCTGTGGCAGTCTTTGCTTTGATACTGAATCAGGAATAATGTTTACAGGGCTGTAAGGGCATATTTTGCCTACACCCTCTTTACTTACTAGATTCAGATAAAAAACAAACAAACCAAAAACAAACCAAAGCATTTAAAAATATAAAATCTACATGATTACAGATATTGGAGGGGGTGGTTGGGTGCAGCGAAGGTGTCGTGTATCCTACGTCACCGGGGCGTCTAACTGAGATTGGCTCACAGTTGGGCAAGGCCTGCTATCCTTGTAGCAGGTAAGGGTAGAGGGGGAATGTTTTTATTTCTTCTGTTTCTTCACTTTCATTCCTGTTCCTCTTTCTTCCCTGTCCCTCTCTTTCATCTCCTGTACTATCTCCTATCTCTTTTCTCTCTTTCTCAGGGAGACGACACAAAATGACCCACAAGGGTTGACCTGCCATTAAACCCCAACTCAATCAATCATTACAGATATTGGTCCAATTTTTTATTCAGTACTGTCCTCACCCTATGATCTAGAGGTCAAGGACAAGGACAGAAACCAGAAATTTTATGTTAAACTTAAAATTACCTCAAAGTTGTTAAGATCTTGTTTTTACATCAGTGTTCATATTTCCTAAATCCTTTGATGGAAGAGTGACATTAAATATTAATCCAATATTTTAGTCAGTATCATTCCCATCCCTGCCTATGATCTACAGGTCAGTGTCACAGACTAGAATTTTTTTTTTTCAAATCATACTATTTCATTCAGTATATATTTGGTTTTCAGATAGATATGGAAGATGTTCTTCACCCAAATTATATCCAGTATCCCCCTTCCCCGTCCACCCCCCACCCCCTCTCTACTATGATCTGGATTTTTAGGCCAGTCTTATTTTTTTATTTGATTGACAAGCACAAGTTCAGGTGAGCTGTCCTGTCCAGCAATGGGTGTCTGTCTGTCTTTCTGTCCTTCCACACTTTGATTCCATTATACCTCCTCCTACAGTTTTCATCTGATCGTTTTGAAACTTGGTGGACAGTTAGACCATGAGACAGTACAGCGTTTATTGTTTTGAGTTTACCGTACACCAAATTTTGATTAGTACACTTTTTATACCCTGCCACACAATAGTGGTGCGGTATTATGGTATCACGTTGGCTCTCTGTGTGTCCATCTGTCTGTTGTACATCCGTCCCTATTTTTGTTTCCAGATGATAACTTGAGTAAATGTCAGTGGACTTTCACAAAACTTGGTGTATGTGTTGAAATTGTGGAGATCTGGTTTGAGATTGTTAATGGGCAAATTTCATAAATTTTTGACAGAGTTATCTGCCCACGGAATGTCCAAATTTTCATTTCTGGATGATATCCTTAGTAAATGTCAGTGGATTTTCACCAAACTTGGTGTGTGCATTGATATTGTAAGCCAACTGATCTGGAACTGTACTGTTTACCAATCGGAATGTGAATTTATATCAACATTCTGGATCAAGTAATCTGATTGGCTGAAAATTTGAAAAGGGTGTGGCATCTTAATTTATTCAGCAGGACAAGGATTAAGGTTAAGGTAAATACTACAGTATAAGATTGACAACTTCTGGTGTTCTATTATCACGGCCCAAGGTAAAGCAATAATTTGGAGAAAATATTTATTTTTGCACCAAAACATAGCTTGTGGTTACTTATTGGAATCAACTCACTGCAGCTTGCAATTTTAAGAATATTGTTAATGGATGCTTATTAAGATCTAGATAAGAGTGGGTATCAGGAAAATATTTTTCTTTTTATGCCCCCACATCGGATGATGCCGGGGGCATATAGTTTTTCAGTTTTCCGTATGTGCGTATGAATGTACGTCCTTCTGTACTAATGTGTGTACGTACGTACATACGTACGTGATCCTGTTAGACTCAGGTTAAGGCATTTGTTCCAGGTAGAATTTTGCAGTTTTATAGTCAGGTACCCCACAGCGGGGGCATCCGTGTACTGTGGACACATTTCTAGTTTTTCCACAAAAAACATGATATATGTTGTGCGTACTTTTTAGAAGCACCTCACTGAGGCACTTCTAATGAGTACCCAGAGCATATGTTTTCATGTAGAAGTAAGAAAAAATTAATACTTTTGATTGAAAAAAGCATCTAATCAAGAGCTATGATACAGTTTGAATATTGATGGCACTTTTTTTCAGCCAAAAGGTACTGATATATTTTTTTTTTCACCATGAAATACATATGCTGTGGGAACTCTTTAAAAGCACCTCACTCAGTAATCACACATGTTTTTCATGGAGAAATAAGAAAAACTTTTTATCTGATACCTCCTCTCAGTTAGAGCTATGGAATCTGTTAGTTTTGAAAAGTGCGGGAAGATTGTGAAAATTGGAGAAAGTCAGAGCATTGTCAGGAATGTCTCAATGTGTCAGCAAGTTTGCAGGCATGTTTAGGCAGTTTCTTCAAGGCTAAGGCAGTTTCTTCATTTTTGGCAACACTAAAGGTTCATATTTCACTAACTTTTTCAGTTATAAGGTATATTTTTTGCATAGTATTTTAATTCTTTAATTTGCATAAACTATAAATTCAATTTTAATATTCTTGCAGAAATTGAAATTTCAAAAGTTGTGTCTAGAAGAAACTGAAAGGGATTTGCGCCCCTTGCCTCCTGAGCAGTTGTTCTGATGGTGTTTGTGTCTAATGATTAATATCTTTCTTAACTATTTACTTATTGATCATAGCACATAGCCATTACTTGGTAATGAGACCCCAACACCACAAAAAATAAAGGCAAACTTTAATAACTTAGCATGCAATGGGCAAATTCCACAAATGACAAACTGATGATATTACTTTTCCCAGAAAATAGGATCTGGCACTTCATGCAAGAAATGTCAAATCCAATTTTCTGAAAAAAATAAGAAAAATTACAACATGTTTTACGCAGCCTGAAGTTAATTTTTGTAAAGGTTTATAGTTCTAGCTAGAAGCTTCATTTGGATTTTGGAGACATTTTGTGATATTGGGGCCTGATGTACTGTTAACATGTAGTTAGGTGGTCCAATTAAAATTTAAGGACAAGTTTTGGTCACAATTTTGCACATTACCTTTACTCAAAGCTCAAAGTATGGCCAACAGAAATTTAGTGATTTTTCGTTAACAATATGAAAAATGTGTTTCATTGAATAAATCACAAAAATATCAGATGTCATGATTGTCTTCTGTAATAAGTAATGCATATAAAAGCTTTGCATGCAAACTAAAGCCTTGGCATAGCTTAGCAAAATGCCCTACATAAAAGAAACAACAGCTAAAATAGGTGAACCCATGTGAGATGAATGTAAGCAAGTTGTAGGCATGATAGAGGAAGGCTTGTATAGTCCCAGATAAGAAGGGAAATTCACATTTTTTTCTTATTTCTCTATAAAAATGTATGTTGTTGGTACTCATTTGAAGCATCTCAGTGAGGCCATTCTAATGAGTACCACAACATATGTTTTCATGGTGAATTTAGAAAAATATCAGTACTTTTCAGTTGAAAAAACAACAACAACAAAAAACAACAACAAAAAACACCTTATCTGGAGCTGTGACTGGCTTGTGTAGTGGGAGATAGCATGGCACTTCATATTACAGTGCCAAACTGCTACAGGCTGCATAGATGATTGTTATTCACCAGAGAATAACATATTTCAGCATGCCTACATTACAGCATGAGACTTCAGGTAGACATGCCCCAAGAATAAGCAGTCAAGCAGATGACGTCTATGTGAATTGGGGCTGACAAGATGCCCATGCCAGGGCAATATGTCATTGTAATGTTGTTAGATGGTGCCAACATCTCCAGTGGATGCAAAATTAGTGGATGGCAGTCCTGTTCATCAATGAGTCTTGATTTTACTTAAACAGAGTGGTTTGGCCACATAGCTTATTCAATTGCATATCTGACTGCAGATCCAGGGATTGCAAGTCCAAATCCCAGCTTGGCCACATAAGTTTTGTAGAGATTGATCATGAAATCATTTCTAGTCATTCTCCACCTTACACAGATTCAAGAGGCATCCCAGTCAGCATTCTACGTAAATCTATATCAGGACGTCATCGGCCCGTCAGGGTAGCTGACGGGCCGATAACGGCCCGATGTAGATTTACGTAGAATGCTAGCTGGGATAATTGTCAGTTGCTGGTGAATTTGTGTGCACAAAGTACTGATTAACCACTTAAAGGACAAAGCTTGCCCAGGTAAAGTGTGAGTAGGTTAATCAAATAAAAATTTGAAAAGAAAAAAAATTGGGATGGATGGATACAAGCAAGCATGGCATCTGATGGGGGAATCCTGTGCAGTATGTTATGTCTGTCAAGTGGATTGTTGGGGCAGAGGTGGTGTTATGGTGTTGGTGGATATCACATGACATGACAGAACTCCTCTGGTAGATGGCAATCTGATGACAAAGACTTACATTGACAAGCTACTCAAACCTCTTATCTCTCTTTTTCTGTGCCAGCACTCAAACTTTAGTCTTTTCCAGCAGGATAATGCATGTCCACTCTCTGGAAGGCTAATCAAGTAACGAAAGTGTGTGACAAGTTTAGGTCACTGCAACCTCTATACTGATCTCTGACCCTCATTACAAAAAAAAATATCCAAGGTATATTTCTTTAGTACATGGCCTGGGCTGACCAAATTTGTGTTAGAAGCACAGATAATAGATTAAGATTGTACTGTGTTCACTACCAGTAGTTGATCACGGCAATTTATGTGTTTACCCATGACCCTGTGTCCATCTGAGACCTTGTCTTGGGCATCACTCCTGTAGTCTATGGCCCATGTTGCCCAAATTTGGTGTATGGATACACCGGTAAAGATGATTTGTCAAATACAGAGTAGATCAGTATGACATACTACAGACTAATACTATAGAAAATACCAGTACTTTTTCTGAGCAGGTCTGATAGGGCTTAGCTGAATTTTGCAAATGGTCCCTGCTGACTGGGACTTGCAAATTAGATGTGATGCTTGGTGTTTCTGTAGCTAGTAACCTTGTGCAAAAATTGAGTTTGTTAGGTTGGATAAAAGTCCCACCAGCTGGGCTCCTAAGTGAGTCAGTAATACATGTAATCTCTCCCTTCCGCTGATTCAAGAAGGGCAGTTGTCAGTTTCTGGCAAAAGAATGTGCACAATACTGGTTAACCACTTAGAGGACTAAACCTGCCCAGTAAAAGCTGACCATGCTTGACCCCATTGGGTTGACTGGGCTGTAAAATCTCAACACAAACAAACAAATACATCTAATCAGCAGATCCAGGGGTCACAGGAATTCCAGCTCAGCCACATAACTTTTGTACAGATTGATCATGAAATCACTTCTACAGTCCTTCTACCCCTTCCACTGATTTAAGAAGAACAGTTGTCAATAACTGGCGAAAGTATGTGCACAAGTACTGGTTATAACCACTTAAAGGACTAAGTCCATAAAAGTGTGAGCAGGTTAACTGACCAGCTTTGTTTGACCTGAACTGAGTTAACTGGACTGTATAACTCTAATTCCAACTGAAATTCTGCTGATTTAAGAAGATCAGTTGTCAGTTACTGGCAAAAGATTGTGCCCAAAGTACTGGTTAACTGCTTAGAGGACTAGTCATGCCCAGTAAAAGTGAGTAGAAGGACAGACTGACAAGACATGACTTTAAGATTGTTGATTGGACTGTAAAATTTCAAAGTCAAAGTCAAAGTTTAGAGTCAACAATTCTTCCGATGTAGTCTTTCAGTTTTTTAGGGAAAAAATTTCTTGGATCTTTTGTTTCATTTTGTCACCATCTTGCTAAGAAGGTTTCAAGGTTTAAGTGTCAGAATGTTGTTTTATTATATTTAGGTGTTGTCATTCTGTTTTTAACAAAGGAGTTTCATGGTTTCACTTTTCCAGGATTTCAGGTATCAGAAGGTATTTTCAGGTCCTGTCTTTTTGTTTGTTAGAGGGTTTCAATGTGTCAAAGGTTTGTTTTATTATATTTTGGTGTAGTCTCTCAGTTGTTATTAAAGGAGTTTTATGGATATTTTGGTTTGCATTTTCAGGAGTTCAGGTATCAGAGTTTGTTTGTCAAGGTTTTGTTTCAGGAGTTCAATTATCAGAGTTTGTTGTCAAGGTTTCATTGTTAGAGGTTTATAAATTGTCATTCTGTTTGTCAAAGATTTATTAAGGTCTTGAGTATTTTTTTGTTTATCAGAAGATTTATGGTTGTTGGAGGGTTTCCTCATGTACAGTCTGTCAGCGGTTTTAGTATCAAAAGGCTTCTTGAGGTCCTCTTTTGTTTTTGTGGGTTTACATGTTGTGTCAGAGGGTTTTTTTCAGGTTCTCTATGTTTGTTAGAGTTTTGGGTGTCAGAAGGTTGCTTCAGGTTCTTGAATTTGGTGTGTCAGAGGTTTCAAGGTTTAAATATCAGTGGATTTCTTTGGGTTTGATCTTTCAGTTTGAGTATCAAATGATTCAAAGATTTAGCTGACAAAGGGTTCTTTTCAGAGCAAGTATTTCAAGTTTTAGAGATTTAGATGTCAGTTTCTTCAGGTCCAGTCTATGTCAGAGAGGTAAAATAGGTTCTTTGTGGCTTAATTCAGTTTTATTTCATAGGTTAGTAGGTAAGTGTTGTTGGGTATGTAATGTTACATAAGTAAGTTAAGGCATCATAGCATTTCTTCAGGTCGAGTTTTTCAGGGGTTTCATGGATATTGTATTTCAGTTTGTCAAGTGTTGAGGTGTTGGAGTGTTCCTTCAGGTCCTGTTCCTTTGGTTTATCAGATGTTTAGGTATTGACCAGTTTCATGGTTTGAGTATGGGAGGATTTCTTCAGGTACAGTTTTTGGTTATCTTTCAGCTTGTGACTTCAAACCTTTGTCATCTGACTTACCATATCATGGGGCTGTATCATTATTACCCCCTTGCGGGATAGACGAGCCGACTCTTAATTGATTTGTTTTCTCACTGCTGTGGTTCAAGCCTCGCTCGTGTCTCGTGGAAAAGCCAGGTTCTGCTTACAGATGGTCAGGTGTTTTTTCATTCATCGGGTTTTCAGGTTTTCGCCCACTTTTGATGAGCAATTGACTCGATATAAGTGAAATATTCTTGAAAGGGCCGTAAAACTGGAAAAAAAAACAAAAAAAAAACACAAAAAAAAACACCAGGATTTGAAGGCAATTTGTTGTTTACCTTCTTGTATGCTTAAGTTGTATAATATTTAATCAGCTTTTTATTCTGACCTCTAATGTTTACTATCCTGTCTATTCATCTGTCCATCCACATTGAATGTTTAGAACACAGGAGATAGAAATATAAGTCCAGACCCTAGCTGGTCACCTTCTCAGTTGGGTTGTGATCAGGAGATCCCGTGTTTGATCCTTGCCGAGTTCAGCGACATTCTTCTGTGAAAATTGATCATGAAATATTTTCTGCGGTCATTTTCTCCCTTCTGCTGATTCAAGAAGGGCAATTGTCAGTTTGTGGCAACAGAATGTACACAAGTACTGGTTATCCCCTTACTTGGGCTATACCTGCCCAGGAAAAGTGTGGTTAGGTAAACTGACCAGTCTGCCATGACCTTAATGGGTTGACTGAGCTGTAAAAGCTCAGCTAAAAAAAACCTCAGATCCTAGCTGTATATAGCACTTCTGATGAGTACCCACAACACGTTTTGTGGGGAAATAAGAAAACACTCAATATAGTTAGCTGGTTCAATGCAAATTTTTGGACAAGTTTAGTTAAGGTTGAAAATCATGCCTTATCTGGAGCTATGGCATGCAGTACTCAATGACTTATTAGCACCGTGATGGGATCTGATACCTTATTTTTGAAAGTGGGAAAGAAGATGGATTGCCACTGACAAATATACTGAAATCTCCCACAGAATGGAAGTGGTCTTGCTGTATTGTTACATGCTCACTCCCTGCCTGAGTTAGTGATATAAGCTACCTGTAGCATTACAGTGGTGATCTAGCCTCATTACTGTTATATGAGCACAGTTGAAAGATGCTATCTCCTGGTAGGACAATCCTACCTCTATCAAACCTACATTACAGCCTTTTCTTTACTATGCAGCATTTTGCTAAGCAATGTCATAGCTTTGTTTTGCAAGTGGCTTCATTGTGCAAGACAAGCATTACTGATTACACAAGACACAATATCCGTGATTTTCATGATTTAACCCATAGAACGTAGTTTTCCTTGTTGCAAACAAAATAAAAGTCAGGAATTTTTGTTGGCATTTCTTTAAGTAAGGGTAATATGCAAAATTTTGAACAAAATAATAATACCGGTACATTTAATACAGTCGACTCTCATTATCTCGAATTCCAAGGGACTCTCTGAAATACTTCGAGATATCCATACCTCGAATTATCAGATTTGAAGAATTGAGGAAAAAATAATTCGAACAACCACATTTAACAAATATGTATGTAATTGGACTCTTGAAGTTAGAGATATATTAAAAATATTGTGGAAAAGAGGAGCAATTTCTCCTCTTTTCCACAATATTTTTTTCCGTGTTGTTAGATTTTCATGTTTAAGCAGGGACAAGATTTTCACTTCGAGATAAACGGTTATTCAAAATAAGCGAGGTCGAAATAACGAGAGTCAACTGTAATAAAAAAAAAAAAAATTGAAACTTTGAGGTATGCATTGAACAACTAATACTTGTATTTCCGTGTTCATTTGTAGTAGAAAAACTGAGAATGTTTCTTTTCTAATTTTTTTTTTCTAAAAGTAGGATTTGACATTTCATGGGACATACTGAGGTTAAGAACACCAAATTTTGATAGAGTTGTAGCTCTTAAAAGATTGTTCAAGCATGATTTCATTTCCAGTTTATTTCTTTTAGTTGTCATCTGATCAAGATGTTAATTGTATGTTGTTGGATAGAAATAAGAGTTGAAAAATTGCAGCCTGGTTACAGTGCACAAATTTTTGTATTCTTTCAAGGTTACAATACACCAAATTTTTTATAGATTTATTACATATTAAAGCATTCTCACTTGCTGTCAGGCTAACTCCTCCTATAGTTTTTACCAGTACCAGTTGAGACCATGAAGTGACACAGCACATTATTGTTTTTAGGTACAGTACACCAATTTTTTGCTAGAGTTATCACAAGTCTAACACAGCCATCTTCTCTACCTGTTTTGTTACCCTGCAGTGGCATGGTATCATGCAGTGTCTACAATGCTTTATTATGATATCTACTGACTAAATGGATGTAGTTTATACTTACAGATGTAGTTTATATATTACAGTTAGAAACTGGTCCAAAGAGTCTTCATTGCAAAGCCCAGCCCAAGTAGTGGCCATGAGGTCATTGGCAGCCATTGGCTTCCTTTTTAGCTCACCTGAGCACTTCCAAGGTGAGCTATTGTGATCGCTCTCTGTCTGGCGTCCATTGTGCGTCTTCAACAATTTACTTAAATAACATCTCCTTATACAGTGGAACCTTGATAATTCAAAGTCCAAGGGACCAAACAGTTTTGTTTGAATTATTGAGACTTTGAATAATTGAGGGTTTAAATGCATACATATATTTCAGTTGGGACTTCAAAATGATTTTGAATTATTAAAAATTTTGAATTATTGGAGTTTGAATTGTCGAGGTTCTACTGTAACTTGGTGAACGGATTTTTGAATAATTTCACAGAAACGTTTTTGGGTGACCCTCTATCAAAATTGCTAAAATGCTCTGCTGAACAAAATGGCTGCCAGAGCTAAAAATAGAAAACCTTTTAAACGACATCTCCTAGGCCAGTGGCTCCATTTCAGAATAATTTCACAGAAATGTTTCTTGGGTGACCCTCTACCAAACTTTCTAATATGGTTCCACAACACTGAACAAAATGGCCACTAGAGCTAAAAATAGAAACACCTTTAAACAACATCTCCTCCTAGGCCAGTGGCCCGTTTTCAAAATAATTTCACAGAAATGTTCCTTGGGTAACTCTCTACCAAAATTGCAAGAATTGTTCCACTGAAAAAAATGGCCACCAAAGCTAAAAATAAAAAAATTTAAATAACATCTCCTACTAAGCCAATGGCCCGATTTCAAAATGATTTCACAGAAATGTTCCTTGGGTGACCCTCTATCAAAATTGCTTAAAAGAAAGGTCCCACAAACTTCAACTATCACTTCAGTAAAAAGGGATTTAAGAGGCAAACATTTTGCCACAAATTTTATGTAAATCCGATGAGTGGTTTAGGAGATATGGCCTTTTGTACACTTCACAAAAGCTTTCCATAGAGGCCCCCATTTTGTCCGTCATGTAACATAATGAAATAAGAAATCACTAATTTCAAGCATAAGGATAAGCTGTTTTCTCTTAAAAACAGTAAATTTTCTTTATATGCAATAAAAGGGATATAAGTTTGCCATTCACTGAAATTTTCTTGCATCATAATGGCTGTTATTTGATATTTTTGATTGTGAGTTTATGACATCATAAACTCACAGCCTCGTTCTGGACTCACATTACAATTTTTTTAAACCTTTATAATTTTCTTATAGATTGGTAGATTTTCGTGAAACTTGTTGCAAAATGCTAAGCCACTGAATGCCTTTTCTTCCAAACTACAAGTATTAGTTTATGGGCCCTTCCCTTTAAATGGTTCAGCTCCACTGAATAAAGTGGCCGACAGATCTAAAAATAGCAAAACCTTTAAATGACATCTCATCCTCGGCCAATGGCCTAATTCCAAAATAATTTCACAGAAATATCCCTTGGGTGACCCTCTACCAAAATTACTAAAATGGTCCCCCCTTCTGAACAGACTGGCCACCAAAGCTAAAACTAGAAAAGCCTTTAAACCACATCTCCTCCTAGGCCAAGGGCCCAATTTCAAAATCATTTCACAGAAGTGTTTCTTTGGTGATCCTCTACAGAAACAGCTGAAATGGTTCAGCTCAGCTGAACAAAATGGTTGCCAGAGCTAAAAATAGAAAAACCTTTAAACAACATCTCTTCCTAGGCCAGTGGCCTGATTTCAAAATAATTTTGCAGAAATGTTTCTTGGATGACCCTCTAACAAAATTGCTAAAATGGTTCTGCTCCGCTGAACAAAATGGCTGCCAAAGCTAAAAATAGGAAAAACATTTTAACAACATCTCCTCCTAGGCCAATGGCCCCTTTTCAAAATAATTACACAGAAATGTTCCTTGGGTGACCCTCTACCAAAATTCCTAAAATGGTTCCACTCCACTGAAAAACATGGCAGTCAGAGGTAAAAATAGAAAACCTTTAACCAACATCTTCCCCTAGGCCAATGGCCCGGTTTCAAAATAATTCCACAGAAATGTTCCTTGGGTGACCCTCTACCAAAATTGTTAAAATGGTTCTGATCCATTGAATAAAATGGCTGCCAAAGCTAAAAATAGAAAAAAACTGTAAACGACAACTCCTCCTAGGAAAATGGCCAAAATAATTTCACAAAAATGGTTCCACTCTGCTGAACAAAATGGCTGCCTGAGCTAATCTTAGCTCAGGTAAGCAATCCAGGGCCATCATGGCCCTCTTGTTTATTCATTTCATGGACACTGTGTATTCAGGTGAGCTTTATTGTCTGGCAACAAGTCAGTTATAGTTGCATCTTTGCAGCATATTAATATTCTCTCTGACAAAGAACAATCAGTAGTTTACTCTTGTTTGGTGGAAGTCTTCATTAAATAATATGTTATGGTGCTTGTTATAGTCCATTAACATGTGCAGCTAAGATATTTGTGGCAGTGGGTTTAACAAGATCTTGTTGCATCTTCACAATTAACTTACATTAACATCATTCTGTCTGATAATTACTATCAGTAGTTTACTCTTGTGTGGTGGGAGACCTGAGTAACTAAGAGCTGATGGTGCTTTTCAGTGGTCATTAACATGTGCATCTAACAAATTGTTGGTGGATTAACAAGATTTAATCATAGTTGCAACTTCACAACTTACTGTATTCTACCTAATTACCACACATGCCCCCATAAGCGCACAGACAAGCAATTCCATAGTCTTCAGATTACAGCCAGTGGACTTTTTGTCTACTTCTTTATAAAGGCATACATTCTGGGTACCCATTTGAATTGCATCTACTGGTCAATGCAGTTCAATTGAATAACCACAATATATGCTTTTATAAAGAAAATTGAAAAAAATTATCAAATAAGTGCTTGGCTGATCTTTTTTTTTAAAGTGTATCCTTAGTAGTTCCATATATATTATACCGCAAGTTTTCTCAGTAATTTTGAAAAACTTAAGCAAACAGTGCAGTAATTAGGTGGAATACAGTACATAATCTTACTCTCTGACAAGAATTATCAGTAGTATACTCTTGTACAGTGGTGACTTGAGTAAATAAGTTCTGATGGTGCTTGTCAGTGGCCATTAACATGTGCATCTAACATAATGGTGGTGGGTTAACGAGATCTTATCATAGTTGCATCTTCACAACTTCCATTAACATCATTCCCTCTGACAAGAATTATCAGTACCGTAGTTTACTTTTGTACGGTGGAAGGCCTGAGTAAATAAGTTCTGATGGTGTTTGTCAGTGGCCATTAACATGTGCATCTAACAAAATGGTGGTGGGTTTAACAAGATCTAATCATAGTTGCATCTTCACAACTTCCATTAACATCATTCCCTCTGACAAGAATTATCAGTAGTTTGCTCTTGTATGGTGGGAGACTTGAGTAAATAAGATCTGATGGTGTTTGTCAGTGGCCATTAACATGTGCATCTAACATAATGGTGGTGGGTTTAACAAGATCTAATCATAGTTGCATCTTCACAACGTCCATTAACATCATTCCCTCTGACAAGAATTATCAGTAGTTTATTTACTCTTGTATGGTGGGAGACTTGAGTAAATAAGATCTGATGGTGTTTGTCAGTGGCCATTAACATGTGCATCTAACATAATGGTGGTGGGTTTAACAAGATCTAATCATAGTTGCATCTTCACAACGTCCATTAACATCATTCCCTCTGACAAGAATTATCAGTAGTTTACTCTTGTATGGTGGGAGACTTGAGTAAATAAGATCTGATGGTGCTTGTCAGTGGCCATTAACATGTGCATCTAACATAATGGTGGTGGGTTTAACAAGATCTAATCATAGTTGCATCTTCACAACGTCCATTAACATCATTCCCTCTGACAAGAATTATCAGTAGTTTATTTACTTTTGTATGGTGGGAGACTTGAGTAAATAAGATCTGATGGTGTTTGTCAGTGGCCATTAACATGTGCATCTAACATAATGGTGGTGGGTTTAACAAGATCTAATCATAATTGCATCTTCACAACTTCCATTAACCCTTGTGCTGCTGAACCCGGATATACCCTGCATTTACAAACAGTGTAGATCCAGATCTTGATCTGCACTGTTTGCCACTCAGTATGTAAAATTATATCAACAATCAGGATCAAGTGATCTGATTGGCTGAAAATTAGAAGTGGGGGTGCCATCTTAATTTACTCAGCAGGACAAGGGTTAACATCATTCTCTCTGGCAAGAATTATCAGTAGTTCACTCTTGTGCAGTGGAAGACTTGAGTAACTAAGATGTGATGGTGCTTGTCAGAGTTCATTAACATGTGCATCTAACAAAATGGTGGTGGATTAACAGGGTCTAATCATAGTTGCATCTTTACAATTTACATTAACTGCTTTCCCTCTGACAAAGAATTATCAGTAGTTTACTCTTGTGTGGTGGAAGACTAAAAGTAAACCAGACCTGACAGTGCTTGTCAGGGTTCATTAACGTATGCAACTAACATGTTGGTAGTGGATTACACTGGCTCCAGTCTCCAGTGACTATTTTTTTCATATTCCGGTTAAATAATCCACAAGAATAAAACAAACAAAATAGCATGACTATAAAGGCTGGTCACTGTGACCAGCCTTTATAGTCTTGACATTACTTTGTTCTTATTTTAGTGGATTATTAAACAGATTATAAGAAAAAATATTTAGTCACTGGAGACTGGAGCCAGTCTAGTGGTGGATTAACAAGATCTAATCATAGTTGCATCATCACAACTTACATCAACATCTTTCTGTCAAAGAATTATCAGTAGTTTACTCTTGTTTGGTGGAAGACTTAAGTAAACCTGATGGTGCTTGTCAGTGTCCATTAACAAGTGCATCTAACATTATGGTGGTAGGTTTAACAGTCAGGAGCATTATTTCTACATGTAAAAAATTTTTAACTCAAAATTTTGAGCTAAAACTTTTGCTACAGTTTGTGGATTTAACTTGTTTCAGTTATTTTTTAATTTGTGCCATTTTTTCACCTTCTGATTGGTGACTTGCAGCAATATTCATGGGCAATTAAGTGGTTAATTTTTATATGAAAGATCTGTCCAATAATTTTATGATCAACAGCAATAAAATTTTGTTCACATCGTCTAGAAATAAGTACACAGGCCCTTGGAAGTTAATGAAAAAAGATACTTTTTTTGAAAGTAGTTATGAGAAATAACCTAAATAAGTCAAAACTTTCAGCCTAAGGAATGTTAACTCTTACACTTGGAAGTGGGGAGGCGGGGTGGGGGGTGGGGGGCGGGGGTAACTTAATAGTTGAATTTTAGCTTAATCAAGTTATAAGTCCTCTCAAAATTTTAACTATTAGAAGTTATGCTCCTGACTGCCTAACAAGATCTTTACAGTTTACATTAATACCATTCTCTCTGACAAGAATTAGCAGCAGTGTACTCTTGTTTGGTGGAAGACTTGAGTAACAAAGATCTGATGGTGCTTGTCAGTGACTAGTTGCATTGTAAGAAATAAAGTGGTAATATGATTATTATCGCACCTGCTTGTAGCAGGGTGCGATATAGGCGTCCGATTTTCCGTCCGTCCGTCCGTCCGTCCGTCTGTCAACATTTATGTCGACGTTCGACATTTATGTCAAAGTTAGTATTCTAATCAACTACAAGACTAAACAACCATCAAACCTTGCATGAAACATCTCCCTGACCTCCTGACTTTGCAACATAGGTGTCCGCTTTTCCATTTGTCTGTCCATTCGTCCGTCCGTCTGTCAACATTTATGTCGACGTTCGACATTTATGTCAAAGTTAGTATTTTAATCAACTACAAGACTAAACAACCATCAAACCTTGCATGAAACATCTCCCTGACCTCCTGACTTTGCGACATAGGTGCCCACTTTTCCATTCGTCTGTCTGTTTGTCTGTCTGTCCGTCCGTCCATCTGTTAACAGTTCTGTTATGTCGAAGTTCGACATTTATGTCAAAGTTAGTATTCTAATCAACTACAAGACTAAACAGCCATCAAACCTTGTATGAAATATCTCCCTGACCTCCTGACTTTGCAACATAGGTGCCCGCTTTTCCATTCGTCTGTCCGTTGTCCATTCGTCCGTCCGTCTGTCTCTTAACAGTTCTGTTATGTCGAAGTTCGACATTTACATCAAAGTTAGTATTCTAATCAACTACAATTCTACAACAACCATCATACCTTGCATGACACATCTCCCTGACCTCCTGACTTGGCAGATATGTTGACCCAGTGACCTTGACCTATATTTTGCGCTCCATTGACTTTGACACAATTTACGTTGACGTTCCAGATCTTCTCAACTATAAGGCGTACAACTACCAAACCTTGCATAGTGCTTCTCCTAGAGGTACAGACTTGGCAGGTACCTTGACCCGGTGACCTTGACCTATATTTTGCGCTCCAGTGACTTTGACATATTTTGCGTCGACATTCAATATCTCCTCAACTATAAGGCCTACAACCATCAAACCTTGCAAAGTGCTTCTCCTCAATGTACTGACTTAGCAGATACCTTGACCTGGTGACCGTGACCTATATTTTGGCTGCAGTGACTTTAACATAATTTACGTCAATGTTCCAGATCTCCTCAAGTGTAAGACCTCTAGCTACCAAACCTTGCATAGTGCTTCTCCAATATGTACTGACTTGGCAGGTATCTTGACCCGGTGACCTTGACCTATATTTTGCGCTCCAGTGCCTTTTACACATTTTACGTCAACGTTCAATATCTCCTCAACTATAAGGCCTACAACCATCAAACCTTGCATAGTGCTTCTCCTCAATGTACAGACTCTGCAGGTACCTTGACTGGGTGACCTTGACCTATATTTCACGCTCCATTGACTTTTACACCGTGTACGTCACCCTTCCATATGTCCTCAACTGTAAGGCCTTCAACCACCAAACCTTATATAGCACTTCTTCTCGATGTACTGACTCGACAGATACCTTGACCTGGTGACCTTGACCTATATTGTGCACTCCAGTGACTTTGACACATTTTATATTGATGTTCGGTATCTCCTCCAATATAAGACCTACAACCACTAAACCTTGCATAGTGCTTCACCTCATTGCACTAGCTTGGTAGGTACCTTGACCCAGTGACCTTGACCTATATTTGACAAATTTTACGTTGATGTTTGATAACTCCTCAACTATAAGGCCTACAACCACCATACCTTGCATTGTGCTTCTCCTTGATGTACTGAATTAGCAGGTACCTTGACCCATGACCTTGACCTAAATTTCATGCTCCAGTGACATACGAAAAGTCAGTGCTGAAGATAAAGCCATTAGAGGGAATGGGACTGGCCTGGAATATATGTGCCCCACTTGGCACTTTGTCTACATTTTTTTCAACCCAGTTTTCCAAGTAAGCACTGCTAAGAATGAAATAAACTTATTTAATAACCACATTCTGATTGTGGCTCCTGTGACTTTTGCGCCAGCAGGTGCGATGACGCCTTCCGCGGAATTCTTGTATTAAGACTTGTCACTTGACAGGGAAGCTCACCTGAAATTGCACATGTTCATCATATGAAAAAATTAACATCTCTGATTTCATCTCAAGGTCACTGCTGGGGGAGGCAGTCTTTTTCTAAACAAATCTTTGGATGAGTATCTAGCACCAGTCCAAATATCAGTGACATTCCTACAGACACTCGGGAGATATACAATTCTTAAAACACCTAAAGGCAAAATTTTAATATGAAAACACAGAACTTAACTTCGAACCAGTGTCTAACATCACTCATTGTCCATTTAAATTCATCTGTTCATTCAGGGGATCTTGAGCTTTGATGTAAAGAAATTAATGTGAATATTTTAGAAACAGTCAAAAAGAATTGCCTTTTGAAACAAAGAACACACAAAATCACAAAATTTGGAGACTCAGTTTGACTGAGTCTCTACATATCGAGGGTTGAGCGCAAGACTATCGTAAGTCAGATGATTGTTTTTCCCCAAACCTAATCTCCTCACCATGAAGGCGTTATGAAGATAACAACATTTCTTTCTGTAAACAATGGAAATTTAGGTGCCATTGCTCGTATGAGCAATGGCACCTAAATTTGCATTGTTTACAAAGGGGTCCAAGTTGCCCCTAAACAAGGGTTTCAAAAATACGTTTGAGTTACCATAGTCTTGCGCTCAACCCTCGATATGCAACACTGTAGTTTGCAAGGCTGCATATGCCCCTAGCACTGGCTTAAATGGTATTCGATTTTCAAAATAACCAGGATGGGCTCAGTGATCCCAAAGGAAATAAAATGTAACCTAAGTTGATGATTATGAGGGTCAAAACTTTCAACCAATATCCAACATCAACAACAAGTGTCACTTAAATTGATTGCAGTATTCAGGACATACGGATCTTTAAAAACTTTTAGCCAGCTTCGGTTGCTCAGTTGGATGTGCCATCTTACTGGTGATCAGGCGGTTGTGGGTTGTGTGTCCCAATGCTTAGATTTCTGGCAAAAGCATGTGCACAAGTACTGGTTAACCACTTAGAGAACTAAACTTGCCTAGGAAAAGTTTGGTTAGGTAAACTGACTGGCTCAACATGACCTTAATACATATAGTGTTGGCCGACCAACCAACCCAATACTTACAGTTATTATGGTAATTAACCTCTCTTTCTTTATGGTCGGCAATATTCTTTCGTAGAGATTGATCATGAAATATTTTCTACGGTCATTCTCTCCCTTCTGCTGATTCAAGAAGGGCAGTTGTCAGTTTCTGATGAAAGAATGTGCACAATACTGGTTAACCGCTTAGAGGACTAAGCCTGCCCAGTAAACGTGTGGTTAGGTAAACTGACCGCGCTCATGACCCCATTGGGTTGACTGGGCCGTAAAACCTCAACACAAACAAACTCTTTCTTTATATTTGCAGGTTCTGAATATTCCAGATGTATGGTAATTTAAGAAAATACAGGTAGGATCCATAACACAAAGTAGGAGGAATGTCTAGGTAAATATTTTTATTATAGGTTCTCCATTAACCTCTACTACTATATTTTTCTTTTTTTTACTCTCTCTCAGAAAATAGTCTTTGACATTCCATGCAAATTTTCACCTAAGGAGACAATTTGCATGAAATGACAAGTCTGTTTTCTTGGAAAAAAATGTTTCAAAATGTTTTCTGCTGAAATTCTTACCCAGCAAATAAAACATGGACAGATTCTCTGGGCTGATTCAGCAGACAACAAATTGATATGTACTCTGATTTTCCTAAGAAGATAGGCTTTAACATTTCATGCAAATTATCTCCTCAGAGAAGAAAATTTGGATGAAATGTCAATCTGTTATCTGGAAGAAATAAGAGAACTATTTGAAAATGTTTCCTACTAAAATTCTTACACACAAATTAAAATATAATGTTAACCCTTGTCCTGCTGAATAAATTAAGATGCCACTCCCATTTCTAATTTTCAGCCAATCAGTTTACTTGATCCAGCTTGTTGATATAAATTCACATACTTAATGGCAAACAGTGCAGATCCAGATCAGTTTCAGAAGCCAACTGATCATGATCTGCACTGTTTGCAAAGGCAGGACATATCCTGGTTCAGTAGACAAGGGTTAATCTTGCTTCACTAAGGTGTATCTAGTATTTAATAAAACATTTTTTCATAAAGAAACAAGAAAACAAATAGCCATACTTATTGAAAATCATTTTATCTACATAGCCCTATATAAGAGAATATCCTGTAAATATTTTTCTTATTTCTCCACAAAATAGCTGTCGTTACTCATTGTAAGTGCCTTCATTAGGCACTTCTAATGAGTACCTCAACTTACATTTTCATGGAGAAATAAGAAAAAAGTATCAATATACTTTTCAGTTGAAATAGGGCCTTATCTGGAGCTAATGGCTATGGATAGGTAAGGCATATTTTTTTTTAAATCAGAAAGTAGATAAAAGTAGATGTTCTCCATGAAATCCTATTGTACTTGTAACCAGTGCCTCTAATTGGCACCTCTGCTGAGTATCCACAACATATGTTTTCTTATAAAATAAAAAAGATCACTCTAGATTTCAGTCATCTCCAAATTTGAGTGTATGATTAAATGTAAGGGAAGTAGGTTCCATAGCACAGGTTGTAGCCTGTCAGGCTGCAGATCAAGGGATCGAGAGTTCAAGCCCCAGCTTGGCCACAGAACCTTTATAGTGATTGATCATTAATAATTTCTATTGCCATTCTTCTCTTTCCTCGGAATCAAGAAGGCTAGTTGTCAACTATTGAAGAACATATGTGCACAAGTTCTGTTTAACTGCTTAGAGGACTTAGATTAATAGAAAGGAAGGCAATGATCAGGAATCGATGCAATTACCTTACACCTTCCATTCCAAGTCACCAAATGGAAAGAAGGATGCACTTAAAGTAACGGCACCACAATCAAAACACTACAAGCAGAAAGCCAAAAGGACAGTTTCTTCCAAAAAACAAATGCTTGAAGAAAATCACCTCCAAGTAAGGGAAGTTAACTATCTCATAATCAAAATAATGGATCGGGTTAATTTATCATAAATTTTGCATGAAATAAACTCATCTAAAATAGACAAATGCAATTCCCAAAATGGGAGTTTAGTTTCAGAAGAATTTGCTTTATTTAATTGAAATTCTGAAGGAAATATTTGACTGATCAAACAATCGAAGTAATTATTGTCAATATTTAATAAATTGTCCAAATATCTAGACGTTGAGCTGAAAGCTTCAATAACTTCAGGTTTTTTTCTTCAGGAGGAGTTTTTCATAACAGAACAAGATAAAATCAGTCACAAGCAGTGCACAATTCATACCCTTCGGAATACACACAATATGTCCAAATAGCTTAGTACCAAAACCTGTTTTCTGGGAAAAATAAAATATTTCAAAATATTGTCTGCTTAACCTTTACCACTCTCTGGCATTTTCAGCAGATGACAAATTGATGATATTTTTCTTATTTTTCCCAGTAAACGGGATTTGACATTTCATGCAAATTGTCTCCTCAGGAGACAATTTGCATGAAATGTCAAATCCCGTTTACTGGGAAAAATAAGAAAAATATTTCAAAATGTCGTCTGCTGAAAATTTTACCCAGAGTGCTAAGCGTTAAAATGTTACACAGAGGCTATATTTGAACCAGACAAGAAAGTTATTGACTGTATTCACCCTAAATAATCCGACACTCCTTACTTTACAAGTCCGAAAATTTGAACAAGAATGAGTGGCAAACAGTGTAGATCTGGTTAAATGCTGCATTCTGTGGCATCTGATCTAGGTCTAAAGTTGTTTGTCCAGACTTCCCTGCCTGAATACTAAGGGTAAATACAGTAATGATATGTCGGTAAATCTACCATGGGTTTATGTCCCTGCCATTCGAAGAATAATGGAAAGGGCATATAGTGATACCCCTATTTGTCTGTCCGTCTCTGTCTGCATGCGGCCTAAGCAAATTGTATTTATGTTTTTCAGGTGGGGGCATCCCTGTCCTTAGGACACATTTCTGTGGTGAAAAGGGCATATAGTGTTACCCAGGCTGTCCATCCATCCATCTGTTGATCAGTTTCCATCGGAGATGTGGTTAGCAATTTGCATTTAAGTTTTTCAGGGGAGGGCAGTGTAAGAAAAATAATGTATGAGGGATGTTCGAAATCAATTGCTTATTTCTATCTGGAGACTTCAAATTTCAAGTTAGCCCAAAAGTACTCATTTCATGCCCTCGAAGTACTCCCCGTGGCTAGAAATGCAAAGTTTCAGCCGATGTATCCACTTCTTGAAGGCGTCACGGTACGCTAATTTGGGCACAGTAATAAGGTACTGATGAATGGCAGATCCAAGTGCCTGTCGGGACTGGTATTTCCGCCCAGCAAGGAATGCTTTCAATTTCGGAAACAAAAAGAAATCACATGGGGCAAGGTCTGGGGAATACGGGGGGTGAGGCAAAACAGTTACTTTTTCTTTCTTCAAAAACGCCGTAACTATTGCGGAGGTATGAGCTGGGGCATTGTCATGTAGAAGACGGACATGTTTAAAACCAGAGGCAGGGCGTCGTTTCTGATAATATTTTTTCAGTTTCTTCAGTACTACGTCTTTGTAGTACTTTCCGGTGATGCTTTTGCCCTTTTTCACTGGCACTTTTATTGCGACTCCTTCACCAGAGAAGAAGATTGCATACAAAACCTTCTTTGTACTCAAAGAACGTTTGGCAATTATTGGGTGTTTGCTGTGTTTAGTGGCTCAGATCTTATTGCTAACCTTTCTGACAGGCTCAAAATAATGGACCCAGGTTTCATCACCTGTGACGACATTGGCAAACTGCTTTTTGTCATATTTTGGAAACATTTGAAGCAGCTTTTTGGCCACTTTAACCCGTTGCCTCTTTTGCTCGTCAGTCAACAGATGTGGCACCCATCTAGCAGAAATCTTTCTGACTTTCAAATGCTTCTTCAAAATAAGGTGAACCGTTGATAGTGATATGCCTACCTTTCGTGCAATATCACGAACTGTAAATCTGGCATCTCCTTCAGTGATTTCCTTTATTTTGGAAACGATTTCTTTACGAGATGCAGATTTTGGCCTTCCTGATTTCGGTGCATTTTTGATGGACTCTACACCAGACTCAGATTTCTTTTTCCACCGCCGAACTGTGTCATAAGACACACAAGAAGGTCCAAAAGCAGTAGAAATTTCAGTCATCAGCTTCTTCAAAGAACAACCAAGTTTTGAGCGAGCTTTGATGTAAGCCCGTATTTCATCTTTTTTGTCGACGCTTCTACCAACCATTTTTACTGCAGTGGTCAATGACTGCGGGTATTCAAATGGCAAATTTTATGTCTTACACTTAGTCTAACATGTACATTTATACACCATTGTGTAGATATTGAATAGCCCTATACAGGTATGTATTGGTTTTCATCGTGCCCCACGTGGATATCGAGCTAGAGGACAATAAGCAATTCATTTCGAACATCCCTCGTATACCCCTGTAAACTCCAGTTTTACTGTATAAAAGTGGGGTTTAAGGGGGTCCATATTATATAGGGATGTTTTCGTGATGACAAATTATTGCTTCCAACATTTAGGCTGTTTGGCATTTTTCACTATGGCAGTTCCTTGAAAAAGGCCTAGTGGCTGAAATGTTGGCAGTAATGTTATGTAATATGAATTATTATTATTGGTGAGGAGGGACATTGATCAATGACCAAATATCTGTAGATGTCTGGACACATTCTACATCTCCAGATTACTGTGAAATCATGATTTTTTAGGCAGTTTCAGCTTCTCTGTTTTTATGGTTAACCTTTACCATCCTCTGGGCAAATTTAGCTAATGACAAATTGGTAGTATTTATCAATTATTATTTTTCCAAAAAAAAAAAAAAAAAAAAAAAAAATAATAATAAGGTTTGACACTTCATGTAAACTCCAGAGACAGTTTTGCATGAAATGTCCAGCTTTATTTTCTCTAAACAATTCTTACATTGTTGCCCCTGAAAGTATATTTCTTCCCCATAATATTAAATTAAGATCCCAGGAAGCTGATGTTTGTTAACTTTTGATAGCATCACATTTCTGAAGCACAGTTCTAAAAGGCAGTACTGTATTTACCCCAAGTATCTGAGCACCTTAACTCCTTGCTCTATGCCCATGAAATGAAAAAAAATTCTGCTTCCACCAAACAAAAAATGTGAAATTAGTCTACTTCCACCAAACAAAAAAAAGAAATATGATTTTTTTGTCTGCTTCCACCAAACAAAAAAAATATGACTTTTTTCTTCTTCCACCAAACAAAAATGTGGAATTAGTCTACTTCCACTAAGCAAAAAAAATATGATTTGTTTCTTCTTCCACCAAACAAAAATGTGGAATTAGTCTACTTCCACTAAGCAAAAAAAAAAATGATTTTTTTCTGCTTCCACCAAACAAAAATGTGGAATTAGTCTACTTCCACTAAACAAAAAAAAAAATGATTTTTTTCTTCTTCCACCAAACAAAAATGTGGAATTAGTCTACTTCCACTAAGCAAAAAAAAAAAAAAAAAGATTTTTTTCTACTTCCACCAAACAAAAATGTGGAATTAGTCTACTTCCACTAAGCAAAAAAAAAAAATGATTTTTTTCTACTTCCACCAAACAAAAATGTGGAATTAGTCTACTTCCACCAAACAAAAAAAATATGATTTTTTTCTTCTTCAGGGTTCAGCAGGACAAGGGTTAATGAGTACCCACAACATATGTTTTATTGAGAATTAAGAAAAATATCCCAAGAATAATCAACAGATGACAAATTATCAATACATTCTGTTTCATTTTTTGTTTTCATAGAAATATCCAGAAGAGAAAGTTCGAATGAAATGTCAAACTTTATTTTGTATGAAAAGTGTGAAAAGTATCTGTAAGTTTTTGTCTGCTGATTTACCTAATAAAGTAAAGATAAATTTTGAAAGCAAACATATATATTGAGATACCTGTAATCTGATTTTAAGAACATGAAAAATTATTAACTTGAGCAAACAAGAAAGTTATTAATTCATTTTGTCATAAATGGTTACATCTGACAGTAAGGAAAGTTCATCCCTTTGAAAACACGATTTCACAGTATATCCTTGTAGAAGTGGAAAGAGAATGGTCGAAAATCAGTGTCTAAGTGAAGTCTGAGCACCTTCTACCACTCTAGCTCATCATTTGTTGTTTGTAGAAGTCCAGTAGAGTGTTTAGTAATTTATCATGTTTGCTTGTTTTTCTGTGAACCATACGGTCTGCGTGTCACCAACCAGTGAATTACAATACCTACCACATTTTCCTTAAAAAACAGACAGCTTAACACTTTGCATGCTGGGTAAATATTTCAGCAGATGACATTTCCAAATATTTTTCTTATTTTCCTAAATGTAGAAATTGACACTTTATGCAAATTGTCTCCTAAGGAGTCAATTTGCATGAAGTGTCAAATCCTATTTTCTAGGAAAAAAATGAAAAATGTCATCAGTTTTTCATCTGCTGAATTTTCCCCATAGCATGGTAAGTGTTAACTTCTTAGCATAATTATCCCAAAATTTGAACTACCAGGTGAACGCTCTTTGAAATTTGTGATGAAATGGCAAAAAGTGTAGACCCTGAGCAAACTGCTCATTTAGAAGCAGTTTGATTGGTCTACACTGCTTGCTGGAGCCTGTCTGTCTAAATATTTAGAGAGTTAATAGGGTACTCATTCAAAATACACATTTCTACTGGCCTTCCTTGTGTCAAACCTTATCTTCTTGAAAACTACATAAAAATAAAATGTTGTCTGCTGTAGTTATGATTGAGCACTTCAAGGGTTAAATTAATTTTTCTCAATGATCATCCGTAACTTAAAAAGCTGGACACCTAGCATCTGGTCTGGGCGAGATGCCTCAGTCATGAATTATGACTAAGCATAGTTTCAAGCCATGGAATCCAGCAAAACTTGCATAAGTTATGAGGTTGTTTTCTGGTTGGAGTTGTTAAATTTTATCAGACAAGGTATTATGCCTCCGCTCATCGGGGCCAACGAAGTAGATGGGCTGCCTTATGCCTCTGTGGTGGAGCTGCTAGTAACTTAATGCAGGACTTGAGTTTGTCATTGGCTCAGGTCGGGTAAAAGTCCCACAGATTCAGAGGCAATATCTTGACATGACGACATCACATGACAGAAATACATATACTGTTCACTGGTGCATTATAACTTGACTCAGTATCATGCCCCCATCCATCGGGGCCTGCAAAATAGATGGGCTGCCTTGTGCCTCTGTGGCAGAGCTGCCAGTAACTTAATGCAGGACTTGAGTTTGTCATTTGACCAAGTCGGGTAAAAGTCCCACAGATTCAGAGGCAATATCTTGACATGACAACATGACTGAAATACTGTTGACTGGATTAGGTAGGAGATTGGATAGGTTAGATTATATTAGATTGATACTGTATTAGATTAGATAGGAATAGATACTTAGAAGTAGATCAGAATATAAAGTTGGGCTGCATCAAGCGAAAAAAATGGTGTTTTCAAGCATGCCCGAAAGTCGCATATTCAGAGTCTTATTTGGGTCTTAGCTCTCCATTGATACATTCTATAGTATCCAATGATTCTTGCAGCAGACAACAAAGGCCCTGATCAGACTGCATGAATGCAGTCTGATCAGGACCTTTGCTGTCGGCACACGCCCTGAAGGCACATTTTCTTGGCATGGCTCAGTTCAGCATGTATGCATGAAAGTTTGCTGATTGATTGGTTTGAAAGTGGTTGTATCTGAAGATGTGTGTTCTTGTGTGCCGTTTGCGGTTTCATCTCCGTACAGCAAGTCCGTTCGCGATGCTTTCTATACGTTTGCGATTCATGTCGGCGATTCACTTTGGTGATTGCGATTCATATTTGCAATTCATGTTGGCAATTCACATTTGCAGTTCAGATTTATTATCATTTTTTTGTATTATCATTATTATCACTCTATGGGTAAATTTGGCGGACTACAAATGATATTTTTCCTAATTTTCCCAGAAAATAGGCATTACCATTTCATTCGAATTGTCTCATGGTGGGACACTTTGCCTGAAATGTCAAACCTATTTACTGGGAAAATAAGAAAAACATTTCAAATGTTATCTGCTGAATTTTTTCCCAGAGTGCTAAGCATTAATTGTTTAATTCATTGCTTAAAAGGCTCCGTTTTCCTCAAAAATAGACATTTTTTTATCCAAGAAAGGTCAGGGTGGTCGGGTGGTGCGAAGGTGTCATGTATCTTATGTCACCGGGGTGTCCAGCTGGTATTGGCTTAGTTGGGCAAGGCCTGCTATCCTTGTAGCAGGTAAGGGTAGGGAGGTGATGTTTTCATTTCTTCTGTTTCTTCACTTTCATTCCTGTTCCTCTTTCTTCCCTGTCCCTCTCTTTCATCTCTTCTGCTATCTCTTCTGTCTCTTTTCTCCCTTTCTCTGGGAGACGACACAAAATGATCCATAAGGGTTGACGTGTCGTTAAACCCCAACACAATCAATCAATCCAAGAAAGGTGTAATAAATTAATATGATCATAAAGTATGTCATCTGACAGCCTTTAAAAATTCAGTTAGTCTAGCATTTTTGAACTGGATCAGAAAATTAAATGATTTTTTTATCATTTCTCTGAATTAATGTTGGCAACATTAATTCAAAGATACCATAAAAAAGTCATTTCATTTTTTATCCACTTTAAGAACGAGAGACTAAATGAAATTTTACAGGCTATCAGGTGCCACATTTTATGATTGTATTAATATTTTTAAAACCTTTCTTGGAAAATGAAATGTCTGTTTTTGAGGAATCTGCAGTCTTTAATCATGCTTTATCTCTGTAATTGTATGAATTCTGTTTGTAATTTGTATGTCTGAATTATATTTATTCACATAATTATGTTCTTGTAATTTATTTGCCGTAATTGTTACCAACATTTATTATTTATATGACTTAATTGCACTTCTCTTCCAGCATTTGTTACTTATATACCTAATTCGAGGGTTGAGCGCAAAACTATGGTAACTCAAACATATTTTTGAAACCCTTGTTTAGAGGCAACTTGGACCCCTTTGTAAACAATGCAAATTTAGGTGCCATTGCTCATACGAGCAATGGCACCTAAATTTTCATTGTTTACAGAAAGAAATGTTGTAATCTTCATAACACCTTCATGGTGAGGAGATTAGGTTTGGGGAAAAACAACCATCTGACTTACGCTAGTCTTGCGCTCAACCCTCGATTATTGTGCTTCTTCACCAACAGCTTACCTTACTGCTAGTATTGGTTTTCTCAACTCTACCATTCATGACGAGGGTCCGGAGATTTAATGCCCGCAAGGATTGTTTGGTGTGTACCGTAGGGGTTATAGCCGGTGGCCACTATGATCAGGGAAGGGATTTGAATGCAAAGCTACATGATCACTACTTTATATTTAATGGTTTTATCAGCAAAGACTGTCTTTGATCTGCCTGACTGCACATCAAAACAGATCTTGATTGTGATGATAATCATTGATGATGATGATTGCATAGAATGTTTTTGTTGATGATGATGGCTGTTTTGATAATGATGGTGATGATGATGATGTGTAGAATTTCAATAGATGAGGTTGTAATGTTTTATGGTTTGACAAAAGTGTTCAAGATACATTTAATTATTGATTATATTATGTGCTGAATGTATTTAAAAGTGATTTTGTATCATCAGTTCTTTACAAGAATTATCACGATTGCAATGCTAACCTTATGTAGACAAAGGTCAATGGGATTGGTTGTGATTATGATTTGACAGTACTGTTGATAAATCATATACTTCTTGATTATAATTTATATACTAAATGTAGAAGTGGTTATAATTATTGTATGGTTACTGATGATGATGATGTGGTGGTGAGTTATGGAATAACTACACCTGATTACAAGCATAATGTTTAGCAGATTATGATATTGAAAAGGATGATGATAATGATAATGATGATGATGATGATTTATATGTTTTAATTATGCATCTTTGACATCTTTTTTTAACATATTTTTGTGCCATAGTTATTTACCATCTTTTGCAGCATTTCTTTCAGCTGTCATTGGATTCCTCAACTCTACAGTTGTGATGAGGCGCTGCAACCTAATGGTGAGATTGCTTATATTTTATGATGTGACAGTATAGGTATAAATATAACCTTGTTCAGTGACCTGTGACTTCTGGTTTCAATTTCCTATTTGACATAATGCAGCTGGGCACCAGAAGCCTCAGGTCACCAGACAAGGTTATATTTTTTCCTAAAGTGTTACATGTACTTGATTATGATAATAATAGCACTGTAAGTGATGATGATGATGATCTAGAAGTGATGATGATGGTGTTGATGTTTTAAGTCATCAGTGTTTTTGATTTATTGTAATGTTACTGAGACTGATGATGATGATGATGATGATGATGATGATAGATATGTTAATGATGATGAAGATGGTATGCTTCTTTCCTTTTTGCATTTTATATGCCTTAATTTTGCTTCTTTTTTTACAGCTTACCTTTCTGCTTAGCATTTCCTTTCTCAGCTCAACCATTCATGACGAGGGTCCGGAGATCTAATGCCCGCAAGGATTGTTTGGTGTGTATCGTAGGGGTTATAGCCGGTGGCCACTATGATCAGGGAAGAGATTCTGAATGCAAAGCTTATTAATACTTTTATATTCATCAGTTTTGCCTGCAACTTTGACCTGCCTGACTGCACATTAACACTGATGTTGATGATAATGACTGCTATTATGACTGAGATTTGTTGATGATGGTGACGCTACTGCTGCTGCCGCTGCTGAGCTTGTTGAATGTCTTCAGTCCTTTGCAAGGATCATGATGATGATAGCAGTGCTAACCTAATGTAAATTACTATCAGTGAGATTGGTAATGTTTATGGTTTGACAATACTGTTTATGAATCATATCCTTTTTTGATTATGTATACTAAATGTGTAAGTGGTTATATATATTGAATGGTTAATGATATTATGATGATGATGATAATGATGATGATTATATGGTGAATAATGGAATTACAATACCTTATTACAATGGTAATTTTGATGCAGATGATGATGTAGATTATGATGAGGAGATGATGATGATGATGATGATGGCAATGATGATGATGATGATGATTTATGTCTTAATTATGCTTCTTTGCAATCTGTTTGTACTTTATCTGCCTTAATTTTTTACCTTCTTTTATAGTGTTTGAGTCGGCTATCATTGGCTTCCTCAACTGTACAGTCCTGATGAGGCTCTGGTAGCTTAATGGTGAGATTGTTTATATTTATGATTTAACAATATAGGTATAAATATAACCTTCCTCAGTGACCTGTGACTTTTGGTTTTACTTTCTTATTGGACATAATACGACTGGGAACCGGAAGCCTTGAGCACAGCTCGAGAAATTGAAAATTGCCAATTAGTCCAGTCATTTTAGGCCCATTTATAGGGTTTGCTGTGTCATTTTGGGCCGCATTTATAGAGTTTAACAACAGGTGATGACATTATTTTCCATAACCATTGTTAAAGAATTTCCGTATTGCAATTTCATAATGCTGCTTTATTATTAACATAATGAATGACATATCGACATTGCTTACACTTGCTCAACTAATATATGCATAAGTATAGCGATTAATTATGTACAGCAATGTAGCTCAATATTATCAGACGTGTAATTAACCCTTGTCCTGTTGAATAAATTAAGATGCCACACCCTTTTCAAATTTTCAGCCAATCAGATTACATGATCCAGATTGTTGATATAAATTTACATACTGAATGGCAAACAGTGTAGATCCAGATCAGTTGGCTTCCTAGAAGCCAACTGATCTGGATCTAAACTGTTTGCAAAGGCACGATATATCCGGGATCAGCAGGACTAGGGTTAATAACCCCAAGTGTAAAGACAGACAGGCCTGAGCAAACAGTGTAGACCCAGCTCAGATGCCCCAAAATGCGTGGCTTTTGATCCAGATATATATTGGCTGCCACTCATCCAGCAATACTAAAGATGTTTCAAGATGAAGTAAAATAGACTTGTTCCAATTTTAGGACCAGTATGGTAAGGCTTTAAGGTGTTCCAATACTTAAGGTAAGTAGGCTAACATCCAGTATTGAGTTTTAACAGGTCAGTGAAATGGGTAGTTTCTTTATTTTTGACATGCTGATCAAGCGGCATCGCTATAATGAGCAGATCGCTCAAGGTGATTTCGGTACAGGGTTAGTATTATGTGTTGATAAAAGATTTGTTTGGTTTTCTAGCCCAAGATAACGTGTAAAGTTTAAAGTCCAATATTAGAAAACATATAAATTATTATGGACCTATCTTTTGATGTCTTTCTGAAGTAAAAATCGGTCCAGCTCTTTAAAAACCGGTCCCGGACCAAAAGAACTGGCATTTTTTCAGGCCCTGACCTTAAGTCACTGGGTGAGGTTATATTTTTCCCTAAAGTATTATTTGTATTTGTTACTAATGCTCATATGATATTATAAATGCCTTCACCCAACATTCTGGGCCCAGTTGTTCAAAGCTAACGATGTCGTTAGTTAACGATTCGTTAAAATTTACATCAAGTGATACGCAAATATGCTGTAATTTTTTGTTGAAAAAATGTGAGTAGCTTTTGCAGTGCAAAAGCTACTCACATTTTTTCAGCAAAAAATATCAGAATATTGTATATTGAATCCGCTAAAAAAGTTAACAAAATGACCCTTAACGAGCTCGTTAAGCTAACGATGCTTTGAACAACTGGGCCCTGGTGAAAGAATGTACACAAATACATGTTAATTGCATAGAGGACTAAGCTTGCCCAGGAAAAGTGTGGTTAGGTAAACTGACCAGCTCGACAAGACCCTAATGGATTGACTGGGCCGTAAAACCTTAACTCAATCAAAAACCTTCACCGGACAAGGTTATATTGCATGCACTTGTTATGGTCAGTATATATGATATCATATTCTAACATGACATTGAGCCAAATAGGAAACCTCACCATGATCAGACTACAACACATGTAATTCACTTCGTCAACATTGTGCATGCAAAAGGGTGCATTTGATGATGTCATGCTAGCCTTGGTGGCTCAGTTGGATGTGCATCTGACTGCCATTGTGATCATGAGGTTGCTGGTTCAACCCCGCCAGATTGGCAACATTCTTGTGTAGAGATTGATCATGAAATATTTTCTTCGGTCATTCTCTCCCTTCTGCTGATATAAAAAGGGCAATTGTCAGTTTCTGGGGAAAGAATGTGCACAATACTTATTAACCACCTAGAGGACTAAGCCTGCCCAGTAAAAGTGTGGTTAGGTAAACTGATCATGCTCGACATGACCTCATTGTGTTGACTGGACCATAAAACCTCAACACATACAAATTGATGATGTCACATGTAAACATTTACTTCTCATGATGTATGTGGCAAAAGATTACTTTGGAAAACTACAACAATGTTGGTTTTCCTTTTCTGTATCATGTCAGAATTGAAAAATTTTTTCTCTACTTTGAATTATCACGACTAACACATGTTGTTGTTTGGCAGATAAGAATATTAATTTACTCTGGCTTCACTATCATGAATTAATACTTCACAATAAATTTTGCCCTTCAACACCATGCATTATTCTTAATAATTCACAGTAGAGAAAAATCATTTCTTAAATAACTACTGTAAGTGATGATGCTGATGATAATGGTAATGATGATGATGATAATGACCTCAGTATTGATGATGATGTCAGTATTGATAATGATGATTATTATCATCATCATCATCATCTTAGTATCTATGATGATGATGATGATGATGATGATGATGGCATTCCTGATCAAGTATTGAGCATAATAGAAAGTTTGGCAATGTTAATAATTTAACAATGGTGATAATGCAACCATTTTTTACTTACACTCTATTGATCATGTTAAAACAGCATTATTATTAATGATGATGTTGCAGTCAGTGATGGCAGTTATGATTATTACACCTGTACCGATGATGATGATGATGATGATGATGATGGTGAAATACTGACTATATAGAGAGTGATAATTCTGTAAAAATAATTCCAAAGGACAAATGATTCTTAAACAATAGTATTTTGATATTATGATATTTATTGAGTAGTAATTGGTATTCTTGTGCAATTTTGCAGTTAATTACAGATGTCAGTACCTTAGATGATGATGATGATGATGATGATGGTGACTGTCATGAAGACCTCAGTACTGACCATGTTGGCAGCCTCTTGACATATGAAAATTTTCATATCAATGGTAAGATGAACTTGATTTTTATTCTTTATGTTTATTATAACAATATTGTTGATGGAACTTACTGATTGTACTATACTGATTGGTAAAGATAATGATGAAAATATCTTTGTTGAACTTCATGATTACCTGTAATGGTAGTAGCACTGTTGAAATCTGTGGAAACTCTTTTTCTGGTTTTAATGCAAACAGTAGATCATTATATCATTTTAAATTGCCCAATTCAAGTGGATCACTTGGCAGAGTCTCTTAAAGATTAAGAGGTTGTGTGTTTGATCCCCAGCTGGATCCTACCTAAGACTTTCTAAAATTCATAATATCTTGGCATTCAGCATTAGGAAGAAGAGCTAGTAGTACTCACACCACTTTCAGTATAATATGACTGGTGGTATCATTTCATTATATCTAGTTTAGGATACAGCAGCGAGCAGCACTGTAAAAAGAGCATCAGTTCCCACCTTCAAGTCCAGACACAGTCACAACATGACAGAAATTGTTGATAGTGATGTTAAAACGCAAACAAAAAACTTGATGAATAGTCTATGAAGAATGTGTTTGACTCTCATTGTCAAGGGGACACCACACCTGCAGAAAAGAGTTTGCTTCTCTGATGTGAATTACTTCTTAAATTGGGTAGATGCTACTGTAAAATGAAAGTATTTGGTTTTTGAGGGAGCAAATGTTTTCATTTAAAATGTAGCACCCTTAAAAAAGGAGAAAATATTGTTTTGGTCAGAATGATCTTCCTTGGAGGTGTGTATCAATTCTTCTTTATGAATGCATTGTTAGCTTAAAGCATCTCATTACGAAAACACGCCTATACAAATATATGGAAAATTTCACCACGAAAAACAAAGTTTTCAGATAAAAATTCTGATATTTTTCATTTTTCTGCTCAAACATAGATTGTGGGTACTCGTTAGAACTGCCTCGCTGAGGCGGTTCTAACGAGTACCCATAATCTATGTTTTAAGCAGAAATAAAAAAAAATAATGTATACCCCTGTAAACCCCAGTTTTTATCGCACCTGCTTGTAGCAGGGTGCGATATAGGCGTCCGATTTTCCGTCCGTCCGTCCGTCCGTCCGTCCGTCTGTCAACATTTATGTCGACGTTCGACATTTATGTCAAAGTTAGTATTCTAATCAACTACAAGACTAAACAACCATCAAACCTTGCATGAAACATCTCCCTGACCTCCTGACTTTGCGACATAGGCGTCCGCTTTTCTGTATGTCTGTCCATTCGTCCGTCTGTCTGTCAACATTTATGTCGAAGTTCGACATTTATGTCAAAGTTAGTATTTTAATCAACTACAAGACTAAACAACCATCAAACCTTGCATGAAACATCTCCCTGACCTCCTGACTTTGCGACATAGGTGCCCACTTTTCCATTCGTCTGTCTGTTCGTCCATCTCTCTGTCCGTCTGTTAACAGTTCTGTTATGTCGAAGTTCGACATTTATGTCAAGTTCATATTCTAATCAACTACAAAACTAAACAACCATCAAACCTTTTATGAAACATCTCCCTGACCTCCTGACTTTGTGACATAGGTGCCCGCTTTTCCATTAGTCTGTCCGTTCATCCGTCCGTCTGTCTGTTAACAGTTCTGTTATGTCGAAGTTCGACATTTACGTCGAAGTTAGTATTCTAATCAACTACAATTCTACAACAACCATCATACCTTGCATGACACATCTCCCTGACCTCCTGACTCGGCAGGTATGTTGACCCAGTGACCTTGACCTATATTTTGCGCTCCATTGACTTTGACACAATTTACGTTGACGTTCCAGATCTTCTCAACTATAAGGCGTACAACTACCAAACCTTGCATAGTGCTTCTCCTAGATGTACTGACTTGGCATATACCTTGACCTGGTGACCTTGACCTATATTTTGCGCTCCACTGACTTTGATATATTTTGCGTCGACGTTCGATATCTCCTCCACTATAAGGCCTACAACCATCAGACCTTGCAAAGTGCTTCTTCTCAATGTACTGACTTGGCAGATACCTTGACCTGGTGACCTTGACCTATATTTTGGCTGCAGTGACTTTGACATAATTTACGTCAATGTTCCAGATCTCCTCAAGTGTAAGACCTCTAGCCACCAAACCTTGCATAGTGCTTCTCCTAGATGTACTGACTCGGCAGGTATCAGGTATCCAGTGACTGACACATTTTATGTTGATGTTCGGTATCTCCTCAAATATAAGACCTACAACCATTAAACCTTGCATAGTGCTTCACCTCATTGCACTGGCTTGGCAGGTACCTTGACCCGGTGACCTTGACCTATATTTGACACATTTTACGTTAATGTTTGATAACTCCTCAACTATAAGGCCTACAACCACCATACCTTGCATTACATGCTCCAGTGACTTTTACACATTTTACGTCAACGTTCCATTATCATTGGGCTGTATGATACAAAAAAGTGCTGAAGATATAGCCATTAGAGGGAATGGGACTGGCCTGGAATATATGTGCCCCAGTAGGCACTTTGTCTACATTTTTTTCAACCCAGTTTTCCAAGTAAGCACTGCTAAGAATGAAATAAACTTATTTAATAACCACGTTCTGATTGTGGCTCCTGTGACTTTTGCCCCAGCAGGTGCGATGACGCCTTCCGCCAAATTCTTGTATTATATAAAAGTGGGGTTTAAGGGGGTCAAAATTATACAGGTATGTTTTCGTGATGTTTAGCTTAACAAACTTGTTAATGACAAACTTTTTAACTGTTGTAGCTAAGGTTTTTTCAAATACATTAATACTTTGGCTGCAAAAATGTCAATGCAAAAGCTACTCACATTTTTTCAGCAAAAAATATCAATGTATTTGCCATATTTCAAGATAGAAACTTAAACCTCACGTTAGCTAAAAACTTCATTAAGTTTTGAGCAAGTGGGCCCAGGTAAGAAATTCAGCAGACAACAACATGAAATATTTTGTTTTTGTTTTTTT
Source organism: Anodontia alba (assembly GCA_964016985.1). NCBI lineage: Eukaryota > Metazoa > Mollusca > Bivalvia > Lucinida > Lucinidae > Anodontia > Anodontia alba. The sequence continues at coordinate 7,788,948 of OZ024836.1, read as the reverse complement.
TAGAAAATAGGCTTTGACATTTCTGTAACAGGGAAAATTTGTATTTCATTTTACTGTAGTGATTTTTTCATAAAGACAAAAATGCTTCATTCCTAAACAGCAGATTAAGATATCACAAAGAGTACCTTACAGTCAGTAAACAGTTGTACAATTAGTTGATTTGTACTGTGCAAAATACCACAACTATTGTTTTACGATAAACAGGACGATTTTGATTTTGATATAGTCAGTTTCCCTTTTCTGGATGGCAATGTCCTCCGGCATACCTTATATCAAGGGTTGAGCGCAAGACTATGGTAACTCAAACATATTTTTGAAACCCTTGTTTAGGGGCAACTTGGACCACTTTGTAAACAATGCAAATTTAGGTGCCATTGCTCATATGAGCAATGGCACCTAAATTTTCATTGTTTACAGAAAGAAATGTTGTAATCTTCATAACGCCTTCATGGTGAGGAGATTAGGTTTGGGGAAAAACAACCATCTGACTTACGATAGTCTTGCGCTCAACTCTCGATATGGGGTATACATATCTCAACATTAGATTTGCCAGAGCTTCTTCAAACCTTAGTGACCCACTTCGGTAATAAAGCCCTTACTGCCAAACTTCTTAGGCAGGGCTATCATTATTTTAAACTTCCTAAGGTGTTTTTGAAATTTTATCGCTGACACAGTGCCTTGGTAAAAAAACATAACATCAGTCTGAAAACACTTTTGCAACAAGGTATATCGGAACCAGTATTTTACAGTGACTTAGTGTACAGTTTTAGAAAAATTGTGGGAAAATCCAACTTTTCAGAGCAATTCAGAAAACTAATTATCCGTTTATAAAAGAATTGGCTATAGCCTGGATATTATGCAGCAGGCTGCATGCCTAGTTATCACCCAGTCATTGTTGATGGCTATGCTTCACTCTTAATTGCATGACGGCGGTTTAGGCCTCAGACTCAATGATGGCCTCTTTGTAAACTTTAACCAGTGGGTTGGGACTTGATGATATGTGTTTGGCTTGGCCCAGCATGGTTCAACTATTGGTTTTCATTTACTCTGGCACACAGTAGAATTGGTCATGAATATTCGTCTTTGTTTATCATAGTGATTAATTTGATTTTTATGTTTTCGCTTTGATGCATTGACTGAGTTAGGAGCCTTTATGCGAACTGAATTTTTATGTATTTCTGTATTAAGAATAGCATAACAACCCAGGGCAAAGTTAGCATGTGTAAAAGTGCTTTAAACCCCCCGGTGGTTTATTCTACTGACCGTTCTAATGTGGTGGTTTCGGTGTTAGTCTAACTATTTGTTGCTTTGTGGTTATTTGTTTTAAGGCTTGCCTTATGTTATTTTGTAGAGCATCCGCTTTGTGACCGGGAGGTTGCGGGTTCGATCCCCAGCCGGGTCATACCAAAGACTTTAAAAATGGTACTAGCTGCTCTTTCGCTTGGCTTCTCAGCATTAAGAAAGTAGAGCTAGGAATCGGAACTGGTCAGCTCAGTGTCAGTATAATGTGACTGGGTGGAATATTATGTCAAAGTGTCTGGGGCATGATATTTCAATGAGGCAGCACTCTAAAAGTGAGCATTGAGCTCCCTGTCACATCCAGACACCGTCGCGATATGACTGAAAGATTGTTGAAAGCGACGTTAAGCCCAAATCAAACAAACAAATTATGTTATTTTATTCTTGTGTGTTTCAGTCCTTTTAGCACTGCGGTTACCTCGCTTGGGGAAGAGAGCTAATCTTGGTGCTTTTTTTGTTTGTTCGATTTGCCCTTGTTTGGTTTTGTCTGTTTCCTCTTCCTCTTGGTGTCTGGGAAGGGCTGCAGCTTGTGATTGTGGCACTCCCTGGACTTTTCTCTTACCTTTTTTGCCTTCTTGGAGAAAAAGATCAAACCTTCATATCATCTATTATTTGTAATAAGTTGGTGTGTCAAATGTTTGCATTATTAGTTCCTTTCCTTACAAAAGGACACAAACTAAATAAACTAATTCATTCATTTGTATAAAGGGAAATTGCTAGTATTAATCTTTATGAGGATAGTATGGTCAAATAACTGAGTTAACTGAGTCTTGAGTGATAGGACTCAAACTAAAATACAAAATTTGGTGGTGCTTAGTAAGGTAAGTCTAAATCTTGCTCAGACTGAGAAGTTGAAATCTTACACTTGAGTTATCAAGTCCAAAGTTTGGCTTTTTGAGTTTGGTTTTGTAATACAACAATTTTAGGCTGTGTGTGGACACTTAAGATAATGTGACAATATAAGGTCCATAAATAGGCTTTGGCCTGTTGGCCATTGCTAGGAACAATTTTCACATGTGAGAAATAAACTGTAAAAATTGCAAGCTCTAGATTCGATATATTGCTGTCCTATGGGTCCGAGCTCCGATATCGCGATATAACTTGATCATGATATAAGTATTACTCCTTCTGTTGGGCTCCTCAGAGGCACTTTCTCTTCTGCTCTGGATTGTCCATTTCTGATAGAGATGATCATAAGTCTATCTTCATCTTTCAACCATCCCTGTTGCATGACCTAGGGAACGTCAAATTCTTTGGTCACCTTGCCTCGTGCACCCAAACACCCTCAACATCATCAGCAAAGTCAACAGTAGAAAATCTTGATTTTCTACTGTTGACTTTGCTGATGATGTTGAGGGTGTTTGGGTGCACGAGGCAAGGTGTTGTGTATAATACGTCACCAGGCATCCAACTGCGATCGGCTTACAGTCGGGCAAGTCCTGCTATCCTTGCAGCAGGTAAGGGTAGAGGGGGAATGGTTTCTTCACTTTCGTTCATTTTGTCTTTCTCCCTGTCCCTCTCTTTCATCTCCTCTACTATCTCTTCTGTCTCTCTTCTCCCTTTCTCTGGGAGACAACACAAATGACCCACAAGTGTTGACGTGTCATTAAACCCCAACACAATAAATTGTTGGTGATGTTGGTCTTGTCCTTGATGCTGAACTGCTTCCTCCTGTTAGCTCACCTAAGCATGAAGTGCTCATGGTGAGCTATTGTGGTTAGTCAATGTCCGTCGTCCGTCGTGCGGATTCAACAATTGCTTTAAAAGCCTACTCCTCCTACACCCCTGGGCCAATTGACTCGATACTTGGTAGGAAGCATTGTGGTGACATGTAAAACAAAAATAGCTAAAATTGTTACAATCAGAAATCCAAGATGGCCGTCATGGTGGCCATCTTGAAAATCTATTTTTCGCTTCTTCTCCTGAGCCGAAAGGCCAACTGACTCCAAATTTGGTAGGAAGCATCAGGGTGACTTGTAGATAAAAAATAGCTAAAATTGTGCCGATCGAAAATCCAAGATGGCTACCATGATGGCAGCCATCTTGAAAACCTATTTTTTGCTTCTTCTCCTAAACCCAAAAGTCAGTTGACTCGAAACTTAGTAGGAAGCATCAAGATGACTTGTAGGTCAAAAATAGCTAAAATCTTTCCGATCGGAAATCCAAGATGGCTGCCATGGCCGCCATCTTGAAAATCTATTTTTCGCTTCTTCTCCTCAACCCAAAGGCCAGTTGACTTGAAACTTGGTAGGAAGCATTGGGATCAAAAATAGCTAAAATCGTGCCTAGATCCAAGAAGCGAAATCCAAGAAGCAAAAAATAGATTTTAAAATCTATTTTTTGCTTCTTCTCCTAAACCCAAATGCCAATTGACTCAAAACTTGATAGGAAGCATCAGGGTGACTTGTAGATAATACAAAATTAGTCTGAATCATTCCAGTCGGAAATCCAAGATGGCCGCCATGGCCACCATCTTGAAAATCTATTTTTCTCTTCATCTCCTGAGCCCAAAGGCCATTTGACACCAAACTTGGTAGGAAGCATAATGGTGACTTGTTTTGACGTTTATTTGTAGATCAAAAATAGCTAAAATTGTGCTGATCAGAAATCCAAAATGGCTGCCATGGTGGCTGTCTTGAAAATCTTTTTTTCGATTCTTTCGGAAAATTAGGGATCCATGGCCGATTCACAATATACGGGAAAATTGCAAAATAATGAACTGCAATGTATTTTATCCACAGTGTATTATATATATATGGAAAACTATTAAGAAAAAATAATAATAATAATGTGAAAAGATTATTGGGACTTCTGCTATTACTGATTTATTAAATGATAATTAGGCATTATTTATGCCTACCATCCTATGAAAGCCATAGTAAGTCAGAATAGATAAAAGACTATATCAAAAACATTATTACATTTCATGCAAATTGTCTTCCTTTTGGAGAAAAAAAAAACCCTAATAACATCAATGTGTCATCTGCTGAATTTTCCCAGAGAGTTTTAAATGTTAAGAATCATTCTGATGAATGCTCTTCATTCTTGTTGTTTTACAGATGCTGTTGCTGCATACAATACCAGATGGTGCTGCTGCATACAATTAGGGGATAACTGCATTCAAATTTGGCATTTGGGGAGGTAAATCGGCGGTTTTACAGTCGGAAATTTTGTTTTACGGCGACGCGTCAGCGGAGCCGTAAAACGTAATTTGCGACCGTAAAACCGCCGATTTACCTCCCCAAATGACAAATTTGATGCAGTTATCCCCATTCTAATGCATTTATTCATTTTTTTCTATTGAAAAAATGTACTATTTGCACAAAACGACAAGTGCTGTGAGCTGCGTAAAACCAAATGCCAGCCAATGAGAAGCGACGTTACGTGATGACGTCGGATTTGCGACAGTATATCGCAGAATATACCGTTGCAAATTTTTGACGTTACCCAATCAGACGTCGCGTTACATACGCGAGTGCATTAGAATAACAGATGGTGCTACAACCTGTGATGATGATGAGGAGGAGGAGGAAAAAGATGATGATTTAAGACCAGCAAAGAAGCTTGGTCCTGATTTAATTGAATGATGCTGGTAATTGCAATACTTATATTACCAATGCTTAGCATGCTAGGTAACTATTTCAGCAGATGACATTTTGAAGTGTTTTTCTTGTTTTTCCCAGAAAATAAGATATGAGATTTTATGCAAATTTTCTCCTTAAGAGACAGCAATATAGTCATAGTGACCAAGGAAGAGGGAGCTGTGAGTAATTATCAAAGTCTTGAAGGAATGGCGCCTTGTAATCATGAAGAAGCAGATTCATGTATATTCGTGCATGCCAGGCATGCAGTAGCAGAAGGATATATACCACTGATGATAAAAGCTAGCGACACAGATGTTCTGGTCAATGCTATTAGTGTCTTTCCGGTACTAAAAGATCTTGGTCTCGAAAATCTATGGCTCGCGTTTGGTCAAGAAGCAAACCTGCCTGGATTCCAATACATGACATCAGTCACTCTCTTGGCCCTCAGAAGTCAAAAGGACTTCCCTTCTTTCATGCATTCACTGGTTGTGATGTTGTTTCAGCTTTTCTTGGAAAAGGTAAAAAGGCTGCATGGCAAACATGGATGTATATCCTGATGCCTCAGAAATATTCACAAATCTTAGTATGTACCCACCAGTTTTTGGGACAAAAGAACAAAAGGTTCTTGAAAGGTTTGTTATTACTATGTATGACAGGTCTAGTTGGGCAACAGATGTTGATAGTGTCAGGCTTGACATGTTTGCCCTCAAGCAGAAGTCATAGGATGTAATTCCTCCAACCAGTGCCGCTTTGGTTCAACACATAAAACATGCTGCATACCAAGCAGGTTGCATATGGGGCCAAACTACAATACTGAAGATTGCAAGCCCATCCAACTAGTGGTGCCACTTGGGGGTGGAAGTAACAAGATAACTTGTGGCAGATTGTCTTCCACCAATTGCAGAGAGTTGTCAGCAGCTAACAAAGTGTGGCTGCAAGACTTCATGTGGCAGTAGATGCAAATGCTATCATTTCAAGCTTCCATGTACGGAATTGTGCAGTTGTAACGGTGAAGGCTGATGTCTGTAAGACAACAGCAGTACCTGATAATCTGAGTATGTCACCACACACTGATACAGTTTGTGCTTTATGATCTAATATACACATGCCAACTGAGAATATAACGGATATTTTGTCTGAGGTTGGCCAAAAAGGTATAAAGGAAACCTTTGATGGATTCAACATGCACAAATTCTGTTTTCTTGTGTTTGAAAACATACAATTTGACACCAAATTCATTCAAATCAGTCAATTATGTCAAGTTTTATGGTAAAAATTGAAATTGCAATTCAAAAATGGTGGCCATCTTGAAAAATGGCCGCCATTTTGAATTTTTGCGTGGCTAACATTTTTTGCCAAAATTGTATGACCTGATGAAGTGTATATACCAAGTTTTATGCTTGCATCAGTAAATGCATGATTTTTGCACTAAACATAATAACTGTCCTGTTTTGGGAGAAAAAAATGAGATAAATATTATCAATTTGTTGGCTGTTGCATTTGCTGATAGTGTGTTAAGTGTTAATGATGACACAACTGTTTCCATATTTACCCAGAGTATTAGAACACACAGCATTTAATGTAGTGTCTGATAAAGGTCTACTCTGTTTGCTATTCAACCAACACGCTTTTAACCTTTACCACTCTTCTGGTTTCTGGCAAAAGAATGTGCTCAATAACTGATTAACAGTTTAGAGGAATAAGCCTGCCCAAGAAAAAGTATGGTTAGGTAAACTGACTGTGCTCAACATGACCCCTGTGGATTGACTGGGCCATAAAACCTCAACACAAACACAAACAAAACCACCCTCTGGGCTAGTTCAGCAGATGACAAATGGATGTTATTTTTCTTACTCTAACCAAATTAACAGGATATGGCATTTTATATTAATTGTCTCAGTTGGAAACTAATTGCATGAAATGTCAAAGCCTATTTTCTGAATTTTCTGGGACAATAAGAAAAAAATTAAAAAGATTGTATCTGCTGAAATTTTCATTCGGCATGCTAAGCGTTAAATACATCACAAATTACACAAGTGGAGAGGTGTCGTAAAGAGTCCTGTTGATGTGTCTACAAGCTGCTGAGTGACAAACAGGGTAGACCCAGATCAGATGCACCATTCTGTAGCATATGAACTGGGTCTACAGGCCTGTCTGTCTTAATACTTATAATAACTACTGTAATGCATTTTAATCCACATTATCTATAGGTTAAGTATTTCTTGTTAAAATTTGTTTTACTATAAAATCTTCATTTTAATCCACTTATTCTATGGATACATTTTTTGGATCAAGTTTCCTCAGTGTGTCTCTCAAAGCATCCAGGTGGCTGAATGGTTAGCACTTCCAACTTCAGACCATGAGGTCCGGGGTTTAAATCCCACCGGTGGCGGAATTCAGCTTGTGACTGTATGGTGCTTCACTGCACAGAGCCTGTCATTATCACCCATCCATTATCCTTGATGTGACTTAAATAATGTTGTAAGGGACATAAAACACCACATCTATGCATTGGGACAGTATCCCCTGAGCAAACAGTATAAGCTCAGATCAGTCTAATCAGTCTTACTACACTTGCATCATCTCTGTCCTAAGAAGTAAAGTACCATATCAGCTGTCACAAGTGTACCTGTTTGGAAGCAGAATGTCACATACTCCATATTGACACTTTATGGTAAATGTGAACATCACAGACCCAGATCAGTCAGAGCATCAGGCAGTCAAATCTAATTCCTGTTTCATATAACAGGAAAGCAAACAGGAAGTCACAAAAGTTGTCTATCTTGTAAAAAAAAAAAAAGCTGAAATCTTTCAAGTGTATCTAGTCCACTTAACCTTTACAAATCTATGGGCAAATGAAGCAGACAAATTGATAACATTTTTATTTCCTCCTGAAAACAGGATTTGACATTTCTTGCAAATTGTCTCTTATGGAGACTATTTGCATGAAATGTCAAACCCTGTTTTCAGGTTAGGAGACACTTTGCATGAAATGTCAAATACTGTTTTCTGGTAAAAGTATGAAAAATATTTCAAATGTTGTCTGCTGATTTTTTTTTCCAGCATGCTAAACATTATACAAAAAATATATAACAGTTTTGTATTTGTATTGTTTGTGTCGTTTTTATACCCAGACACACAATAGTAGTTAGGTATTTTTCTGGCGAAAGAATATGTCCAATACTGGTTAACCGCTTAGAGGACTAAGCCTGCCCAGTAAACATGTGGTTAGGTAAACTGACCGCTCTAGACATGACCCCATTGGGTTGACTGGGCCATAAAACCTCAACACAAACAAACAAAGTAGTTAGGTATTATGATTTGATGTTGGGCATCCATGTGTCTGTCCATACTAATGTCATACATCCATCCGACTGCCATATTTTTGTTTCCAGACAATAATTTGATGATAGTCTCTTCGTAAGACTTTAACCAGTGGGTTGAGGCTTTACGATACGCCTTTGGCTTGGCCCGCCATGGTTCAACTATTGGTTTTCATTTACTCTGGCACACAGTAGAATTGCCATGAGTACTTGTCTTTGTTTATCATAATGATTAATTTATTTTTATGTTTTTGCTTCGATGCATTGACTGAGTGCTGGTTTCTGTGGCTCAGTTGGATGCGCCATCCAACTGGAGACCAGGAGGTCGCGGGTTCAACCCCCGCCGAGGTCGGCAACATTCTTTTGTGGAGATTGATCATGAAATATTTTCTACAGTTATTCTCTACCTTCCACTGATTCAAGAAGGGCAGTTGTCAGTTTCTGACGAAAGAATGTGCACAATACTAGTTAACCGTTTAGAGGACTAAGCCTGCCCAGTAAACATGTGGTTAGGTAAAATGACCGCGCTTGACATGACCCCATGGGTTGACTGGGCTGTAAAACCTCAACACAAACAAACATTGACTGAGTTGGGAGCCTTTATGCGAACAGAATTTTTATGTATTTCTGTATTAAGAGTAGCATCGCGACCCAGGGTGAAGTTGACTGACTGTAAAAGTGCTTTAAATCCCCTGGTGGTTTATTCTACTGACTGTTCTAAGGCGGTGGTCCCAGTGTTAGTCTTACTCTTTGTTGCTTTGTGGTTTATTCTACGAGGCGATTTGTTTTAAGTCTTGGCTTGTGTTATTTTGTCCTTGTATTTTTCAGTCCTTTTAGCATTGCGATTACCTTGCTTGGGGAAGAGAGAGCAAATCTTAGTGGTTTTCGTACATTTGTCTGATTTGTACATGTTTGGTTTTGTGTTTCCTCTTCCTCTTCGTGTCTGGGATGGGCTGCGGCTTGTGATTGTGGCACTCCCTGGACTTTTCTCTTACCTTTTTTGAGTAAATATCAATAGATTTTTACATAACTTGGTACATGTATGGGCATTGATATTGTGGAGATCTGGCATTGGAATGCCAGTAGGCCAGCTTTATCAAGTTTTGACAGAGTTATCTGCCCATCTCACAATAGTGGCAGGGTATTATAGTTTTGTGTTTTTATTCTAGTAGATCTTCCAAGTACATTTGCTGAAAGAAGACATTGATGGTTAGCTATTCTTGCTGTGAAAGCATTCAAAGGATCTGACCTGTTCCACTGTGATTTCTTCATTATCTTCCTGGTCTCCCATGTTTGATGGCCAGCACTCCAGAATACCAGTGAAGGGCTGCTACCTTCCAAAACTGAGACCTTGTAAGTTAAATTGATTGTCAATGGATGTAACCATTTGAGGAAGAAATGTATGATATTTTTCTTACTCTTCTTTTTCATGGCAAAATTTCCTCGTAATATAAGCATAGAAAGTATATCACATACGTTGCATTTATAAAAATCTGTATCCCAAAATTTGTCAAAGACACATTGAAACCTCCAGATAAAAAGGGGTATCCTATAATATTTTTCTTATTTCTGCATAAAAACATATCTTATGGGTATACAAAAGCACCCACTTCAAATGAGTATTTCCCACAATGAATGTTTTCATGGAGAAATATGAAAATATCTACCTTTTGGTTGAAAAAGCACCTTATCCAGAACTATGAGCGTTGTCATATTTTCTTCACAAATATCATGTTTCATTGCTATGTAAGTGTCTCACTTGTATATATAAGTGGCTGAGTGGCTCAGTTGTAGAGCTTCTGCCTTTGGGTCTGGAGATTGTTGATTCAATCTTCAAGCAGGACATAACTAAGACTTCTAAAAGTGGTATTAGCTGCACTTGTCTTGGTGCTCAGCATTTGGAAGAAGAGCTAGGACTGGGTGTATCGGATCAAAGTGTTTAGGGCACTACCTGATAGTAAGGCAGCACTTTAAAAGGGCAAAAATTTGCACCACCATATCCGGACCCTATCACAACATGACAGAAAAAGTTTTGTTGACACTTAGCATGCTAGATAAACATTTCTGCTTAGAGGTCTAAGCCTGTCCAGTAACAGTGTGTGACTGTGCTCAACATGACCCCACTGGCTTGACTGGGCAGTAAAATCTCAACACAAACTCATAAGTGTCTAAATGAGTACCTACAGCAAATATTATTGTGAATAAGAAAAATATCCATCTGTTTGGTTGAAAAATGTATGTTATCTAGAGCCAGGGTCAAGGCCACATTATTTCAGCTGAATTGAATGATTTTATTGATGAGAGGAAAGAGCATTTATAAAGTTAAAGTTAAGATATAAATAGTCACTTTTTTGAAACAATCAACAAAGATTCTTCAGAGCTTATCTAGGACTCATCTAAGACAATTACAGTCAAACCTGTGTTAGTGGTCACCTCTATTAAGCAACCAACCTGTAATAAGCAGCCAGAGGAAAGTTGCCCCAAAATTCACTGACTTCTTCATTTGAACTGTATTAAGCAGCCACCTGCCTTCAGCAGCCACATTTTAAGCTTCCCATGGGTGGCTGCTTAAGACAGGTTTGACTGTATATGAGATAAAAAGTAAAGCACAATGCAGGGAATGATATAACTAAAAAGAAATTAGCATAAAGAATTGGTCATTCGGTGACCAGGAACTGAACCACGGACCTTCTGCTTACTGGGCAGACATGTTAATCACTACACAATTATGACTTTGTAAGCCAAGCAAGCAATGTGGATAAGTCTTGCTAAAGGATACAACACTGTACCTTCCAATCTTGAATCTGAACTGCAACAGATAGAGAGGTCAGCATGGTTTAGCCCTCCTTACTTTGGACCACAAGGCCCCAGGTTTGAATCTTTATAGAGGCAGAATTCATTTTATGACTGTATGGTGCTTCTCTGCACAGAGCCTTTCATTATCACTTTTTCACCATCTTGATATGACTTACGTATGGTTGACAGAGATGTAAAATGTAAATTATTATCTGTGCTGAGGGCTCCATATCTACATTCTCAATTGTGTAATTGTGATGTAATCATTATAATATTTTATTGATAGTACACATGTAACACATTGTCTATTCCTGTTGTAGCTTTGCCTTTTTTTTTGGACTTTGATCAGCAGTGAACCATGTGGACCCTTTAAACTGTTTGTGTTTGTTTTTGATAGATACATTCTTTGCCATTATTAGTGACCCATATTCTGAGGTGAAGAGTGACATTGCAAACCAGAACAAGTTTGAGATGGATGGCTACTTCAAGAGGGTAAGTGGAAATGAGAAAAGCAAAAAAGGATTTCATTATACCCCCGACATACAAAGTATGTGGGGGTATATAGTTTTCGCTTTTCCGTTCATCCGTTTGTTCGTTCGTATGTACGTTCGTTCGTTCGTACGTTCGTTCGTTCGTTCGTTCGTTCGTTCGTTCGTGCGTTCATTCGTCTTTCCGTCACAGGGTCAAAGTTTTTGCGTTAAAGTTTATAAGACCTCATATTTTGAAGACCCTTTGATGGATTTCGTTCATATTTGGCATGATGGTAGATATAGGTCTAAAGTTTTTATCAGCACCATCCCCACCCCGGTGGTGGCCTTGGGGTCAAGGTCACGGACTTAGAATTTTCGTAAAAAAGTCACAGGGTCAAAGTTTTTGTGTTAAAATTTATAAGACCTCATATTTTGAAGACCCTTTGATGGATTTCGTTCATATATGGCATGATGGTAGATATAGGTCTAAAGTTTTTATCAGCACCATCACCACCCCGGGGGGGACCTTGGGATCAAGGTCACAGACTTAGAATTTTCGTAAAAAAAGTCAAAGTTTTTTGTGTTTAAGTTTATATAGCTATATCATCAAGACCCTTGAGGAATTTCATTTATATCTGACATGTTGGTAGATATGGGCCTAGCGTCTTACTCGGCATGATCCCCACCCTGGATGTGACCAAGGTCAAGGTCACGAACTTTGAATTTTCTTATAAAAGTAAAAATTTTTGCATTTAAGTTTATATAGTATAGCCATATCATCAAGATGTTTTATTAAATTCATTATCCCCTAACTGAAAGGTTGAGCTGATATAGCTATCAGCAAGGAATCTGTTTGTCTGTCCGTCAGTCCGTTGAAGTATTATTCCTTCATACTTTATTTTTGTCTTAGGGTCAAAGTTTTTGCGTTAAAGTTTATAAGACCTCATATTTTGCAGACCCTTTGATGGATTTCATTCATATTTGGCATGATGGTAGATATAGGTCTTAAGTTTTTATCAGCACCATCCCCACCCCGGGGGTGACCTTGGGGTCAAGGTCATGGACTTAGAATTTTCATAAAAAAGTCAAAGTTTTTTGTGTTTAAGTTTATATAGCTATATCATCAAGACCCTTGAGGAATTTCATTTATATTTGACATGTTGGTAGATATAGGTCTAGAGTTTTACTCAGCATCATCCCCATCCCGGGGTATGACCTTGAGGTCAAGGTCACAGACTTAGAAATTTCATATAAAAGAAAAAAAATTTGCATCTAAGTTTATATAGCTTTACCATCAAGACCTTTTGTTGAATTTCATTATCCTCCTACTGAGAGGTTTAGGGGATATAGCTATCAGCATGGAATTCGTCCATTTATCCATCCATCCATCTGTCTGTCCATAAATGCATTATTGTGCACCCCATAACTCCTAACTACCCTTTGAGCTATTTTCAGGAAACTGTCAGGTTGTAGAGGGCATTTGGTAGGGTGTCCAGTACAAGAAAGACAACTCTAACTGACTTGGTCGATGAGTTACCTCCCCTTGTCTCCAGAATAGTAAAAATTTTGTGCGAACCATAACTTTAAAACATGTTAAGATATTTTCATGATACTTCACCAGTATGTATAGGACATTGTGTAGGCATATCACATTCAAGAATGACTTTCTGACTCCATTCTGCAGTTTTCTCCCTTGGTTATTAGCTCGCCTGTACGAAGTACAAGGAGAGCTATTGTAGTCACCCCGGTCGTCCTCGTTTGCGTTTGCGTTTGCGTTTGCGTTTGCGTTCCCGTTCCCGTCACACTGTGTTAAAGTTTTTCAAATGCTTATATCTCAACAGTCACTCCTCACAGAGGCATCAAATTTGGAACTTAGGTACCTTGGAGGGTCTTCTGAGATTCCAAGAGAATAAACCCCTGGGTTCATGCCCCTGGGTGGGGCTAGGGGTCAGAATCTAGGACACCTTTGTAATACTGTGTTAAAGTTTTTCAAATTCTTATATCTTGACTTTCACTCCTCATAGAGCATTCATATTTAGAATTTGGGTACCTGGACGAGTCTTCTGAGATTCCAAAAGAACATACCCCTGGGTTCATTCCTCAGGGTGGGCCTTGGGGTGGGGCTAGGGGTCAAAATCTAGGACACATTTGTAAAATCTTATATGCCTACAGGTTATAGACACAACTGGTTATACATCAGCTAACTATGTGACATCAGTTTAAGTGTAAGAGAGTGAAGGTCATGGTGACCTACATTTTACGGTCAAGGTCACCTAGATTTCACGGTCCAGTGATTTTTGCCTTATATCTTGAATATTATTTGTTGGATAAATGTCACACCTGGGATATTACTTCCATGTGACCCAATGAATGACCACTTACTATATCTAGGTCATTGTGACCTATATTTCATGGTTCAGTGATTTTGCCTTATATCTTGAATACTTTTTGTTGGTTAAATGTCACACCTGGGATATTACTTCCATGTGACCCAATGAATGACCACTTACTATATCTAGGTCATTGTGACCTATATTTCATGGTTCAGTGATTTTGCCTTATATCTTGAATACTATTTGTTGGATAAATGTCACACCTGGGATATTAGTTCCATGTGACCCAATGAATGACCACTTACTATATCTAGGTCATTGTGACCTATATTTCATGGTTCAGTGATTTTGCCTTATATCTTGAATACTATTTGTTGGATAAATGTCACACCTGGGATATAAGTTCCATGTGACCCAATGAATGACCACTTACTGTATCTAGGTCATTGTGACCTATATTTCATGGTTCAGTGATTTTGCCTTATATCTTGAATACTATTTGTTGGATAAATGTCACACCTGGGATATTAGTTCCATGTGACCCAATGAATGACCACTTACTATATCTAGGTCATTGTGACCTATATTTCATGGTTCAGTGATTTTGCCTTATAGCTTGAATACTATTTGTTGGATAAATGTCACACCTGGGATATTAGTTCCTTGTGACCCGATTATTGACGTCAAAATATATCTCTGTTGGTGTGACCTATATTTCATGGTTCAGTGATTTTGCCTTATATCTTGAATACTATTTGTTGGATAAATGTCACACTTGGGATATTACTTCCATGTGACCCAATGAATGACCACTTACTATATCTAGGTCATTGTGACCTATATTTCATGGTTCAGTGATTTTGCCTTATATCTTGAATACTATTTGTTGGATAAATGTCACACCTGGGATATTAGTTCCTTGTGACCCGATTATTGACGTCAAAATATATCTCTGTTGGTGTGACCTATATTTCATGGTTCAGTGATTTTGCCTTATATCTTGAATACTATTTGTATTGGGCACTTTGTCTAGTTAATATATGTTACTGGATTTGTATGAAGATATATTTTGTAGGGACAATTCGTTGTGGTGGGGCCAATGAGCTTGCAAGTTATTTTGGCCAAAACAGTCCCCACAAAAATATATCTCCATACAAAATCCACTTACCTTTTTTGTAGCACCTGCTTTCAGCATGGCACATTATAGGGATACAGTTTTCCATCTGTTTGTCCATCCATTTGTTTGTCCATTAATCCTTCAACATTTGCATCAGCCCTAATGTTCAAGTTATTTCCCAAGGACTATAGAGGCTACAGTGACGATACTTGGTATAAGCTTGCACTTAGGGATGACAACTCAGATAGCCATATCCATATTTGACCTCGACCTATATTTCACGGTTCACTGACTTTGTATATTTGCGTCATCCCTAGCTTTGACCCTAATGTTCAAGTTCATTTCTCAAGTATTACAAAGGCTACAGTAATGTTACTTGGTATAGGCTTGCACTCAGGTATGAAAAGTCTGGGCCCAGTTGTTCAAAGCTAACGATGTCGTTAGTTAACAATTCCTTAAAATTTACATTGAGTGATATGCAAATATGCTGAAATATTTTGCTGAAAAAATGTGAGTAGCTTTTGCAGTGCAAAAGCTACTCACATTTTTTTCAGCAAAAAATATCATAATATGGTATATTGAATCTGCTAAAACAGTTAACGAAATGACCCTTAACGAGCTCGTTAAGCTAACGACGCTTTGAACAACTGGGCCCAGATATACATAGTCTTTGGTGGAATTCTTGTTATTATATATACTTGTGCATTTATTTTCTTATTTTCTTTACAGTCAGAGCTACTGTCTTTATACAAAAAAAGCACAATTATACTTGCAATATTTTACTTTGTGCACTGTGTTTCAAAGTGGTGTCATACAGTAATACGTGACAAACCTTGTCACATGACTTGCTCCGTAACAACGGTAAATAAACACGGTCGACAAACTTACGTTATGGTCAATTTTAAACCTGATCTCTGAAATTTTAAAGAACTGTCCCAAGAAAGTTTTACAAGATGATACCGAAGGACAAGAACAACAGGCTCATCTCAAAAATCAACTGATGTGCTGTCCTGTTTTGACTACCTTGGAGAACACACTTGCAACATTTTTAGCCATTTCTACCAAGGTCAACATCTTTTTTTGACTTTTTGTTTGCTTTGAAACAACTGGCTGGCCAAGTAGTTGATGCTGGGGAGTTTGAATCTCCTATAAGCAATGATTGTTTAGTACTTCATTACACAGAGCCTTTCATTATCACCCTTTTATCATCAAGATATGACTTACATATGGTGAAAGAGATATAAAACTTTCTGAAAAGGGGTTTGGTCTAAATGGAAAGAATTTGCTGCCCCTGTTTATTTGTAGGTTATTGATGTAACTGGATACCCTTGAAAAGTTTTGTTACCATTTTAAAAAGGGAGACAACTATACAGAGACAAAGTTGCCTCCCTTGTACATGTAAATGGGGGTACTCTTAAAGAGAGTAGCATCCAGGTGGCTCAAGTAGTTACTCCTCTTAGAGCTTTTGTTGGATTTTTTTAAAACTGATCACATACATTACAGATATATTGAAGATGTGCATGGGGTCTCCATTGAGGGAGGATGTATGAAGACATGTTAAAATTGTCTTCTTTTGCAGGTTGAAACTTTGAAAGGGTTTCAGCTCTGTATGGTGACAAACAAAATCCCAAATTCTGAACAGAATCTAGACTGATTACTTCACTTTCTATACATATACCACAACCTCCATATAACACAACCTCTTTATATCACTTTTATATCACAACTGTTTGGGTCCTAAAGTTAAACAAAGGTGATATATCCAAACAAAAATTATAGATTATACAGAAAAATGACCATTTATGGTATTTTTTCTAGATAATCTATAATTTTTGGGGGTCCATCTTTAAATCATGTTATATCCCAAAAGCATGTTATATATTAAACTGTTATAAACAGGTTTATGGGTTAGTTTTTAAACATTCAAAATAAATACACAATAATTATAGACTTCACTAACATTAAGGGCACTGTGGGTATATCTGAATTCCTTTTACAACTTTTTTAGCTCAGCTGTACGAAAGTACAGGAAGAGCTATTGCAATACCCCTGGCATCGGTGTTAGAGTCGGCGTTGGCGTCAGCGTTAATAAAAACGTTAAAGTTTTTCGTCCAAGGTTTTAAGACCTCATATTTTCTAAATCCTCTGATGAATTTAGTTTATATTTGGTATAATTATAGATGTTGGTCTAAAATTTTATTTAGCCCTATCCACACCCATGCTTATGACCTATAGGTCAAGGTCACGGATTTAGAAATTTTATATTTAAGTTTTGTGTCAAAGTTTTTAAGATCGCTTAATTTCTAAATCCTTGCATGGATTTACTATATATTTGGTATGATAATAGATATTGGTCCAAAATTTAATTTGGCACTACCCCCACACCTGCTTATGGCCTAAGGTCAAGGTCACGGACTAATAAATTTATGTTAAAGTTTTGCGTTTGACAAAATGGGAGGATTTTAAAATTAGTCATTTTATCCCCCCCCACCCCCCGCATCAACACAACCCCACTGCACAAACTGCGTTTGTAGGGAGGGAGGTATACTGTTCTCACATTGTCCATCCACCTGTCTATTACATTTTGAGCAGGTGGTATCTAATAATCCCTGCTTACTGACATTTCTTGTTTTTTCCCAAACAATAGGGCTTGACATTTCATTCCAATTGCCTCCTTTCCCAAAAAATAGGGTTTGAAAATTTCATGCTGCATAAAAAGTCCTATTTTCTGGGAAAAACAAGCAAGATATCAATTTGTCTTCTACTGATTTTGCCTAGAGTTTTCAAGTTTAAGTGTCAAACAAAGTTGTAGTAGATGAAATTCTCAAGTACTTTTTTTCTATTTGATTTTTGAGCAAATAAGCCTTGACATTTCATGTGAATTTTCTACCTATTAGGAAGGGATTCACATAAAATGTCAAAAATATGAGATAAGATACCCAGAAAATGCTAAAATTCCAAAGCACAGCTTTCCCGAGGCATCACAAGTTGGAGAGATGAGGAACAAGCTGGCCTCAGTGGTGCAATCCGATGTGCCTCCGACTGGTACCATGATTAGAAGGTTGCAGCTTTTGATTCCTGCCAGGTCCTGTAACATTCTATTTTTTATAGATTGATCATGAAATAAATTGATCATGAAATCATTTCTACAGTCATTCTCTCCCTTCTGCTGACTCAAGAAGGCAGTTGTCAGTTTCTGGCAAAAGAATATGCCTATTTATTGGGAAAAGTATATAAGACAAATATATCAAAATGTAGTATGCTGTATATTTTTGACCAGTATGCAAAAAATCCTAAAAATACTATTATAGCACTAAGTATTAGGACATACAGGCCTATGCAAACAGTTTTGGCACATATCAGATGCTGCAGAATGGGTACTTCAAAATAAGTACTTCAGTAGTTAACAGCCTCTAGGCAATTCAGCAGACAAGAAGTATTGTGAAAACTCTAACTATTAGGATATCTTTGGCCTCGGTGGCTTGGTTGGATGCGCGTCCGACTGGAGACCAGGAGGTCGTGGGTTCGACTCCCGCCAAGGACGGCAACATTCTTTCGTGGAGATTGATCATGAAATATTTTCTACAGTCATTCTCTCCCTTCCGCTGATTCAAGAAGGGTGGTTGTCAGTTTCTGGCGAAAGAATGTGCACAATACTGGTTAACCACTTAGAGGACTAAGCCTGCCCAGTAAAAGTGTAGTTAGATAAACTGACCGTGCTCGACATGAACCCATTGGGTTGACTGGGCCATAAAACCTCAACACAAACAAAATTAGGATATCTTAACTTCTTACAGTATTTATTCTAAACTTTGAACAAAACCATTTTACTACCTGTAACAACTGCTCTTTGAGTGGCAAATTAGACACTGATCAGATGATGAACCTGCAGCATTTGGTCTGGATCTTTTCTATTAAAAATGCTCAGACCTGTCCCAATAGCTAGATGATCAAGATATCACTGGTTCATTCCCCACTGGATGCTGGCCCCCGTAGCCTTGTGGATAAGAGAGCTGACTCTTAATCCATTTGGTTTCTGACCGCTGTCGTTCGAGCCTCGCTTGGGTCACATGGGAAAACCCAGTTCTGCTTACAGATGGTCAGGTGTTTTTTCCCCGCGTTCTCCAGTTTTCGCCCACCTTTGATGAACGATCAGCTCGATATAAGTGAAATATTCTTGAAAGGGCCATAAAACCCAAATCAAAAAAAAAAAATCATTCCCCACTGGGTTCAGCTAGGGTTAATGAAATTGTGACCGACATTTTGGGTTTTCTATAGATTCTTTCAGGCCTGAGTGGCTTAGTCTGATGCACGTCTGACTGCTGACCAGGGCTCAGTTGTTCAAAGCGTCATTAGCTTAACGAGCTCATTAAGGGTCATTTCGTTAACTGTTTTAGCAGATTCAATATACAAAATTCTGATATTTTTTGCTGAAAAAATGTGAGTAGCTTTTGCACTGCAAAAGCTACTCACATTTTTTCAGCAAAAAATTTTAGTATATTTGCATATCACTCGATGTAAATTTTAACAAATCGTTAACTAACGACATCGTTAGCTTTGAACAACTGGGCCCTGGAGGTCACAGGTTTGATCCTCACCAGGTCCGGTTACATTCTTTTGTGAAGATTGATCATGAAATATTTTCTACAGTCATTCTGTCTCTTTTGCTAATTCAAGAAGGGCATATTTTAGTTGCCTAGGAAAGAATGTGCTCAAGTACTTGTTAACCACTAAGAGGACTACATTATATACTCAACAAAATAATTTAAGGAACGCCAGTTTTATTTTCCCTTTGATTATCACTAAAATGCGACCCTCAAGTTTTAAAATTATTTCATGGGCAAAACTGGAAATCTCAGCCCTACTTCAAGCAGCTGAACATGTTCAGCTACAAAAGTGTCAATGGCACCAACAACGCCAGACCAAAAGAATCTAACAAAAATGGGAATTTAAAAAAACAACAACGCTTTTTTACCCTAAAATGAACTTATTTCATAATACTGGAAATTTCTTTGTTTAATGAAAACAATAGTCACAATAAAATCATGCAAACTCAAACCTTCTTTTGAGTAAAAGGCACACAGATATGGCCAGAAAAAGAGGCCAACCCTTTAAAAGGCTAAAAATGCCTGGAAAGTTCCCCATAGACAACAAATATTCTATAGAGGGTACCTCTAGCAAAATGTGCATTTCTTGATAACAAATAAGGATTTCTCTCTATTATTTTTACAGTTGGGAGCCCAGACATCACTTTTGATGCAAAAATGTCAAATTTTAATTTTTGGGTAAAAAGTAGTGTTTTTGCAAATCTTAAAATGAAAATTTTGATTTCAAATTTTTGTTGGAAACACTCCTTTAGGGCTTCCTTTTAAAGAAAGATTCAACGATATTTTGATATCTTCTGTGGTTTTGCCCATACACCCAGCCAAAGTTTGTATGTATGGAAATTTGCACTATGTGGCCCTTAAATTATTTTGTTGAGTATATAAGCCTGCCTAGGAAGAGTGTGGTTAGGTAAACTGACTGGCTTGGCATGACCTTAATAGTTTTAACTTGGCCATTAAACTCCAAACCAACCAATTGACATTTTACCAGCACAGTGGCTCAACTGGTGCATCATCTGTTTTGTGATCCGGTGGGTTCCATCCAGGGTTTTGTCATACCAAAGACTTTAAAATGTTACTAGGTTCTCTTTTGCTTGACACTCAGCATTAAGACATTAGAGCTAGAGCTGGCCAGCCTGGTGTTAGTATAATGTGACACATAAAATGTCAACCCAGTTTCTCTGGGAAAAGTTCCATGCCCTGTGTTGAAAATTTTACCCAGCATGTAAAGTGTAAATGTAGCTCCAGATAGGGCTATCTTTTTTTCAACCCAAAAGTACTAATATTTTTCTTATTTCTCCATGAAAACATACATTAGGTTACTCATAGAAGTGCTTCGGCAATGGGCTTCTAATGAGTGTCTACAACATATGTTTCTGTGGAGAAAAAAGAAAAATATTATGTGGATACACCCTCTTATCTGGAGCTGTGTATTACGAAAACACGCCTATTCAAATATATAGAAAAATTCACCTCCAAAAACTGAAAATGTTCAGATACAAAACTGATATTTTTCATATTTCTGATCAAAACATAGATTGTGGGTACTCGTTAGAAACCGAGGCGGTTCTAACGAGTATCCGCAATCTATGTTTTAGGGCAGAAATAAGAAAAGTAATGTATACCCCTGTGAACCCCAGTTTTACTATATAAAAGTGGGGTTTAAGGAGGTCAAAATTATATAGGCATGTTTTCGTGATGGTATAAAACTAAAGATGCTTGAAATACCTGGTCCATATTGTAGTAGTAATTTACGTTGTAACTTTTCACTGTACTGTACTGTATTATTTCAGGTCTAGTTCTACTCCTTGCTACATTGTTAAGGATGGCAGATGAAGGATATCAACCTCTTCCCATAAATCCAACTCAGATTTGATACAAGATGGAAGTCATTGTTTATGGATGTTATTGCGTAGCACTCTGGATGAAAATTCCAGCAGAGAACATTGTAAAATATTTTTCTTATTTTTCCAATTAAACATGATTTGACACTTCCAAATCCTGTTTTCTAGGAAATTATCATCATTTTTTTTGTTATCTGCTGAATTAACCCAGAGAGTGGTTAAAGTTAATGTGTCTCTGGATGTAAATCTCGGTGATATAAATAAGGCCTACCATATTAACCCTACGTTTTGGAATAGACAGGCCTGAATAAACAGTGTAGACTCTGATCAATGAATGCAGCATCTGATCAGTGTCTACACTGTTTACCATTTATCCAGCAATTTAAGACACATCAGTAGGTAGTAAATAAATTTGTTCAGTATCTTGGAAAAAATATCGTTTCTTATTTTTCCCAGAAAATATGGTTTGAGACTCTTTGCATGAAATATCAAGCCCTATTTTCTTGGAAAAAATAAGATAAACATCATCAGTTTGTCATTTGCTGAACCTTTCCAGAGAATGGTAAAGGTTAAACCCTAGTCCTGCTGAACCCAGATATACCCTGCCTTTGCAAATAGTGTAGATCCAGATCAGTCGGCTTCTGAAGAAGCCAACTTATCTGGATCTGCACTGTTTGCCATTAAGTATGTGAATTTGTAGCAAAAATCCAGGTCAAGTAATCTGATTGGCTGAAAATTAGAAGTGGGAGTGGCATCTTAATATATTCAGCAGGACAAGGGTTAAAGACAAGTATGGTAAGGAGTGATAAGGATTCCCAATATTTAGGATAAATATGGTACCCAGAGACATTACGAAAATATGCCTATTCAAATATATTGAGAATTTTACTTCCAAAAAATGAAAACTTTCAGAAGAAACTTTCTGATACTTTTCATATTTCTGCCCAAAACATAGATTGTGGGTACTTGTTAGAACCGCCTTGCCGAGGCAGTTCTAACAAGTACCCACAATCTGTGATTTTGAGAAGAAATAAGAAAAATGATATATAAAATAAGAAATAAATATGAAAACAGAAAAATGACATATACCCTGTAAACCCGAGTTTTAATATATAAAAGTGGGGTTTAAGGGGGCCAAAATTATATAGGCATGTTTTCGTGATGGAAATGAGTGGCATGATGAGAAAAGGGGTCTGAGAGGCATATGAATAGTGAAGGCCCAGATCAGCTTCTGTCTGACTGCAGTTTGTTCAAGATCTTCATTAGACACAGGATCATTAAATACTATCAACAAACAGTAGAGGCCATGGTCAGGCTGTGCAGATAATCATGCTGAGCAGGACCTTTGATCCTTGTTTGCCTGTACCCTTAATATCATGTCAAAGCTGAGGCATTTTTAATATTTTGCAAAGAAAACATAACCCTGTTTACACCAAGTATTTGGACAAACAGGCCACAGCAAACAGTACAGATACAGATAAGATGTTGTAGAATTTGACATCTGATTAGAATCTACACTGTTGTAGTGAAATGGTCCTCAAATTTAAAAAAAAAAAAAAAACAATTTCAACTATTTAGTGTAAATATGATGTTTTAGATGGAATGGATATGCCTCCAAGTGAAATAACTCTGTCATGAAATCATTTATCTCCCTTTTTATTGGAGATTACCCTTAAAGGAAAAAATATCCTCCCAGACTTAGCAAATTTATTCCCTTAAGATGACCCCAATTATTTTGAAAGTTTAAGATGTTTTGGAGGCAACTTTCTGTCTGAAAATTGGTCTCCTTTAAAAAATAGAGGCAGCATTTTTTTGGTGTATCCGTTCATCTAAACACTTACAGTGCTAGGCAAATTCAGCAGACAACAAATTGATGATAGTTTGTTTTTTTTATTTTTCCCCAAATATAGGATTTGTCATTTTATGCAAATTGTCTCCTGAGACAATTTGCATAAAATGTCAATTTTTTTTTTTTTTTTTATTGCTGGGAATAATAAGAAAAATTCTAAATGTCATCTGCTGAAATTTTTACATAGCATACTAAGCTGTCAGAACAGTTGCTCCTTTTCACCCTTTCCTTGCAGGTTGAGATAAGAGTGGGTATGCAGATCCAAATATATCCAGATTTTTTTTTCTTATTTTTCCAAGAAAATATATGTTGAAGTAACTCATTAGAAGCATCTCAGATAAGACCTTCTAAGGAGTAGCTATGAGTGCCTAGTGTACCAGTCCTTTTTGGTAAAAAAATGTTTTATCTGAAACTTTTTACTTAAGCTTATAAGCATGGGAAAACCACACACACACACACACACACACACACACTCACACACACACACACACAAGAGCTGAGTAGTAAAGGCAGAAATACTTTCACAAATTACCCAGAACAGAATGTTTGAAGCTAATATCAGTTCCTTTATCTCTTGTACATACCTTAATTAAGCATTGATCATAAGTGGTTTTTGATAAAATGGACAATTTCAGCCATTGCACAATCAATCTCTTCTTCAACCACAAAGATTCAGCATTCAAGGAGGTCAAGGAGGACATATGTTCACAGCAGGGGAGGATATCCCTTTATATAAAGTATGGTGAAAAGTGGGCTGCTGAGTTGAAATATTGCAGGGAGACTGGAAGCTGTCTGGGAAGTTCAGTCACCATTACTACTCAGGAGACCATTGCCAAGGTTCTTGCAGCATCATTGTAGAAAGGAGAGTACAAAGCTTTACATTGTCTCAAGGGATCATCTCATTGGGTTCCAAAGCTCCTTGGATCTGAATAGAAATGGATTCAGCACAACTTGTCAAGGGAGAATGATAGCTTAGCATCCTCTGGCAACTTGTGACCACAGATGAAACCTTGGTCCATTACTTCCAATCAGAGATAAAGTCAGAGCTCTGGAAAGGTGCTCTGCCTTACAAGAAAGCTAGGACAGTGATGTCAGGCAAGGTGGTGGTCTATATTTTATAGGATGCAAAATGAGTATTGCTGTTGGACTACTTTAAAAGGGATACACTATCACCAGGGCTTCCACTGACGAGAAAGGTGCTCTTTAACCAGAACATTATTCTGGAACACACATCCATAGTGTCCAAGCATGGCTACTTGGTGTATTCCAGCTTGTTAAACACCATTCTTGATGAAGCAAAAAAATGATGTGGACTGCTTCCTGAGGACCCAAGATGGTGCCTTCTACATTGAAGACATGCATCTGCTTCTTTACCAATGGTCTAAATGTGTTCATGAAGGCAGAGACTGTGTTGTCATTTGGAAAATGATTGTTTTATGTTCTAAAACTAACACCAAGTGCTCTTGGAGCATGTTCCAAGAAGAGTAAATCAACTGTTTAATACACCATTATAGCAACTTATTTGGGGATACAATACTAAGGTGATTGAATTAGAAACTCAAAACAAAAATCCTAAAAATACTGTTATAGCACTAAGTATTGGGACATACAGGCCTATGCAAACAGTTTTGACGCATATCAGATGCTGCAGAATGTGACATATCATCAGGGTCTGTGCTGTCTGCCATTCATCCAGCAATATGAACTCATGAAGAGGTAATATAAGTGACTGTTTGAAATTTTAGAACAATTATAGTAAGTGTTAACCTCTCCAGATATTTACACATTTTAGTTGAGAAACCCCCAAAAGGGTAATTGTCAACAGTGCCGATCCAGATCAGATGCCACAAAATGAGGCTTCAGATCAGTGTCTATAATCTTTGCATTAAAATGTGGGAATTTCCGTAATACAAAGTAGTAATAAAAACCAACTTAGATACCCTGCTATTCGAAATAGACCAGTCCAAACAGTTGTGGTAGAAAAGTCCACTTGATGTTTATGGGTTAATATGGTATTTGAACCCTTCAGGAGAAATTCTTTCTTCTAATTAGAGAACAATAAAATAAGAAATTTAAATTTTACTCTGGTTACTTGTTTTCTGATAATTGATTTTTGAGTAAGTGACTGTTTAGGTGGTTTTGGGGGTTTTGAAAACATTTTGCTTAATTTTCATTCTCATTTTTTTTATTTATTTATTTTTTTTTTATCATTCAGATTTTTAGACAACATACATACCATGCATATGTGTCATGGCATGGGAATAGGCATTGCCTTTTTTTTGTCCTCTCATTTTGCGCTGTAAAATGCAGATAGAACAAAATACAAATGTATCATTTTCATGCAAATATGTTGTTTCAAATATAGCAGTTTTTATGCAATTACATTTCATGCAAATATATTGTTTCTTATGTAATTATATTTTCATGCAAATATATTGTTTCTAATGTAGTAGTTTTTATGCAATTACATTTTCATGCAAATAATTTGTTTCTTACATAGCAGTTTTTATGCAATAACATTGTCATGCAAACATATCGTTCCTAATATAGTAGTTTTTATGCAATTAAATTTTCATGCTAATATATTGTTTCTTATATAGCAGTTTTTATGCAATAACATTTTCATGCAAACATATCTTTCCTAAGAGAGTAGTTTTTATGCAATTACATTTTCATGCAAATATATTGATTCTAATATAGTAGTTTTTATGCAATTACATTTTCATGCAAATGTATTGTTTCTTATATAGCAGTTTTTATGCAATATCATTTTCACGCAAACATATCGTTCCTAATATAGTAGTTTTTATGCAGTTACATTTTCATGCAAATATATTGTTTTTTATATAGCAGTTTTTATGCAATAACATTTTGATGCAAACAGATCTTTCCTAATATAGTAGTTTTTATGCAATTACATTTTCATGCAAATATATTCATCCTAATATAGTAGTTTTTATGCAATTACATTTTCATGCAAATATATGAATTGTTCCTAATATAGTAGTTTTTATGCATTTTTTTTCATTTATTTTAAAGGTATAGTCATATTAATTTCTTTGTAAAACAGGTTTGGTATGATGATTTACCTACCATACTGATACAGGTGTGAATCTAGTTAAGTTTTTACGAGTCTTCTATGAATAGAATAGGTTTTTTAACATAGTATTTTGAAAAAGATTAGTTTCATTCTTAAAACATTTGTACATCTTACAGAAATTCTCATTGTTACTCATTTTCTGAGATTGCAAGTATGGCATCTGATTAACTTGTTGTCCATTTAATAGAAAATCTATAGTTAAATTAAATTAAAAAATATAGTTGAGTTAAAGATATCTCCATTTTTATAAGAGATATCTTTGATTTAATTATATATATATTTTTAATTTTCTATAAGTTTAATAAAGATACCTTTAATTGAAATAAAGGTATCTTTATTTGTGCTTAAATAGATGTCTTTATTGTAAATAAACAATGATGTCTACAATAAAGATGTCCATAATTAGGTTATCAAAATAATATCATTATAAATTGAATTAGAAATATCTAATTCAATTAAAGATATCTATTTTCATTGCACATATCTCTAACTGTATTAGAGATAGCTCTTTTTAATCTTTAATATTGAAATCTTTAATTTGGTTAGAGCTATTGAATTAAAGACATTTCTATTAAATGGGTAAAAACCAAAATGAGATGCCAGATGTTGCTCTTTAAGTCTCCTGTAACAGATAATGATAAGGTTTCATCCAGAATCTGCTTTCTGCTTAATAATCACTGGATTAACAGCATGACACTTAATAACATAATTGGTAATTCTATAACCATAATGATAATAACTATTCACTTTAGGCAGTTGCTGGATGAAAAGACAGTCAGATGTAATCTATAAATGCTTCTATGTGAGTTTGCTTTAAATGCTTCTACAAAGACTTAACTAGATTCACCATAGGGTGGTTTGCAATTCCATTAATCCAAAATTGCCTGTTGTTTATTTTTTTATTTTGTTTTTAGTTTTTATTTATTTTTTTTTTCATTTATTTACTTATTCTTTTTATTTATTTTTTTAATTTTATTGAGGACATCAGTATGGCTTGTGTACAGCTGCATTGAAAATTGCATCCATAAACCATTACTATATAGTAAAGTTTCAGGATAAATGAAAATTTGCACTTTAAATAAAATATCTCTTACTCACTCTAAATCAAATATTTCTTACTTACAAATTAAGCAAAATGTTTTCGAAAACCCTGAAATTACCTAAATAGTCGCTCACTCAAAATCAATTATCGGAAAACAAGTAACCGGAGTAAAATTTGGATTTCATTTTTTTTTTAATTAGAAGAAAGAATTTCTCTTGAAGGGTTCAAATTGTCCATTAACCCTAAAAAGTCAAGTGGACTCTTCTACCACAACTCTCTGGACTGGTCTATTTCCAATAGCAGGGTGTCTAGTTAGTTTTTATCACTACTTCATATTATAGAAATTCCCGCATTTTAATGCAAAGAGTTTAGAACCTGATCAGATGCTGCATTCTGTGGCATCTGATCTAGATCTGCACTGTTTGACAATTACCCTTTTGGGGTTTCTAGACTAAAATGCGTTAATATCTGGACATCTTAACACTTACTATAATTGTCCTAAAATTTCAGAAAGTTCATTTTATTACCTCTTAATGTGTCTAAATACTGCTGGATGAATGACAGATAGTTCAGACCCTGATGAGATGCCCCATTCTGTTGCATCTGATATGGGTCAAAACTGTTTGCACAGGCCTGTATGTCCCAATAATTCGTGTTATAACAGTATATTTATGATTTTTGTTTCGAGTTTCTAATTCAATCAACTTAATATTGTATCCCCAAGTAAGTTGCTATAATGGTGTATTAAACAGTTGATTTACTCTTCTTGGAGCATGCTCCAAGAGCACATGGTGTTAGTTTTAGAAAATGAACAATCATTTCGCAAATGATAACACAGTTCCCGCCTTCATTAACACATTTAGACCACTGGTCAAGAAGCAGATGCATACCTTGAATGTAGAAGGCACCACCATGG
Organism: Anodontia alba; assembly: GCA_964016985.1. Lineage (NCBI taxonomy): Eukaryota > Metazoa > Mollusca > Bivalvia > Lucinida > Lucinidae > Anodontia > Anodontia alba. Next base: position 7,760,671 of record OZ024836.1, on the reverse strand, counting down.
GTCCTCAGGAAGCGGTCCACATCATTTTTTCACTTCATCAAGAATGGTATTTAACAGGCTGGAATACACCAAGCAGCCATGCTTGGACACTATGGAAGAGTGTGCAATAGCAATGTTCTGGTTGAAGAGCATTTTTTGTCAATGGAAGCCCTGGTGATAGTGTGACCCTTTTTAAGTAGTCCAACAGCAGTACTCATTTTGCATCCTGTAAATTATAGACCATCACCTTGCCTGCAGACATCACTGCCTTAGCTTTCTTGTAAGGCAGAAAACCTTTCCAGAGCTCTGAAATCATCTCTGGGTGGAAGTAATGGACCAAGGTTTCATCTGTGGTCACAAATTGCCAGAGGATGCTGAGCTGTCATTCTCCCCTGACAAGTTGTGCTGAATCCATTTCTGATCAGATCCAAGGAGCTTTGGGACCCACTGAGCTGATAACTTGAGACAATATAAAGCTTTGTACTCTTCTTTCAACAATGATGCTGCAAGCACCTTGGCAATGGTCTCCTGAGTTGTAATGGTGACTGACCTTCCCAGACAGATTCCTGAGTCTCCTTGCCACATTTCAACTCAGCAACCCACCTTTTCACCATGCTTTGTATGAAGGGTGTCTACCCCTACTGTGAACATTATGTCCTCCTTGACCTCCTTGAGTGTGATTGAGGTAGAGAATGATTGTACAATGGCTGAAGGAGTCTGTTGTATCAGATACCACTTATGATCAATGTTTGATTACTGTTTGTACAAGAGATAAAAAAAAACTGGAAATAGGTTCAAACACTCTGTTGTGAAAGTATTTCTGCCTTACTATTCAGCGCTTGTGTGTGTGTGTGTGTGTGTGTGATTTTCCCATACTTATAAGCATGTCCAAAGTTCAAGATAAAGCATTTTATAACCAAAACATACTGGTATTTTTTCTGATTTCTCCACAAAAAATACTCTCTAGATACTCATGAGAAGCACTTCACTGAGATGCTTCTAATGAGTTCCCAAAACATATGGCAGATGATTCACATGAAATGCCATACATCATTTCTTCTGAAATATAATTAAAAGACACTTAGACAGTTATCTGCTGCGGTGTTTTACGGATTAATCATGTAAGGATAAACAACTGAAGTTGGTGGTTTCAAACATTGAACATTCAACTGATCAGATACGAAATCATGCATGGACAGCATCATGATCTTCAATGACCTTAATCCACACTAGATTTTTCCCTTGTTGCCTTAGCATATACAGAAAAATTCTCAGATAAAACAGATGTCTCAAACATGTTTTCCGGATAAAATAAGGCTTGAAATTTTACATGAATTGCCTGCCAAGCAGACAGTTGATATGAAACGTCAAGTCTTATTTCTCTGAACAATAATTAAAAAAAAATAGAATGTCATCTGCTAAGTGTTTGCCTAGCTCTTCAGAAGAGCTAGGCAAACACTTAGCAGATGACATTCTATTTTTTTTAATTACTGTTTGCTTATGGCTTTGTGGATATTCCATATCCCAACTCAGTACTTCCTGGCTCTCTTCACCTTTAAAGCATCAATCACAAGTACCACAGACGAATTTCTGGCGAAAGAATGTGCACAATACTGGTTAACCGCTTAGAGGACTAAGCCTGCCCAGTAAACATGTGGTTAGGTAAACTGACCGCCCTCGACATGACTCCATTTGGTTGACTGGGCCGTAAAACCTCAACACAAACAAATACCACAGATGACAGTGTTTTGTTTGTTTTGTTTTTTTTGTGCAAACAAAAAGCAGTGGCATTTCATCTGACTTGTCTGCTAGATAGACAATTTACATAATATATTGTCTAAGTTTCTCTGAAAAATAACAAAAAAAAAAGGTTCAAAATATTATCTGCTGTAGTTGTGATTGTGCTTTAGGGGTTAAAATGATTTACAGTTTTGGCAGTAAAACAATTATAAGAAATAAATTATTAAATGTTATTTTTGAATAATAATTGTGTTGAAATTAAATTCCCTTCTGTGATTTATTTGTTCTTTTTCGCACACCTGAGCTATGCTCAGCCTGAACTATAGTGATCACTGTTTGTGTGCCGTCCATCCATCAGCCTGTCCGCCTGTTCATTTGTTTAACACTTTAAATCGACACATTACGAAAATATGCCTATATAATTTTGACCCCCTTAAACCCCATTTTTATATAGTAAAACTGGGGTTTACAGGGGTATACATTATTTTTCTTATTTCTGCTCAAAAACATGGGTTGTGGGTACTCGTTAGAACTGCCTCGTCGAGGCAGTTCTAACAAATACCCACAATCTATGTTTTGAGTCGAAATATGAAAAATATCAGAATATTTTTTATTCTATTCTGAAAAATTTCATTTTTTGGTGGTAAAATTTTCAGTTTATTTGAATAGGCTTGTTTTCGTAATGAACTCCTCCAAAGCCGCTGAAGCGATTTGTCCCTAGTTTAGGTAGGAATGTTGCTTGGTGTGGGGTGGGGGGATTTAAAAATAGTTAAAATTATGGTCATCTGCCTTTTTGTTTTGTTGTTATGACAACTGAAAGGTCCCATAGACTTACAGTTGGAAAATGGTTAAATTGAATTTTCTCCCTAACGTGTGTAGTGATGTGAACCATATTTGGCAGTTGTGATCATTTGATGATCATCTACTCAGTTTATGTTTTTTATGACCAGTAGTTATTTGTTTGGTGTCATGGCAAAATTTTAAAGCAGGAAATTTGTAAAGCACTAGCAGGGAAAGAAAACCCTTTTTACAGGCCAGCAGGTTGAGCTCCTCTTGTCTGGCCTAGTAAAGAGATAGGACATGTAGCATAGGTGGGAGTGGCAACATGCAACTGAAATACCTCTTCTCCCATCATCTGTGGTTGGGTGAGGCAAAGGTGTCGTGTATCTTACGTCACCAGTGCATCCAACTGATATTGGCTTACAGTAGGGCAAGGTTTGCTGTCCTTGCAGCAGGTAATGGTAGAGGGGGAATAATTTTATTCTGTTTCTTCAGTCATTCATTTTCCTTCCTTACCAGTCCATCTCTTTTATCTCCTCTACTATCTCTTCTATCTCTCTTCTCCCTTTCTCTGGGAGACGATTCAAAATGACCCACAAGGGTTGGCGTGTCTTTAAACCCCAACACAATCAAAAACACTCCCATAATTTCTTTACTTATTGAATGAAGTTTAGAGCTCGGCAAGTCCCTGCTAGGAGGCGGTCGGGTGTGGCGAAGGTGTCGTATATCTTGCGTCACCTGGGTGTCCAACTGATATTGGCTTACAGTTGGGCAAGGCTTGCTATCCTGTAGAAGGTAAGGGTAGAGGGGAATGTTTTTATTTCTTTTGTTCCCTTTCATTACTGTTCCTCTTTCTTCCCTGTCCCTCTCTTTCATCTCCTCTACTATTTCTTCTATCTCTTTTCTCCCTTTCCCTGGGAGATGACACAAAATGACCCACAAGGATTGACGTGTCGTTAACCCCCAACACAATAAAAAAATTGGCAAGTCCCTGCGTTCTGACAAAGATCAAGTATAAAAAGAATGACCCTTGGCAGCAAGAACACACACAAAGGCAAAAATAGCTGAAGTGTCTAAAACATATAATAATACATGATTGGAGTAGCAAAAGCTTTAAGCTAACAATCAACATTTTATTTTGTGAGGGTTAGCTTCCCATGCTCCTGTACTGTATACAGAGATAAAATCATGATACCCAACAATTTTTTTGTCGATCCTACTGTTGAAACGGGATTGACAGCTTGTTCAAATGGTCATGCGTCATTGACTGTCATGACCATATATGGCAAAAAATAATAATAAACACCTTTTTTGTTCATAGCCAAGAACTGCTCAAATGATGAGCCTTTCATTAGTTGCAGTGACAGGATTGGAAAAAATGTTACATATATAACATTTACATATCTGCAGTGGCTATTTCACTCAGGTGAGCGAGCCATGGCCCTTGGGCCTCTTGTATTAATATGACATAACCCATATTCTTAGGCAAGTTAAGGGGAGGTGTGTGTAAAATGATTTCTGGCCAACCAAAGAGTTTGGACCTTCAATGTTCTAGCCTTCTTAGTTGTGCTATAAATTGTATCCTCCTCCAGACTATTCAGTTTATAAAAGGGTATGAACCCTTACTGCTCCCCGCTCTCACCCCAGCAGTCAATATACGTCAATACACATATACGAAAAAAAACAACATCAAGCCATGTTGATCAGCGGCCAGTTTCACAAAACTGAGTATGACAAATATTTAATTGTATTTAAACTGTATGAAAGTGTTTCACAAACCATTATAAATGTGATTAACATAGTTATCCCCGTGCTTTTTTTTCTAAAAAAAGGGATAGGGAAAATAATGAACGCCTCTGTCCGTCCGTCCGTTCCTCTCGCTATCTCCTAAACCACTGGACGGATTTTAACCAGATTTGCTTCATGACCACCTCATGGTAAGAGTGTGCGAGAGCAACATTATTTTTCCGGCCATCCATCAGGCGTTTGTCCATCTATCCATCACATTACCTCCTACCGTTATAAAGACTATTTCCTCCTACTCTATTTGTCTGTTATAAGGCAGGAGCTTATTCTTCCAAACTTATTTTGTAGGTCATGTGTAATTCAGCTATAAAATGTTTTCTCTTCCAAAACCTTCCTAAAGATGATCCTTCTTACAACGTTTTGGAACGAAAAAAAAAACCGTCTTATAACTGAAGAAATGCGGTAAACCACTGGGTGCGATTTAACCAAACTTGCTACATGACTTCCCTTCATGGTAAGGGTGTGCAAGTGCAACATTACTTTTAGCTCACCGGTGCTATGCTCAGGATGAGCTATAGTGATCACTTTTTGTCCATCGTCCGTCCGCACGTCCGGTTGTCCGTCTGTCCGTTGACACTTTCAAACGACAACTCCTCCAAAGCCATTGAAGCAATTTATCCCTAACTTGGTAAGAATATTGCTTGGTTAGGAGCCTTAGAAAATAGCTAAAATTATGGTGATCTGCCTCTTGGTTTGGTTGCCTCGGCAACAGAAAGCTCCCATAGACTTATAATGGGAAAATGGTTAACTTGCATTTTCTCTATAACCATTGCAGTGATGTGAATCTTATTTGGCAGTTAAGATTATTGGATAATTATCTACCCAGTTTTATGACCAGTGGCCATTTTGTTTGGTTGCCATGGCAACAATAAATTAAAAAAAAAAAATTTTAAATGACATCTCCACCAAAACCACTGAAGCAGTATGACTCTAATTTTGTGCAAATGTTGCTTGGGTAAGGACAATTCATCTGCCTCTTGGATTTGGTTGCCATGGCAACAGAGAGCTCCCATAGACTTATAATGGGAAAATGGTTAAAATGCGTTTTCTTCATATTTTTTGGTTTCCATGGCAACATTAAATTAAAAAAAAAAAAAATTTTTAATGACTACTCCTTCAAAACCACTGAAGCAATAAGACTACTTTGGTTCAAATGTTAAATGGGCAAGGGCAATTTAAAAATAACTAAAAGTCTGCCAGTCTGCCTCTTGGTTTGGTTGCCATAGCAACAGAAAACTACCATAGACTTATAATGAGGAAATGGTTAAATTGCATTTTCTCCATAACCAGTGAAGTGATGTGAACCATATTTGGCAGTTATGATCATTGGATAATTGTCTATCCAGTTTATGTGTTTTATGGCCAGTGACCATTTTGTTTGGTTGCCATGGCAACATAAAATTTAAAAAAAATGAACTTTTTAAATGACAGCTCCTCCAAAACCACAGTATACAGTGTTGCAAACTTCATTACTGCTTATGAAGATTCTCTGCAAAACCGAGACTCCCATTTTCTAATCCGTAGTGAGTTCTTTGTTTCCAAAGGCAATCTTTTTGACGTTTGTTATATTTCCCTGCCCCTGTGCTGTTTACATGTATAAAATCATGATATTGTTAAACAACTCTTCAGAAACCACTTAGCCAATTTCTACCAAATTTCACATTGATCCTACTGTTATTTGAGAGTTTGTTCAAATGATCACGCTCCATTGACTGTCCTGCACCAGTTATTCTTCTTTAAAACTAAGAACTGCTTAAATGATGATCCTTTCATTAGTTGCAATCATAGGATTGGAAAAATGTTGCATAAAATCTGCATATCTGCAGTGGCTATGTCATTCAGATGAGCGAGCCGTGGCCAGTGGGCCTCTTGTTAAGTCCGTACGGCGTCCGTCCATCTGTCGGTCACACCATCTCCTAAACCACTGGAAGGATTCTACCCAAACTTGCCACATTTCTTCCCCGGGTGGTAAGGGTGTGTGAGATTAACATTTTTCTGTCTGTCCGTCCATCACGCTTTCTAGCTGTCCGTCCATCACGCTATCTTGATTGGACAAGTGGATTTTGAGCGTTTATTAGTAATAAGATTTGGTCATTTCACAATCCTGCAGTACAAATATTCTGTGATTATGTAAAAGATAGCTGAGGCCCTGATCCATTGCATATATGCCTTTTCACAGGTGATAGTACATGTATCAGAGGACTTGTTAAAAAGGAGATTTGGTAAAAAGATTTCCAACAAGAAATCAACGTTTTCCAATTGAGGTTAATGAAAAACGATATTTATATCGTCAACGTAGTGCGTGCAAAAGGAACGCGTTTGATGACGTCGCAGGTAAATATTTACTCGCGACGTCCGCTGCAACGACTGGCAGATGCAAATATTAATTCACTCCGACTTTGCCGTGTTAATACTTTGCAATCTGCCCTCCAACACCATGCGTTATTCGCGATAATTCAAAGTAGAGAAAATTATTTTGATTCTAACATGATACAGAAGGAAATATTGACATTGTGGCATGTTTTTCAAAGAACTCTCTTACAGCGGACGTCGCTAGAAGGAAATTTTTACATGCGGACGTCATCAAACGCGCCCTTTTGCACGCACTACGTTTACTACGTGAATTATTCAGGGGATAACTGTATTGAAAAAAAAGGTAAGAGAAAAGTCTAGTGAGTGCCACAATCAAACCGCAGCCCTTGCCAGACACCAAGAAAATTATCATCTGGGGAGGTAAATCGGCGGTTTTACGGTCGAAAAATTCGTTTTATGGCGCGCGTCAGATGAGCCGTAAAACGTACTTTGCGACCGTAAAACCGACGATTTACCTCCCTAAATGACAATGTTTAATGCAGTTATCCCCATTCTAATGCATAATATTCATTTGTTCAAAAAAATGTACTATTTGTACAAAACGCCAAGTGCTGTTTGCTGCGTAAAACTAATTGCCAGCCAATGAAAAGCGATGTTACGTGATGACGTCTGATTTCTGACAGTATATCGCAGAATAATATTCCATTTAGCTCAATTGGAAAACATTAACGTCATATTAGAATTGTCTCAACCCTTTCATTATTGAGTTTCTGAAGTGGACTCTTCCATTCTTGAATTCGGATATATCCACTGCTATAAATAGGGGTTACAGTGTAAAATCAAAAACAGAATGGCAAAAAGTGAAGATTCTGATGAGATGGCTCGTTACCTTCTTGTCATGATCAACACTGCAAAGATACATGTTTTGGTCTGCCGAGCTGAAAAAGTAATTCTTCATAAAAATATGTTGTGGATACTTATTAGAAGTGCCTTGCTCAGGAGCCTCTAACTAGTACTTATATATTTTATGAAGAAATCGAGAAAATTATGCCCAGAATCATCAAATACTCCTCCATTCCAAGTCTTCTGGTATGTAACAGAAGTAAGATAGAAAAAAAAAATGTTGCAAATACCATCACGAAAACAAGCCTATATAATTTTGACCCCCTTAAACCCCACTTTTATATAGTAAAACTGGGGTTTACAGGGGTATACATTATTCTTCTTATTTCTGCTCAAAAACATAGATTGTGAGTGCTCGTTAGAACCGCCTCTATGTTTTGAGCAAAAATATGAAAAATATCAAGAATTTTGTATCTAAAAAACTTTCAGTTTTTGGTGGTGAATTTTTCAATATATTTGAATAGGCGTGTTTTCGTAATGCAACGGAACAGTCATCTCTCAGCAACAGCTCCTTCCCTATGACAGCCACTTTGTGGACTTCCCAAAATGCTGGTTTACTTTGTGTTTAATTGCTCTACAACAGACACATCACGAAAACATGCCTATATAAATTTGACACCCCCCACCCTTAAACCCCAGTTTTATATATAACTGGGGTTTACAGGGGTATACATAATTTTTCATATTTCTGCTCAAAACATAGATTGTGGGTATTCGTTAGAACCGCGTCGCCGAGGCGGTTCTAACGAGTACCCACAATCTATGTTTTGAGCAGAAATATGAAAAATATCGGAGTTATTGTATCTGAAAATTTTTAGTTTTCGGAGGTGAAATTTTCTATATATTTGAATAGGAGTGTTTTCATAATGACCCCTCTATAATATCCGTTTTGTATTATCCCAATTAAGGGTTCTGTTGTAGAGAGGATCCACTGCATTCTTCAGGTGAATGGACATACTTTCTAGGGAGGCAACTTTCAAAATTAATTTTGCCTCACGAAAAGGAGTCTATGCTAAAGTGAAAGAATTTGCTCTCATTGGTAGAAAATTCTTTAAGCCGGGCTGGAGAAATACTATACCCGACTTGTCCAACTAGTCCCATTTCAATGAGGATAAGTAAAAAGAAATTACTTGTCTTAAAATTGAAAAAAAAAAAAAAAAATGTATTTATAGTATACACAAACAAAACGAGGGCAGATAACTCTGTCAGAAAGTGACGAAATCTGCCAATTGGCAGTCACAGACCAGATCTTCACAATAGCAATGCACATACCAAGTTTGGTTAAAATCCATTGATATTTTCTCGAGTTTTCGTCCGGAAATGAAAACGCGGGCCTATGGCGGGCAGATAACTCTGTCAAAAATTGACGAAATTTGCCCGTTAGCAATCCCTAACCAGATCTCTACAATATCAATGCACATACCAAATTTGGTGAAAATCGATTGATATTTACTCGTTCGGAAACGAAAACACGCACGGACGAACGGGCTGCCACACGGACATCCAACGTGAAACCATACTACTCCGCCACTATCGTGTGGCGGAGTATAAAAAGGAATGGCCCTTGAGAGCAATGAACACATTCACAAAGTTGAAAACAGCTGAAATGTCAAGTCCACGGGCCAGACTACCAATACACTGTAAAAAATACAGTAGATTTTACGGTAAATACTGGCGACGGGACACGTAATATTCTGTATTGCTACTTTCCATTACTAGACTGTTTCCTTTTCAAATTCAAAGGCTTCCGTGACATTTTACATAATAAAATGTTTGTGGGACGGGACGCGTAATACTCTGCATTACTAGTTTCTATTACTTGATTGGTTCCCTTTCAAATCAGAAGACTCCAGTAGGCACACAACATTGAATCAACGTTGATTCAACGTCAAGACGTTGAATCAACTTTGACGACGTTGTTTCAACTGTGTGTGCCCGCTGGGCTTTTACATATCACTGGATACAAACAATACCAGAAGTATTTAATGCAACATGATATATTTTCGCGTGTAAGAAGATCTTAGGAACTGAATAGTTCCTTTCAAGCGTTATAAACAGTAATAGTTTAAGTGGACATGATACACTTGGTAGATTTACAAGGTGTGTGTGTGTGTGTGTGGGGGGGGGGGGGGGGGGGGGGGGGGGAGGGTGAGGGGACGGCGTTTGTCACTTCCTATTTATTTTCCTGCACCCCAAACCCCTCCTAGAAAGTGGTTTACACTAAAAGAAAAGATTTTACTCCAAGGGGTAACTTCCTTCCCTTTTCAGACAGGAGGCAAAACAGTTTGACAGGGTTGCTTCCCTTGAAAGGGTATCCATTCGCCTTAAATTCCAGTTAATATGGCGTATCTAGAAGGAGACAGCCCAGCAGGCACAAAAAGTTGGAACAACGTCGATTCGACGTTAATTCAACGTCTTGTTTAATCAACGTTCAATCGACATTGTTTCAACGTTGTGTACATACAAAACGCTGAAACCGTTGTGTGCCTTCACAACGTTTAAACATCGTCGATTCTACGTTATCAACGTTGAATCGACGTTGTTTTAATGTGTGCCTGCTAGGAGCCAACATGTGCCTGTGTTTTACTGTATTTGCCTTAAATACTTGCACACCTCAACTAATTACCACACGCCCTAAAATTTGAACGTCAATTTTACTACCTGTTGATTTATTTACAAACTGCTACAAACTATGTGGCAAACAGTGAAGATGCTGAACAGATGCCGCTTTCCGCGGCAGCTGATCTTGGTTTACATTGTTTGCACTAGTAGGTCTTACCGAATACTTAGTTTAATATGATACTGAAGTCACATCACAACAAAAATGTGTCTCCGATGTGTCTCCGTAGACAGGCTCCAGTCTCCAGTGACTAAATATTTCTCTCATAAAATAAAACCAAAAAAAATGTCATGACTATAGTCTATGGTATTACTTTGGTTTTATTTCAGTAGATTATTAAACAGGTTATAAGAAAAACAAATTAGTCACTAAGGACTGGAGCCAGTCTAGTGTCTCCGTGGCATGTGCTTTACCAGGCCGCTAACAGAATCTTTGATTTTGTAGAATATTTGAGTTACGTCGTGTGAAAAATTACCTTTGGACATGTGCACCCAGCGAACCCTGATCAGCAAGCGCATCCGCGCAGTATGCCCAGTCTTTGATGGGCTCCCTTTGAATAGCCAAGGATACAAGACTTCATTTAGCGGACAGCAAAAGCTCTAATCAGACGACGTGGATGCACCAGCTATCTTTGTCTTCGCTGGGTGCACATATCCGCAGACACATCACGAAAACACGCCTATATAATTTTGACCCCCTTAAACCCCACTTTTATATAGTAAAACTGGGGTTTACAGGGGTATACATTATTTTTCTTGTTTTGCTAAAACATAGAAAGTGAGTATTCGTTAGAACCGCCTCTCCGAGGCGGTTCTAACGAGTACCCACAATCTCAGAATGTTTTATCTGAAAATATTCCGTTTTTAGTTGTAGAATTTTCCACTATATTTGTATAGGAGTGTTTTCGTAATGCATTTTCTCACGCTGGGCACATTCGGACAAATAGCAAATGCTCCCTCCGATCAGACTGACCTATGCACAGGCTGATATGGACATTCACTGTTCGCTTATAGTCGAAAGCCTCTTGTATAGTGGTGCAGCTTATTTATATCCTTCCTGAATAAAGCAAAACTTTTACCGCAATCTCAAGTGAGGATCTTGTCTTTTCTCTATATATGTATATTTAAAGTCTTTTTTTTGTGAAGGAAGGCAGAGGATTATCAAGTTTGCCGGGACCTTCACTGTTAGAATATATATATATATATATATATATGTTGAGAGTTAATCATTAACAGTGCAAATAATTTGTTTACCTGAGGCCTTTCGGCTTTCGCCTTCTTCAGAGGTTTTCTATTTTAAACAAAAGACATAAAAATGTAAAATTTACGAATAAAAGATTGTGCCCTTTTCGGGCCCATGTTATCTAGCCCGCTGCGACTTAATAACTGAGCGTGTTTAGATATATGTGAAATGTAAACAATACGCGTAAACACAACGTGCAAAAAGTAGAAAGTTTATCTTCAAAACGTATAAAGCTTATCTTTACTATCAACACCACTGTGTCCATATACGCAATGTATACGATGCACATAAACCCTACACCAAAAGGGATATACACCAAACTGAGTGTTTTACACCAATACATAAGGCAAATGGGCCCAACTTGCGTAAAATCATATGAACAAAACGTACTACATAAACTGTCGCATGCCCTGACTTAGGAACGATGATTCCCTCTACTGGTCGCCCTTGTTGATCCCATATGGCCGTAGAGTGTTCAGACGTCGGATCCAATAGCTCTCTCTTGCTTTCCTGGTTCGATCCGTCCACTCCGGGTTATGGTCTAAGCAACAAAGGGTGGCGTGGTCGAGGAAATCATGCTCCGGTGAACAGAAATGTTCTGCGACAGGAGACCTCTCGAACCGCTACATATATATATATATATGTATGTGTGTGTGTGTGTGTGTGTGTGTGTGTGTGTGTGTGTGTGTATGTATGTATGTATGTATGTATGTATGTATGTATGTATGTATGTATGTGTTTTATTATCACTCAGGTTGCCTATACTTTTTTTCTTTTTTTTTACGGATTTTTCTCTTTTTTATATGCATTTTCTTTTTGTTACACAAGTATTCGCCTTCGTTACACCAGCTTTATATTTGTTACTCTCGGGTTTATTTTTGTCAAACCTTATATTGTAAAACAATTCAATAAGAAATCGACTTGTATTACGCATTGTTTTAGGTCTGGTTACGCCCTTAGTCATTTCATAAATTATGTCTGCTGGTTGATTGAACATACAATACCTATAAGTTTGACTATTATATACAAAGTAGAAAGTATTCCCTATGCGAACAAAAAAAAAAAAAAATACATAACGTGTGTTTGGTTTGTTGGGGAGGAGAGGGAGCTATAGTTGCTCTGCTTTTCGCTGGTTTCATAACGAAAACATGCCTATTCAAATATATTGAAAATTTCACTACCAAAAACTGAAATTTTTCAGATAAAAAAATTCTTATATTTTTCGTATTTCTGCTCAAAACATAGATTGTGGGTACTCGTTAGAACCGCCTCAGCGAGGCGGTTCTAACGAGTACCCACAATCTATGTTTTTGAGCAGAAATATGAAAAATAATGTATACCCCTGTAAACCCCAATTTTACTGTATAAGAGTTGGGTTTAAGGGGGTCAAAATTATATAGGTACGTTTTCGTGATGTGCAGCGAATGTGCTGTCCGTCGTAGTTGGTTTGCTCTTCCTCTTGGTGTCATTGACAGACTATATTCTGTGAATGTGTCTCTTCCTGGACATATGTGTTACTATATTTATTTTGAATGACGAAGATATGTCTTGGTCGAACCAGTGTTGCTTAAATTAAGAAACCAACAAACGAAGTAACCGTCTCTGGTGGTTTCCACCAGAAATAATCTCTATGTCGCGATACGAATCGGAAACTAGGAATACTTCAACATATTTTCAACGTATAAATGCTAATATGAAATAGGTGCAACCTAATGAGCAACCAACCAATTTGTGACTTTCCAAAAATAAGGTAATAAATAAATAAAAATGGACTTTTAAGTTTCAACAATTTGCGGGGTGGTGGTGAGGGTAGATGCGGGTGCATCTTATTTACAAGTATTCCTCAACAGGTTTTTTAAATTCAATAATACAGAAGCATGCATTTTTAGTGATTTAAGACTGTATTAAAAGGCGGGAAAAGGCATTTTTCATCCAAGTACAATGAATAAGTTCCCACTGAGTGACCTCAGTATAAGTTTAGGGGGTGACTACTTCCAGTTCCAGCATAATTTCTCACAACATTCACCAATACTAAACTGAGCCAAAGCATGACAAAATCTATGGCAACCTGTTTGTGGTTTTGTCCATTTAATTTAGATACATGCATTTCAAATACAGATATACCTGCTAATAAACACAGATATCTTTATTTCATTGTTATTACAAATATCTCTAATTAAAATGCAGTTATATGTAATTGAACTGAGATATCTTACTGAAATGCAGATATCTGTACTTGAGAAATACAGATATCTCTATTTTCAATCATAACATAGAAATCTGCATTTGTATTAGAGACATCTGCATTTAAAAATACAGATATCTCCATTTCAATGAGAGATACATCTTGTGTAGCTGAAATTCAGATATCTGCATTTAAAATACAGACATCGCTAATGCCATTACGAAAACACGCCTATTCAAATATATAGAAAATTTCCACTTCAAAAATTGAACGTACCTTAAGCACTTGAGGCTATTGGACTCACCACTGAGCTACCTGCTGTTGTCCGAGTTTAAGGGAAACCTAGTAGGCTGCAAGGGACTATTAATTATGTTGAAAATAAAAGTTGAAAATAATCAGGTTCTTAAGAGAATTTTGCATTTAAAATTACAATTATCTGTAGTTTCTATAAATGAAGATTTCTGTATTTGAAATACAGATATCTGTATTAGAAATACAAGCATCTCTATTTGAACGGCAGATATATTTTATTTGAATAAAAATCATAGATATCCGTATTTCAATTATAGATAGTTGTATTTCAAATAAAGATATTTGTATTTCAAAAACACCCGAGTTTCTAAAATGTACTTATATCTTACTTAAATAGAAATATCTGCATTTGAAACGCAGACATCTGTAATTAAAATGCAGATATCTATGATTCAAATTCAGACATGTCCATTAAAGAACCAAAAAGAGATATCTGCATTTCAAATACGTATAAATACTCTGTATTTGAAATACAGATATGTGCATTTAATGTAGGTAGCTGCATTTAAATGCAGATACCTTTATTTAAATGCAGATATCTGCATTTTAAATATAGATATCTGTATTAAATTGGTTTTAACCCAAACGAGCCACCATAAAAAACAATGAAATGACCTATAAAAAACACTTGTCCAAATGAATTTTAAACTAGTCACAAATTATGGCAATATGTGCAAACCAATCTGTCATTCTGCGAATACAGACAGTTCTTAAGTGATAGCATTATGCTGCATTGAAATAAAACTCATCTGTAGATGAGGGAAGCAGTTACTGACAGTTCCTGGATTCACATGCAAGGTTACTGTATCTCATTTATAACAGAAGTAATCTATACGAGAATAAACTAATTCTTTGTAAATAAGAATTTCAACAGTTAAGAATTAGATAAACTCCAGAATTATTATCATAAAATGCTTCTCTTTTCTACAGATTATTTTAGCAAGAGAAAGTGAACAAATATTTTTTTTTATTTTTTTATTCCATAAAAAATTATAGGACTAGACTACTGATGGTGCCAAGTATAAGATAATAAGAATGACACATGTATAATTCTTTTGTCATATGAAAGAACCGTTTATAGAAGTCTTTTCATTGCAGTTAGTGCCTTTTAACACACAGTAATAACTCAGTGATGAAACCTGACACAAATAAAGAAATGAAACTGTTCAATGGTGATTCTTACAAGAATTATCAACAGAACAGTGCTTCCATCCACTGTCATTGTATGAAACAAAAAAAAAAAAAAAAAAAAAAAAGAGAACAATAATGGTCTGTAGTGTTCACCGGAACTTAACGGATTTATATACTTAATTTCAAAGTTTCACAAAACTAGACTGTTCAAGATTTTTCTATAAATTTTATTTTAAAAAGACACATGATGGTTCTAAACAAACAACCCCCAGGCTTATAAATTGAACAATCTTGGTGCAAATCCACTAGACAAACTCAAACTCATCCAAGGTTTTATGACCGTCCTCATTACCTGCCCGTCTGATGAACAATTTGATAACTAGAAATTGTGTTTAAAAAAAGACACTATGCCTCCCAACCATATGCTTGCCTCTAAAGATAATACAAGGTAAAAATGGCCCAATCTACACAGGGTCATAATTCCTTAAACGTTTTTAAAAGTTAATTAGGTCAACTTCTAATCACTACGAATCTATTCATCAAGTTATGAGGCGCTAGCTTCAATAGTTTTTGAGATCTTTTGCTGGCAAGGGAAAAAGTTTGAGATATTTTGCTGGCAAGTAAAAAATGCCCAAAGTTACAAAGGGCCATTACTCATGAAATATTTTTAGAATTTATTCAAAAGAATCAGGTTATCTACTCATCATTATCAATCAATTTAATAAGTTTCAATGCTCTAGCTCCCAATTTTTTTTTTAAATATTCTGCTGACAAGGTAAAAATGTCCAAAATTACAAAGGACCATAACTCATGAAGTAATTTTTTAAAATTATTTCAAAAGTTAATCAGATCGTCTACTCATCACTATCAGTCTATTCATCAAGTTTCAAAGCTCTAGCTTCAATAGTTTTTGAGATACATGTAGTTTAATGAAGTCTCTATCAGCCAGACTATATTTTTGCCATATTACATCTCTGGGAGTCTGAAAGAGCAGGTAACTCATGCAAGTAGTGTGATCTGGTTGAAAACTTGTGCAAGACTTATGTCCAGCTTCATTAATAGCAAGTTTGATATAGATCTGATCATAAAACAAAGTCGCTGTTGCACGCTGCTTGGACAATATTTTCACCACAATATGTGTATGGGACTTTTTGGTTGCTATAGCATCCAAGGTTTTCATTGGGTTACCATGAAAAGTGAAGCTCCACCAAAGGCATGCTATAGATAAGAAATGATTTAGATCGGCCTGCAGACTGCAGACATAACTGATTAAAGGTACTGACGGATGACTGATGGATGAAGAATGGACTACCACCCTATAAGCTCCCCATGAGCCTTCAGTCCAGGTGAGCTAAAAAACACACACAAAAAAAAAAAAAAAAAAAAAAAAAAAATCTGCAGTTCTACAAAGTTTCATCACTGGACTATCTCGTGTTATATTATTCAGGGCTCAAATTTTTTTTCTTGAATTAACTCCTCCTGTAGGGCAAGTGGCCTCAAATTGTTACTTGCCCTTAGCTGTACTCATCCTTAGTCTTATATTTGGTACTAAAAAGAAACCTGTCCATAAAGTCATGGAATTTAGTTCACGTATTGAAGCGGGGTTTACTGTTGTTGTTTTGCTGCGGAACAGTAAACTCTAACAGACACCTTCTAGAATTGAAATTTTAACTTGTCTGCAGATTTTGACATCTTTTTTGTGACATTTTGGAGTGACTTTTAGAACTTTGTAATTATGCTAGGTAATCCAAATTTTTTCACTATTTACCCTTACTGCGATAAAACATACCTGTCCTGTTGGGCAAGCCGTTTGATTTTTTTTTCACTTGCCCTTAAAGAACATCTACTCATAAATATGAGCTGACAAGTGCAAATTTCAAGACCTAGTTATTACATGTAACAATGACACTTTCTGCAATGAAAAGATTTCATATAAACAGTTCTTTCATTCGACAAAAGAATGTCACAAGTTAGCAGTCTCACTTCAGTGAATATAGTTTTTACAATGGTAGTTCATCTACAATGTCTTTGAAGTAGGTCCATTAATATGTTGAAACCCTGCATCAGAGTTAAGCCAATGGCTTATTGAGATCTTTCAGAGTGGCCACCCTCAGTCAGAATCAAAATTCCCCGGCATATCACTGGCTTTTCCCTGATCCAATTCTATTTTTCCCTGACCAAAATGCTGAAAATTTAATGGGCTTTTTCTCATCTTGCAGAAAATAAATGATTCATTCTATTTTAACACATACAAATATACCGCCCTAATTGTTCAGTAAAAAAAAATAAAATATTGTCAAAATTTTGGGCATTCATTTTCTAGAATGAACATTAATTTGTAGCAATGCGGAGTGAGCGAAAAAAAAATACAAGACTTTCAGTCACTCAAAATGGATAAAATACCTGCCACAGCCTAACAAGTTTGGGCCAAAATTAGGAATTTCCCTGACTTTCTTAGTATTTAAAATTTCCCTGATCATTTCGCAAAATTCCCTGACTTTTCCCTGACCTTGTAAGAAAAAGTAAGATTTCCCTGACCAGTGGGCACCCTGTATTTGGATTGAACTCATCAGGTCCGGTCCAGTAGTAGCCAAGTTCATTAACATGCACAAAGACAGTTCTGCTCATTATTTGTAATTCTGTTCATTTTATCAATACAGTAATAATTATACTGCTGTTGGATTAACTCATCCTGGTCCGCATGTAAAATGTCTTAGATGTTGGTGCAGAGTGCACAAATCCAATTCCCATATCTAGAGAGGCTGGTTTTATCACTGACTAACAGCTGGTACTGGAAAGCAGAAAAAACACCTCTGGGGCTCCACTTTGAAGATGGAAAACCTGCAATTAAAAAGGATATGTTTTTCTTATTAGTCTGTTGTTCATATAGGGTGAGACTTTTCAAAGAAGGGGTGTACTGTTAAAGGAAAAAAAAAATTGCTCCAGTGGGTAAAAGCAATTTCTTTCCTTTAAGAGTAATCCCCTGTTGAAAGGGGAGGAAACACTTCAATGGCAGGGTGATGTGTTTTGGATGTATCCACTCACCTATAGGGATAAAACAGTAAAGCTTCAGGTTTTTCACTATTATATGCATAATGTTAAACTATAATACCCCACCATAATCCTGCTGCGGGCAGATAACTGTCAAACACTGACAAAATTTGCCCATTAGCAATTCCAAACCAGGGCTCCTTAATATCAATACATGAACCAAATTTGTTAAATCCCCTGACATGTTATTGTCAGGAAACAAAAATATGGGCGTGTCTCGGGCAGATAACTCTGTCGAAGTTTGATGAAATTTGCGCATTAGCAATCCCAAACCAGAGCTCTACAATATCAATACACATACCAACTTTTGTGAAAATCCACTGATGTTTACTCGAGAAATTATCTGGACACTAAATATGGATGGACGGATGGACGTGTGACAGACGGATGCAGACACAGTGACGTCCAACGTGAAACCATAAAACCCCTCCATTATCGTGTGGCGGGGTCTAAAAAGTGATGCATGGTTCATTTTATAAAATCATAAAGTAAAAAGGGATTTACATATAAGATATTTCTGCTTACCAATCCTGAACAAAACTGAGCATGTCATCAATGATCTATGTGATGGTCTTTTCTGGCATATCCCCTTTCAGTTCCAGTGTCTTGAAGGTCTTCAGTGGCTCGCTGTAGGCCGAATAGAATTCCTGAAAAATATCACCACACATAAATTAAATGTCACCTTATGTCAGTTGAATCCTTTTAACATAATAAACATGGTGGCTTGAAGCTTAATTTTGCTTAACATATTAAGATACTTAAACTGTGTTGTTAATTATATGTACAGTTGACTCTCGTTATCTCGAATTCCAAGGGACTCTTTGAAATACTTCGAGATATCCGTAGCTCGACATATCAGATTTGCAGAAGTGAGGAAAACATAATTCCAACAACCACATTTAGCAAATTTATATGTAACTGGACTTTTTAGTTTAGAGATATATTGAAAATATTGTGGAAATTGTGGACCAATTTCTCCTCTTTTCAACAATATTTTTTAACCTGTTGTAAGATTTTCATGTTTAGCCAGGGACAAGACTTTCACTTTGAGATAAGCGGTTATTCGAGATAAGCAAGGTCCAGATAACGATCAAATGTACTGCAATGCTAATGCCGGCAGACCTATACTGACCTTTCACATATGGTACTATTTGCATAAGTTATGTACTATGCACACACTTTGGTATGTGTTGAGCAATATATTCTAGTATGTACTGTGCACATATTCTGGAATGCTTTGCACATATTTTGTTATAATTTATGTGCTGTGCATAGGGCTGGCTAATCACGAGTTGAAAAGATGATTAATATGATAATCAGTCCTGCCATTGTGATCGATAATTGATTAGTAATCACTGAAGATTTGGTCATAATTTTACCTGTCGTCTCAGCATGACTCTTACCATATGTTATACTTTACTGCACTTTACCTTGCCCTGACAGGCCTGAACAAACAGTGTAGACCCAGATGAAAATGTGGTGTCTCATCAGGGTATATACTGTTTGCCACTCATTCAGCTATTATTAGATACAACATTGTAGAGGCGTAACAATTCATTAAAATTGTATCGTATCACGATACTTTTTCTCACAATACGAGTATTGTATCGTGGGGCTAGTATCGCAGTACCTGACAATACGCCCAAAAGTACAATTTCCAAAGAAAATAGTAGCTTTAACATATTTCAAGACCATTTTTGTAACAAATTACAAAGATCTAAACTGTTACTGAAATACACTGATCACTTATATGACAAAATGGGTCATCTTACACAGGCATTTTTACACAATAATGAACCTCTGAGATGGTTTTGAACCTGTTTTCCAAGAGTATCAAAACTTTCAACCTCCGACATGCATGAAAGTAGTATCGTGATATGCATTGAATCGTTAGGCAAGTATCGCGATACATATCGTATCGTGAGCTGACTGTATCGTTACAGCCATACAACATTGGGTAGTAAGTTGTACTTGTTGAAATTTTAGTTAAGTATGGTAAGGAGTTGAGGTGTCTGAATACTATGGGTAAATATTGTAATGTAACAGAAACAGAAATCAAATGATATTTCTTTGTCCCAACTTGCTTTTTCACACTTGTAAATACTGTTAAATGTGGCTTTAAATCTTAGCACTCTGGGTAAAATTACAGCAGACATTTTAAAATATTTTTCTTATTTTCCCAGAAAACAGGTTTAGACAGTTTGCATGTAATGTCAAAACCTGCTTTACGGGAAAAGTAAGAAAAATATTGTTATTGCCTTTGGAAAAGAAATTGCAAAACTTCTGCAACAATGCCTCAGGTTCAGCCAATTAAAGAAAAATTTTCCAACTTGCTAGATTTAGCAAGTGATGGAAATTGCAGCTTGCTTTTTGATCAAATTAACCAGCATTTAGCAAGTTGGCAAGTGCTAAAATTGATTCCTGCTGGCGTATCAGTCAGTAACCTAGAGTATAGTGGTCTGTCACATGGAGAGTATACCGGAATATTGGTCAGCGACAGAGTAAACCCAGACCTATGGCATGTTCTCATAATTCCGTTCACCTTCTTAGAATAATATGAAAACAAATCTTTCTTAAATTTATGCCACATTAAAATTAATAAGAAATGACTAACATCACAGCTGATTTTGAAGAAAATCAGTTTTCACTTACAATTTTATGCATAAAAATCAAAATTTGTCACAAAATGCTAAATATTTGGAGTATCATTCAGTGAATTAGTCAATGATGTAGGGTATGGAAAGTCTGGAGTTTATGCTATCTAGAGTATCATCATATTTATGTATGGCCTGAAATATTATTGTGGAAAGTCATGTTAAGTGTTTAAAAAAAAAAATAAATCTGTGTGTTAGTTAAAAGTACTTGGTTTGTTTGTGTTGAGGTTTTTACGGCCCAGTCAACCCAATGGGGTCATGTCGAGCGCGGCCAGTTTACCTAACCACACGTTTACTGGGCAGGCTTAGTCCTCTAAGCGGTTAACCAGTATTGTGTACATTCTTTTGCCAGAAAAAGTACTTGGATTGAATAAGATCACGGTCTACTAATGTTGAATCTGACAGCTGGAATGCCCCCCAACCACCCTCCCCCCTGCGGGCCCCCATAGCGTGGGTAAGAGAACCGACTCTTAATCCATTAGGTTTCTCACTGCTGCGGTTTGAGCCTCCCTTGGGTCATATGTGGGAAAGCCAAGTTCTGAATATGGATGGTCAGCCGTTTTTGTTTTTTTTTCTGCAGATTCTCCGGTTTTCGCCGATGAACGATCAGCTCGATTTAAGTGAAATATTCTTGAAAGGGCGTAAAACCCAAATCCCCCTCAAATTACCGTTAAGAACTGTTTGGAAAGTCTATTATTTTCACTCTAGATATGCGATAATGCTCAGATATCAGTGGAGCTTTTTCTACTTTCGTTTCAACCGGATGTCAAGTTGCGCGCGCGCAAGGTATACGTTCTTCTGGAATACCACCGAAAACACTAACAAAACTATTGTGTGTTTTATTATTACCTTAAAATTTCGCCTATGCCTGATTTTTATTTGTTTTTTGCATGGAAACGTGATATCTGTTACGTTTAACAGTTGCTGTCACCGGGTGATTGTAAACAAACGCTGAAAACGGAAGTGACGTATTTAAAGGTTCATATTCTCAATTTCCGGTTACACAAAAAAATCAGCCTTAGTATAGCAATTTTTGAATAGAACAGAATACTACCATAAAGCAACCAACTCTCGTTGTTGCCGCTTCGCGGCAACAACTCGTTGGTTGGTTGCTATTAGTGAAAGAGATTGTCTAGGATATAAACATGTGAAGAAAAAGACTGCAATTTTTACTGCTGAACATGATATAAAAATACCGACCGATAAAGACAGGTCGTTAATATGCGCTTCTTTGGTGCTGTCGACAGGGGAAATCGTTGTCGCTGACAACAACAACAAAGTCGTAAAACTTTACGACAACGACTTTAGGATTTCCTCGGTCTTACAGCTGAACCAGTTTCCAACAGACATGTGTACATCGAACAGGTCACTGGAGGAAATCTATGTAACAGATATAAATGCAATACATCGCATCAACACAGAAAATGGACTGGATATTCTTGGCAGTGTACGGCTTGATGGCCAGAAATGGGGCATTACGACTTGGAAGCATGGTCTCGCCGTTGCAATCACTCTGAAGGTCAAGGACAACAGAAAACCATCGAATAAAATTAAAAGTAATCAGTTTGAATTTGTGGATAAACCTATGATCAGATTTTTAAATTTCGAAGGATTTATTGTAAGAACAATCACAAACGAATCTTTGACCGACTTTAGGATAAAATCGCCATTTCATATGACATCAGTGCAAGGCGGCAGACGTATTGTCGTTTCGGACAGTGGGACAGATTGTGTCACCTGTTTAGATCCAGAAGGTGGAGTTGTGTTTGTGTATGAGGATAAACAATTAAAAATTCCAACAAGTCTTACCACGGATGGTCATGGAAGTATTTATGTTATTGGACAGTACTCTGGAAACGTTCACCAGATCACAGAGAATGGAGTTAAAGTGGGTATTATTTTGTCAGAGGTTCATGGTCTCACCTGGCCAGGAGGTATTGCTTATGACAGCTGGAACAGCTCATTGATTCTTCAAGCTAACGGTTTTGAGAACAAGATGCAGTCATTCTTGTTAAAACTTTGAGGCTATTAGCTATCACTATCTAATTAATAATGGAAAACTTTTCAGTTTTGTTATTTTTCAGCTATTCAGCCATTAATGTCTGACGTATCAAGGAGGGCTTAGGCAAACAGTATTCTCATATCAGACGCAGTATAACGCGGCATCTGATATAGATCAACACCGTTTGCATTAAACATAAAGTTCTGGACGGTATGTCCGTTCAACTGTGTAAGAAATATTTGTCTCCTACTACCCAGTGGGCACATGACGTTTATACAACGTCGCCACAACGTCGATGCAACGTTATGACGTTGCATCGACGTTCAGGCGACGTTGCATAAACGTCACGTGCCCCCTGGGTAGGTACTAAGTCTTCAAGGCTACGCTTGTGTTTTTAATTTTCGTACAGTTGGGATGCCAGCATCCTTTAGTTAACCCATTTATGCATATAGCGCCCCTAAAAGCGCCCCTAAAAGGGACATCAGCAAACCGAGGTCTACACGATTTGCATTAAATACATGGATTTTAGTGAAATATGGTATTAATAATATGAAATAGGTGCAACCTAATGAGCAACCAACCAATTTGTGACTTTCCAAAAATAAAGTAATAAATAAATTAAAAAGGACTTTTAAGTTTCAATAATTTGAGGGGTGGTGGTGAGGGTGGATGCGGGTGCATCTTATTTACAAGCATTCCTCAACAGGTTTTTTATATTCAATAATACAGAAGCATGCATTTTTTTAGTGATTTAAGACTGTATTAAAAGGCGGGAAAGGCATTTTCATCCAAGTACAATAAATAAGTTCCCACTGAGTGACCTCAGTATAAGTTTAGGGGGTGACTACTTCCAGTTCCAGCATAATTTCTCACAACATTCACCAATACTAAATTGAGCCAAAGCATGACAAAATCTATGGCAACCTGTTTGTGGTTTTGTCCATTTAATTTAGATACCTGCATTTCAAATACAGATATACCTGCTAATAAATACAGATATCTTTATTTCATTGTTATTACAAATATCTCTAATTAAAATGCAGCTATATGCGAGGCTATATGTAATTGAATTGAGATACCTCTTACTGAAATGCAGATATCTGTACTTGAGAAATACAGATATCTCAATTTTCAATCATAACATAGAAATCTGAATTTGTATTAGAGACATCTGCATTTAAAAATATAGATATCTTCAGTTCAATGAGAGATACATTTTGTGTAGTTATAATTCAGATATCTGCATTTAAAATACAGATATTGCTGATGCCATTACGAAAACACGCCTATTCAAATATATAGAAAATTCTATCTCAAATAACTTAAAATCTTCAGATAAAAATCTTTGATATTTTTCATATTTCTGCTCAAAACATAGATTGTTGGCACTCGTTAGAACCGCCGCACGAATACGCACAATCTATGGTTTTAAGCAAAAATAATGTATACCCTGGTATACCCCAGTTTTACTATATGAAACTGGGGTTTAAGTGGGTCAAAATTATATAGGCATGTTTTTCTGATGCAAATGCAGATACCTGTATTTGAAGTGCATATATCTTTATTTCTAAATTAAATACATATATCTGCATTTCAAGTACAGATACCTGCATTTCATTACAGATATCATTATTTATGGTTGAAAAAGATATCCTTATTTACTCTTACGCTTATTTTCACATGCACTGTTCCACTGGTTACATTATGTTGGGAAGCACATTTCCCGCCTCTGCAGACCACAAAAAAACTAATTAAAGACGCTCAAGATTTCAAACCATTATGTCTTTACAGTCAAATCCATCTCTCCTTTAAGAGGAGCACAAAAAAGAGAGAAAGAGAATGTGTAAAATATATTTTAGGAATCTATCATGGATGTGAGGGGTAAACAGAAAAATTCAGGCTTGCCGAGTGATGCAAGACTATGATCTCGAGGGACGGATATTTCGATCTACCTTTCACGCACGAAAGATTCTTTTTCTTGCATACTTTGTATCATATCTGAAGTCAAATCCCTTTGATTGTTGACATCTTCCATATTTTGATAACATTTCTGTGATGCTTAATGACAGCATTAACTTCAGTGATGTTAACCTTAACGATGGTGTACCTCTTGATTCCTATACAACCGTGCACATCAAAAGCGTGAGAAATCTCAAATTTTTTATCTTACCCTGGATAACTTTTCATTTTCCGTATGTTTCTATAATCATGCGATTTTTCAGTACATGTATTTAAGAGAACCAGTTTTTGGACAGTTCTATCACATAAATTCAGGCATTCTAGGTAGGTATACATGATACATTCTGGGTTGCAGAATGAAAGTCCACAAGTAATTATTTAGATAACCGAATGTATGGTTCCTTAACCTGCACATGGGTACTTGATTTTCCATGCAGAAGCCAGAAAGGGCCCCAGCAAAGACTGCACAGTTATTATGTCATCCCTGCAAATCACAAAGGAAAGCGTGTTCAGATTCCATTTATTATTGTTTTTTTTCTCTCGCCAATGGCCGAGATTGAACGTACCTCCAGCACTTGACGCTATTGGACTCACCACTGAGCTACCTGCTGTTGTCCGAGTTTAAGGGAAGCCTAGTAGGCTGCAAGGGACTATTAATTATGTTGAAAATAAAAGTTGAAAATAATCAGGTTCTTAAGAGAACTTTGCATTTAAAATTACAATTATCTGTAGTTTCTATAAATAAAGATTTCTGTATTTGAAATACAGATATCTGCATTAGAAATACAGGCATCTCTATTTGAACGGCAGATATATTTTATTTGAATAATAATCACAGATATCCGTATTTCAATTAGAGATAGTTGTATTTCAAATAAAGATATTTGTATTTCAAAACAGTTACCCGAGTATCTAAAATGTACTTATATCTTACTTAAATAGAAATATCTGCATTTGAAACGCAGACATCTGTAATTAAAATGCAGATATCTATGATCCAAATTCAGACATGTCCATTAAAAAACCAAAAAGAGATATCTGCATTTCAAATACGTATAAATACTCTGTATTTGAAATACAAATATGTGCATTTAATGTAGGTAGCTGCATTTAAATGCAGACACGTTTATTTAAATGCAGATATCTGCATTTTAAATATAGATATCTGTATTAAATCGGTTTTAACCCAAACGAGCCACCATAAAAAACAATGAAATGACCTATAAAAAACACTTGTCCAAATGAATTTTAAACTAGTCACAAATTATGGCAATATGTGCAAACCAATCTGTCATTCTGCGAATACAGAGTTCTTGTGATAGCATTATGCTGCACTGAAATAAAACTCATCTGTAGATGAAGGAAGCAGTTACTGACAGTTCCTGGATTCACATGCAAGGTTACTGTATCTCATTTATAACAGGAGTAATCTATAAGAGAATAAAATAATTCTTTGTAAATAAGAATTTCAACAGTTAAGAATTAGATAAACTCCAGAATTATTATCATAAAATGCTTCTCTTTTCTACAGATTATTTTAGCAAGAGAAAGTGAACAAATATTTTTTTTCTTTTTTTTATTCCATAAAAGATTATAGGACTAGACTACTGATGGTGCCAAGTATAAGATAATAAGACATGACACATGTATAATTCTTTTGTCATATGAAAGAACCGTTTATAAAAGTCTTTTCATTGCAGTTAGTGCCTTTTAACACACAGTAATAACTCAGTGATGAAACCTGATACAAATAAAGAAATGAACATGTTCAATGGTGATTCTTACAAGAATTATCAACAGAACAGTGCTTCCATCCACTGTCATTCTATGAAACAAAAAAAAAAAAAAAAAAAAAAAAAAAAAAAAAAAAGAGAACAATAATGGTCTGTAGTGTTCACCTGAGCTTAACAGATTTACATACTTAATTTCGAAGTTTCACAAAACTAGACTGTTCAAGATTTTTCTATAAATTTTATTTTAAAAAAGACACATGACGGTTGTCAACAAACAACCCCCAGGCTTATAAATTGAACAATCTTGGTGCAAATCAACTAGACAAACTCAAACTCATCCAAGGTTTTATGACCGTCCTCATTACCTGCCCGTCTGATGAACAATTTGATAACTAGAAATTGTGTTTAAAAAAAGACACTATGCCCCACAACCATATGCTTGCCTCTAAAGATAGAGTGTAATACAAGGTAAAAATGGCCCAATCTACATAGGGTCATAATTCCTTAAACACTTTTAAAAGTTAATTAAGTCAAATTCTAATCACTACGAATCTATTCATCAAGTTATGAGGCGCTAGCTTCAATAGTTTTTGAGATCTTTTACTGGCAAGGGAAAAAGTTTGAGAGATATTTTGCTGGCAAGGAAAAAATGCCCAAAGTTACAAAGGGCCATTACTCATGAAATATTTTTAGAATTTATTCAAAGAATCAGGTTATCTACTCATCATTATCAATCAATTTAATAAGTTTCAATGCTCTAGCTCCAACAATTTTTTAAATATTCTGCTGACAAGGTAAAAATGTCCAAAATTACAAAAGACCATAACTCATGAAGTAATTTTTAAAATTATTTCAAAAGTTAATCAGATCGTCTACTCATCTCTACCAGTCTATTCATCAAGTTTCAAAGCTCTAGCTTCAATAGTTTTTGAGATCCATGTAGTTTTATGAAGTCTCTATCAGCCAGACTATATTTTTGCCATATTACATCTCTGGGAGTCTGAAAGAGCAGGTAACTCATGCAAGTAGTCTGATCTGGTTGAAAACTTGTGCAAGATTTATGTCCAGCTTCATTAATAGCAAGTTTGATATAGATCTGATCATAAAACAAAGTCGCTGGTGCATGCTGCTTGGACAACATTTTCACAATATGTGTATGGGACTTATTGGTTGCTATAGCATCCAAGGTTTTCATTGGGTTACCATGAAAAGTGAAGCTCCACCAAAGGCATGCTATAGATGAGAAATGATTTAGATCGGCCTGCAGACTGCAGATATAACTGATTAAAGGTACTGACGGATGACTGATGGATGAAGAATGGACTACCACCCTATAAGCTCCCCATGAGCCTTCAGTCCAGGTGAGCTAAAAAAAAAAAAAAAAAAAAAAAAAAAAAATCTGCAGTTCTACTAAGTTTCATCACTGGACTATCTCGTGTTATATTATTCAGGGCTCAAAATTTTTTCTTGAACTAACTCCTCCTGTAGGGCAAGTGGCCTCAAACTATTACTTGCCCTTAAGCTGTACTCATCCTTAGTCTTATATTTGGTACTAAAAACAAACCTGTCCATAAAGTCAAGGAATTTAGTTCACGTATTGAAGCAGGGTTTACTGTTGCTGTTTTGCTGCGGAATAGTAAACTCTAACAGACACCTTCCAGAATTGAAATTTTAACTTGTCAGCAGATTTTGACATCTTTTTGTGACATTTTGGAGTGACTTTTAGAACTTTGTAATTATGCTAGATAATCCAAATTTTTCACTATTTACCCTTACCGCGAAAAAACATACCTGTCCTGTTGGGCAAGCCGTTTGATTTTTTTTCACTTGCCCTTAAAGAACATCTACTCATAAATATGAGCTGACAAGTGCAAATTTCAAGACCTAGTTATTACATGTAACAATGACACTTTCTGCAATGAAAAGATTTCATATAAACAGTTCTTTCATTTGACAAAAGAATGTCATGTTAGCAGTCTCACTTCAGTGAATATAGGTTTTACAATGGTAGTTCATCTACAATGTCTTTGAAGTAGGTCCATTAATATGTTGAAACCCTGCATCAGAGTTAAGCCACTGGCTTATTGAGCTCTTTCAGAGTGGCCACCCTCAGTCAGAATCAAATTTCCCCAACATTTCACTGACTTTTCCCTGACCCAATTCTATTTTTCCCTGACCAAAATGCTGAAAATTTAATGGGCTTTTTCTCATCTTGCAGAAAATAAATGATTCATTCTATTTTAACACATATAAATATACCGCCCTAATTGTTCAGTAAAAAAAAAAAAAATAAAATATTGTCAAAAATTTGGGCATTTTCTAGAATGAGCATTAATTTGTAGCAATGCGGAGTGAGCGAAAAAAAAAAATACAAGACTTTCAGTCACTCAAAATGGATAAAATACCTGCCACAGCCTAACAAGTTTGGGCCAAAATTAGGAATTTCCCTGACTTTCTTAGTATTTAAAATTTCCCTGATCATTTCGCAAAATTCCCTGACTTTTCCCTGACCTTGGAAGAAAAAGTAAGATTTCCCTGACCAGTGGGCACCCTGTATTTGGACTGAACTCATCAGGTCCGGTCCAGTAGTAGCCAAGTTCATTAACATGCACAAAGACAGTTCTGCTCATTATTTGTAATTCTGTTCATTTTATCAATACAGTAATAATTATACTGCTGTTGGATTAACTCATCCTGGTCCACATGTAAAATGTCTTTTAGATGTTGGTGCAGAGTGCACAAATCCAATTCCCATATCTAGAGAGGCTGGTTTTATCACTAACAGCTGGTACTGGAAAGCAGAAAAAACACCTCTGGGGCTCCACTTTGAAGATGGAAAACCTGCAATTAAAAAGGATATGTTTTTCTTATTAGTCTGTTGTTTATAAAGGGTGAGACCTTTCAAAGAAGGGATGTACTGTTAAAGGAAAAAAAAATTGCTCCAGTGGGTAAAAGCAATTTCTTTCCTTTAAGAGTAATCCCCCATTGAAAGGGGAGGAAACACTTCAATGGCAGGGTGATGTCTTTTGGATGTATCCATTCACCTATAAGGATAAAACAGCAAAGCTTCAGGTTTTTCACTATTATATGCATAATCTTAAACTATAATACTCCACCATAATTGTGCTGCGGGCAGATAACTGTCAAACACTGACAAAATTTGCCCATTAGCAATCCCAAACCAGGGCTCCTTAATATCAATACATGAACCAAGTTTGTTAAATCCCTTGACATTTACATGTTATTGTCAGGAAACGAAAATATGGGCGTGTCTCGGGCAGATAACTCTTGTCGAAGTTTGATGAAATTTGCGCATTAGCAATCCCAAACCAGAGCTCTACAATATCAATACACATACCAAGTTTTGTGAAAATCTACAGATGTTTACTCAAGAAATCATCTGGACACTAAATATGGATGGACGGACGGACGTGTGACAGACAGATGTTCTAACGAATGGATAGTTATGTGGCTACCATCACTACTTTAGCATACTTATGTGGCTAAAAAATGGCCACCTAACAGTAAAAAAGCCACATAAAAGACTGATTTTATGTGGCCGACGGAATAAATCCCATTGAAATACATTGCAATTGCCCGTAATTCTTAGCCATCTAACTACCCATTTGTGGGTGCGCAGACAGACACACTGACGTCCAACATGAAACCATAAAACCCCGCCATTATCGTGTGGCGGGGTCTAAAAAGTGATGCATGGTACATTTTATAAAATCATGAAGTGAAAAGGGATTTACATATAAGATATTTCTGCTTACCATTCCAGAACAAAACTGAGCATGTCATCAATGATCTATGTGATGGTCTTTTCTGGCATATCCCCTTTCAAATCCAGTGTCTTGAAGGTCTTCAGTGGCTCGTTGTAGGCCGAATAGAATTCCTGAAAAATATCACCACACATAAATTAAATGTCACCTTATGTCAGTTGAAACCTTTTAACATAATAAACATGGTGGCTTGAAGCTAAATTTTGCTTAACATATTAAGATACTTAAACTGTGTTGTTAATTATATGTACAGTTGACTCTCGTTATCTCGAATTCCAAGGGACTCTTTGAAATACTTTGAGATATCCGTAGCTCAACATATCAGATTTGCAGAAGTGAGGAAAACATAATTCCAACAACCACATTTAGCAAATTTATATGTAACTGGAGATTAGTTTTAGTTTAGAGATATATTGAAAATATTGTAGAATTTTGTGGACCAATTTCTCCTCTTTTCAACAATATTTTTTAACCTGTTGTAAGATTTTCATGTTTAGCCAGGGACAAGATTTTCACTTCGAGATAAGCGGTTATTAGAGATAAGCAAGGTCCAGATAACGATCAACTGTACTGCAATGCTAATGCCGGCAGACCTATACTGACCTTTCACATATGGTACTATTTGCATAAGTTATGTACTATGCACATACTTTGGTATGTGTTGAGCAATATATTCTAGTATGTGCTGTGCACATATTCTGGAATGCTTTGCACATATTTTGTTATAATTTATGTGTTGTGCATAGGGCTGGCTAATCAGAGTTGAAAAGATGATTAACATGATAATCAGTCCTGCCATTGTGATCGATAATCGATTAGTAATCACTGAAGATTTATTCATAATTTTACCTGTTGTCTCAGCATGACTCTTACCATATGTTATACTTTACTGCACTTTAACTTGCCCTGACAGGCCTGAGCAAACAGTGTAGACCCAGATGAAAATGTGGTGTCTCATCAGGGTATACACTGTTTGCCACTCATTCAGCTATTATTAGATACAACATTGTAGAGGCGTAACGATTCATTAAAATTGTATCGTATCACGATACTTTTTCTCACGATACGAGTATTGTATCGTGGGGCTAGTATCCCAATACCTGACGATACGCCCAAAAGTACAATTTCCAAAGAAAATAGTAGCTTTAACATATTTCAAGACCATTTTTATAACAAATTACAAAGATCTAAACTGTTACTGAAATACACTGATCACTTATATGACAAAATGGGTCATCTTACACAGGCATTTTTACACAATAATGAACCTCTGAGATGGTTTTGAACCTGTTTTCCAAGAGTATCAAAACTTTCAACCTCTGACTTATGCATGAAAGCAGTATTGTGATATGTATCAAATCGTTAGGCAAGTATCACGATGCATATCGTATCGTGAGCTGACTGTATCGTTACAGCCATACAACATTGGGTAGTAAGTTTTACTTGTTCAAATTTTAGTTAAGTATGATAAGGAGTTGAGGAGTCTGAATACTATGGGTAAATACTGTAACAGAAACAGAAATCAAATGATATTTCTTTGTCCCAACTTACTTTTTCACACTTGTAAATACTGTTAAATGTGGCTTTAAATCTTAGCACTCTGGGTAAAATTACAGCAGACATTTTAAAATATTTTTCTTATTTTCCCAGAAAACAGGTTTAGACAGTTTGCAGGTAATGTCAAAACCTGCTTTACGGGAAAAGTAAGAAAAATATTGTTATTGCCTTTGGAAAAGAAATTGCAAAACTTCTGCAACAATGCCTCAGGTTCAGCCAATTAAAGAAAAATTTTCCAACTTGCTAGAGTTAGCAAGTGATGGAAATTGCAGCTTGCTTTTTGATCAAATTAACCAGCATTTAGCAAGTTAGCAAGTGCTAAAATTGATCCCTGCTGGCGTATCAGTCAGTAACCTTGAGTATAGTGGTCTATCACATGGAGAGTATACCGGAATATTGGTCAGCGACAGAATAAACCCAGACCTATGGCATGTTCTCATAATTCCGTTCACCTTCTTAGAATAATATGAAAACAAATCTTTCTTAAATTTATGCCACATTCAAATTAATAAGAAATGACTAACATTACAGCTGATTTTGACGAAATTCAGTTTTCACACAATTTTATGCATAAAAATCGTAATTTGTCACAAAATGCTAAATATTTGGAGTATCATTCAGTGAATTAGTCAATGATGTAGGATATGGAAGGTCTGGAATTTAGGCTAGAGTATCAACATATTTATAAATATGGCCTGAAACATTATTGTGGAAAGTCATTTTAAGTGATGATTGCTTAAAAAAAAAATAAATCTGTGTGTTAGTTAAAAGTACTTGGTTTGATTGTGTTAAGGTTTTACTGCCCAGTCAACCCAATGGTGTCATGTCGAGCGTGGTCAGTTTACCTAACCACACGTTTACTGGGCAGGCTTAGTCCTCTAAGTGGTTAACCACATGGATATGATTATGGATGGTCAGCTGTTTTTTTTTTTTTTGTTTTTTTTTTTTCTGCCGTTTATCCGATTTTCGCCCACTTTTGATGAACGATCAGCTCGATTTAAGTGAAATATTCTTGAAAGGGTCGTAAAGTCTAAATTCCCCTCAAATTACCGTTAAGAACTGTTTGGAAAGTCTATTATTTTCACTCTAGATATGCGATAATGCTCAGATATCAGTGGAGCTTTTTTCCTACTTTCGTTTCAACCGGATGTCACGTTGCGCGCGCGCAAGGTATACGTTCTTCTGGAATACCACCGAAAATACTGACAAAACTATTGTTTGTTTTATTCTTACCTTAAAATCTCGCCTATGCCTGATTTTTATTTGTTTTTAGCATGGAAACGTGACATCTGCTAGGTTTAACAGTTGCTGTCACCGGGTGATTGTAAACAAAACGCTGAAAACGGAAGTGACGTATTTAAAGGTTCATATTCACAATTTCCGGTTACACAAAAAAATCAGCCTTAGTATAGCAATTTTTGAATAGAACAGAATACTACCATAAGGCAACCAACTCTCGTTGTTGCCGCTTCGCGGCAACAACTCGTTGGTTGGTTGCTATAAACTAACCAGACATCCCTTCTACTTGAAATGGACCCGTCCAAAGGGTTGAGGAAGAAGAGTTCATTCGTCATAAATGGGTTAATATTTATAAGACTTTAATGAGCCAACGCATGACAAAACCTATAATAAGACCTGTGTGACCAGCAAAGACTCAGATCAGCCTGTACATCCACCCGGTATGGCAAGGGTTCTCTTTCATCCCGCTTTGAATAGCACGGATGCTGTAGACGGCGCGTGCGATCAGCGAAGACTCTGATTAGATTGCGTGGATGCACAGACTGATCTGATTATTCGCTGGTCACACAAGTCTTATTGTAGGTTTTGTCGTGCGTTGGCTCAATTTTTTGTATGTGGCAGTTTTCCTATAGAAGTAAGCAGGGTTGTGCTTTAGTCAAAGGGGGTGGTCGGGTGGTGCAAAGGTGTCGTGTATCTTAGTCACCGGGCCTATTGGCTTACAGTTGGGCAAGGCCTGCTACCCTTGTAGCAGGTAAGGGTAGACGGGGAGTGCTTTTATTTCTTCTTTACTTTCATTCCTGTTCCTCTTTCTTCCCTGTCCCTCTCTTTCATCTCCTCTACTATCTCTTCTATCTCTTTTCTCCCTTTTTCTGTGAGACGACACAAAATGACCCACAAGGGTTGACGTGTCGTTAAACCCCAACACAATAACAATAAATGTTGTGCCTTCGAGTTAGTTGCCTAGTGGATACCTATGACCTATTTGGTGGTTTCAGATAGAACACCCAATAGTTTAAATCGCCTAGCATATCAATTAACTCGTTCAATAGTAATAGGCTTTAACAAACAGCGTAGATCCAGATGAGACGGCTCATAATGGATCTAATCTGTTTGACGTTCAGTATTTCAGCTTTACATACATTGTATAAACTTCTTCCCAATCGATGCTTTGTTTAAAAGAAATAAGCAGGCGACAAATACAGAAAGAGTTATCACGTTGATGGCAGGGAAACGCTATAGCAACGCAGAGATTAGACAAGACTAACAATAATGCATCGCATAGTACACCACCTTGTCGAGATCCCTGCTGAGAGGTACTTCACTCCTCTAACCAACCACAGGACGAGAAAACGCGACTCTCGATTCAGGCAAGTCCTGACCCCTTCCACAGGCTACAAATTTAGCTTTTCCCCTATGACGGCTGTGTTACGGAACAAACTTCCACCAGTCGTAGGCTAGAGGTTTTCCAGAATCAGATGGCCACCGTCACCTTTTAAATCGCCACAGATTGTTTAACCCATTTATGCCGGGTGGACTCTTCTACCTGAACTCTTTGGACAGGTTCATTTCCTATATAGGGGTGTCTGAATAGTTTTTATTATTACCATGTTTTGTAGGAATATCTGAACTTAATGCAAACAGTGCAGACCCTGAACAGACGCCGCGTTATGTGGCGTCTGATCTGGATCTGCACTGTTTGTCAATGTCCCTTTTACGGAACGCTAAGCATAAAATGGGTTAATAGTTTCGAGTTCTTGTTTATATGTTTAACGACACTTCAAACCTTATGGATCAGTTTGTGTCGCCTGCCAGAGAAAGGGTGAACAATGGACAGAAGAGCAAGCAGACGAGAGAATAGAGAGAAATAGAGAAGATTGCGGGAAAAAGTGAATGATACCAAGCAAACACACAATGTCGCAACAATGTCATTACAACGTCGCTGTAACGTCACGACGTTGTAACGACGTTGTTGTGACGTTATGTGTTTGCTGGGTAGTGCAGAAACAGAAGAAATACTAACACGCCCCTTTCCTCACCTGCTTCAAGTACAATACGTCCTTACCTCCCAACCACCCACAAGTAGTTTTTGCTTTGATGTATTCAAGAATTCAGCAGGTTTTAATTTTTCGCTTTCTCAATAATTTAGTCAAAACGCTTGAAAACATCCTTAACGCAAGGTCACACACGCCCTCCTATTTGAAACTTAACACAAGGAATAGAGTGTTCGGACATTGAAAACCCGGATCTGTCTTCGCGTCCACGCAGTCTGATCTGTGCTTTCGCTGCTCGTTTATAGAACCACTGAAATACAGTTAGACGAAGAGCAAAGGACCTGGTAAGACTGCACAGTTGTGCAGACTGATCTAGGCGCTTGCTGTTCCCATCAGGTAAACCCTTTTCTTATGGCATGTCCCATACCCTTGTTAAAATGATGTCCATATTTCATGCTTAACGCATACGCATGTGGCTGAAAAGTATTATTAACTCTTAAAGTACAAAGCAAAATCTTAGCAGACGACATTCTAATTCTTAATATTAATTCTCAGAGAAAGTATGACTTGACATTTCATGTGAATGGTCTGCTTGGCATTCGCCAAGTCTGATCAGAATCTTCACTGGGCGCATTTTGGATAGACAAGAATGCAAAGTTTCTTCATGCGGACAACGAAGATTCTGGTCAAACTGCGCCGATGCGCTTGCTGATCTGAATATTTGCTGGGCGCACATGTCCGAAGGTACTTTTCTGACGGCCGGCCTCGGTGGCTCAGTTGGATGCGCCGTCCGACTGGAGACCAGGAGGTCGCGGGTTCAACCCCCGCTGAGGTCGGCAACATTCTTTCGTGGAGATTCATCTTGAAATATTTTCTACGGTCATTCTCTCCCTTCCGCTGATTCAAGAAGGGCAGTTGTCAGTTTCTGGCGAAAGAATGTGCACAATACTGGTTAACCGCTAAGAGGACTAAGCCTGCCCAGTAAACGTGTGGTTAGGTAAACTGACCGCGCTCGACATGACTCCATTGGGTTGACTGGGCCGTAAAACCTCAACACAAACAAAACTTTTCTGACGTCTGACGACTCAAATGTAATGTTTCGTTTGGTATGTCACATAACAAAACTTGCCGTACATGCTATTAACCCTTAAAGCTCCAATCACAACTGCAGCAGATGACACTTTTATATATATATATATATAAATATATATATATATATATATATATATATATATATATATATATATATATATATATATATATATATATATATATATATATATATATATATATATATATAACTTTTATATATATATATATATATATATATATATATATATATATATATATATATATATATATATATATATATATATATATATATTTTTTTTTTTTTTTTTTTTTTTTTTTTCTTAGAAAATAAGTCTTGATATTTCATGTGAATCATCTGCCAAGAAAGCAGACGATTCACATGAAATTTCAAGGCTTATTTTCTTAGAAAAGTATATATTTTTTTTTAGAATGTCGTCTGCTACAAATTGTGCTTGGCGCTTTAAGGGTTAACACTAAGGATGGTACGGGTAAATTCAGCAGACGTCAATTTTCTTATTTTTCTCAGAAAACAGGAAGTGACATTTCATCAAAATTGTCTCCTAACGAGAAAATTTGCATGAAATGTCTAACCTTTTTTTTTTTCTGAAAAAAAATTTCAAAATGTCGTCTGCTAAAAATTTTACTCTGCATGCTAATTGTTAACCAATCGAAAATCATAAAAATTGACCGCTTGTCGTTTTATGTCGAAAATGAAACACAATATTTAAAACATTAAAAGTGGCAGATTTTGAAATGAATTTATTATACATTAAACGCTGCTTAAATCTCTATAATTCAATTTCTTCCCATACTACTCCTTCCAAAACATTCTTATTTTGCGCCCCTTTAATCAGCATGGTTCTCCATTAGAGATTAATCGGACATAAAAAGTAATTACAAAGATCGAAAAGAAAATAATAAATTTATAGAAAATGTTGCCGACCTCGTATTGGGTTCAGCTAAGGACAAGGGGTGAAACGCGGAGTAAATCAGGGGGAATGAGGCTTGTATGTAAAAATCTTGTGATTTATATGTTTTCCGGGTCACATTTTATGTATGACAATGTTTAGTCCTGCTAAGTTCATAGCCAGATTCATAAATAAATATCAGTCATTTTAATTTTGTAAATCCATCACACAGGGGCTTAATTGAGATGTTGACTTGGTACAGACAAAATCGGTTTTAGAACTTAACGCTGAGCACACTGGGTAAAATTTTAAGCGGACGACACTTTAAATTTTTTTTCTTATTTTTCCTAGAAAACAGAATATGGCATTCCAGGAAACTTGTCTCCATTGGAGACAATTTGCATGAAATGTCAAATCTTGCTTCTTTCTGGGGAAAATAAAAGAAAATACCATCAATATGTCGTCTGCTGAATTTGCCCAGAGAATGCTAAAGGTTAATCATGAATAGAATATAGAATTGGACATTAACAAGAAGAAAAAGAGGCGACATATTTTTAAGTTCTTTATACTTTTGCCACTGTTGACTTGGGGCCCATGTGGGCCACGCCATGCGAAAACGTGTTCTCGGCATCACGAAAACATGCCTATATAATTTTGACCCCCTTAAATCCCACTTATATATCGTAAAACTGGGGTTTAAAGGGGTATACATTATAGTTCTTAATTCTGCTCAAAAACATAGATTGTGGGTACTCGTTAGAATCGCCTCGCCGAGGCGGTTCTAACGCGTATCCACAATCTAGGTTTTGAGCAAAAATATAAAAAATATCAGAACTTTTTAACTGAAAATTTACAGGTTTTGGAGGTGAAATTTTCTATAGATTTTCGTAATGGGGCATATGCGGTCAAGCAGGCACCGAGTCAACCGACGATGAGCAAACTGAAGGACTTGCGGTTCGTGAAACAGTGCATTACACTACATGCCCATCAAGGCTAAAACAGATGGTGTTTAGAAGTCGGTCGTTTCTGGACAGGGCTCCTCCAGTTAGACTGGCTCCAGCCGTTTCTGCAATTTTTTTGGTCAGTCTTTATCACTTCCTGTGGCTATATTTGTCTCTTTAATCCAATTTCACTGTTTCACAACAGACACTTTCTTTTCCTCTAAGGGACATAACTTATCAAATCATTCTAAGCTGTGCTAGATTGTATACCTTTGAAAAGACAAGAGAAAATGATAGAAACATAGAATCTGGAGACAAACTATCCTCCAGTTAACGTCCTGAGGATTCAAAAAATGGTGCACTATTTAGAAATCTAATAGATGATATCCAGGAACGACCAGTCAAGAAATACAGCATCCCGAGCCATCCAAAATAGAAGAGGAGACACGAACATATTCACTGTAACACACTTAACACACACCACAACGCACCCCACGCTCGGGGTGTATGTGTGTGTGTGGGGGGGGGGGGACGGGGGCGGCGCTGGGGATTTACTTCCTATATATGGCATAGTACGGATGTGCGTGCCGAATGGCCCCCTTTTTCCGACAAAAAGTTTATGACTGGCCCGATTTTTCTCGATTCGTATGTGAAAAGCCCCATCTTTCTGACACCCCGGTATATGCGTGTATTTTCCGCTCAGAGATTTTTTTAGGCTGCTTGTTCTCTTAATATTTAATGAATTGTCTGCCATATTTGTCTAACCATGTAACTACCTACAATAAATTAGTATTAAAATCAAAGGGCAGTACGAGTATGAATAGATCAACATTTCGGACGATGAAGTATATGAATGGGTCCGTTTTGTTTTTAAGGCCAGGTATATGAATGGGGTAGGTTTCGAAATACTTGCTCACACGCCCGTACCACAATTACCCCAAGTTACCCCCCCCCCCCCCCCCCACACACACACACACCCGAGACCCCACGTAGACAACAAAATGACCACTTATAAAATCGCAAAATAAGACCCACCTTCGAACGGACAGTGGCACGTACGTATTTGCTAAATGAGCACGATCCCAGAAAAGCTGTAACCTGGGGCTGGGATCGTGTATATACCTGAGACCAGTTCAGAAACCGCTGCGCTTCTCCATTTCTGTACGTATTCTGAAAGCCTCGCCTTTTAACCCTTGTCCTGCTGAACCCGGATATACCCTGTCTTTGCATACAGTGTACATCCAGATCTAAAGAAGCCAACTGATCTAGACATTAGGAAACATATAGAAAATTTGATCTACAAAAACTGAAAATTTTCAGATAAAAAACTGATATTTTTCATATTTCTGCTCAAAGCATAGATTGTGGGTACTGCTCAAAACATAGATTGTGGGTACACGCTAGAACCGCCTCGGCGAGGCGGTTCTAACGAGTACCCACAATTAATCTATGTTTTCAAGCAAAATTAAGAAAAATAATGTATACCCGCTGTAACCCCAGTTTTACCATATAAAAGTGGGTTTAAGGGGGGTCAATTTTATATAAGCATGTTTTCATGATGTCTGCACTGTTTGTCATTTAGTATGTGAACTGGTATCAACAACCTGAATCAAGTATTAGTAATCTGATTGGCTGACGATTAGAAGTGTGCGTGGTATCTTAATTCATTCGGAAATGGTTTATGTGCACAGTTACAAAAAGAACAGTCGGAGATCGAACGTACGAGTAGGGCTACGCTCATTTCAGGCAGGCGCTATCCAGCCCTATTATAAAATTATGAAATGAGCTGGATCATTTGTTTGTCACCGTGGAAGTCTTGCCATTGAATCGACGTTGTTTCAACGTTGTGTGTCCGCTGGGTATTGATTGCTTGGATGCGCATTGCTGATCGGGGCCTTTGGTTTTCACAATTGAACTTGAACCTGATATTTCTTTGCAACCCAGCTTTCAAGCTGCACAGATGCGCAAGCTGATTGTATATATAACACGCTGTAACTCCAAGTTTTCGATACCATTTAAGTATAGGTTATTGCATAGTTTTAAATTTCGAGCCGTCAGGCGAGAAAATTTAAAATTATGCAATAACCAATTTGTCGCAATAATTTCGTTTAATGGCTTATTGCGTCAACAAGTGTAAATTTATTTTCTGCTAAGGTGCATACAAATTTTATAATCCGATCTCTTTTTGTGCTTCGCTATAAAACTGACTTAACACATTTATGCGGAGTGGACTCTTCTACCTCAACTCTTTTTTTTTTTTGGTCAGGTTCATTTCCTATATATGGGGTGTCTGGTTAGGTTTTATTATTACCATGTTTTGTAGGAATTTCTGAACTTTATGCAAACAGTGTAGACCCTGATCAGACGCCGCCTTCTGCGGCGTCTGATCTGGGTCTACACTGTTTGCCTATGTCCCTTTTTGTGGGACGCTAGACTTAGATGGGTTAAACCGCAAGGCGGTACAAATACTGGGTGTACCATTACCCGGTGAGATTTATTAAGACATTAAGATCCTATATTTCGATGTTGCAGTCGTAAATTTTCTTAACTACATTGACCTTGTACCTCAAATTCTAATTACTAACCGTTGAAGAAAGAAAGGAGAAAAAAGAAACTGCACGTGTTTTGTAGCCACAATTACTGTGCCGGTCCCTAACCAGTAGAATTGAAGCGCAATCACAGAAAATGAACCTTATCGCATACATGCGGGCAACAAAGGTAGATGCCAGCTTGTAGAATTACTAAATGCTGCAAGATCATATTAATGTGTAAATCATATTAATGTGTATACCATGTTAATAATATTATCACATAGTGGCCTAAATTCCCAACATTCAACATGAAATATCTCGCGATGTAGATGGTCTACATGCATGCAAATGTGATAAACCAGTTATACCATGGTTCTGCGCATGTACGTGCGATAATGCACTCGCTCATGCTCGTGCATTATCGCATCGTACATGCGCACGAACCATGGTATAACTAAGACTTAACCTGTCACTTTGTACATATGTTGACGAGAAACTATATAGATTCAGTCAAAACATAGTTGCTCTGTTCTGTGCGGTTTCTTATTTTCTCAGGAAAAAAAAAACAACAAAATAACTATTGACTGCTGCAGTTGTGACTGGCGCTTTAAGAGTTGAACATTAATGAACATGAGCTATTAAAAGTTGTCTGAAATAGAAGCCAAAAACAACATTTATTTTTTGGGCGGAATACGCACATTTGTGCACTTTATCGCATAGAACCCTGGGTAAAATTTTCAGCAGACGACATTTTTTTCTTATTGAGAAAACGGAATTTGACGTTCCATACAAATTGGAGACAATTCGCTTAAAATGTCAAATCCTATTTCCTGGGTAAAATAAGAAAAAATATCAATTTGTCATCTGCTGAATTTGCCAAGAGCACTGAAAGTATTAAGACAGTCTGATAATATCGTCTGAAATAGTAGCCTATAAAAAACTTATTTATTTTTTGGGCGGACGGCACATTTGTGCACTTTAATAACTCAAGAGACACAACTGTTATTACGCTGTTCATATTTCAAGTTTGAGCCGCATCGCAAGAAAAAGGCTCTGCGAACTTTCCGTCGAATCAATTTTTCAGCGCGAATTCAGGGTCCCTTAGCACGGCCACGTGCATAGTTCTTTGATAGGCCTTCAGCTTACGTAGGCGAACAGCATAGGTTCTGGCGATACTGCGCGGATGCGCAGGCTCGCCTGAACCTTTGCTGTTCGTGTATGCTATAATGGCTACCATGACGCATTTTAGTAAAACGGGCCGCTCTATGCGAAAACGTGTACTCGGGCATATGCGGCACACGAAGGCCCTGTTCAGACTGCATGGATGCGTTCACTGTCCGCTAACTCAATCATTGGATACTACAGACTGTATGAATGGAGAGCAAAGGCCCGGATGATACTTTACGAATGAGCAGGATGATCTGAATCTGCGTGCGCATGCTCGAAGGCACTTTTTCGCTTGGCACGGTACATATATTGTAATTAGTGCAATATGAAACATGCTTTATAAATCGTGTGTAAATACATGTTATTTGACGACTGAAATAGTATCGCAGCATGTCCCATCAAGTTTGATTGAATACTAAAACTGTCAGAGGCCGCAGTTTCTGCACCCAATTTCTATCTAATATTTCTGTAAAAAGAGTTCGTTTGGTAAACAAGGAATGCAACAAATAAATGAAAAGGCGGGCTCCAGGCGAACAGCCACAAGCAAAGACACTGATAAGAATAAACTAATTTAACCCCGGTCCTGCTGATCCCGGATATACACTGCCATTGCAAACAGTGTAGATACAGATCAGTTGAGAAGCCAACTGATCTGGGTCTACACTCTTTATCACTAAGAATGTGAATTTGTATCAACAACCTGGATCAAGTACTCTGATTGGC
This sequence comes from Anodontia alba, assembly GCA_964016985.1. Classification (NCBI taxonomy): domain Eukaryota; kingdom Metazoa; phylum Mollusca; class Bivalvia; order Lucinida; family Lucinidae; genus Anodontia; species Anodontia alba. Next base: position 7,718,327 of record OZ024836.1, on the reverse strand, counting down.
TGAAAATTAGAAGTGGGCATGGCATTTTAATTTATCAGCATGACAAGGGTTTAGCCTTTCTTTGTTGGCACTCCAACTAGCATTCTACTTAATCTATGGACTGTTATCAGTTCAACAGAAATCCTGTCGGGCCGATAACTGTCCGATATAGATTTAAGTTGAATACCAGCTGGTACATATATTTAGACTCCTCTTAATTAAGGGGTTAATGTGTCCGAATATTTATGGTAAATATGTTATTATTTGTTTTAATTTAACTATACCGCTCTATGGGCATATTCGGCAGGCGAAAAAATGATATTTTTTCTTATTTTTCCCAGAAAACAGGATTTGACAATTCATTGGCATGAAACTCAAATCCTGTTTGGATTTGACAATGTCAATTTGCATGAAATCAAATCCTGTTTTCTGGGAAAAATAAGAAAAAAAAATGTTTTAGTTTAAACAGTATTTTATTTGTATAATTCTTTACAGAAAATGCAAAACAGAACATAACAGGTCCCAGCGGGCACATGACGTTTATATAACGTCGGCTTAACGTCGATGCAACGTCATGACGTTGCATCGACGTTGAGGCGACGTTGTCTTAACGTCATGTGCCTGCTGGGGTATGTATACAAAAGAGATCCAGAAGAAAGTCATCTGACTTATATAGATCTGTAAAAATGTTTTAAAAACGTGTGCTGAAAATTTTACCCAGAATGCGAAGCGTGAATATTTAATAAGCGCATGCTAGAGGTACTTATGTCGTAATAAAACTCAAATTATATGCACCCAGGTGCATTTTATTGATAGATTAAGGAATATTAAAGAGATGGGATCCACGTGGGAACAACGTGGGGAAAAAGTACACTTATATACCTAATGCGACCAGCGAAATCTTATATCAGAAGGCGTCTCCGTGCCTTATTACTCGTAAAAGAAAGTGACAAACTTGCATGGGAAACAACTCTATCAAAATTGTTACTGCCCCTTTCTGAAAGAGGGTCTACTCTAAAAAGAAAGAATTTGGCCCATTTGGGAGCAGACTCTTCCCTTTTAGAGCAGACCCCTTTTCAGAGGGGATTTGTGTGCAGGAAAGCAAACATGAAGTCTTAAAAGTTATCTCCCTCGTAAAATGGCGGAAATTCTACCAAGCGTGTTAAATCCCCTTATTACCTCTCTGTTAGTCGATATATCCTACAGCATTTATTGAATTACCACCAAAAAATACAACTTTCAGATGAAAAATTCTTGTAGTCTTCATATTTCTGTTCAAAACATAGATTGTGGATATTCGTTAGAACCGCATCGGCGAGGCGGTTCTAACGAGTACCCACAATCTATGTTTTCGAGCAGAAATAAGAAAATTTATGTATACCCTTGTAAACCCCAGTTTACTGTATAAAAATGGGGTTTAGGGGAAGGGGTCAAAACTATCTAGGCGTGTTTTCGTGATATATAATGGAAAAAAAAACGCTGATCAGACTGCGCAAATATAGAGAATTATCAACAGTGTTTGATTGATACGAACGTTTGTCACGAAGAAGAGTTGTAACTCGGTAAATATGAGTCCCAAAGGAACGAGTTTTTTTTTACCGAATTATCCCGGCTCTTGAGTGACAGGCTTTCATATCAAGCAAACACTGTCCATTATTTTATTATAGGCCTTTTTACTTGTACTGTTTTCTTGAAAGCACAACAAAAAAGTTTTAATTTGTGCAGAAGCAAGGAAGAACAATAAAAAACGTAAGAAAATGGAACGATTAAATCTGTTCATTAGCAACGTTGACGTCACTTCATTACGTGACGTGAGCAGTTTCATTACGTTATGGTAACGTCTTTCGTTTGACTGGTTTTATGTCTCTTTTGGAAGTCGAGGACGTAAATATGAAATGCAATAACGCAGGAAGCAGTCTATAAATTGACTAGTGTCTAGTATTACCCAACCTACTATATACAGCTCAATGAAATAGTTTTGTCTTTTTAGACTATTTATAACTTAACTGGCGCGCGCCGGAGCTACGCCAACGAAATCACGCAGTGTTCACGTCACCAGCCGTCTAATAGTTTTGACTATCCCACAGTTGATTACGTCACCCGTTTAAACCCAATACAAAAGCGCTGGGCTATAATTTTGACTATACAACGGTTGGTGACGTCAACTTTCACGGGAATGACGTTGACGTGCAGACATCACGTGCCAATTAAAACAGCGGTCGTTGGCTAAATAAATAATGTTTTAGCACAAGTTGGGTAATAAAACGGTTATGTCATGGCTGTTTTGGTGGAATAATAAAAAATACTGCCCTCGGTACCGTGGACAGCTCGATGTACTATTGCCCTCGACCTCCTGCTTCGGGCAATAGTGCGTCGATCTGTCCACGCCCTCGGGCAGTAATTTTGACTATTCCACAAAAAGGCATGAAATAGCTGTATACTTTGATTTCTTGAAAATAACTCTGAGAAATCCCTATACTTCACTGCTAGGAATTTAATAAATTCCGCATATTACATAGGGGTCGTTTTCTCATGCGCATGAGATATTTCAAAATAGATTTTCGTGATTTTCTATCGCTTCATTTTATTCTATTTAACACTTGACTGGCGAGTAAAAGAAATGAACTTTTCTCAAGTCCAATTTTGTTGGCGATAGAAAACTTGTTTTTAAAATGTAATATTGTCAAAAATCTTGTTATGTTGAAGAGCAAACAAACATCAAAGCCGACGTGGTTTCATTTTTTTTCGACACCCACCCAGTCTGATAAAGAGTACCACTATTATAATGCAATTATATGTTTAAATCATCTTCAGTTAAAAGTAGAGATACTTGATTTGGAAATACAAATTTCTGGCTTCGTGCACAACAAGCAGTGATACAAGAAGTATGTCCCATAAAATTTGAATTAAGACAAGGTGTTACAATATAGGATCATTTTGGCCGCGTCAAGCGAAAAAGTGCCTTCGAACATGTGCAAAATGCGCAGAATCAGATTCATCCTGCGCATGCTCAAAATATCATCCGGGCATTTGCTCTCCATTTATATAATTTGTAATGTCAAATGATTCTGTTAGCGGGCAATGAAGGCCCTGATCAGACTGCGCGGATGCGCAGTCTGATCTGGGCCTTGGCTGTCCGCATATACCCGAAGACACGTTTTCGCATGGCGAGCCCATTTTATATTTTGTATATTGCTCAAACCTTGCTAAGCATCATTTCTATACAAACTCCATTACTCATATTCTGACTAAAAAGTAATTTTATAATTGATCTTCAGCGCTGAAATTGGTTTGCTGACGCATAAGGCTCAACAATGAATAGAGATTTTTTTAGCTGAAAAACGACTTTCCGCTTTGGATAAAAACACTTTTTGACAAGGAAAGTATCCAAGAAATACCACAACCACGAGGCATAGCCTCCCAGAGGTTCCGAAAAAGAAAGAGATAGGGAACAAACAATGACAAAATAAAAAAGCATACAGTCGACTCTCGTTAACTCGAATTTGCTTATCTCGAAAACCCGCTTATCTCGAAGTGAAAATCTGGTCCCTGTTTAATATGGAATTTACCAACAGGTAAAAAAATATTGTGGAAAAGAGGAGAAATTGCTCCTCAGGAGCAATTTTTCCTCTTTTCAACAATGTTTTCAACATATCTCTAACTTCAGGAGTCAATTTACATATTCATTTATGAAATGTGGCTGCTCCATTTATTTTTTCCTCAATTCTGCAAATCTGATATGCAGAGGTCCGGATATCTCGAAGTATTTCAGAGAGTCCCTTGGACTTCGAGATAACGAGAGTCGACTGTATTTGCAATGACAGGTATAAGAACTGCTACAGAGGAGCCGTATTTTAACGGTCTTGAAAAACGGTCTTGAAAACAGGAGAACGGAACGGTCTTGCAACTAAAAACAAATCAAATTACTGGCATTGCTTTTCCAGACTGATTTGTCCTGTAGGCATTCAGTTGTCCTGGTACATTAAACTTATCTTTTTGCAGTAAACTGAAGCTTAAAAACGGACAAGAGTTTCAAGTGTATCCCTCTATTTTAAGCCTCTTTGTTTTCTGTAACACATCACGAAAACATACCTATATAATTTTGATCCTCTTAAACCCCATTTTTATAACGTAAAACGGGAGTTTACAGAGGTATGCATTATTTTTCTTATTTCTGCTCAAAAACATAGATTGTGGGTACTCGTTAGGCGGTTCTAACGAGTATCCACAATCTATGTTTCGAGCAGAAATATGAAAAATATCAGAAATTTTTTACCTGAAAATTTTAATTTTTTAGTGGTGAAATTTTCAATACATTTGAATAGGCGTGTTTTCGTAATGAGCCCGTTTAAGGGGTATGCTTATTTACATTGTCTGCGAAAAAGGCCTATGGAACCATAATATTTTTTTTGGAAAGATATGAAAATATATGTGAATTTCTATAGTTTAACCAATCTGTAAGGGTATTTGAAGACTTATCAAGTCTGAAGAGATGTAAAATTTCATTTGTAATGTTGTATCTTTTAGTAAATAATATAAATAAATGTACTCCTCCTCTCAATCACTACATTTCTCTTCAGCTATCTCATCAGATGTTTGAGTCAGCATAAAAAACAATCTTGCATGCCATGGTAGCATAAGATAAAACATGGCGTGATATCATGGGCAAAACCTTACATCTATAACTGATATCAGTCTAGGGGATTTGCCCCAGATCGATAGCAAAATAGGGGAGGATTATATCTTCTGATGTGTCAAATCTTCTGAAAGAAGAAAAAAAACAACATCAGAATGTTGTACACTGAAAATTTTACCAAGCATGTTAAACGTTAACTAGCAAGAATGTCACCGCTCACTGCATAGACTGGCTCCAATCTCCAGTGACAAAATATTTTTCTCATAATCCTGTTTGATAATCCACTAGGACCAAAAAAATATCATGACTAAAAAGGCTGGTCACTAGACCAGCCTTTATAGTCATGATATTACTTCGGTTTTATTTTAGTGGATTATTAAACAGATTATAAGAAATAATTATTTTGTCACTAGAGACTGGAGCCAGTCTACTCACTGCACTACCGTTTGAGTTACGTGCCTATATAATTTGTAATTTGCCATTCAGCAGTGATGATTTTTTTTAAGTAGCGTATATAATTGCTACGGAACGGAAGAAAATGGCTTTTGTCAAAAGCGGGCAACAAAGATCCCAGATCAGACTGCGCATTCGCGCAGTCTGATCTGGGGCCTTTGTTGCCCACTAACATAGTAAATCAAATTATCGATGTCGTAGAATATATTGATAAAAATAGAAAGCCCTGATCAGACGGCATGGATGTACATAAGTGACTTTTTCATATTATTTATCGCTGATTACTCTATTGTGGATCATCTGAGCCGTAACATGAGAAAATGTACCATCTGTTACGTGCGGACAACGGAGACTCTGATCAGACTGCGCATCCGCGCAGTCTGATCAGAGTCTCCGTTGTCCGCATGAAGAAACTACATCATGGCTATCAAAAATGCGCCCAGCGAAGGTTCAGATCAGACTGCGCGAATACACAGTCCGATCTGAATCTTCGCTGGGCGCACACGTATGAAGGTACGTTTCCGGACGTTTCGGCTCATTTGACCTGCAACCGAATCTACTGCCAGTTTCATGACATAATAAACTCTTTGGGTGGTTCTCAAGTGTCGAGTAGTACAAAAACAGACATTTATCAGATTTTTATAATGTCATATTAGCATCTTTTTCTACTAAATCCCAAAATTTCTATGCAAGTGTCAAAGGCCTTATGAAATTCAATGAGAAATATCTGCTAAAGCAAAATGAGTTGAAAATAATAAACTCAGAAAGGCGCAACACCTGACAGAAACTCAAAACTGTGCAAATTAACAAAATTCTATAAAAGATAATTTTTAGTAGCTACATACTGGATCGTATTTCATTACAGTGGCGAGCGTAATTTCAGTCAACAATAGGAGAACTTCGTATGTTATCGGGTATATTTCACTTGTTTTTGAATTAATTTTATTTTCGCAGCTTTTAGATCAGATGTTCTATGATAATGTAATTATAAGTAAACTATTTTTGTCAACGTCAAGAAATTTTGTTGTTTTTATTTTATTAAATTTTTTTAATAGTGTGTAATACGAAACCGGTGGCTATGAAAAAGGTATATATGGGCGAGCTAATGATTAAAGGAGTTGTTTGGTGTGTACGGACAGCGAAGGCCTTGATCAGACTGCGCGGATGCGCAGTCTGATCAGGGCCTTCTCTGTCCGCTTTCTGAATCTTGAACACAAATAAATGTATGTCGACGAATAGAGAAATCCCTTTCCAGACTGTGTTGTTGCAAAGACAGAGTTGGGCTTTTCACTGTTCGTATAAGACATAAGATAAGGACATTCTTCGTTTGCTGCAGCTAATATAATCCTCCAAATAGAAAGTTGAAGACATAATCAATGAGAGTAAACCGTGTTCAGCCTGTGCAGTCCCTTAAAACTATCGTTCCTCTTTCTCTCTTTCTCTCTCTCTCTCTCTCTCTCTCTCTACAATTATAACACTACTTTTTACTTCCAACCATATTTAGCAGGATTTACGGAAGTCCTGTCGGTTGATGTAAGTGACGTGAAGGACTTACAAAAGTCCTGTCAAGGATGTGACATATAGCTTTCTTTTCGACCCGATGTCAGACTAATGTCTAAATATGGAATGTGCCTAGCACGCAATGTTTCAGTGTAAACATTCAGACACCGTCGTGATTTCGCTGATCGGTTGATGTAAGTGACATGAAGCATTTACGGAAGTCATGTCAAAGATGTGACATATAGATTTCTTTTCGGCCCGATGGCAGCCTCATGTCAAAATATGGAATAACACGCTGACACGTGCCTAGGACGCTATGTTTCAGTGTAAACATTCGGACACCGTCGTGATTTCGCTGATCGTTTGATGTAAGTGACGTGAAGTATTTACGGACGTCATGTCAAGGATGTGACATATAGCTTTCTTTTCGGCCCGATGTCAGACTAATGTCAAAATATGGAATAACACGCTAACACGTGCCTAGGACTCGGTGTTTCAGTGTAAGCATTCAGACACCGTCGTGATTTCGCTGATCGGTTGCTGGAAGTGACGTGAACACACACACCCGCACGCACGCACACAACCTGGAGAGAGCCGCATTTCAAAATATGGAATAACACGCTGACATGTGCCTAGGACGCGGTGTTTTTCAGTGTAAGTAGTCACCTTGTGACATTCAGACACCGTCGTGATTTCGCTGATCGGTTGATGTAAGTGACGTGAAGGATTTACAAAAGTCCTGTCAAGGATGTGGCATATAGCTTTCTTTTCGGCCCGATGTCAGACTAATGTCTAAATATGGAATGACACGCTGACACGTGCCTAGGACTCAATGTTTCAGTGTAAGCATTCAGATGCCGTCGTGATTTCGCTGATCGGTTGATGTAAGTGACGTGACGTATTTACGGAAATCTTGTCAAAGATGTGACATATAGCTTTCTTTTCGACCCGATGTCAGACTAATGTCTAAATATGGAATGTGCCTAGCACGCAATGTTTCAGTGTAAACATTCAGACACCGTCGTGATTTCGCTGATCGGTTGATGTAAGTGACATGAAGCATTTACGGAAGTCATGTCAAAGATGTGACATATAGATTTCTTTTCGGCCCGATGGCAGCCTCATGTCAAAATATGGAATAACACGCTGACACGTGCCTAGGACGCTATGTTTCAGTGTAAACATTCGGACACCGTCGTGATTTCGCTGATCGTTTGATGTAAGTGACGTGAAGTATTTACGGACGTCATGTCAAGGATGTGACATATAGCTTTCTTTTCGGCCCGATGTCAGACTAATGTCAAAATATGGAATAACACGCTAACACGTGCCTAGGACTCGGTGTTTCAGTGTAAGCATTCAGACAACGTCGTGATTTCGCTGATCGGTTGCTGGAAGTGACGTGAACACACACACCCGCACGCACGCACACAACCTGGAGAGAGCCGCATTTCAAAATATGGAATAACACGCTGACATGTGCCTAGGACGCGGTGTTTTTCAGTGTAAGTAGTCACCTTGTGACATTCAGACACCGTCGTGATTTCGCTGATCGGTTGATGTAAGTGACGTGAAGGATTTACAAAAGTCCTGTCAAGGATGTGGCATATAGCTTTCTTTTCGGCCCGATGTCAGACTAATGTCTAAATATGGAATGACACGCTGACACGTGCCTAGGACTCAATGTTTCAGTGTAAGCATTCAGATGCCGTCGTGATTTCGCTGATCGGTTGATGTAAGTGACGTGACGTATTTACGGAAATCTTGTCAAAGATGTGACATATAGCTTTCTTTTCGGCCCGATGTCAGACTAATGTCAAAATATGGAATAACACGCTGACACGTGCCTAGGACGCGGTGTTTTTCAGTGTAAGTATTCACCTTGTGACATTCAGACACCGTCGTGATTTCGCTGATCAGTTGATGTAAGTAACGTGAAGGATTTAGAAAAGTCCTATCAAAGATGTGACATATAGCTTTCTTTTCGGCCCGATGTCAGACTAATGTCTAAATATGGACTGATACGCTGACACGTGCCTAGGACGCAATTTTTCAGTGTAAACATTCAGACGCCCTCGTGATTTCGCTGATCAGTTGATGTAAGTGACGTGAAGTATTTACGGAAGTCTTGTCAAGGATGTGACATATAGCTTTCTTTTCGGCCCGATGTCAGACTAATGTCAAAATATGGAATAACACGCTAACACGTGCCTAGGACTCGGTGTTTCAGTGTAAGCATTCAGACAACGTCGTGATTTCGCTGATCGGTTGCTGGAAGTGACGTGAACACACACACCCGCACGCACGCACACAACCTGGAGAGAGCCAGAGAGCTCAGCAAATGCAAACTTAAATCTTTCATTTCAGATATTCGCATGCATGCATTGTTTAATGCGCCATCTTGAAAACAGATTTCAGTTTTCATTCTGGCCAATGGATGGAGGTACAGATTTAACCGACATGAGTCATTTAAAATGCAAGGCAACTAATTTGACTACGGGTACACATTTCTAACAAAAATGTCTACAGAGTGAAATGCGTCAGAGAACAACAATGCTTGATGTGTACTGTACTAAGGGGAGGGGATTTTGGATTTACTTTCAGTGGGAGGGGTGGGGGAGGGGCGTGGGGGAGGCAACTCTTCAATATTGTTTTGCCTCTCTTCTAAAAATGAAAATGGTCTCCTCTAAAAGGCAAACATTTGCTCTACTGGGAGGCAAAATTCTTCTTTTTAGAGTCGACCCCTCTTCAGAAGCGACTTGGAGAGCAGAAAAACAAAGACGTCACAAAAATTGGCTCCCTTGTAAAATTGGCAGAAAATCTACCAAGTGTACACAGACCCTTTAACTTTTCTTTTGGGCATTAGAAAATCTGCACAATCCATAACAAGAACCAGCGCCCACACAGCGCACATTATCACATTCTGTTAAGTCTAAATGTTGTGTGTGCGAACAGAAAAAGGTCCTCTCCAAAGCCACTTGAAGTTCTGGCTGTAGATAAGAGGGAATTGCCATTTAATATTTTTCTTATTTCCCTACGAAAACACGTGTTGTGGGTACTCATTAGAAGTGCCTCGGCGAGGCGCTTCTTATGAGTACCAACAACAAATGTTTCGTTGAGAAAAAAGAGAAATATCGGCACTTTGCTGCGGAAACAAAAACACCTTACTTGGAACTATGTTGAAGCTTTTGCCAGGTTATTTTCTGTTCGACCATAATATATAAAGTACCTTTTCTCGTGTAGTTATTTTGTAGGCATGCTTGTCGACTCGTCTACCTAAATTCTTTGGAACAATCCATTTCCAACGGAAGGAGTGTCAGGTTAATTTCTATTATAATTATGTTTAATTGAAGAAATTTATCGACTGCAAACAGTGTAGACCCAGATCAGACGCCGCGTTCTGCGGCGTCTAATCTGGGTCTCACTGTTTGCCAATGTCCCTTTTATGGGACGTTAGACATCAACCGGTTGAGATCTGGCTAGGTTGTTTTCTGTTTGGTCGGAATATAAGGTAACTTTCTCGTGTTCCGAATTATATTTTATAGGCGGTTTAAATATGTCCTCATGCATCTCCAAATAGTGTGGTTCATTTTGGGGCGTGGCTAGACTTTGATTGATAACTTTGTCCTCAAAATGAGTGGGTATTTTCAGTTAAGTGGATTCGCTACTTGATGTTTTGTACATGAAAACAGTTACATTTAAGGCGTTAAGTAGTTTTACACTTAATAAAAGTTAATATCAGCTGGGAGCTTAAGGGATTTAGTCTGAAGTATGCTGCATGAAACTTCGCTCAGTCATAATTTACCAAATGAAATATCTATGGTTTCTTTTAAAATTTTAACAACTAATTAACAAAACCAACAATAAAACAAATATAAAACACGTTTCTGTATATTATTGTACTTAAAAACTTTAAATTGTGTGCTTTAAATTATATGAGGAATGTATACTTGTATCATAACATAAGTAAAATGTCTGTATCGAATTAATAACTATATTTAATTGTGTTGACTTATCACTTCTGTATGTAAGAACATGTCAGTACAATTTGTGTGACCATGAAAAATAAAACTGAAACCGATCTCTGTGCGACTGGATCAAGAAATAAGGTAAGAATCTATCTATCTATCTATCTATCTATCTATCTATCTATCTCGATCGATCGCTCTGGAGAGCAATTTGGTTGTGCTGTAAAATACTTCATATAATCATGTCATTTAAGCTTTCTGACTATTCATATTCATTTCACATATTTATTTCACATAAAACGTTTAAATATCAATTAATTATTTTTGCATGTAATCGTTTCCACTGATGTTTTATTCGTGTTGGGTGCTTTTAATAAGCTACTTTGTTTAATGAATTTTATTTTGTTTTGTTTTTTGTATATGTTGACGATAGTCTTTTTTTCCGAGTAAATATATTAGTGGATATGATATGAATACATTACGAAAACACGCCTATTCAAATATATTGAAAATTTTAAAACCAAAAAAAGGAAAATTTTCAGTTAAAAAGTTCTGATATATTTCATATTTCTGCTCAAAACATAGATTGTGGGCACTCGTTAGAACCGCCTCGCCGAGGCGGTTCTAACGAGTACCCACAATCTATGTTTTCGAGCAGAAATAAGAAAAATAATGAAATCTCCTGTAAACCCCCGTTTTACTATATAAAATTGGGGCTCAAGGGGGTAAAAATTATATAGGTATGTTTTCGTAATGTTTTCGTATTTTCTCAGATGATATCCGTTAATATCGAGCTTACAACTTAAGGATTTGCGAAGAAAATATGGTCTTATATGATCACTTGTAAGTTAGCCCCCATGGATCCCCAAAAGATATCAGAAAAGTTACAGAAACACAGCAATCAAAAACAATCAGTTCATATTGGAAAGAAGAGGCTGCACCTCGCCCAACTAAGGTACAAGAACGAAGCAAAGAAAACTGCTAACGTAACCACTGAAATTTATTTATTTGTGGTATTGCACTTGAAAGTGTCCCGCATTTGTTATTGATATATACAGTCGAACTTCAATGGCTCGAACATCTTTGGGACCATAGAAAATTGTTCGAGACATGGGTAGTTCGAGCCACCGAGGGTTAATCATGGTGCCAGGTCAGGAAGCAAATAGCGATATTTTAGGGATTTTTTTTAATTTCCTTCACAGTAATTGTATCCCAGCTAGCATTCTACGTAAATCTATATCGGGCCGTCATCGGCCCGTCAGGGTAGCTGACGGGCCGATGACGGCCCGATATAGATTTACGTAGAATGCTGACAGGGATGTTGAGTGTACTCATTAGAATCGCCTCGATGAGACGATTCTAAAGAATACACACAACATACAATTTCATGATAAAAAGGAAAATTTCCCTAAATATTTGTTTTCTTGAGCTAGTGGAAGAATTTCGTAGGGACTCAAAAATGAGTTCGAATTAGCCATGGTAAACGAGCTATCGGTGTTCGAGCTATTGTGGTTCGACTGTATGTACATGCTTTGTTAAATGTATACATATAGAGCTCAGGGGCTAGTAAGCCTATTTTCTGAAATAAAATTATCTATCTATCTAATGCTCCTGAGCTACATTTACTGATAGCATTGAAGAATCTACGTACACGTATCTAAGTTTTAGTGGGCTCTGGAGGAACTATGGTGTATTCATGACGAAGTAAAAACAACATGAATATGAATAATCTGATCACCTGTAACATGAAAATTCAGGTTAGAACAGGTGCATCTTGACAAAATGCCAGACGTGATTGCTCGTGTGCGTAGTCTGATCGATAATGCACTGAACACTTTTTAAATTTTATTGTATCCCAAGATTGGGCTTATTCCAGTTTCATGGACCAAACACTGCGCATGCGTCCTATCTGGTCTGGACACGTGTAGTTCGCATTCTTAAGAAGATAAGTTTATCATGACAAGTGTTATTTATTTATTTAATTATTTTTAATTTCTTTTTTCTTCTGTTGTTGGTTCTTGTTTTTTTTGTGTGTTTTTTTCGGGGGTAGGGGTGGAGGTGGGTGGGGGGGGGGGGGGGGGGGTGGGGGGGGGGGGCGTTGTTGTTGTTGTTTTCTGTTGAATGCATTATAGCTCTTTTCAACCAAAACCGAAGCTTTCAGACACCTTGATAAAATTTTCTTTGATTAGTTTTTCTTGACCCTTTCAGCTCTGTAGACCAAATCACATACTTTTGTAAACAATGTAGAGCCCGATTAGACGGCTCGTAAGGAGCCGTTTCATCGGGATCTTCACTGTTGTCATTCTGTATTTGATTTTAGACCATGTCAGAAACTCGGAATTGAAAAGGTAAACTTTACCTTTGCTTCTTTTTTTACTTCTTCTAGAAGACAAAGTCAATTATAGAGAAGAGAAGAAGAGCTCGAATAAATGCTTGCTTAGAGGAACTCAAAACCATGGTAACGAAACATAAAACTAATGTAAGTATGCAGTTTCCATCAGATAGAATCGAACCTCAATAACTCGAACATAGAAATTCGTCCGAGGTATGGGTAGTTCGAGCCACTGAGGGTTAATCACAGCGCCAGGTCAGGAAGCAAATGGTGATAATTTAGGGAAGTTTTTTGTTTTTGGTCTTCTATACAATAATGTTATGTTGAGTGTACTCATTAGAATCGCCTCGATGAGGCGATTCTAACGAGTACACACAACATACAATTTCATGATAAAATAAGAAAATTTCCCTTAGTATTTGTTTTCTTCAGCTATCGGAAGAGTTTTGTAGGGACTCAAAAACAAGTTCGAATCATCCAAGATAAACGAGCCATCAGTGTTCGAGTCATCGAGATTTTACAGTATAAGTCACACCAACAAAAAAGCGTTTAAATTGCGATTTTGGTCAGCTACATACGAGATGCCCCATAAGTACAATATATACGGGTCCGTGACATATGCAAAAAGCATAAGACAGGACCGTACCGTTGTGTCGTGTCTTGTCATTGTTGGTTCCTATCTCTTCTGCATTTGTTGCCTTTGGGAAAGACATTATGAAAACACGCCTATTCAAATACACTGAAAATTTTACCACCAAAAATGACAATTTTCAGATAAAATATTCTGATATTTTTCATATTTCTGCTAAAAACATAGATTGTGGGTACTCGTTAGAACCGCCTCGTCGAGGCGGTTCTAACGCGTACCCACAATCTATGTTTTTGAGCATAAATAACAAAAATAATGTATACCCCTGTAAACCCCAGTTTTACTATATAAAAGTGGGGTTTAAGGGGGTCAAAATTATATAGGCATGTTTTCGTGATGTGTGTTTAGTAATTATGGCATTTCCCGGATGAGTTATCAGCCTTATACAAAATGGGGGGGTGGTCGGGTGGTGCGAAGGTGCTGTGTATCTTACATCACCGGGGCGTCCAGCTGATATTGGCTTACAGTTGGGCAAGGCCTGCTATCCTTGTAGTGGGTAAGGGTAGAGGGGGAATGTTTTTATTTCTTCTGTTTCTTCACTTTTATTCCTGTTCCTCTTTCTTCCCTGTCCCTCTCTTTCATCTCCTCTACTCTCTCTTCTATCTCTTTTCTCCCTTTCTCAGGGAGACGACACAAAATGACCCTCAAGGGTTGACGTGTCGTTAAACCCCAACACAATCAATCAATATACAAAATGGACAAATGCAAACAATTCGTACAAATTAAAACAGAACCAAGCAAGTTACCATTTTAAATAAAAGCGGATATGAAGCGCTGACTAGGAACATACTTAAACAACATGTCACAAGGTAGTATATCTACATGCGTATTGCTTATTACATAATGATGAATTTCGCTACCAGAAGTGGTCATTTTAACATAATAATTTATTACCTGTTATAATTTATGGTAAATATTAAAGGGTAAATATCCTAAAATTTCATACACCAACGTCTTTGACAAAAAGGCATATGCAAACAGTGAAGACCCAGATAAGACTGGAGCAGTCAGTCCATTAAATATTTTAAGAAACAACTGAAAAAAAGAAAGAATTTTAGGCAAAACTATGTATAGAATTATGTGTTCGAAAATTTAGGACATATACCGTACGCAACGGGGATATCCGAGCTCCAAGACTAATGGCGAAGTCTGGTCTTAAATGTTTTGAATGCCTGTCTTCAGTGTTTATAACTGCTTGGTATTCTCATGTTTTCTTTTTACAGTCGGTGTCGGCATCTAAACTAGAGAAAGCAGACATACTAGAACTGACGCTTCATTGTCTAAGAGATTTGCAGAACCAAGGTAAATACCGAGCCTATATTTATATACCTCTATCTAAAAGACTTGCAGAATTTAAGTAAACAGCGAGTCCATGTTTATATACTTCTGTCTAAAAGACTTGCTGAATCAAAGTAAACACCGAGTCCATATCTATATACTTCTGTCTAAAGACTTGTAGAATCAAGGATAAACATCGAGTCCATATTTATATACTTCTATCTAAAAGACTTGCAGAATCAAAGTAAATACTGACATATTTACATACTTCTGTCTATTAAAGACTTGCAGAATCAAAGTAAACACCGAGTCCATATTATATACTTCTATCTAAAAGACTTGCAGACTCAAAGTTAACACCGAGTCCATATTCATATACTTCTGTCTAAAAGACTTGCAGAATCAAAGTAAACACCGAGTCCATATTTATATATTTCTGTCTAAAATACTTGCAGAAAGACTTGCAGACTCAAAGTCAACACCGACTCCATATTATATACTTCTGTCTAAAAGACTTTCAGAATCAAAGTAAACACCGAGTCCATACTTGTATACTTCTGTCTGAAAGACTTGCAAAGTAAACACCGAGTCCAAATTTGTATACTTCTGTCTAAAAGACTTGCAGAATCAAAGTAAACACCGAGTCCATATTCATATACTTCTGCCTAAAAGACTTGCAGAATCAAAGTACACACCGAGTCCATATCTATATACTTCTTTCTAAAAGACATGCAGACTCAAAGTAAACCCCGAATCCATATTTATATACTTCTGTCTAAAAAAACTTGCAGACTCAAAGTAAACACCGAGCCTATATTTATATACTTCTGTCTAAAAGACATGCAGACTCAAAGTAAACACCGAGTACATATTTATATACTTCTGTCTAAAAGACTTGCAGACTCAAAGTAAACCCCGAATCCATATTTATATACTTCTGTCTAAAAGGCTTTCAGATTCAAAGTAAACACCGAGTCCATATCCATAAACTTACGTCTAAAAGACTTGCAGAATCAAAGAAAACACCGATATATTACATACTTTACATTACATGTTGGTCTGAACATTCTGATTCGTCATTCGTTTACGGATTTATGAGTTTGTATTATGGCTTTGGTACCATGACCGCAACTACTTACTTTACATGGGATGTACTGAGTCAAGGAAAACACCTGCTAATGTTTTAATGGCTCCATTTCCCTCCAAAATAGACATTCTTTATCCAAAAAAGGTTCAATATATTGATATTTTGTAATAATACATTCATAAAATATAGCATCTGACAGCCTGTAAAATTTCAGTCAGTCTCTCATTTTTGAACTGGATCAAAAATGAAATGATTTTTTTATCGTATCTCTGAATTCATGTTGGCAACATTAATGCAGAGCTACGATAAAAAATCATTTCATTTCAAGAACGAGAGACTCCGAAACTTTACAGGCTGTCAGGTGCCATATAAAGTATTAAAGGCTCCGTATTCCTCAAAAATAGATATTTTATTATCTAAGAAAGGTTTAATAAATTGATATATAGTATTAATACAATCATAAAATATGGCATCTGGCAGCTTGTAAAATTTCAATTAGTTTCTCGTTTTTGAACTGGATAAAAAATGAAATGATTTTTATCGTATCTCTGAATTAATATTGGCAACAACGATAAAAAATCATTTCATTTCAAGAACGAGAGACTAACTGAAATTTTACAGGTTGTCAGGTGCCACATTTTATGATTGTGTTAATACCATTTATCAATTTATTAAACTTTTCTTGGATAATAAGATGACTATTTGTGAGGAATACGGAGCCTTTATGTTCTGCAGAACAAAGGTCAGCACAGACACGTTTATAAACTGTCTGAACGACTTGGGGAATCAAAGTAAACACCGACATATTTATGGACTTCACTGTCCAAAAGACCTGCTGAATCAAAGTAAGGACCAGCGTATGTTTTATAAGTCGACTTTCATTATCTGGACTTCGCTTATTTCGAATAACCGCTTATCTCGAAGTGAAAATCTGGTCCCTGTTTTAACATGGAAATGTAACAACAGGTAATAAAATATCTTTTCCACAATATTTTCAATATATCTCTAACTTCAGGAGTCAAATTACATATTCATTTGTGAAATGGGGTTGTTTGATTTATTTTTTCCTCAATTTTGCAAATCTTGTATGTCGAGGTATGGATACCTTGAAGTATTTCAGAGAGTCCCTTGGACTTCGAGATAACGAGAGTCGACTTAACCTCATTGTCTAAGAGATATGCAGAACCAAAATAAACAATCACATACATAGTTATACATGCATATACTTCAGGAAGCAACCTGCAGATATATGTTCTTCACTGTCTATGAGACTGCAGAGGCAAGGTCAAGGTAAACACCGGTTTATGTTTTTAAACTGTATTGTCTAAAAGATCAGCAAAACCAAGTCAAACAATCATCTACATATCTATATATACTTCACTAGGCAAACACTAATATATCTATATACATTTATATGCATATTTTTCTGACAGATATACAGACTAAGATAAAACCCACAGAACCATTGTAAAAGTATGTCTAATGTTTTCCAGGGTCGTCAGATATGTCGGTACTTTAGCTTCCTATATTACTGTTCACATAAAATTGTCTGGTTTTGTTCATGACAAATAATATAATCAGTACAACTAATACAAGATAGGCAGTTATTCCATATGTGTGTGACACAAACCCACACATAGGCATGCACGCATACAATAGAGAATGGCAATTTAATAATTTGATCTCTTTAATTTTCAGGAAAGTCCGATTACTCTTGTCATTCACGAGATTATCGAGAAGGCTATTCAGCTTGTGCGAGTACAGTTCTAAGGTTCTTTGAGGATAACAAATTTTCGGATAACCATTCCACGACATGTTTACAAATGGAGAACTTACAAACATGGATGACACAACAACAAAGGAAAGTTGAAAATGATAACAGGCAAAATGACAGTGATTTAGATACAGCTATTACTGAATCTCAATCAGTGGACTATTTAAATCATAGAACTACTCTATCAGAAAATTGTGCTACAAATGAAAGTTTGGAACCAACAGTTATTGGTCCGATTCATGTAACTAATGCTTCACAGCAATGGGTACGACAGAAATCAACTGATATACAAGTAGCCCGATTGCCAGACGTTGACCAGTGTATGACAGGCCAACTTTGCAATTATTTGGAGTTCCAAGGTACAGCAGCTTCTGAAACAATTTTCACGCCTCACGTCAACATGCAGGATGATAAACATGCCGCAGATGAACATACTACGACTGCATTCAATGTTGCTTTAATCATGCCTTCTGCACACCAGAACCCTAGAACACTAGTTCCTCTGTATGGCGTTATTATTCCAAAAACAGACAGTTCATTTTGTTCTGAGAAACATGCGAATACTGGACATAAAATCAGCGATCAAACCCAAAATTTCGAAGCTATCCTTAACAAGGGATTTAATCAATGTACAACAGGTGTAAACAACGACTGCTGTTTTAATCATTACAGTGTTCCAAAATGCCCCCAAAATTGTATTGGAAATAAAACAGACGAAAATACATTCCAACGAAAATCGCAAACTTCGTTCCCAGTTGATATAAATAATAATGTAAGTAACGATGACTACGTTTCAAAACGAGATGTACAGTACCTTTTAACACAATCAGTGCCATTGGCAGACTCACTTACACAGGACATAAATCATGTCAGTGGAACAACAAGACAAATGGGTGATCTATGTGGGTCTGAAGAAAATGACACAAGTCGCGGTTGCCATACTTATAAGGAAGACAAACTACATGTACTTTCCTCACTTTGGAGGCCTTGGTAAAAGCAAACGTTAATGCTTAGCATGCAGGGTAAAATTTCAGCAGACAACATTTTGAATGTTTTTGTTTTTATTTTTTCCCAGAAAATGAGCTTTGGCGTTTCAAGCAACTTGACCCCTTCTGAGACAATTTGCATGAAATATTAAGGCATATTTTGTGGGAAAATAAGAAAAAATATCATCCATTTGTCGTCTGCTGAATCAGAGAGTGCTGAAGGTTAAAGACAAAATAAATAAAAACTAAAAGAAATAAACAATGGCCTTATTATTATTATAAAGTAGTCGACACCCGTTATATCGACTTGTCTTATCTCGAATAACCGCTTATCTCGAAGTGAAACTCTGGTCCCTGTTTTAACATGGAAATCTAACAACAGGTAACAAAATATTGTGGAAAAGAGGAGAACCAATTTCTTCTCTTTTCCACAATATTTTCAATATGTCTCTATCTTCAGGAGTCAAACTACATAGTCATTTGTGAAATGTGGTTTTTCGATTTATTTTTTCCTCAATCTTGCAAATCTGATATGTCGAGGTACGGATGTCTCGAAGTATATCAGAGAGCCCCTTGGACTTCGAGATAATGAGAGTCGATTGTATTCATTTCTGAAATGTGGTTGTTCGATTTATTGATTCCTCAATTTTGGAAATTTGATATGTCAAGGTACGGATATTTTGAAATATTTCAAAGAGTCCGTTGGACTTCGAGATAACGAGAGTCGACTATAACCGCTTTTGAAACTTTATAAACAAACGAGATGGAAACAGTAAAGGAGCCATGCCATGATAAAACAGCCCTTATCGCTTATGAGGACACAATACCATCAGAATAAAGCGTGAGGTTAGTAAAAAAGGTAAGAGAAAAAGTCCAGGGAGTGCCACAATCACAAGCCTCAGTCCATACCAGACACCAAGAGGAAGAGTATACAGACAAAATCAAACAAGCGATAATCGAACAAACGTACGAAAAGCACTAAGATTAGCTCTCTCTTTCCCAAGCGAGGTAATCGCAATGGTAAAAGGACTGAAAAATGCAATAACAAAATAACACAAGGCACGACTTAAAACAAATCGCCTAGAATAAACCACAAAGCAACAAAGAGTAAGACTAACAACTACTTATACGTGAAGATATCTTGGAAATGCCACAGTCACAAAGCTAAGTCCACCCGAGACACCCAAAGAAGGAGAGATGAAGAACACCTAAAGACAAAACAAATGCTACATATGCAACCACAGACGAACAAGCAAAGAAGAACTGCAAAAGATGAACCGCCTTGGTCAGTAGGAAAACTGTTGAGAGGCTTAACCCTTTCGGTGCCAAATTTCAGACGACATTTGTCGTCTGCTTTTTTTTAAAAACAAACCATCGCTTGGAAAGAAGTTTATATGTGAAGTTGAAAGACTGAATGTCAAACAGTATAGATCCAGATGAGACGGCTCATTACGAGCCGTCTCATCTGGATCTATGCTGTTTGCAAAAACCTATTTCATCGCTTATGGCAGTGAAAGAGTTAAACCAGTTTTTTTTTTTTTTTTTTTTTTTTTTTTTTTTTTTGTGCGAACCCTCATCATTATTTCTGATGCAACCCTAAATTACAAATATATGTTCGGTCCGTATATGGGTTCTCTACTTCATCTGTGAAACTGTTTTAAGTCCCGAATTGGTATATACTGTTGACCGTTACAAGGCGGATATTTTGATGCTGATCATGTTTGTTGACACCCGCTATACGACTGCTCACTTTGCTTTCTGTTTTCTTATTGTGATGCTAGTATCGCGGTCATCTTCCTCGATGGCTGCACACTTTGCTTTCTGTTGTTTGTATTGCTTTAATGTTAAGAGCGAGGCTTTGCGCTGGTAAAACTGGGCGTTCAAATGTGCAAGTAAAACTGGGCGGTAGTAAAACTGGGCTTTCAAATGTGCAAGTTAATGGCGAGTGTTTTGTCCTATTGGCGCTCGTCATTAGGTACAGAGATCCAGAGCAAAACAATTCGCAATAACTTTTCGCCTCTGAAAGCAGCCCTGGTTTAAGCCTCTAGTGGTTTATACTGCTGTCCGTTCTAAAGCGGATTTTCTGACACTGATCATCTTTGTTTTAACTCTGCTCCTACTGAACCCGGACATACCCTGCTTTTGCAAACAGTGTAGACCCAGATCAGTTGGCTTCTTCAGAAGCCAACTGATCTGGATCTGCACTGTTTGCCATTCAGTATGTGAATTCGTATCAACAACCTGGATCAAGTTATCTAATCGGCTGACAATTAGAATAGGGCGTACCATCTTAATTTATTCAGCATGATAAGAGTTAATTCTAGCACTATGGTCAGCCACTTTTCGGCTGTCCATTTTGCTTTCTGTTTTTCGTCTTGTGATGCTAAAATGTTGGTCATCTTCTTCAATGGCTGCTCACTTTGCTTCTGTTTGTGTTGTTTTATTATTTGGAGCTGCATCGGCAGATAAGGCAAAGTTTCGCGCGAGTAAAATTGGTTTAAGCCCGCCCGAAGGACAGTCGACTCTCGTCATTTCGGCTTCGCTTATCTCGAATAACCGCTTTTCTCGAAGTAAAAATCTGGTCCTTTTATAACATGGAAATCTAAAAACAGGTAACAAAATATTGTGGAAAAGAGGAGAAATTGCTCCTAAAGAGTCAATTTACATATTCTTTTGTGAAATGCGTTTGTTCGCATTATTTTTCCTTAATTCTGCAAATCTGCAAATCAGATATGTTGAGATACGGATATTTGGAAGAACTTTAGGGAGTCACTTGGACTTCGAGATAATGAGAGTTGATTGTAATTATTTTCTACTAAGCGTCAAAGATCAGCTTACGCAGCCATACCAGCACACAGCTTACTCCCCACACCAGGACATTCGTTATTTGCTTACACAATTATTGCATACTGTAGAATATATCGAAGACCAGCGAATGCTCTGATCAGACTGTGCAGATATGCATGCCAGTGGTGTAGCCAGAACGGAATCATTTTTACGCACCCCCAGGAAAAATCTTGAAAACTATGCCTAGAATCGCTTCCAAAATAGGGGCTACTCAGAGGAGCAAATTATTAGCAAAATATACTCAGAGGCAAAAAAAAAAAAAAAAAAAAAAGTATACACCCTTTTTCCTCTGGATATTTTGTAAAAACGGTTGGAGTTAAATTAATGAAAACTTTATGACTGGATATATTAATCATGTTAGTATAAGAAAATAAAATATTTGAGAATAAGTCACCAATAATTGTTAAATCAGGGGACATAATTCATCAAAGGGGTAGAACTCATTAAATTGACCTTTTTACAGTTTCGAATTTTGGGCAGTTAAAGATGCATTACTTCAATGCGCGCTTTTCATTAAAGTAGAGTGTAGAGTCTTTCCAAACGTTTAAAGTAAATTTAAATCCACTAAAATGTTACAACTGATTGATTTCACAACCAATAAAGTGTAAAGTGCTTACCGTTTTCCGACCGCGTTTAAAACCTGAAATTGTGCAGGCTTAGCTGATTACAGAATAAATCAAAATTTTCAAGATCGTTTAAAATTCGAAAGTGAAAAATCCAAAATTTATTGTCAGAATGACATTGATTTCATTCTGTTTGGTACGAAACTGAGAGTATAACATTCACATTAAAATTTTATTTTTATTGACATTTATTCTTAAAAGCAAAAAATTTTGAACAAATTAGACTTTAAAAACATTTGATTTGATACTCACTTTCTTGAAATGACACTGATTGATCAAATGGCTGATTGTACGATTGATTGACTGATTGAACCTTCGTTAGTGACACTTTTCCAGGGCAGGCTTAGACCTCCTAAGCGGTGAACCAGTTATAAGTAATCTACTGACACTGTCCCTGGGCAGGCTTAGACCTTTTAAGCGGTATACCAGTACTAAATTTTAAGTGTTTAGATCTTGCTTCATCCTAGTTCTTTCTCTAATACCGGGTGTGACCACCACCCGCCTGGATCACAGCCCTGCATCGCCGATACATGGAATTTATCAGGCGCATGATGAATTGCTGTGGGATCCCCTGCCATTCTTGTTGGAGAGCAACTTCAAGTTGAGCGACATTTGTCAGCTGAACATGTACAGGCCGAGCTCGAACTCGCCTTCCCAATCATCCCACAGATGTTCAGTGGGGTTTAGATCTGGGCTGAGGGACGGCCATGGCATGACATTGAATACTTGTTGCTGTAGAAACGCATTTGTGATCTTTGCAGCGTGAGGCCTGGCATTATTATGCTTGAAATGCTGAAGGCCATGGTTTGCCATAAAGGGCACAACTATCGGACGCAAAATGATGTCCCTGTATGCTACAGCTTTAACCGTCCCCGAACAACATGCAATTGAGTTTTGTCGCGGGCACTTCTCTCCGCCCAAACCATAACCCCACCACCACCCCATCGGTTTTGTCTCCCTAACACAACACTGAGCTAATCTCTCCTTCCTCCGACGGTAAATTCGCTCCCTTCCATCGGCCTGCACTACGAGGGCCGTGCAAAAAGTTCTGTCACTAATAGGCTTCCTTGGTTTTATCCCAGGTATATTTTAAAATGCTTCACTGCACTTGAATGGTGTGTTGAACAGCTAACGATACCCGTTTATTTCGTGCAAATTGCTTTCCAACTGACTGAGTTATTTCAAATTGAAATAGATGCAGTTATATAAACTGACCAATTTACTTGTTACATTGGAACATGGACCAGAAGACTGAAATTCGTAGCTATATTAAATGCCGCATTAGGCTTAATATAGGTTCAAAGCAGATATTTTATGAATTGTGTGGTATATATGGACCACAGACCATTTCTAGGTGGGTAAAAGCTTTTAAAACAGGACGATGATACCCGTCCTGGAAGGCCTAAAACCTCCGTTATCAACGCTAACATCGCTGCTGTAAAGATTGTGGTCGAACAGGATGCGCCATTGTCTGTCAAAGATATAGCTAGTTGTACTGGCATATCAGAAGGCAGTGTGCAAACAATTCTGAAAAGGCGTTTGGACCTGAGAAAGGTTGCGCTAGGTGGGTACCTCATTTGCTCACTGAGGAGCAAAAGACACAACGCCTTAAATGTGCCCGGGAACTTTTGAAAACATACAAAGGCTGTAATAGTCAGGTTATTTCTAACTTGCTAACAGGTGATGAAACCTGGGTGCACATGTTTGAGCCACAAAGAAGGGCTGATAATAAGCAATGGAAGCGAAAAGATAAAAAACGCCCATGTATTGCCAAGAGAGTTCGAAAAAGATGTTGTACGCAATTTTCTTTAATTCAAGTGGGCCAGTCGTTCAAGTGCCTTGTCCATCTGGTCATACAGTCACTGGCCGATTCTACAAGAATTCTGAAGAAAGTTAAAGAGTTTTACAATAAGAAACGACCAAGCAAATGATGGTCAGGAGTCCACCTTTTACATGACAACGCCTCCTCTCATAAGTGTGAGGTTGTTAAGTCTTTTTTGGCTTCTGAAAAGGTGAAAGTTTTAAACCATCCACCTTATTCACCTGACCTGAGTCCTGTGACTTCTTTTTATTTCCAAGGCTAAAGAAAATGCTTTCTGGAAATAAGTATACGTCTAGAGGTTCTCTTGGCAGCGCTATTTATCAGTGTCTCCAATAGATACCAAAAGAAGACTATTTATCTGCTTTTCGCGACTGGGTAAAAAGGTTATAAAAAATGTGTTTCAGTAAAGGGGGAATACTTTGAAGGTTTGTAATAAAAATATGTTTGATAAAAAGTAGCACTGAAGTAATCCGAACCCAGTGACAGAACTTTTTGCAGGACCCTCGTAGATTAAACGTGCTCTCATCAATGAAGAGAACGATTGCCCCGCTCCTGATGTGCAATCGCCCAGTTAAGGCGAGCCCGACGATGACGAGCTGTTAAAATGGGCCCTTTGTAAGGCCGTCTAGCTCGCATGCCTGTAAAGGCAAGGCGCCTACGAACAGTGCGAGAACTTACAGGTCGGTTCTCGCGGTTGCAGTGGCAGGCCTAAACCGCTCGCGGGCATGTTGTAGACGGATATACCGGTCCTGGTTGGGCGTCGTAACTTTAGGTCAGGTCTGCCTGTCCTTGGCCTGTCTACCACATTTCCATTCTGCTAGAAGCGTCTCCAAAGTCGATCTATCGTGACCCTAGTGTATTGCATAAGGCGAACCACAAACAGCTTCGAGCGGCCAGCCTGCAATATCCCAATGCCACGATTTCTGTCTGCATTTGAGAGCCTCGCTATCATGTGATTGAAAAACTAAAGTTGTGATTTGTTTAGACAAACAATCGAGAGTTCAAAAAGTGAATTACAGCTCAAAGAAATTATCCAATATGGTGCACGTGCAAAAAATGCAAAATCGACATGTACCCAGAGTGTCGCCATTCAAGCGTATCATTTGGTAAATTTACGACACTGTGTTATTGTACTTTGGGTAAAAAATCATGTTGTTCAAAAGTTTGAGTCTGTGTGATGAATCAGTACAAAAATATGGGCTTCCAAAAACTGTATACTTTTTTGCCTCTGGGTATAGTTTATGTTAATGCCACTTTAAAATTTGAGCCAGCGCACAACAAAACCTACAATAAGATCTTTGTGACCTGCAAAGACTCAGCTCAGCCTGTACAGTCACACAGTATGGTAAGGTTTCTGGTTTATCCCTCTTTGGATAGCGTTGAGGCTGTAGAAGACTCATGCGATCAGCGGTCTTTTTGTATTTTTTTTTTTCAGAAAACGGGGTTTGACATTTCTTACAGTTTGCATGAAATGGCAGACAAAATTTTAACCAATCAGACCAGGGGCATCACCAGGGTAGAAGGGTTTTACTTCATAGCCCTCACCTTATATGCCACTCAGTTAATAGTATACCAGAAAGAGGCAAAATTGGATAATAAAACATTCTATGCTATTCTGTTCTATTCCTTATCAGCCTTGCCAAGGAACCGGATAAGGGTAGAACCCCTAACAACATACGTCATAAAGATGATAAAGATGTTAGAACAGTTAACATTTTGACCACTAACGAGCTTGTTAAGCTAACGATGCTTTGAACAACTGGACCCTGAAGAATATGCAACGAGCATCGAAGAGAGAGCGAGGAAAGCGCTGGGTGTCTTCAGTTTGCTTGTCCATCCACCTGAAGATTATTCTGTCATCCATTAAGTAACATTCAGACACCTATACAAGTTACAGCCTTGGGTAAGCCCATTTTTAAACAAAATATTTTTATTTTTTCAGATTTCTATACAAAACATATATCGTGGCTTAATAGATACCCCAGTAAGGTAACATCACGGCAGATGGACGGACGGATAGCATGAAAACAGTACACCCCAAAGTTTATAAGGGTTATGAGATAAATATTTTCTTACTTCTCAACAGAAACACGTTGTGGGTATTTATTAGAAGCGCCTTGCCAAGGCGCTTCTAAAGGGAAATAAGAAAACTACAAATTACGATTACACGCCTGTTCAAATATATAGAAAATTTCACCGCCAAAAACTGAAAAAAAAATCAGATAAAAAAACTCTGATAATTTTTATTATTTCTGAACAAAACATAGATTTAAGGTATTCGTTAGGACGCCTCGGTATACCCCTGTAAACACCAGTTTTACTATATAAAAGAGGGGTTTAAGAGGGTTAAAATTATATAAACATGTTTTCGTGATGAATACTTTTTTTTTCTTTTTTTTTTTTTTTTTTTTTTTCTTTTTGTTTTGTTTTGTTGTTTTTCTTTTGTTACTTTTTTCTACTATTGTTGTTCAGCCACAAAGTTTTAAAAGACTTAGTTATTAAATTATACACCCATTTCAATGCGCGTATTATGTGAGCCGTAATGTTAGACAAAGTACCTACGGACATGTGAGCCCAACAAAGATTCAGAACGGCCTGCGTATTCGCGCAGTCTGATCTGAATCTTCAGCGTTCGCATTTTTGGATAGGTAATAATGCAATGTTTCTTCCTCCGGACAACGAAGACTCTAATCGGACTGCGCGGAAGATTTACGTCTTAGTTGGACATACATGTCAGAAGGTACGTTTTCCTTCATATCGGAACACATTCACTCCTTACCATACCTGCTCTATGTTTTACTACGTGTTGAAATGTCTAATGGCAAACAGAGTAGACCCTGATCACATCACGAAAACATGCCTATATAATTTTGACCCCCTTAAACTCTTTGATATTGTAAAACTGGGGTTTACAGGGGTATACGTTATTTTGCTTATTTCTGCTCAAAAACATAGATTGTGGGTACTCGTTAGAACCGCCTCGTTCTGGCGGTTCTAACGAGTACCCACAATCTATGTTTTGAACAGAAATATGAAAAATATAAGATTTTTTTATCTGAAAATTTTCATTTTTTTGTGGTAAAATTTCCAGTATATTTGAATGGGCATGTTTTCGTAATGGGACGCTGTGTTTTGCTGCGTCCGATCAGTGTTTTCATCTGTTTGCCATCTTTGTCCGAATTCTTCAGGTAAAAATCTTTACGGTATTTGGTACAAATAGATTCTGAAACGAATGTCCGCTAAGCGACACACTCACAAAACTGGAAAAAAAAAAGCTAAGATGACACGCATTCTGGGATAAAAATGGATTCTCTGAAAAGGAATGACCCTTAACCCTTGCCTTGCTGAATAAACTGAGATGCCACGCCTACTTCTCATTTTCCAGCCAATCAGATTATTTGATCCGGGATTTTGATAGAAATTCACATATTTAATGACAAACAGTGCAGATCCAGATCAGTTAGCTTCTGGATCTACACTGTTTGCTGAGACGGGGCATGCCGTGTTCAGCAAGAGAAGAATTAAGAGCAATGAACACACACAAAATTGAATACAGCTGGAGTGCCAAATGTTCTGGGTCAGAGTAGCTTGTTTCGGTCAATTAGGCCTCATCGGTGGCCTTATATAAATTTGTTGAAATTCCGTTATATGTTCTCCGAGAATACAGTCGAAAAGTCACTTCGGACAGCATTCATCCGTGTACATCAGTCGACTTCATCGGTTCTCTGTGCTCAAACCTTACTGGAGGCATTATTCAGTTTGGGCTACATAAAAGCATATGATTGAAAAACATACTTGGCGACTAGTCAGGAATAATTCCTGACAAGTCGGCACGTGTGTTTTTCATGCATATGCTTTCCACAGCCCGAAATGAACTAAAATTGTTCATGCTTATAGGACTATTTTAGGTAAATAAAATCATTTACAGGACCAAAGTCGAATAGTCTGGAAGAAATAATCGGTTTTAATCGAAAATCGCTGTTTAGTCCGATATTCATTTCTCGAAAAACTCTCATCTTGCAATACTGGTCAGACTAGGCAGTTTACCTCCGTCCCCGCCCCACCCTCGCACACACACACACACACACACACACACACACACACACACACACACACACACACACACACACACCAAGGAATGGTATCTCAAAATAGAATTCCTTAATTGTAGAAACTACCTACAGACTGGCATAAGTCCCATAGATGAGGGGATGAGAAAATACTCAGCTATGACCACAATAAAAAAAATGACATTGCCCCTCTCTGATACTACAAATCTATTTAGTTTGAGCGAACAGAAAAATTCTGTAGAAGAAAAGAAAATTAAACATGGTCTATACCCAGTTGAGATATACATACTCTCATACACAGGCAGTACGAGTATATGCCTCCTAAAGCCCCCCACTTTTGGGTCTGGATCGTTCCTAAAGACCCCACTTTTCAGCCTGGCTGCTCAAAGACTCCCCTTTTACAAAAATATTTGCTCCGAAGACCCACTTTCCAAAATACGGTCGAACCTCAATAACTCGAACACCGATGGCTCGTTTACCATGGCTAATTCGAACTCGTTTTTAATCCCTGCGAAATTCTTCCGATAGCTCAAGAAAAAAAAATATTTAGGGAAATTTCCTTATTTTATTATGAAATTGTATGTTGTGTGTATTTATTAGAATCGCCTCATCGACGCAATTTTAACGAGTACGCTCAGCATACAATTATTGTCTAGAAAATTGAAAAATAATACCTAAATTATCGTTATTTTTCTCCTGACCTGGCACCATGATTAACCCTCAGTGGCCCGAACTACCCATGTCTCGAACAAATTTCTACGGTCCCACAGATGTTCGAGCCATTGAAATTCGACTGTATATATGTTTCTTTATAATTTTAGTTCCAAAATCACCTGCTTTTCAGTGAGGAGCAGCTCTTAAAGGCCCCATTATCAGCCTCCATTAACAGTAAGGTGCCGCTCCCTAATATACATGCATGTATACACCGCTCATATTTGAGCAAGCGCACGACGAAACCTACAATAAGACTTGTGCAACCAGCAAAGACTCTGATCAGCCAGCGCATCCGCGCAGTCTGATCAGAGTTTTCGCTGATCGCATGTGTTTTCTACATCCTCCGGGCTATCCAGAGGGATAAACCATCACGAAAAAATGCCTATATAATTTTGACTCTCTTAAACTCCTTTTATATAGTAAAACTGGGGTTTACAGGGGTATACTCAAAACAAAGATTGTGGGTACCTACAATCTATGTTTTGAGTAGAAATATGAAAAATATCAGCGTTTTTCATCAAAAAATTTTCAGTTTTTGGAGGTGAAATTTTCTATATATTTGAATAGGCGTGTTTTCGTAATGACGAGAACCCTTGCCATACTGAGTGGGTTTACAGGCTGATCTGCGTCTTTGCAGGTCACACAAGTCTCATTTAAGGTTTTGTCGTGCGCTGGCTCCTCAGACTGGCTCGGGGTGTGTGTGTGTTGGGGGTGGGGGGGGGGGTAATTTACTATATATGGCATACTACGGATGTGCGTGCCGAATAGCCTCTTTTTTTCAGAGCTGCCAGGTATATGATTGGCCCCCTTTTTTCAACAAAACGTATATGAATGACCCATTTTTTTTCCGGATTCCTATGTGAAAGGCCCCATTTTTCTGACATCTTGGTATATGCACATATTTCTCGCTCAGAGATTTTTCGAGGCTGCTTGTTCTCTGGGTATTCAATGAATTGACTGAGATATTTGTCTATAAACCAGCAATAAATGGGTAGAAAAAATCAAAGGGCAGTATTTGAATAGGTCAACATTTTGGATGAGCAAGTATATGAATGGGTCCATTTTTTCAAAGGCCAGGTATATGAATGGGGTAGGTTTTGAAATACCGGCTCGCACACCCGTACCAAAACTACCCCTAAGTTACCAAACCCCCCTCCCCATCCCCCTTCCTCCCCCCCCCCCCCACCCCAACCCCCCTCCGAGGTATGAGTAGCCCCACTCCGAGGTCTGTGGGGTCTGTATAGAGGAGCAGGCTTACTGAATAGAGTATAACCAGTCTAATTTACCTGATACTTGCCAGAATTTTACGTTCAGACTAGTCTGTAACACAGTTTACGTTCAGACATGTCTGTAACACAGAACAGCACAATTTCAACTTTAGCGCGCTTTTCCAATATCATCTAGATCCGCTAAAAGCTTGCGTGACGATTAACAACAATGAGCGTCTATAATTAATACTATTGATCCTTTCTAGACTTCCGGTGTAAACAAAGATGAAACCTGGTCTATCTCGCCACGTAGGTAAGTTACCTGTGTGTCTCTTATTGTTACAGTAAGTTTATCTTTCGATGTATTAACAGCTTTGATCGAAAGTATTGTCCCAACAATTTCTTCTGATCAAGATCATATTTTACATGTTAAAATATGTGTTCCGTGTCGCTGAGGGCATAGTGAAAAATATGCCGATATACACACGGCATATAGGTTAACGTTTAGCGTTCTTGGCAATAATTTCAGCAGACGACAAGCTGAAATATTTTTTTTCCAGAAAATAGGCATTGACATTTCATACAAATTGTCTCCTAAGGAGATTAGGGAACAATTTGCATGGAATGTCATGCCTATTTTCTGGAAACATGAAAAATACCATCAATCAATTTGTCGTCTGCTGAATTTGCCTATAGATGATAATGGTTAATGTGACTGTGTAGTGTACACGTACTGACACCATTGAACGATACAAAACAGTTGTTGTAATGATGATGATTGTGATGATGAATATAGTGATGATAATGATGGTGGTTGTTGTGATCATGACCAGTGTTGTTTTCATCCCCTAGCAACTTATTAACATGTAACGTCGGTTACCTTGTTTTGACATAGCAACAGATAAGGCACGTTTTTCATCCGAAAACTGCTGATATCTTTCTTATTTCTCAATAAAAACATATGTTGTGGTACTCATTAGAAGCGCCTCGCCGAGGCGCTTCTAATGAGTACCCACAACATATGTTTTCGTCGAGAAATAAGAAAAATATTATGTGGATACCCCCTCTTATCTGCAGCTATGTATGAACACGGACCATTCTCTCCAGGACTGGAGGCTGTATGTCAGTTCCATGTTTTGGTATTTGCGAGTTTATCTTTCAGTTAGGATTTATATTATTCTGAAAGATGGGGTCACTTAAGAAATGTCAGTTTTAAGGGTACAATGTTGATGTTGCTTGAGAATTAATCTGTTATACTGCAAACTTTTCAACTGGACTTTGTAGGGTAAATATCGAGGTTAATATAATATGTTTTGGTTTAATAAAACTTATCATCATGACATGATGCTTTAATGTAGTTGAAAAGAACCCAGTTACCGTTTAACCTAAAATGGGATTGTAACAAACATGTAGACAAAGAGAGAGATAGAGAGAGAGAGAGAGAGAGAGAGAGAGAGAGAGAGAGAGAGAGAGAGAGAGAGACTGCTCGTTTTCAAAAAATCAAAGATAAAATACTCCTCTTATCTGAATCCTTCCAATGTATTTCGTTTTTTTCTTTTTTACATTTTACCCATGTAGGGTATCGGTATGGATAGCTACACATAAGTATACAGAAGGTTAAACTTTAAAACAGAATATTTCAATGTTCATTTTCCCCAGCGCGGTGCAGGAGAACTAACGGCAGTTGCAAATGGAAACGAGTACTTTAAAGTTTAATATAATATTTCTTCAAATTTTACCCCAGGTAGTTTCAATAAAAATTTGACATGTCATATCTAAATGTAAATAAGATGGAGTATAAGATAAATATTTCCCTTATTCCTCCATGAAAACATATGGTGTGCATATTCACTTGAAGCGCTTCGGCGATGCGCTTCTAATGAATACACACAACATATGCTGTCGTGTAGAAATAAGAAATTAATACTTTTCGGTGTAAACTGCACCATATTTTGAGCCATACATATACTATTATATTCTTTTAATAATAATAATACGGGGTGGTTGGGTGAGGCAAAGGTGTTGTGTATCTTACATCACTGGGGCGTCCAACTGATATTGACGCAGTTGGGCAAGGCCTGCTATCCTTGCAGCAGGTAAGGGTAGAGGGGGAATGTTTTTATTTCTTCTGTTTCTTCACTGTCATTCATTTTCCTTTCCCCTCTATCCCTCTCTTTCATCTCCTTTACTATCTCTCTTCTCCCTTTCTCTGGGAGACGACACAAAATGACCCACAAGGGTTGACGTGTCGTTAAATCCCAACACAATCAATCAATAATAATAATAATATTAGTAAACAACCTTAATTTGGGAGCTCAGATAACAGTTGTTACATACGAGCTGCTGATTCAAGAAGGGCAGTTGTCAGTTTCTGGCGAAAGAATGTGCACAATACTGGTTAACCGCTTAGAGGACTAAGCCTGCCCAGTAAACGTGTGGCTAGGTAAACTGACCGCGCTCGACATGACCCCATTGGGTTAACTGGGCCGTAAAACCTCAACACAAACAAACATACGAGCTACATATACATGCCATCTCAAACAGGTTTTCATTGAGTTTAGGTGTTAAACTTATAGGACGTAAATGGTATGAGGATAAGACAGACAGACAGAGAGAGGGGGACGGCCCGATATAGATTTACGTAGAATGCTGACTGGGCTATTCGTATAATGATAAACATTAATAACAAATGCATACATGTATACCAAAATAGCTTATGTGAATCACCCTTTGAAGCCGTCGTTTTTAAATATTAAAAAAAAGCGATAAAATTAGCACGCATCACTGACGATAAAATAAGTTCGCATCACTGGTGTTTCTATCATATAAAACTTAGTTACCTAGCAATAATTGGGGGTGTTTGAGCAATAACTGGGAGTGGTATATCTTACGTAAGCGGGGCGTGCAACTGAGGCTGCCTTACAGTTGGGCAAGGCCTGCAATCCTTGCAGCATGTAAGGGTAGAAGGGGAATGTTTTTATTTCTTCTGTTTCTTCACTTTCATTCACTTTCCTTATTCTCCCTTATCCCACTCTTTCACCTCATCTACTGTCTCTTCTATCTCTCTTCTCCCTCTTCTCTGGGAGAGGATACAAAATGACCCACAAAGGTTGACGTGTCGTTAAACCCCCAACACAATCAATACCTAGCAATAAAATACATGTAAAATGTTCCTTTTTGTCTCGGCTATGTACGTTGTATATTATGAAACAGAAAAAAGAAAATGTAACGGCTATTATACGGGTACTGTACCAGTCTCTATTATAAGGGTCAGCAGGGGTTGACCTATATCCAAATAATAGCATTTTAGCTATTTTCCTTATTTAACCTTTAAAGCGCCAATCACAACTGCAGCAGAAGACACTTTTAAATTTATCGATTTTTATTTTTCATAGAAAATAAGTCTTGATGTTTCATGTGAATCATCTGCTTGGCAGACAATTCACATGAAATGTCAAGACTTTTTTCTTTGAAACAAAAAAAAACAACAACAAAAAAAACAAAAACAAAACCAAGAATGTCGTCGGCTACAAAATTTGTTTGACGCTTTAAGAGTGAACCACTTATACCTTTGCTTTTATGTGTACTCATTAGCGGTGACAAGGCGATTCTGAGGAGGAGCCACGCCATACGTTTACGTGGAAATTTCATCGGGGCGATTTAATTGTGTACCCATAAAAAATGTGCAGTTTATGAAATTTGGTTGAAATGTATCTCTTGTCTGGAGCTGTAATATTTTTTCTTAATGTTTAGAAAGCTTGGTAAAAAATTCGGTAGATGCCAGTTTAAAATAGTTGTTTTTTTTTTGTTGTTTTTTTTTTTCACTAAAAATGGGGTTCTACCCATTTCACACAAATTATCTCCAATTTACATGATTTTTTTTAACATTATTTTTCTCAGGAGAAAAAATGTATTTTTCAGAAAAGAGGGTTCGATACTTCACGCAATAATCTCCAATTTGCATAAGATATAACAAAAAAAAAAATAAATAAATAAATAAATAAAATAAAAAAAAATAAGGAGGTCCTCTGCATGAAATGTCGGACCCTGTCTTATAGAAATATAAGAAAAAAATACCACCAGATGGATGAATTTGCTCAGAGTGTGCCAAAGGATAAATAGAACAATATTTTGCTTTAAATATTCAGTGAGATAAACGTATGCAAACGGTATAGACCCAGATAAAATCGCTTATTATTGCCATTCAACCAACATGTTCAGAAAAATCATTAGATTGTTAAGTGGATTCATTCAAATTCTAAGGTAAGTACGATAAGGGGTTGGGATAATTTGAAGAGGAAACTATACACTTTCAGGATGTTACTCTGTCTAAATTAATTTTGTCCCCTTCTGAAAAGGGGTCTACTCTAAAAGGAAAGAATTTGCTCCCCATGTGAGCAAATTCTTTCCTTTTATAGTAGACCTGTAGGGAGCAAATTATTTCGATTTAGAGTAGACCCTTTTCAGAAGGGGGTTGCTGTGCAGGAAGACAAACAGGGAGTCACAAAAGTTATCTCCCTTGTACAAAATGGCGCAAATTCTTCCAAGTGTCTCTAATCCCCTTAAAAAGGTGCTGCTGACTTTGTTTTTTATTTATTTCAGTTGATTGAAGGGTACTGTAAATACGCTAAGTATTCGGATACCTAAGTCCTTACCATGTTTATCCTGAAATTGTACAACAAAAATCTAAAAGGTTGCCTTTGGAAACCAAGAACACACAAAAGAAAGAAAATCGGTGATTCGGTTTTATTAAGTCTTTCATGTACAGCATTGTAGTTTGCGAGGCTGCATACGTCCACCAACCCACTCGCCGCGAGCACCGACTTAAGCGCTATTCGATTTTCAGAGTAACCAGAATGACTCCAAAGGAAATATTAGTCCATTTTACTGCCTTACTTACCTCTTGTCATGCGCAAAAATTGCTGTTGGCATGTGAAAAAATTGCTGGATGAGTGGCAAAACGTTTAGACCCTGATTTGGGTCTACACTGTTTGCTCAGACATTCCCGTCCCAATATTCAGGGTAAATACGCTAATCAAAATTCGGTACCTGAGGATGCGTCTAAATATGAAAAAGGAGGGCAAACGGTGTGCATCTTGATCAAGCTAGATCTGCGCTTTTTTTCTCGAAAATTTGCATTGAGCTGTGCCGTGAGAAAAAGTGTCATCGCGCATACGCGGACTGCGAACACCCAAATTAACCAGCACATCAGCACAGTCAGATCAAGATCCTCGCTGTCCGCTCAGATCAAGTGGACACTGTGTAATATATCGACGTTTAGCTAAGGCTCTGAACAGGCTGTATGGGCATCAACGTGATTAAACGCACCTTCTGACGTGCGCCCAAAGAAGTCTCAAATCAGTCTGCGCATCCGCACAGTCTGATCAGAGTCTTCGTTGTCTGCGTGAAGACACTTAGCATCCTTGGCTATACAAAATGCGTCCAGTGAAGATTCTGATCAGACTGCGCGAATGCGCAGGCTGATCAGAATCTTCGCTGGACACACATGTACGTTTACTGACGTTGTGACGAGTATGGTTTCGCTGGCGGATCTGAATCTTAACTTTTCGCATATATTCTAGACTGGCTCCAGTCTCCAGTGACTTAATATGTTTCTCATAATCCTGTTTGATAATCCACTAAAATAAAACAAAAAATATAATGACTTTAACGGCTGGTCACTAGTGACCAGCGTTTATAGCAACCAACCAACGAGTTGTTGCCGCGAAGCGGCAACAACGAGAGTTGGTTGCTTTATGGTAGTATTCTGTTCTATTCAAAAATTGCTATACTAAGGCTGATTTTTTTGTGTAACCGGAAATTGTGAATATGAACCTTTAAATACGTCACTTCCGTTTTCAGCGTTTGTTTACTATCACCCGGTGACAGCAACTGTTAAACCTAACAGATATCACGTTTCCATGCTAAAAACAAATAAAAATCAGGCATAGGCGAGATTTTAAGGTAAGAATAAAACACACAATAGTTTTGTCAGTATTTTCGGTGGTATTCCAGAAGAACGTATACCTTGCGCGCGCGCAACGCGACATCCGGTTGAAACGAAAGTAGAAAAAGCTCCACTGATATCTGAGCATTATCGCATATCTAGAGTGAAAATAATAGACTTTCCTAACAGTTCTTAACGGTAATTTGAGGGGGATTTGGGTTTTACGACCCTTTCAAGAATATTTCACTTAAATCGAGCTGATCGTTCATCAAAAGTGGGCGAAAACCGGAGAACCTGCAGAAAAAAACAAAACAGCTGACCATCCATAATCAGCTTGGCTTTCCCACATATGACCCAAGGGAGGCGCGAACCGCAGCGGTGAGAAACCTAATGGATTAAGAGTCGGTTCTCTTATCCACTAGGCTACGGGGGCCCGCTGGGGGGAGGGTGGTTGGGGGGCATTCCAGCTGTCAGATTCAACATTATCTCAGTAGACGTTGATCTTATTCAATCCAAGTACTTTTTCTGGCAAAAGAATGTACACAATACTGGTTAACCGCTTAGAGGACTAAGCCTGCCCAGTAAACGTGTGGTTAGGTAAACTGACCGCGCTCAACATGACCCCATTGGGTTGACTGGGCCGTAAAACCTCAACACAAACAAACCAAGTACTTTTAACTAACACACAGATTTATTTTTTTTTTTAAACAATCATCACTTAACATGACTCCACAATAATGTTTCAGGCCATACTTATAAATATGTTGATATTCTAGCATAAACTCCAGACCTTCCATACCCTACATCATTGACTAATTCACTGAATGATACTCCAAATATTTAGCATTTTGTGACAAATTTTGATTTTTATGCATAAAATTGTAAGTGAAAACTGATTTTCTTCAAAATCAGCTGTAATGTTAGTCATTTCTTATTAATTTTAATGTTGCAGTCTTTGTGAAAAGTGCAGGACTGCCTGACAAAACTGGCATTTTTTCATTTTGTCCTGCAAAAACTGTTAGTCTGCCTGACAAATGTCCTGTGAATCTTAGCAAAGAAAATAATATTCTGACAACAAATATGCCTTTAGTCCTGCAGATAATTATCTGTCCTGCAAAAGATTACAGTCTGTCTGACAGCTGTCCTGCATCAGTAGAAAAGATTTCGCGAAGACTGCATAATGTGGCATAAAATTAAGAAGGATTTGTTTTCATATTATTCTAAGAAGGTGAACGGAATTATGAGAACATGCCATAGGTCTGGGTTTACTCTGTCGCTGACCAATATTCCGGTATACTCTCCATGTGACAGACCACTATACTCAAGGTTACTGACTGATACGCCAGCAGGGATCAATTTTAGTACTTGCTAACTTGCTAAATGCTGGTTAATTTGATCAAAAAGCAAGCTGCAATTTCCATCACTTGCTAACTCTAGCAAGTTGGAAAATTTTTCTTTAATTGGCTGAACCTGAGGCATTGTTGCAGAAGTTTTGCAATTTCTTTTCCAAAGGCAATAACAATATTTTTCTTACTTTTCCCGTAAAGCAGGTTTTGACATTACATGCAAACTGTCTAAACCTGTTTTCTGGGAAAATAAGAAAAATATTTTAAAATGTCTGCTGTAATTTTACCCAGAGTGCTAAGATTTAAAGCCGCATTTAACAGTATTTACAAGTGAAAAAGCAAGTTGGGACAAAGAAATATCATTTGATTTCTGTTTCTGTTACATTACAGTATTTACCCATAGTATTCAGACACCTCAACTCCTTACCATACTTAACTAAAATTTGAACAAGTACAACTTACTACCCAATGTTGTATGGCTGTAACGATACAGTCAGCTCACGAATAGATATGTATCGCGATACTTGCCTAACGATTCGATACATATCACGCTACTACTTTCATGCATAAGTCAGAGGTTGAAAGTTTTGATACTCTTGGAAAACAGGTTCAAAACCATCTCAGAGGTTCATTATTGTGTAAAAATGCCTGTATAAGATGACCCATTTTGTCATATAAGTGATCAGTGTATTTCAGTAACAGTTTAGATCTTTGTAATTTGTTATAAAAATGGTCTTGAAATATGTTAAAGCTACTATTTTCTTTGGAAATTGTACTTTTGGGCGTATCGTCAGGTATTGCAATACTAGCCCCAAGATACAATACTTGTATCGTGAGAAAAAGTATCGTGATACGATACAATTTTAATGAATCATTACGCCTCTACAATGTTGTATCTAATAATAGCTGAATGAGTGGCAAACAGTGTATACCCTGATGAGACACCACATTTTCATCTGGGTCTACACTGTTTGCTCAGGCCTGTCAGGGCAAGGTAAAGTGCAGTAAAGTATAACATATGGTAAGAGTCATGCTGAGACGACAGGTAAAATTATGACCAGATCTTCAGTGATTACTAATCGATTATCGATCACAATGGCAGGACTGATTATCATGTTAATCATCTTTTCAACTCTGATTAGCCAGCCCTATGCACAGCACATAAATTATAACAAAATATGTGCAAAGCATTCCAGAATATGTGCACAGCACAAACTAGAATATATTGCTCAACACATACCAAAGTATGTGCATAGTACATAACTTATGCAAATAGTACCATATGTGAAAGGTCAGTATAGGTCTGCCGGCATTAGCATTGCAGTACAGTTGATCGTTATCTGGACCTTGCTTATCTCGAATAACCGCTTATCTCGAAGTGAAAATCTTGTCCCTGGCTAAACATGAAAATCTTACAACAGGTTAAAAAATATTGTTGAAAAGAGGAGAAATTGGTCCACAATTTCCACAATATTTTCAATATATCTCTAAACTAAAAAGTCCAGTTACATATAAATTTGCTAAATGTGGTTGTTGGAATTATGTTTTCCTCACTTCTGCAAATCTGATATGTCGAGCTATGGATATCTCTAAGTATTTCAAAGAGTCCCTTGGAATTCGAGATAACGAGAGTCAACTGTACATATAATTAACAACACAGTTAAGTATCTTAATATGTTAAGCAAAATTTAGCTTCAAGCCAACATGTTTATTATGTTAAAAGGATTCAACTGACATAAGGTGACATTTAATTTATGTGTGGTGATATTTTTCAGGAATTCTATTCGGCCTACAGCGAGCCACTGAAGATCCAGGGGATATGCCAGAAAAGACCATCACATAGATCATTGATGACATGCTCAGTTTTGTTCAGGAATGGTAAGCAGAAATATCTTATATGTAAATCCCTTTTCACTTTATGATTTTATAAAATGAACCATGCATCACTTTTTAGACCCCGCCACACGATAATGGCGGGGTTTTATGGTTTCACGTTGGACGTCAGTGTGTCTGCATCCGTCTGTCACACGTCCGTCTGTCCATCCATATTTAGTGTCCAGATGATTTCTTGAGTAAACTTCAGTGGATTTTCACAAAACTTGGTATGTGTATTGATATTGTAGAGCTCTGGTTTGGGATTGCTAATGCGCAAATTTCATCAAACTTCGACAGAGTTATCTGCCCGAGACACGCCCATATTTTCGTTTCCTGACAATAACATGTAAATGTCAGGGGATTAAACCCTTGTCCTGCTGAACCCGGATATACCTTGCCTTTGCAAACAGTGTAGATCCAGATCAGTTGGCTTCTGAAGAAGCCAACTGATCTAGATCTGCACTGTTTGCCATTAAGTATTTGAATTTATAGCAACAATCCAGATCAAGTAATCTGATTGGCTGAAAATTAGAAGGGGGCGTGGCATCATAATTTATTCAGCAGGACAAGGGTTAACAAACTTGATTCATGTATTGATATTAAGGAGCCCTGGTTTGGGATTGCTAATGGGCAAATTTTGTCAGTGTTTGAAAGTTATCTGCCCACAGCACGATTATGGTGGGTTGTTATAGTTTAACATTATGCATATAATAGTGAAAAACCTGAAGCTTTGCTGTTTTATCCCTATAGGTGAATGGATACATCCAAAAGACATCACCCTGCCATTGAAGTGTTTCCTCCCCTTTCAATGGGGGATTACTCTTAAAGGAAAGAAATTGCTTTTACCCACTGGAGCAATTTTTTTTTTCCTTTAACAGTACACCCGTTCTTTGAAGGGTCTCACCCTATATGAACAACAGACTAATAAGAAAAACATATCCTTTTTAATTACAGGTTTTCCATCTTCAAAGTGGAGCCCCAGAGGTGTTTTTTCTGCTTTCCAGTACCAGCTGTTAGTCAGTGATAAAACCAGCCTCTCTAGATATGGGAATTGGATTTGTGCACTCTGCACCAACATCTAAAAGACATTTTACATGCGGACCAGGATGAGTTAATCCAACAGCAGTATAATTATTACTGTATTGATAAAATGAACAGAATTACAAATAATGAGCAGAACTGTCTTTGTGCATATTAATGAACTTGGCTACTACTGGACCGGACCTGATGAGTTCAATCTAAATACAGGGTGCCCACTGGTCAGGGAAATCTTACTTTTTCTTCCAAGGTCAGGGAAAAGTCAGGGAATTTTGCGAAATGATCAGGGAAATTTTAAATACTAAGAAAGTCAGGGAAATTCCTAATTTTGGCCCAAACTTGTTAGGCTGTGGCAGGTATTTTATCCATTTTGAGTTACTGAAAGTCTTGTATTTTTTTTTTTTTCGCTCACTCCGCATTGCTACAAATTAATGCTCATTCTAGAAAATGAATGCCCAAAATTTTGACAATATTTTATTTTTTTTTACTGAACAATTAGGGCGGTATATTTATATGTGTTAAAATAGAATGAATCATTTAATTTCTGCAAGATGAGAAAAAGCCCATTAAATTTTAAGCATTTTGGTCAGGGAAAAATAGAATTGGGTCAGGGAAAAGTCAGTGAAATATTGGGGAATTTTGATTCGGACTGCCACTCTGAAAGAGCACAATAAGCCATTGGCTTAACTCTGATGCAGGGTTTCAACATATTAATGGACCTACTTCAAAGACATTGTAGATGAAGTACCATTGTAAAAACTATATTCACTGAAGTGAGACTGCTAACTTATGACATTCTTTTGTTAAATGAAAGAACTGTTTATATGAAATCTTTTCATTGCAGAAAGTGTCATTGTTACATGTAATAACTAGGTCTTGAAATTTGCACTTGTCAGCTCATATTTATGAGTAGGTGTTCTTTAAGGGCAAGTGAAAAAAAATCAAACGGCTTGACCAACAGGACAGGTATTTTTTTTTTCGCAGTAAGGGTAAATAGTGAAAAATTTGGATTACCAAGCATAATTACAAAGTTCTAAAAGTCACTCCAAAATGTCACAAAAAGATGTCAAAATCTGCTGACAAGTTAAAATTTCAATTCTGGAAGGTGTCTGTTAACTATTCCGCAGCAAAACAGCAACAGTAAACCCCGCTTCAATACGTGAACTAAATTCCATGACTTTATGGACAGGTTTGTTTTTAGTACCAAATATAAGACTAAGGATGAGTACAGCTTAAGGGCAAGTAACAATTTGAGGCCACTTGCCCTACAGGAGGAGTTAGTTCAAGAAAAAATTTTGAGCCCTGAATAATATAACATGAGATAGTCCAGTGATGAAACTGTAGAACTGCAGATTTTTTTGTTTGTTTTTTTTTTAGCTCACCGGGACTGAAGGCTCATGGGGAGCTTATAGGGTGGTAGTCCATTCTTCATCCATCAGTCATCCGTCAATACCTTTAATCAGTTATATCTGCAGTCTGCAGGCCGATCTAAATCATTTCTCATCTATAGCATGCCTTTGGTGGAGCTTCACTTTTCATGGTAACCCAATGAAAATCTTCGATGCTATAGCAACCAAAAAGTCCCATACACATATTGTGGTGAAAATGTTGTCCAAGCAGCGTGCAACAGCGACTTTGTTTTATGATCAGATCTATATCAAACTTGCTATTAATGAAGCTGGACATAAATCTTGCACAAGTTTTCAACCAGATCAGACCACTTGCATGAGTTACCTGCTCTTTCAGACTCCCAGAGATGTAATATGGCAAAAATATAGTCTGGCTGTTAAACTACATGTATCTCAAAAACTATTGAATCTAGAGCTTTAAAACTTGATGAATAGACTGGTAGTGATGAGTAGACGATCTGATTAACTTTTGAAATAATTTTGAAAAATTACTTCATGAGTTATGGTCCTTTGTAATTTTGGACATTTTTACCTTGTCAGCAGAATATTTAAAAAATTGTTGGAGCTAGAGCTTTGAAACTTATTAAATTGATTGATAATGATGAGTAGATAACCTGATTCTTTTGAATAAATTCTAAAAATATTTCATGAGTAATGGCCCTTTGTAACTTTGGGCATTTTTTCCTTGCCAGCAAAATATCTCTCAAACTTTTTCCCTTGCCAGCAAAAGATCTCAAAAACTATTGAAGCTAGCGCCTCATAACTTGATGAATAGATTTGTAGTGATTAGAAGTTGACCTAATTAACTTTTAAAAACGTTTGAATTATGACCCTGTGTAGATTGGACCATTTTTACCCTGTATTATCTTTAGAGGCAAGCATATGGTTGGGGGGCATAGTGTCTTTTTTTAAACACAATTTCTAGTTATCAAATTGTTCATCAGACGGGCAGGTAATGAGGACGGTCATAAAACCTTAGATGAGTTTGAGTTTGTCTAGTGGATTTGCACCAAGATTGTTCAATTTATAAGCCTGGGGGTTGTTTGTTTAGAACCGTCATGTGTCTTTTTAAAATAAAATTTATAGAAAAATCTTGAACAGTCTAGTTTTGTGAAACTTCGAAATTAAGTATGTAAATCTGTTAAGCTCAGGTGAACACTACAGACCATTATTGTTCTCTTTTTTTTTTTTTTTTTTTTTTGTTTTTGTTTTTTTTTTTGTTTCATAGAATGACAGTGGATGGAAGCACTGTTCTGTTGATAATTCTTGTAAGAATCATTTCTTTATTTGTATCAGGTTTCATCACTGAGTTATTACTGTGTGTTAAAAGGCACTAACTGCAATGAAAAGACTTCTATAAACGGTTCTTTCATATGACAAACGAATTATAAACGTGTCGTATCTTATAAATACTGGCACCATCAGTAGTCTAGTCCTAAAATCTTTTATGGAATAAAAAAAAAAGAAAAAAAAAATATTTGTTCACTTTCTCTTGCTAAAATAATCTGTAGAAAAGAGAAGCATTTTATGATAATAATTCTGGAGTTTATCTAATTCTTAACTGTTGAAATTCTTATTTACAAAGAATTAGTTTATTCTCTTATAGATTACTTCTGTTATAAATGAGATACAGTAACCTTGCATGTGAATCCAGGAACTGTCAGTAACTGCTTCCCTCATCTACAGATGAGTTTTATTTCAATGCAGCATAATGCTATCACTTAAGAACTGTCTGTATTCGCAGAATGACAGATTGGTTTGCACATATTGCCATAATTTGTGACTAGTTTAAAAATCATTTGGACAAGTGTTTTTTATAGGTCGTTTCATTGTTTTTTATGGTGGCTCGTTTGGGTTAAAACCAATTTAATACAGATATCTATATTTAAAATGCAGATATCTGCATTTAAATAAAGGTATCTGCATTTAAATGCAGCTACCTACATTAAATGCATATATCTGTATTTCAAATACAGAGTATTTATACGTATTTGAAATGCAGATATCTCTTTTTGGTTCTTTAATGGACATGTCTGAATTTGAATCATAGATGTCTGCATTTTAATTACAGATGTCTGCGTTTCAAATGCAGATATTTCTATTTAAGTAAGATATAAGTACATTTTAGAAACTCGGGTAACTGTTTTTGAAATACAAATATCTTTATTTGAAATACAACTATCTCTAATTGAAATACGGATAGCTATGATTATTATTCAAACAAAATATATCTGCCGTTCAAATAGAGATGCCTGTATTTCTAATACAGATATCTGTATTTCAAATACAGAAATCTTTATTTATAGAAACTACAGATAATTGTAATTTTAAATGCAAAGTTCTCTTAAGAACCTGATTATTTTCAACTTTTATTTTCAACATAATTAATAGTCCCTTGCAGCCTACTAGGCTTTCCTTAAACTCGGACAACAGCAGGTAGCTCAGTGGCGAGTCCAATAGCCTCAAGTGCTGGAGGTACGTTCAATCTCGGCCATTGGCGAGAGAAAAAAAAAACAACAAAACAATAATAAATGGAATCCGAACACGCTTTCCTTTGTGATTTGCAGGGATGACATAATAACTGTGCAGTCTTTGCTGGGGCCCTCTCTGGCTTCTGCATGGAAAATCAAGTACCCATGTGCAGGTTAAAGAACCATACATTCGGTTATCTAAATAATTACTTGTGGACCTTCATTCTGCAACCCAGAATGTATCATGTATACCTGCCTAGAATGCCTGAATTTATGTGATAGAACTGCCCCAAAACTGGTTCTCTTAAATACATGTACTGAAAAATCGCATGATTATAGAAACATACGGAAAATGAAAAGTTATCCAGGGTAAGATAAAAATTGAGATTTCTCGCGCTTTTGATGTGCACTGGTTGTATAGGAATCAAGAGGTACACCATCGTTAAGGTTAACATCACTGAAGTTAATGCTGTCATTAAGCATCACAGAAATGTTATCAAAATATGGAAGATGTCAACAATCAAAGGGATTTGACTTCAGATATACAAAGTATGCAAGAAAAAGAATCTTTCGTGCGTGACAGGTAGATCGAAATATCACTCGGCAAGCCTGAATTTTTAGCTCACCTGAGCTATGCTCAGGATGAGCTATTGTGATCACTTTTCGTCCGTCCGTGCGTCCGTCCGTTAACATTTTCAAACGACTTCTCCTCTGAAGCCCCTGAGCCAATTTTGCTCAAATTTCATATGGAGCCTCCTTAGGTTGGGGAATGAAAAATTGCTAAAATGGTCGCGGTCCATTGACCAAGATGGCCGCCATGCCCGTATATGGTAAAAACCTTTAAAAATC
Organism: Anodontia alba; assembly: GCA_964016985.1. NCBI lineage: Eukaryota > Metazoa > Mollusca > Bivalvia > Lucinida > Lucinidae > Anodontia > Anodontia alba. Next base: position 7,673,466 of record OZ024836.1, on the reverse strand, counting down.
TTCTACTCCAGAACTGAGGATGCTTTGGGGCTGAATCTTTGCATAAGTCATCGGGGACGGGAGGTCTACCAAAATTACTAAAATAAATGTCGTATATTGATATTTGACCTTTTTACGGCAAGGTCAAGTTTGCTTCCCTATGCATTTGTATGGGAAAAACCTTTAAACATCTTGTTCTCCAAAACCGAGGATGCCTTATGGCTGAACTTTACATATATCATCGTAAACTGGAGGTCTACCAAAGTTGCTAAAATAATGGTCGTACATTGACATTTGACCTTTTTATGGTAAGGTCAATTTTGCTTCCTTATGCATTTGTATGGGAAAAAATGTTCAGAATTTCAAACGACTTCTTCTCTGGAGCCTCTGGGCCAATTTTGCTCAAATTTCATATGGAGCCTCCTTAGGTTGGGGGAATGAAAGATTGCTAAAATGGTCGCGGTTAGTTGACCAGGATGGCCGCCATGCCCATATATGGTAAAAACTTTTAAAAATCCTCTTCTCCGGAACCGAGGATGCCTTGGGGCCGAATCTTTGCATAAGTCATTGGGGATGGGAGGTCTACCAAAATTGCTAAAATAAATGTATATTGACATTTGACCTTTTTACGGCAAGGTCAAATTCGCTTCTCTATGCATTTGTATGGGAAAAACCTTTAGAAATCTTGTTCTCCAAAACCGAGAATGCCTTGTGGCTGAATCTTTACATATATCATCGGAAACTGGAGGTCTACCAAAGTTGCTAAAATAATGGTCGTACATTGACATTTGACCTTTTTACCGTGAGGTCAATTTTGCTTCCTTATGCATTTGTATGGGAAAAATATTCAGAATTTCAAACGACTTCTCCTCTGGAGCCTCTGGGCCAATTTTGCACAAATTTCATATGGAGCCTCCTTAGGTTGGGGGAATGAAAGATTGCTAAAATGGTCGCAGTTCATTGACCAAGCTGGCCGCCATGCCCATATATGGAAAAAAAACTTTAAAAATCTTCTTCTCCAGAACCGAGGATGCCTTGGGGCTGAATCTTTGCGTAAGTCATTGGGGACGTGAGGTCTACCAAAATTGCTAAAATAAATGTTGTATATTGACATTTGACCTTTTTACGGCAAGGTCAAGTTTGCTTCCCTATGCATTTGTATGTAAAAAACCTTTAAACATCTTATTCTCCAAAACCGAGGATGCCTTGTGGCTGAATCTTTACATATATCATCAGAAACTGAAGGTCTACCAAAGTTGCTAAAATAATGGTCGTACATTGACATTTGACCTTTTTCCCGTGAGGTCAGTTTTGCTTCCTTATGCATTTGTATGGGAAAAATATTCAGAATTTCAAACGACTTCTCCTCTGGAGCCTCTGGGCCAATTTTACACAAATTTCATATGGAACCTCCTTAGGTTGGGGGAATGAAAAATTGCTAAAATGGTCGCGGTTCATTGACCAAGATGGCCGCCAAGCCCATATATGGTTAAAACCTTTAAAAAAACCGAGGACGCCTTGGGGCTGAATCTTTGCTTAAATCATCGGGGACAGGGGGTCTACCAAAGTTGCTAAAATAATGGTCGTACAAGTTTGCTTCCCTATGCATTTGTATGGGAAAAAACATTTAAAAATCTTATTCTCCAAAACCGAGGATGCCTTATGGCTGAATCTTTGCATATATTATTGGGAACATCTGCATGTCTGCAGTGGCTATGTCACTCAGGTGAGCGAACCGTGGCCCGTGGGCCTCTTGTTCTGTCTACCCCTCACACCCATGATAGATTCCTAAAAAATATTTTACACATTCTCTTTCTCTTTTTTTTTTTTGTGCTCCTCTTAAAGGAGCGATGGATTTGACTGTAAAGACATAATGGTTTGAAATCTTGAGCATCTTTAATTAGTTTTTTTGTGATCTGCAGAGGCGGGAAATGTGCTTCCCAACATATTGTAACCAGTGGAACAGTGCATGTGAAAATACGCGTAAGAGTAAATAAGGATATCTTTTTCAACCATAAATAATGATATCTATAATGAAATGCAGATATCTGTACTTGAAATGCAGATATATGTATTTAATTTAGAAATAAAGATATCTGCATTTCAAATACAGGTATCTGCATTTGCATCAGGAAAACATGCCTATATAATTTTGACCCACTTAAACCCCAGTTTCATATAGTAAAACTGGGGTATACCAGGGTATACATTATTTTTGCTTAAAACCATAGATTGTGCGTATTCGCGAGGCGGTTCTAACGAGTGCCAACAATCTATGTTTTGAGCAGAAATATGAAAAATATCAAAGATTTTTATCTGAAGATTTTAAGTTTTTGGAGATAGAATTTTCTATATATTTGAATAGGCGTGTTTTCGTAATGGCATTAGCGATGTCTGTATTTTAAATGCAGATATCTGAATTTCAGCTACACAAGATGTATCTCTCATTGAAATGAAGATATCTGTATTTTTAAATGCAGATGTCTCTAATACAAATGCAGATTTCTATGTTATGATTGAAAATAGAGATATCTGTATTTCTCAAGTACAGAATCTGCATTTCAGTAAGAGGTATCTCAATTCAATTACATATAGCTGCATTTTAATTAGAGATATTTGTAATAACAATGAAATAAAGATATCTGTGTTTATTAGCAGGTATATCTGTATTTGAAATGCAGGTATCTAAATTAAATGGACAAAACCACAAACAGGTTGCCATAGATTTTGTCATGCTTTGGCTCAGTTTAGTATTGGTGAATGTTGTGAGAAATTATGCTGGAACAGGAAGTAGTCACCTGCTAAACTTATACTGAGGTCACTCAGTGGGAACTTATTCATTGTACTTGGATGAAAATGCCTTTTCCCGCCTTTTAATACAGTTTTAAATCACTAAAAAAATGCATGCTTCTGTATTATTGAATTTAAAAAACCTGTTGAGGAATACTTGTAAATAAGATGCACCCGCATCCACCCTCACCACCACCCTGCAAATTGTTGAAACTTAAAAGTCCATTTTTATTTATTTATTACTTTATTTTTGGAAAGTCACAAATTGGTTGGTTGCTCATTAGGTTGCACCTATTTCATATTAGTCATGATAGCAACCAACCAACGAGTTGTTGCCGCGAAGCGGCAACAACGAGAGTTGGTTGCTTTATGGTAGTATTCTGTTCTATTCAAAAATTGCTATACTAAGGCTGATTTTTTTGTGTAACCGGAAATTGTGAATATGAACCTTTAAATACGTCACTTCCGTTTTCAGCGTTTTGTTTACAATCACCCGGTGACAGCAACTGTTAAACCTAGCAGATGTCACGTTTCCATGCTAAAAACAAATAAAAATCAGGCATAGGCGAGATTTTAAGGTAAGAATAAAACAAACAATAGTTTTGTCAGTATTTTCGGTGGTATTCCAGAAGAACGTATACCTTGCGCGCGCGCAACGTGACATCCGGTTGAAACGAAAGTAGGAAAAAAGCTCCACTGATATCTGAGCATTATCGCATATCTAGAGTGAAAATAATAGACTTTCCAAACAGTTCTTAACGGTAATTTGAGGGGAATTTAGACTTTACGACCCTTTCAAGAATATTTCACTTAAATCGAGCTGATCGTTCATCAAAAGTGGGCGAAAATCGGATAAACGGCAGAAAAAAAAAAAACAAAAAAAAAAAAAAAACAGCTGACCATCCATAATCATATCCATGTGGTTAACCACTTAGAGGACTAAGCCTGCCCAGTAAACGTGTGGTTAGGTAAACTGACCACGCTCGACATGACACCATTGGGTTGACTGGGCAGTAAAACCTTAACACAATCAAACCAAGTACTTTTAACTAACACACAGATTTATTTTTTTTTTAAGCAATCATCACTTAAAATGACTTTCCACAATAATGTTTCAGGCCATATTTATAAATATGTTGATACTCTAGCCTAAATTCCAGACCTTCCATATCCTACATCATTGACTAATTCACTGAATGATACTCCAAATATTTAGCATTTTGTGACAAATTACGATTTTTATGCATAAAATTGTGTGAAAACTGAATTTCGTCAAAATCAGCTGTAATGTTAGTCATTTCTTATTAATTTGAATGTGGCATAAATTTAAGAAAGATTTGTTTTCATATTATTCTAAGAAGGTGAACGGAATTATGAGAACATGCCATAGGTCTGGGTTTATTCTGTCGCTGACCAATATTCCGGTATACTCTCCATGTGATAGACCACTATACTCAAGGTTACTGACTGATACGCCAGCAGGGATCAATTTTAGCACTTGCTAACTTGCTAAATGCTGGTTAATTTGATCAAAAAGCAAGCTGCAATTTCCATCACTTGCTAACTCTAGCAAGTTGGAAAATTTTTCTTTAATTGGCTGAACCTGAGGCATTGTTGCAGAAGTTTTGCAATTTCTTTTCCAAAGGCAATAACAATATTTTTCTTACTTTTCCCGTAAAGCAGGTTTTGACATTACCTGCAAACTGTCTAAACCTGTTTTCTGGGAAAATAAGAAAAATATTTTAAAATGTCTGCTGTAATTTTACCCAGAGTGCTAAGATTTAAAGCCACATTTAACAGTATTTACAAGTGTGAAAAAGTAAGTTGGGACAAAGAAATATCATTTGATTTCTGTTTCTGTTACAGTATTTACCCATAGTATTCAGACTCCTCAACTCCTTATCATACTTAACTAAAATTTGAACAAGTAAAACTTACTACCCAATGTTGTATGGCTGTAACGATACAGTCAGCTCACGATACGATATGCATCGTGATACTTGCCTAACGATTTGATACATATCACAATACTGCTTTCATGCATAAGTCAGAGGTTGAAAGTTTTGATACTCTTGGAAAACAGGTTCAAAACCATCTCAGAGGTTCATTATTGTGTAAAAATGCCTGTGTAAGATGACCCATTTTGTCATATAAGTGATCAGTGTATTTCAGTAACAGTTTAGATCTTTGTAATTTGTTATAAAAATGGTCTTGAAATATGTTAAAGCTACTATTTTCTTTGGAAATTGTACTTTTGGGCGTATCGTCAGGTATTGGGATACTAGCCCCACGATACAATACTCGTATCGTGAGAAAAAGTATCGTGATACGATACAATTTTAATGAATCGTTACGCCTCTACAATGTTGTATCTAATAATAGCTGAATGAGTGGCAAACAGTGTATACCCTGATGAGACACCACATTTTCATCTGGGTCTACACTGTTTGCTCAGGCCTGTCAGGGCAAGTTAAAGTGCAGTAAAGTATAACATATGGTAAGAGTCATGCTGAGACAACAGGTAAAATTATGAATAAATCTTCAGTGATTACTAATCGATTATCGATCACAATGGCAGGACTGATTATCATGTTAATCATCTTTTCAACTCTGATTAGCCAGCCCTATGCACAACACATAAATTATAACAAAATATGTGCAAAGCATTCCAGAATATGTGCACAGCACATACTAGAATATATTGCTCAACACATACCAAAGTATGTGCATAGTACATAACTTATGCAAATAGTACCATATGTGAAAGGTCAGTATAGGTCTGCCGGCATTAGCATTGCAGTACAGTTGATCGTTATCTGGACCTTGCTTATCTCTAATAACCGCTTATCTCGAAGTGAAAATCTTGTCCCTGGCTAAACATGAAAATCTTACAACAGGTTAAAAAATATTGTTGAAAAGAGGAGAAATTGGTCCACAAAATTCTACAATATTTTCAATATATCTCTAAACTAAAACTAATCTCCAGTTACATATAAATTTGCTAAATGTGGTTGTTGGAATTATGTTTTCCTCACTTCTGCAAATCTGATATGTTGAGCTACGGATATCTCAAAGTATTTCAAAGAGTCCCTTGGAATTCGAGATAACGAGAGTCAACTGTACATATAATTAACAACACAGTTTAAGTATCTTAATATGTTAAGCAAAATTTAGCTTCAAGCCACCATGTTTATTATGTTAAAAGGTTTCAACTGACATAAGGTGACATTTAATTTATGTGTGGTGATATTTTTCAGGAATTCTATTCGGCCTACAACGAGCCACTGAAGACCTTCAAGACACTGGAACTGAAAGGGGATATGCCAGAAAAGACCATCACATAGATCATTGATGACATGCTCAGTTTTGTTCTGGAATGGTAAGCAGAAATATCTTATATGTAAATCCCTTTTCACTTCATGATTTTATAAAATGTACCATGCATCACTTTTTAGACCCCGCCACACGATAATGGCGGGGTTTTATGGTTTCATGTTGGACGTCAGTGTGTCTGTCTGCGCACCCACAAATGGGTAGTTAGATGGCTAAGAATTACGGGCAATTGCAATGTATTTCAATGGGATTTATTCCGTCGGCCACATAAAATCAGTCTTTTATGTGGCTTTTTTACTGTTAGGTGGCCATTTTTTAGCCACATAAGTATGCTAAAGTAGTGATGGTAGCCACATAACTATCCATTCGTTAGAACATCTGTCTGTCACACGTCCGTCCGTCCATCCATATTTAGTGTCCAGATGATTTCTTGAGTAAACATCTGTAGATTTTCACAAAACTTGGTATGTGTATTGATATTGTAGAGCTCTGGTTTGGGATTGCTAATGCGCAAATTTCATCAAACTTCGACAAGAGTTATCTGCCCGAGACACGCCCATATTTTCGTTTCCTGACAATAACATGTAAATGTCAAGGGATTTAACAAACTTGGTTCATGTATTGATATTAAGGAGCCCTGGTTTGGGATTGCTAATGGGCAAATTTTGTCAGTGTTTGACAGTTATCTGCCCGCAGCACAATTATGGTGGAGTATTATAGTTTAAGATTATGCATATAATAGTGAAAAACCTGAAGCTTTGCTGTTTTATCCTTATAGGTGAATGGATACATCCAAAAGACATCACCCTGCCATTGAAGTGTTTCCTCCCCTTTCAATGGGGGATTACTCTTAAAGGAAAGAAATTGCTTTTACCCACTGGAGCAATTTTTTTTTCCTTTAACAGTACATCCCTTCTTTGAAAGGTCTCACCCTTTATAAACAACAGACTAATAAGAAAAACATATCCTTTTTAATTGCAGGTTTTCCATCTTCAAAGTGGAGCCCCAGAGGTGTTTTTTCTGCTTTCCAGTACCAGCTGTTAGTGATAAAACCAGCCTCTCTAGATATGGGAATTGGATTTGTGCACTCTGCACCAACATCTAAAAGACATTTTACATGTGGACCAGGATGAGTTAATCCAACAGCAGTATAATTATTACTGTATTGATAAAATGAACAGAATTACAAATAATGAGCAGAACTGTCTTTGTGCATGTTAATGAACTTGGCTACTACTGGACCGGACCTGATGAGTTCAGTCCAAATACAGGGTGCCCACTGGTCAGGGAAATCTTACTTTTTCTTCCAAGGTCAGGGAAAAGTCAGGGAATTTTGCGAAATGATCAGGGAAATTTTAAATACTAAGAAAGTCAGGGAAATTCCTAATTTTGGCCCAAACTTGTTAGGCTGTGGCAGGTATTTTATCCATTTTGAGTGACTGAAAGTCTTGTATTTTTTTTTTCGCTCACTCCGCATTGCTACAAATTAATGCTCATTCTAGAAAATGCCCAAATTTTTGACAATATTTTATTTTTTTTTTTTTTACTGAACAATTAGGGCGGTATATTTATATGTGTTAAAATAGAATGAATCATTTATTTTCTGCAAGATGAGAAAAAGCCCATTAAATTTTCAGCATTTTGGTCAGGGAAAAATAGAATTGGGTCAGGGAAAAGTCAGTGAAATGTTGGGGAAATTTGATTCTGACTGAGGGTGGCCACTCTGAAAGAGCTCAATAAGCCAGTGGCTTAACTCTGATGCAGGGTTTCAACATATTAATGGACCTACTTCAAAGACATTGTAGATGAACTACCATTGTAAAACCTATATTCACTGAAGTGAGACTGCTAACATGACATTCTTTTGTCAAATGAAAGAACTGTTTATATGAAATATTTTCATTGCAGAAAGTGTCATTGTTACATGTAATAACTAGGTCTTGAAATTTGCACTTGTCAGCTCATATTTATGAGTAGATGTTCTTTAAGGGCAAGTGAAAAAAAATCAAACGGCTTGCCCAACAGGACAGGTATGTTTTTTCGCGGTAAGGGTAAATAGTGAAAAATTTGGATTATCTAGCATAATTACAAAGTTCTAAAAGTCACTCCAAAATGTCACAAAAAGATGTCAAAATCTGCTGACAAGTTAAAATTTCAATTCTGGAAGGTGTCTGTTAGAGTTTACTATTCCGCAGCAAAACAGCAACAGTAAACCCTGCTTCAATACGTGAACTAAATTCCTTGACTTTATGGACAGGTTTGTTTTTAGTACCAAATATAAGACTAAAGATGAGTACAGCTTAAGGGCAAGTAATAGTTTGAGGCCACTTGCCCTACAGGAGGAGTTAGTTCAAGAAAAAATTTTGAGCCCTGAATAATATAACACGAGATAGTCCAGTGATGAAACTTAGTAGAACTGCAGATTTTTTTTTTTTTTTTTTTTTTTTTTTTTTTTTTAGCTCACCTGGACTGAAGGCTCATGGGGAGCTTATAGGGTGGTAGTCCATTCTTCATCCATCAGTCATCCGTCAGTACCTTTAATCAGTTATATCTGCAGTCTGCAGGCCGATCTAAATCATTTCTCATCTATAGCATGCCTTTGGTGGAGCTTCACTTTTCATGGTAACCCAATGAAAACCTTGGATGCTATAGCAACCAATAAGTCCCATACACATATTGTGAAAATGTTGTCCAAGCAGCATGCACCAGCGACTTTGTTTTATGATCAGATCTATATCAAACTTGCTATTAATGAAGCTGGACATAAATCTTGCACAAGTTTTCAACCAGATCAGACTACTTGCATGAGTTACCTGCTCTTTCAGACTCCCAGAGATGTAATATGGCAAAAATATAGTCTGGCTGATAGAGACTTCATAAAACTACATGGATCTCAAAAACTATTGAAGCTAGAGCTTTGAAACTTGATGAATAGACTGGTAGAGATGAGTAGACGATCTGATTAACTTTTGAAATAATTTTAAAAATTACTTCATGAGTTATGGTCTTTTGTAATTTTGGACATTTTTACCTTGTCAGCAGAATATTTAAAAAATTGTTGGAGCTAGAGCATTGAAACTTATTAAATTGATTGATAATGATGAGTAGATAACCTGATTCTTTGAATAAATTCTAAAAATATTTCATGAGTAATGGCCCTTTGTAACTTTGGGCATTTTTTCCTTGCCAGCAAAATATCTCTCAAACTTTTTCCCTTGCCAGTAAAAGATCTCAAAAACTATTGAAGCTAGCGCCTCATAACTTGATGAATAGATTCGTAGTGATTAGAATTTGACTTAATTAACTTTTAAAAGTGTTTAAGGAATTATGACCCTATGTAGATTGGGCCATTTTTACCTTGTATTACACTCTATCTTTAGAGGCAAGCATATGGTTGTGGGGCATAGTGTCTTTTTTTAAACACAATTTCTAGTTATCAAATTGTTCATCAGACGGGCAGGTAATGAGGACGGTCATAAAACCTTGGATGAGTTTGAGTTTGTCTAGTTGATTTGCACCAAGATTGTTCAATTTATAAGCCTGGGGGTTGTTTGTTGACAACCGTCATGTGTCTTTTTTAAAATAAAATTTATAGAAAAATCTTGAACAGTCTAGTTTTGTGAAACTTCGAAATTAAGTATGTAAATCTGTTAAGCTCAGGTGAACACTACAGACCATTATTGTTCTCTTTTTTTTTTTTTTTTTTTTTTTTTTTTTTTTTTGTTTCATAGAATGACAGTGGATGGAAGCACTGTTCTGTTGATAATTCTTGTAAGAATCACCATTGAACATGTTCATTTCTTTATTTGTATCAGGTTTCATCACTGAGTTATTACTGTGTGTTAAAAGGCACTAACTGCAATGAAAAGACTTTTATAAACGGTTCTTTCATATGACAAAAGAATTATACATGTGTCATGTCTTATTATCTTATACTTGGCACCATCAGTAGTCTAGTCCTATAATCTTTTATGGAATAAAAAAAAGAAAAAAAATATTTGTTCACTTTCTCTTGCTAAAATAATCTGTAGAAAAGAGAAGCATTTTATGATAATAATTCTGGAGTTTATCTAATTCTTAACTGTTGAAATTCTTATTTACAAAGAATTATTTTATTCTCTTATAGATTACTCCTGTTATAAATGAGATACAGTAACCTTGCATGTGAATCCAGGAACTGTCAGTAACTGCTTCCTTCATCTACAGATGAGTTTTATTTCAGTGCAGCATAATGCTATCACAAGAACTCTGTATTCGCAGAATGACAGATTGGTTTGCACATATTGCCATAATTTGTGACTAGTTTAAAATTCATTTGGACAAGTGTTTTTTATAGGTCATTTCATTGTTTTTTATGGTGGCTCGTTTGGGTTAAAACCGATTTAATACAGATATCTATATTTAAAATGCAGATATCTGCATTTAAATAAACGTGTCTGCATTTAAATGCAGCTACCTACATTAAATGCACATATTTGTATTTCAAATACAGAGTATTTATACGTATTTGAAATGCAGATATCTCTTTTTGGTTTTTTAATGGACATGTCTGAATTTGGATCATAGATATCTGCATTTTAATTACAGATGTCTGCGTTTCAAATGCAGATATTTCTATTTAAGTAAGATATAAGTACATTTTAGATACTCGGGTAACTGTTTTGAAATACAAATATCTTTATTTGAAATACAACTATCTCTAATTGAAATACGGATATCTGTGATTATTATTCAAATAAAATATATCTGCCGTTCAAATAGAGATGCCTGTATTTCTAATGCAGATATCTGTATTTCAAATACAGAAATCTTTATTTATAGAAACTACAGATAATTGTAATTTTAAATGCAAAGTTCTCTTAAGAACCTGATTATTTTCAACTTTTATTTTCAACATAATTAATAGTCCCTTGCAGCCTACTAGGCTTCCCTTAAACTCGGACAACAGCAGGTAGCTCAGTGGTGAGTCCAATAGCGTCAAGTGCTGGAGGTACGTTCAATCTCGGCCATTGGCGAGAGAAAAAAAACAATAATAAATGGAATCTGAACACGCTTTCCTTTGTGATTTGCAGGGATGACATAATAACTGTGCAGTCTTTGCTGGGGCCCTTTCTGGCTTCTGCATGGAAAATCAAGTACCCATGTGCAGGTTAAGGAACCATACATTCGGTTATCTAAATAATTACTTGTGGACTTTCATTCTGCAACCCAGAATGTATCATGTATACCTACCTAGAATGCCTGAATTTATGTGATAGAACTGTCCAAAAACTGGTTCTCTTAAATACATGTACTGAAAAATCGCATGATTATAGAAACATACGGAAAATGAAAAGTTATCCAGGGTAAGATAAAAATTTGAGATTTCTCACGCTTTTGATGTGCACGGTTGTATAGGAATCAAGAGGTACACCATCGTTAAGGTTAACATCACTGAAGTTAATGCTGTCATTAAGCATCACAGAAATGTTATCAAAATATGGAAGATGTCAACAATCAAAGGGATTTGACTTCAGATATGATACAAAGTATGCAAGAAAAAGAATCTTTCGTGCGTGAAAGGTAGATCGAAATATCCGTCCCTCGAGATCATAGTCTTGCATCACTCGGCAAGCCTGAATTTTTCTGTTTACCCCTCACATCCATGATAGATTCCTAAAATATATTTTACACATTCTCTTTCTCTCTTTTTTGTGCTCCTCTTAAAGGAGCGATGGATTTGACTGTAAAGACATAATGGTTTGAAATCTTGAGCGTCTTTAATTAGTTTTTTTGTGGTCTGCAGAGGCGGGAAATGTGCTTCCCAACATAATGTAACCAGTGGAACAGTGCATGTGAAAATAAGCGTAAGAGTAAATAAGGATATCTTTTTCAACCATAAATAATGATATCTGTAATGAAATGCAGGTATCTGTACTTGAAATGCAGATATATGTATTTAATTTAGAAATAAAGATATATGCACTTCAAATACAGGTATCTGCATTTGCATCAGAAAAACATGCCTATATAATTTTGACCCACTTAAACCCCAGTTTCATATAGTAAAACTGGGGTATACCAGGGTATACATTATTTTTGCTTAAAACCATAGATTGTGCGTATTCGTGCGGCGGTTCTAACGAGTGCCAACAATCTATGTTTTGAGCAGAAATATGAAAAATATCAAAGATTTTTATCTGAAGATTTTAAGTTATTTGAGATAGAATTTTCTATATATTTGAATAGGCGTGTTTTCGTAATGGCATCAGCAATATCTGTATTTTAAATGCAGATATCTGAATTATAACTACACAAAATGTATCTCTCATTGAACTGAAGATATCTATATTTTTAAATGCAGATGTCTCTAATACAAATTCAGATTTCTATGTTATGATTGAAAATTGAGATATCTGTATTTCTCAAGTACAGATATCTGCATTTCAGTAAGAGGTATCTCAATTCAATTACATATAGCCTCGCATATAGCTGCATTTTAATTAGAGATATTTGTAATAACAATGAAATAAAGATATCTGTATTTATTAGCAGGTATATCTGTATTTGAAATGCAGGTATCTAAATTAAATGGACAAAACCACAAACAGGTTGCCATAGATTTTGTCATGCTTTGGCTCAATTTAGTATTGGTGAATGTTGTGAGAAATTATGCTGGAACTGGAAGTAGTCACCCCCTAAACTTATACTGAGGTCACTCAGTGGGAACTTATTTATTGTACTTGGATGAAAATGCCTTTCCCGCCTTTTAATACAGTCTTAAATCACTAAAAAAATGCATGCTTCTGTATTATTGAATATAAAAAACCTGTTGAGGAATGCTTGTAAATAAGATGCACCCGCATCCACCCTCACCACCACCCCTCAAATTATTGAAACTTAAAAGTCCTTTTTAATTTATTTATTACTTTATTTTTGGAAAGTCACAAATTGGTTGGTTGCTCATTAGGTTGCACCTATTTCATATTATTACTTTGGTGGATTATTAAACAGATTATCAGAAAAAAATCACAGGAGACATATATTCCTAAGAAGCCTTTTCTGATGGCACGGTCTAGGGTAAAGGAGTACATTCATTAAGGCCCAATTCTGGTCCCCATCTGAACAGATACATCTCCACTTTATGTTTTTTTGTTTGTTTTTTTTTTTGTTTGTTTTTTTATCTTTATCCAAGCCTATCATTAAGTATAATTGGAAATATGTGCCAGGTCCACTTGGAGAAAAATGTATTAGGTCAAAGTTCAGGTTCTTCTATGTAATCTATACAATTCAGTATTGTTACTGTTACATTTCTAATGCATATTTCATATGGTGTGCTCTATTCTAGCCAAGAGTTGCAAGTTGTTAAAATTTTGAAAACGGCGTCTTCGCAGCGGTTTCCCAAACGTTAATGTCAATTTTTAGCTCAGAAAGAGGCCATCCAGAAAAAAGAGTACCCAAACCGTAAGCTGCAACCATTCCATTAAATGATTACAGGGAATGCCAAGTGATTAACAAGCTTTGATTTTCAGCAAATTTTAGACATCCTTAATGCACGTCGCCCTGTAGTAGCTGACCGGATCAGTTTTCCTCATTTCAGACATGCCAACATGAGAGAAGGTTGTCAGAATTTCTGTCACGCATTCTACTGGCGGCTTACGAAAAGAAAGCATATAAATGCAGAGGACACAAGCACACAACTCAAACGATGCCTTAGTACAAAAAGGTTAATATTTATTGGGGTGGGGAAGACGGTAGGAGTCGGAATATACGTGTTGATAGGCGTAGCTACACAAAGTGCAGGTAAGGCAAAAATGTTTGTACTCACAGCATATAATTTGGAAAAAGAAATGTTTATTATTATTATTATTATTATATATTATTATTATTATTATTACTGTTGTTGTTGTTTTTGCTTTTGCTTATTCTCGTAATGGCATTTGAATCGTGACTTCAGAAAACTTACTTTCGGATATGTGCACCCAGCGAAGATTCCGATCAGATTGTATTTATAAGCATAAGACTATTGCTTGTTTCGTACATGTATATTAGACTCGGATGATTCAGTAATCGAAGCTCTGTACGTTGCATTTAATTGGAGATATCACGGAACCAGATACTTATCACGAAAAAATACTTTGTGGGTACTCATTAGAAGCGCCTCATCGAGGCGCTTCTAATGGGTACCCGCAACATATGTTTTCGTGAAGAAATAAGAAAAACATTTACCTGATACCCCCTTTTAAGCTGTGTTAATATATCTACACTTTCTAGAAGCTATAGCTACACTTTCTAGAAGCTATAGACAGCATTCAGGACGTATGGTAATACCTTATAGTATGAAGTAAATTGAATGTCCGACGTGAAATTCATATCATCTCCATCTTTGCTTGGTGTAGCTAATTAAGAGTGTGAAAAGCGCATGCGCGCAGACTGGACTGCGTCTTCGCTATTCGCAAAGGACACGACGGATCTTTCACAATAACCAGTCTTAAGTACATGTAGTCAGTATCAAAGGCGTATCTCTGCATACGGTTTTATTTTTCAAACAAGAGTATTGATATTTTTTTTTCCTATATCTCCACGAAAACTATGCTTGTAGGTAGTAAGCAGGCGCTTCTAGTAATGAGTACCCACAGCATATGTTTTTATGGAGAACTAAAAAAAAACTATTTCTGGGAAAAGTAAGAAAACGTTCGTCAATTTGTTTTCTGCTTAATTAACAATGATATTTTAACGGAAATGGAAGAAACTTGTCATTAGCCTATTTTTGTGAAAAGATCATGTTAAAGGGCATAAAATAAGCTTTATGATTATATGCTATAAAAAAGAATCAGAATATTAACCCACTGTATGCTGGAAACCCGTAAAAGAGTCACTGGAAAACAGTGCAGACCCAGATCAGACGCCGCAACATGCGGCGTCTGATCAGGGTCTCCACTGTTTGTAAATATTTAAGCCATTTTTCTCTACGAATATCTAAATCTCATAGCCGGGCATACCTAAAATTGAAATTGGACTCTTCCAATATATAGTGTGAGGGAGTCTATAATGGGTTAATTATTCAAAATGGTAGCACCCGCAAGAGTAATTTTGAAATCTTCAAATTTTGATAATTTTCTTATTTAACATTTAATTTTGATCAAATCCGTTTCAAAATGCATGATTTGCAAAAATCTTTAACAAATATCAGATAGATTCTTTGTGAACATTGCTTTTACCTTTATATGTACATTGCTTTTATCTTTATATGTCAAGTAAACAGAAAATAATGCAAGCCTCAAAAAAGAAACAAAAAAAGAAAAAAGAAAGCCCTATTTATTCGGATACTCCTCGTTTCAGAGCTATAATATGGGTTGTTGTTGCAGGTCCAGCTGTGGTGCTATCTTTCCTGATTGGTGGATTTGTTACACTACTCAATGCCCTCTGTTTCACAGAGTATGCCGCGAAAACTCCCAAGACTGGTGCTCAGTACACCTACATGTATGAAACGATTGGCGAGGCCGTGGCCTTTCTTGTCGGATGGACCTGTGCTATAGGTAAATTAGTTTCATACTCAGAGCACACGTAGCTGGCAGTATAGTTGACGGTGATGGTTAGGTGTTTTACGCCCCTTTTAATATTTTTTCAGTCATATCCAGGCGATGAAAGGGTGATTATGAAAGGCTCTGTCCAACGAAGCGCCGTAAGCGGGATTCGAACCTGGGACTCTTATGTCCCTACCCTTCAGATTTGGTGCTGAAATAGTGCATTTTTACATGTATTATTTTTTGAAAATTATCGAAGCGATTCTAATGAGTAGACTAAATAAACAATTATTGTTTAGAAAATCGAAATTATTTCCCTAAATTATCGCTATTTGCTTCCAGATCTGGTGCAATGATTAACCCCCAGTGGCTCGAACTGCCCATGTCTCGCACAAATTTCCATGATCCCAAAGATGTTCGAGCCATTGAGGTTCGACTGTACTCGGTGGCTTAAACTAGTTATAAACGATCGAAACCTCACCATTTGCAGCTCCAAATATTAACACAATACAATGTATTACAAAAAGAATGAAACTAGAAAGCAAAGTTGACCACAATGCTAGCATGACAAAAAAGAAAATATGAAACCTGTAACGGAATAGGCATATAGATTACTTCTACAGCCTTTCTGTGGAAGCTGGCTGGAATGGCGACACCTGTAGAGTGATTGGCCTTGTCGTGGAGTTCAGCAACATTGCGGTTAGTGCCTGGATAGGTATCCGCAATCCTTTTTGCTTGACTTAGTGAAAGACCCGGCAAGCGCTACATTTGGTGGCAGCGGTGGGATGAGAGATGCCACCACCACCTTCTCCGGACCCCTGTATCTGGGATAGGTGGCCCTGGCAGCATTGCATAGGCTCCTTCCTACGGTGAGCAGCGTTGATGACTTCGGGACGAAGTCATGAGATGTGTTTTTAATGATAACGTTGGTAGAGTGATTGTGTTTTTCAATACGCTAAGCAACGGACATTGCGGTTAGTACCTGGATGGGTAACCGTGATGCTTAACTTCGTGGAAGACCCGACAAACGTTACACATGAAATCAAGAGAGGAAGCAAAGTTGACAGGTGTACAACGGGTGATCACAATGCTCGATTAATTGTAGCTATGTAGGACAGGGCATTACCAGTATATAATATGGCGAAAAGGAGTTTTTTTTACTTACGAAGTATTTTTACTTATGCAGTATCAAAGATTGATAAGAAATAACAAACAATTTTAGATCAGATTTAAAAACCGAAATGTACTTAATTATGTAGACCCCCTACAAACCCACAGGTACATAACATATTATTGGGGAACATGGGTGTCCTCATTATATAGACTTGTTAACCCTTATCATGCTGAATATTTTAAGATACCACGCCCCCTTCTGACTGTCAGCCAATTAGATTACATGATCCAGGTTGCTGATAAAAATTCACATACTAAATGATAAACAGTGCAGATCCAGATCAGTTGGCTTCTTCAGAAGCCAACTGATCTGGATCTGCGCTGTTTGCAAAGGCAGGGTATATCCGTGTTCAGCAGGACAATGGTTAATATAATGTAGGACACAGCTGACTAATGATATTGAGCCACAACGTAAGAAAACATACCTGCGGACATGTGCGTACAGCGAAGATTCAGATCAGCCTGCGCATTTGCGTAGTCTGATCAGAACCTTCACAAGGCGCATTTTGGATAGTCAAGGCTGCAACGTTGCTTCTTGCGAATTCCGAAGCCTCTCATTAGACTCTGCGGGTACTTATGCATTCTTTACAGTTTATGCCATTAAACCATATCTCCTGATGACGCACATTTTCAAACGAAAATGTTGGTATTTTTAGCTCACCTGAGCTCTGCTCAGGATGAGCTATTGTGATCACTTTTCGTCCGTCGTCCATCCGTCCGTCCGTCCGTGCGTCCGTCCGTCCGTTAACATTTTCAAACGACTTCTCCTCTGAAACCGCTGAGCCAATTTTGCTCAAATTTCATATGGAGCCTCCTTAGGGTGGGGGAACGAAAAATGCTAAAATGGTCGCGGTCTGTTGACCAAGGTGGCCGCCACGCCCATATATGGTAAAAACCTTTAAAAATCTTCTCCTCCAGAACCGAGAATGCCTTGGGGCTGAACCTTTGCAGGAATCATCGGGGATGGGAGGTCTACCAAAATTGCTAAAAGAATTGTCGTACGTTGACGTTTGACCTTTTTACGGCAAGGTCAAGTTTGCTTCCCTATGCATTTGTATGGGAAAAAATTTTAAAAATCTTCTTCTCCAAAACCGAGCATGCTTTATGGCTGAATCTTTGCATATATCTTTGGGAACAGGAGAGCTACCAAAATTGCTAAAATAATGGTCGTACATTGACATTTGATCTTTTTACGGTAAAGTCAATTTTGCTTCCTTATGCATTTGTATGGGAAAAATGTTCAGAATTTCAAACAACTTCTCCTCTGCAGCCTCTGGGCCAATTTTGCTCAAATTTCATATGGAGCCTCCTTAGGGTGGGGGAACAAAAATTTGCTAAAACGGTCGCGGTCCGTTGACCAAGATGGCCGCCACGCACATATATGTTAAAAACCTTTAAAAATCTTCTCCTTCAGAACCGAGAATGCCTTGGGGCTGAACCTTTGCAGGAATCATCGGGGACGGTAGGTCTACCAATATTGCTAAAATTTTTGTCGTACGTTGACGTTTGACCTTTTTACGGCAAGGTCAAGTTTTCTTCCCTGTGCATTTGTATGGGAAAAACCTTTAAAAATCCTCTTCTCCAAAACCGAGCATGCCTTATGGCTGAATCTTTGCATATATCTTTGGGAAAAGGAGGGCTACCAAAATTGCTAAAATAATGGTCGTACATTGACATTTGACCTTTTTACGTTAAGGTCAATTTTGCTTCCTTGTGCATTTGTAAGGGAAAAATGTTCAGGATTTCAAACAACTTCTCCTCTGGAACCTCTGGGCCAATTTTGCTCAAATTTCATATGGAGCCTCCTTAGGTAGGGGGAACAAAAGATTGCTAAAATGGTCACGGTTCGTTGACCAAGATGGGCGCCATGCCCATATATGGTAAAAACCTTTATAAATCTTCTTCTCTAGAACCGAGGATGCTTTGGGGCTGAATGTTTGCATAAATCATCGGGGACAGGGTGTCTACTAAAGTTGCTAAAATAATGGTCATACATTGACATTTGACCTTTTTACGGCAAGGTCAAGTTGCTTCCTTATGCATTTGCATGGGAAAAACATTTAAAAGTCTTATTCTCCAAAACCGAGGATGGCTTGTGGCTGAATCTTTGCATATATCATCTGGAACGGGCGGTCTACCAAAGTTGCTAAAATAATTGTCATACATTGACATTTAACCTTTTTACGGCGAGGTCAAGTTTGCTTCTGTGTGCATTTGTATGGGCCCTATACATTTGTATGAAAAAAAATGTTGATAATTTCAAATGGCTTTTCCTCTGAAGCCTCCGGGCCAGTGTTGCTCAAATTTCATGCGAAGCCTCCGTGGGCAGGAGAATGAAAGATTGCTAAAATGGGTATGGTCCATTGATCAAAATGGCTGCCATGCCCATATATGGTAAAAACCTTTAAAAATCTTCTTCTCCATAACCAAATAAGCCCTGGGTTCTAATCTTTGCACAAACTACGGGGGACAGGAGATCTACCAAGATTGCTCAAATGATGTTTCTATGTTGACATTTGACCTTTTTGCCTCCAAAGTCAAATTTGCTTCCCTATTTGTGTGGGCCATATACATTTATATTGAAAGTATCGAAGTGACTTGTAGATCAACAGTAGTTAAAATTGTTCTGATTGGAAATCTAAGATGGCCATCATCTGGTTTATATTTATAATATTTCCCTGCCACTGTGCTGTTTACATGTATAAAATCACGATTCTTCAGAAACCACTTAGCCAATTTCCACCAAATTTCACATTGATCCTTCTGTTGAAATGTGATTGATAGTTTATTCAAATGATCATGCTCCATTGACTGTCAGGCCCATATATTCTTCTTCAAAACTAAGAACTGTTCAAATGATGATATTTTCATTAGTTCCGATGATAGGATTGGAAAAATGTTGCATAACATCTGCATGTCTGCAGTGGCTATGTCACTCAGGTGAGCGAATCGTGGCCCGTGGGCCTCTTGTTCTTATTTCTCCGCGAAAACATATGTTGTAAGTACTCATTAGAAGCGCCTCAGCGAGGCGCTTCTAATGAGTACCCGCAACATATGTTTTCGTGGAAAAATAAAAGAAAATATTATCTGGATACTTTTTATTTAGAACTACTATTAAATTTTATTTCAGGTTATATTTCAGCGTTTTCCCTGGCAGCGAGAGGCTGGAGTGGGTATTTTGACTCTCTCTTCAATCATGCCATCGAAAACTACACGAGGACACACATCACTCACTGGTTCGAGGGACCACCCTTCCCGGAATACCCCGATTTCCCAGCTATAGTCATAGTTCTTATCGTCATGGTTATCTCCTCTATCGGAGTCAATTTTTCTTCTAAAGTCAACACTGTACTGGCTGCACTCTCGGGATCTCTTCTAGTTTTAATTGCCTGCGTTGGCCTGTTTTTTGCGGATTCTAAGAACTGGTTCGGCGTGGAGGGTGGTTTTTTTCCGCATGGCGTTGGAGGGGTTTTCAAAGCAGCAGCGGCATGCTTCTATGCATTCCAGGGATTTGAAATTATTGGTTTTTCTTCAGAAGAAACTGAAAATCCTAAGAAAGTTATTCCAAGAGCTATGATAGGAACTTTTGTTATTGTAACATTATTATATATGGGGGTTGCAATATCCTTTTCACTAATGTTGCCTTATTCGAGTATCAACAAAAATGCACCATTCCCTGCAGCTTTCGGTTACCACAATGTCACGTGGATAAAATACATTGTTGCGATTGGTCCAATGTTTGCGTTATTTAATTTATGCATTCTTGAATTATATACCATATCAAGAACGATTTATTCTATGTCCACAGATGGCTTGCTGTTCAAATTCTGTTCCAAAGTAAATGAGAAAACTAAAGTTCCACTGGGACCAATATTTGTGTTTGGTCCTGTTGTCATTGCCTTAGTGCTATTAACAGATCTTGAAGATTTGTTGGGATTTATGGTCATGTATACCTTTATACAATACTCATTTTTTGCCTCGTATATGATAGTCCTGAGATATAATCCACCTGATACTCCAGTTGTGGAAGATAAGAAAACTAGTGATACTCAAGACGTAGAAATTACTGTCAGATCTGACCGTGACGAATCTCAAGTTGAAAACCGGGACCATGAAAATTCTGATGATGAATATTTGGAAAGAGACACAGCACGTTTGATAGAAAATAATAGTAATAGCGAAAATAATGAGCAAATGGAATTAGAAAGTAATAAAACTGACAGCCTACACAGTGGACTAAATGACAGAACTCCTATTAGCCGGAATGGGAAGAGAAATCGATTTTCTAAAGTTTCAGAAATCTTTACAGTGAGCAGACTTGTGGTCATAATATATTTCAGTTCATTCTTTTTATCTCTGCAAATTGTTTTAGGAGGAGGGCGTATAGTGGAAGGAAATGGTATTTCAATATTCTCAGCATTGTCATTAGGACTCATAATTTTAGTGTGCTCTTTGGGAATATTTTGCCGGAAGCAGAAGAAGACAACAGATACATTTCAGGTTGGTAGCTTGGTGAATTTCGTAGTAGGAAAGACAAAACGTTTTGAATCATATAGTGTGATCAGTTCACGTACGTATTGCCTTTTAACCCATTGTAGCCTGGAGACCCCTAAAAGGGTAATTGGCAAATAGTGCAGACCCAGATCAGACGCCGCATCCTGCGGCGTCTGATCAAGGTCTCCACTGTTTGCAAATAGTTCGACGATTTTTTCTCCAGGAATATCTAAATCACATAGCCTGACATACCTAAAATCGAGATTAGAATCTTCCAGTATATAGTGAGGGAGAGTTCATTCAGTCTACCTTGGGTTAAGCAGTGCTCTGTAATTGGAGCCGCAGCGTGAGAAAACGTACCTTCTGACGTGCGCATAACGAAGACTTAAATCAGCCTGCGCATCCGTGCAGTTTGATCAGTCTTCGTTGTCCGCATAAAGAAACTTTGCATCCTTGTCAATCCAAATCGAAAATGAGCCCAGTGAATATTCTGATCAGACTGCACGAATTAGCAGACTGATCTGAATCTTCGCTGGTTGTACGTGTCCGAAGGTACATTTTCTCATGTTGAGGCTCAGATGTATTTGTTTCTGTTTAATTGACGCTGAGACTTGTTTGTATGAAGTATTCATACATGATTTATCATTATGCCCCCACCCCCCACTTTCCCATTCCCACGTTTCTTCTTGCGAATTCCGAATTCTCTCACCAGTCTGTGCGGGAGTTTGTGCATTCTATACAGTATATGCCATTAAACCATAGCTCGTGATAACGCACATTTTCAACCGAACTACGAAGGGTGGGGCCCATATTGGTTTTGGGACGGATCCTGTTGGCGTCGGCGTCAGCGTAAAACTTCTTGTCATCTCTGTAACTTGAATACCCTTTGGAATAACTTGGTAGAAATGTGGAACAGGACGAGACGACGTGTCGCGTACAATAATGTCACCTAGCTATCTTTTGGAGTTCTCTCCGTTTGTTTTGTTTGAAAAAGATTTCGTGTCCGCTCTGTAACTCGAATACCTTTCGGAATATTTTGATGATACTTGTAGAAAGTAGAACATGACGAGACAGCGTGTCGCGTACACAAGTAACAACTCTGCCTTTCTTAGTTTTGGCGTTATTTCCGTTTGTTATTATGTCTCCCTCCTTTAGGGTAGGGAGACATATTGTTTCGCCCCGGGCGTCTGTCTGTCATAAAATCGTGTTCGCTCTATAACTTGAAAACCGTTCAAGCTGTCTTCACGAAACTTCATATAAATATCTATCAACATTAGACGACGTGCAGAGCGCAAAAAAAAAGCCATAACTCTTGCGTTTATACTTTTTGAGTTACTTTCCTTGGAACTTGGTCCGTCACAAAATCGTGTTCGTTCTATAACTTGAAACCTGTTTAAGATATCTTCAAGAAACTTCATGTAAATATAAATCAAAAATTGGATGTCGTGCAGAGCGCAAGAATCATAACTCATGCATTTATACTTTTTGAATTATTTCCCTTGGAACTTTGTCCATCACAAAAAACGTGTCCGCTCTGTAACTTGAAAACCGTTCAAGATATATTTCACGAAACTTTAATAGAAATATCAATCAACATTAGACGATGTGCAAAGTGCAAGAACCATAACTCTTGCATTTATACTTTTATAGTTATTTCCCTTGGACTCTCATTAGTTAATAAAAATGTTCGCTGAATGTACAATACAATATGACCCAAAAAGGGGGAGACATCTGTGTTTTTGTAGAAAAACCAATTGCAGTGCTTGACGGTGATATTTCATTGATCTTGTGTCCGCTCTGTTAGTCGAATACCCTTTGGAATATCTTTATGATACTTGGTAGAAATGTAGAACAGGACAAGACGACATGTCATGTACAGGAATGACAACTTTGGCTTTTTTACTTTTGGAGTTATCTCCCTTTGTTTTGTTTCTGAAATTGATTTCATGTCCACTCTGTAACTCGAATACCTTAGGAATAGTTTGATGGTATTTGGTAGAAATGTAGAACAGGATGAGATAAAGTATTGCGTACAAGAATGACAACTGTGCATTTCTTACTCTTGGCGTTATCTCCCTTTGTTATATTTGACAGTGATCATGCATTGATTTCGTGTCCACCCTGTAAGTCAAATACCCTTTGGAATATTTTATGGTACTTTGTAGAAATGCAGAACAGGAAGAGACGACATGTCGCGTACAAGAATTACAACTCTGGCTTTCTTACTTTTAGAGTTATCTCCCTTTGTTTTGTTTGAAACAAATTTTATATCTGCTCTGTAACTCAAATACCCTTTGGAATATTTCGATGGTACTCGGTAGAAATGTAGAACAGGATGAGACAACCTGTTGTGCATAAGATTGAAAACTCTGCCATTTTTACTTTTGGCGTTATCTCAAGTTGTTATATACGACAGTGATTATGCAATGATTTCGTGTCAGCTCTGTTAGTCGAATACCCTGTAGAATATTTTTATGATTCTTGGTAGAAATGTAGAACAGGACAAGATGACATGTCGCGTACAAGAATGACAACTTTGGCTTTCTTACTTTTTGAGTAATCTCCCTTTGTTTTGGTTTTGAAATTGATTTCATGTCCGTTCTGTAACTCGAATACCCTTAGGAATATATTGATGGTATTTGGTAGAAATGTAGAACTGGATGAGATAAAGTATTGCCTACAAGAATGACAACTGTGCCTTTCTTACTTCTGGTATTATCTCCCTTTGTTATATTTGACTGTGATTATGAATAATTGAATATTTTGCGGGTACCTGGTATATATGTAGAACAGGACAAGATGACAGATGACTGGATGAGATGTAGAACAGGCATACAAGAATAACAACTTTGGATTTATTACTTTGGGTGTTATCTACCCTTCTTGCGTTTGAATATGATTTCATGTCCGCTCTGTAACTCCAATTCCCTTTGGATTATTTTAATTTTACTTGGTAGAAATGTAGAACAGGATGAGACGACGTGTTATGTACAAGAACGATACCTCTGACTTCCTTACTTTTGGATTTGTCTCCCCTTCTTGTATTTAAATTTGATTTCATGTCCGCTCTGTAACTAGAATATCCTTCACAATTATTTGGTGATACTTGATAGAAATGTAGAACAGAACGAGACGACGTGTCGCCTACAAGAATGACAACTCTGGCGGGGTTGTGGGAGTGGGGAGGCATTTGTTTTTTTCTGAAAAAAAAATCCTAGTAATATGTTGTAAACATTTTTGTTATTATTATTTTTAATTTCCGACTTACAATTTTCAAAACGAAGCTCAAGGCGAGCCTACATGCCTCTCCAGTTTAATCAGGACATTTGCTGCATGCTAGTGTATTGTACGTGGGCCGTTCAGAAAATTCTGATTCTAAGGGCTATAAAGTGTTTAGTGTTAACAATATTGTCAAAATAGCACCACGCCTTTATTGCTGGGCTTTCTGAAGCTTTCCTAGCTTCTGAGAAAACAAATGGCCAATTGTATCGAGTAGTCATATCTAAAACATGTATATCTCCAAGACTGTATGCCCGACAGTAACAATATACGTGTATATAAACATGTATACATGTACGTGTAGATTATGAAATGTACTTAATACCTGTGTACATCTCGTGCAGATATATTTTATTATGCCTACCGTAGGCCATGAAAGTAAAAAATAAGTTTCTAAACAGTCCTCATACAGTAGGCAACATTTCCATATTGTAAGTTCTTGATCCAACCATGCCAGCTACTTTTCTCATGGTTGGATACCTCAATTTCTTGAATATAAGGGAGAGCACACAATAGCATTTTGTGATTTAAGGGTACTTGATAGTGTTTCCGCCATTTTACAAGGGAGACAACTTTTGTGACTTTCTATTTGGCTTTCTGTAAACCCAGTCTCTTCTGAAATGGGGTCTTCTCTAAAAGGAAAGAATTTGTAAATTATTTCTTTTTAGAGTAGACCCCTTTTCAGAAACGAGGTAAACAATTCTGACAGGATTGTCTCCCCTGGAAGTATTATCTTTTCCCCTTATTGAATAATCGGAACAATTTTATGGGTTCCTCGAGGGTAACACAGAAAACTTTGAGATTGTCTTAAACTTTGAAGTTCATATGTGTTTCTAGTAGCTATCTGATTTCCATTATAAGTGTTGTCAGAACGTTATTTATTCTCCTTAAGGAGAATGGACACACCTGGAGGTTTTGCTGCCATTTTTCAAAAGTGTTGTCACAATGTTATTTATTCTCCTTCAGGAGAATGGACACACCTGGAGATTTTGCCGCCATCTTTGCAAATGATGCCGAGAGGGTAATAGTTTTGCTTTTGTCCAGCTTAAAAGTTTGTATCTTATTCCAGGTCCCGTTGATGCCTTTTCTACCAGTGCTGTCAATACTGTGTAACATGGTGATGCTGGTGTCAGTTGCTGACACGGGGAACGTCATCGCTGCCTGTATAATGGCTGGGATAGGTAAGGACGTGCTTATCCCTTTTAGCCCTATGCAAACTGAGTAGATCCAGCTGAGACGTCTCATCAGGATATACACTGTTTGCTAATCTGTTTTGACGCTTGATTGATGTCCCTATTTTCTGTTGCTGACACGGGGATGAGACTGCTCATAATGTACCGTCTCATCAGGATCTACATCGTTTGCTGTTCTGTTTTGCTATTTGATTGACTCCTCTAAAATGGTATGAATACTTTGTAACATATGCTGATGTCAGTTGCAGATCAAACCAAATAACTTTCGAAAACAGTGTAGATCCAGATGAGACACTGAGCTATCTCAGGATTTACATGTTTGCTATTCTGTTTTAATGCTCCTATTTTCAAAATGTTATCAATACTGTTATCAATACTGTGTAATATGATGATGCTGGTGTCAGTTGCAGATCAAACTAAATGCCTTTCGCAACCAGTTAAGACCCAGATGAGACACTTAGCCAACTCAATAAGATCTACACTGTTTGCTGTTCTGGTTTGATGCCTTTTCTATCAATACTATGTAACATGGTAATGCTGGTGTCAATTGCTGACACCGGGAACCTGTATAATATTTGGGATTGGTAAGGATCGGTTTAAAACCCTTTCGACTCCTGCAGGTCAAACTAAATACCTTTTACGTTCACTGTAGATCCAGACGAGACGGCTCATAAAGAGAACACGGGGAACGTCATGGCTGCCCATTCAAAAGAACATAAATACGATGTACAAACAAAAGCATATAATATACGATTGAAAGAAAACTTTAAACGTATATTAACCCATTAAAGACTAAATAAACTCTCCCACACTATATATTGGAAGAGTCCATTTTCGATTTTAGGTATGTCTAGCTAAATATAGATATTCCTAAAGAAAAATGGTTGGATTATTTGCAAACAGTATAGACCCTGATCAGACGCCGTGTCCCATTTTGGGGTCTCCAGTCTTCAATGGGTTAAACTTTCTCCTGGTGTGGTGGACTATTCTTCTTTTCTTTAAGAGTAGCCAAAATTTTGGAAATCTTTCAAGTACAATGGGAGGCGACCCGTCTGCAAAAGCTCTCCTGATGCAAAATGGCGAAGAAATCTTTTCATTTTCCATTCACGTTAAGGGGATGCTGAATGGATAAAGATTCATGGGCGGCAACTGTGTCAAAATTGCCTTTACCTCCCTTCTGAAGAGGAGTCTACTCTGAAAAGAAAGGATTTTGGGAGCAAATTCTTTCTATTTATAGTAGAACCCAATACAGAAGGGTCTTGGAGTGCAGGAAAGGAAACAGGAAGTCACAGAAGTTGTCTCCCTTGTACAAATGGTGGAAAAAACTACAAGGACTGCGTTCAAAAGTGCAAGTTACTCCCGAAGGTTTTGCCCTATATCCCTGCTCCCGTTGGCGCTAAACATAAGGTTCAGGGTCCAGAGCAAAATGTTCGATATCCCTTTGCACTTCTGAACGCAGCTCAGGAATATCCTTTCGCCTAATACAATAAACCTAAGTGGCTCAAACATCTTTGAGACCATGGAAATTTATTCGAGAATTGGGTAGTTCGAGCCACTGAGGGTTAATCATGGCGCCATGTCAGAAAACAAGCGGCGATAATTTAGGGAAGTTGTTTTGATCTTACATACAATAATGGTATGTCGTTTGTACTCATTAGAATCGCCTCGATGAGGCGATTCTAATGAGTACACACAACATACAATTTCATAAAATAAGAAAATTTTCCTAAATATTTGTTTTCTTTAGCTCTCGAAAGAAATAGCTAGGGACTCATAAACGAGTTCGAATTAGCCATGGCAAACGAGCCATCAGTGTTCGAGTTATTGAGGTTTGACTGTACTAGCCTATGTCTATACAATTCGCATATGGACGCAGTTTTGATTTACAGTCGTACTTCAGTGACTCGAACATCTGTGGGACCACAGAAATTTGTTCTTGACATGGCAAGTTCGAGCCACTCAGGGTTAATCATAGCTCCAGTTCAGGAGTCAAAGGGGGATAGTTCAGGGATGTCGTTTCGATTTTCTATAAAATAATACTATGTTTGATATACTCATTAGAATCGCGCCTTCTATAAAATAATTGTGTGTTGGGCGTACTGCTCATCGAATGGCGATTCTAAAGCGTACATACAACATACATTTTCATGATATAATAAGAAAATGTCCCTAAAACATGCTTAAATATTTGTTTTCTTGAACTAGCACCACAGAAACATGCCTATATAATTTTGACCCTCTTAAACCCCACTTTTAAACAGTAAAACTAGGGTTTACAGGGGTTTACATTAATTGTCTTATTTTGCTCAAAAACATAGATTGTGGGTACTCGTAAGAACCTCCTCGCCGAGGCGGTTCTAACGAGTTCCCACAATCTATGTTTTGAGCAGAAATATGAAAACTACCAGAATTTTTCATCTGAAAGTTTTCATTTTTTAGTGGTAATTTTCTTAATATATTTGAATGGGCGTGTTTTCGAAATGGGACTCAAAAACGTGTTCGAATCAGCCACGGTAAACGAGCCATCGGTGTTCGAGTCACTGAAGTTTTACTATACGGGGTTTATTTGCTCTTAGTCGGCCTCAGTGGCTCAGTCGGATGCGCGTCCGACTGGTGATCAGTAGGTCGCGTGGTCGATCCCCGCCTGGTCCGGCAATATTCTTTCGTGAAGACTGATCATGGAATATTTTCCATGGTCCATGTCTCTCTTCCGCTGATTCAAGAAGGGCAGTTGTCAGTTTCTGGCGAAAGAATGTGCACTGTACTAGTTAACCGATTAGAGGACAAAACCTGCCCAAGGAAAGTGTAATTAGATAAATTGACTGGCTTGACATGACCTGAATAGTGTTGACTGGGCCGTTAAACTCCAAACCAAACCGAATTATTTGCTTTCATTCACAGGTGCAGTCATTTACATTGTGATTATAATTACGGATATAACCAGGAACCCGTACCAGTTTAAGACCGCCGCTAGATCGACAGAGGAATACCGACAGCTGTTAACAGTGGCCGACGACGACTACATAGATGATACTGTGGAGACGGAGAATTGATGAACTGTTGTTGTTCTGGGATGGAAGCATTTCACTATAACAACGAACAATGCAAATTTCTAGGCTGAATAGATTAAGATGCCACACTGAATAAATTATGATGCCAGGCTGAATAAAGTTAAGATGCCATACCCACTTCAAATTATCAGCCAGTTAGATTACTCAGTCCCGATTGTTGATATAAATTCACATACTGAATGACAAACAGTGCAGATCCAGATCAGTTGGCTTCTTCAGAATTTGATTGATTGATTGATTGTGTTGGGGTTTAACGACACGTCAACTCTTGTGGGTCATTTTGTGTCGTCTCCCAGAGAAAGGCAGAAAAGAGATAGAAGAGATAGTAGAGGTGACGAAAGACAGGGACAGGGAAGAAAGAGGAACATGAACGAAAGTGAAGAAACAGAAGAAATCAAAACTTTCCCCCCTCTACCCTTACCTGTTACAAGGATAGCAAGCCTTGCCCAACTATAACACGCCTACCAATCACTCTCATGCGAAACCGCGGTCAAGAAAATGAATCCATGAGAGGAGCTTCCCGTTTTGCAATTGTCAACAAAATATGTGACAAAATACCATTCTAATATTTTATATAAATGTTTTCAAGAGAAAATAAATAAGACAAACGTTCACAGCGTGCAGCATTTGTTGACAGTTTGAGCTCCACTTCCGCAAAACCGGAAGCTCCTCTCATGGATTTCTTTTCTTGACCGCGGTTTTGCATGAGAGTGATTAGTAGGCGTGTGTAAGCCAATATCAGTTGGACGCCTCCGTGACGTAACATACATGACACCTACGCAACACCCGACCACCCACGGCTTCTTCAGAAACCAGTTGATCTGTATCTACACTGTTTGCAAAGGCAGGCCATATCCGGGCTCAGCAGGACTAGGATTTTGAAAGGGGACTCAACAATTTGCTTTAAAAGCCTACTCCTCCTTTACCCCTTGACCAATTAAATCGAAACTTGGTGACGTGTAGATCAAAAATAGCTAAAATCGTACCGATCGGAAATCCAATATGGCCGCCGCTTTTTGTTTCTTCTCATGACCGAAGGGGCAATTGACTTTGAACTCGGTAGGAAGCATCGGGGTAACTTGTAGATCAGAAATAGCTAAAATCGGTCGGATCAGAAATCAATGATGGCCGTCGTCTTAAAAATCTATTTTGTTTTTGCATCGTCTCCTGAACCGACAGGCCAATTGACTTGAAACTTGATAGGAAGCATCGCGGTGACTTGTAGATAAAAATTATGTAAATTCGTGCCGATCGAAATCCAAGATGGCCGCCACAGCCTCCATCTTGAAAATTTATTTTTCGCTTCTTCTCCTGAACCGAAAGGTCAATTGACTTGAAACTTGGTAGGAAGCATCGGTTTGACTTGTAGATTAAAAATAGCTAACATTGTTCTGATCGGAAATACAAGATGTTCTGATCGGAAATACTTAAAAATCTATTTTTTCACTTCTTCTCCTGAACCGAAAGGTCAGTTGTCTTAAAACTTGGTAGGAAGCAAAAATAACTAAAATCGTTTCAATCAGAACTCCAAGATGGCCGCCATGGCCGTCATCTTGAAAATCTATTTTTCGCTTCTCCTTCTGAACCGAAAGGCCAATAGACTCGAAACTTGGTAGGAAGCATCAGGGTGACTTATAAAACAATAGAGCTAAAATCATTCAGATCAAAAATCCGTGACGGTCGCCATGGCCGCTATCTTGGAAATATATTTTGCACCACTTCTCCTGAACCGAAAGGCCAGTTTATCTGGTAATCAGATGAGCGATACAGGGCTATCTTGGCCCTCTTGTTTATGTTTGCCTGTTTGTGTGAAATACAATAACCTTACAGTTAATTTAAGCAATGTATATGTATATAGACATGCACCTTGTATGCATTTAACCTACAGAGAAAGTCAGTGATAGTTCTTATACGGCTTGGTAAATACTTCAATAGAAACAGTAAACTGAATCCTGTGACAGCATATTTTGAATTGGGATTCACCAAGCGAAAAAACTATCGTCGGACTTGCGAAAAATGCGCGGATTCAGATCATCCTGTGCATGCGCATAGTATCATACGGGCCTTTGCTCTCCATTCATATACATTCTGTAGTATGATTCTGTAAGCGGGCAGTGAAGGTCCCGATGCGCAGGCTGATCTGGGCCTTCACTGCCCTCATATGCCCGTTGAAACGTTTTCGCATGGCGCGACCCAATCTGCTTTGTCATAGAGTAGAGTTACGAAATAAAATTGTGTGGCTAAAATCAAAATTAGTTGTGGAACCATTAAGGTAATACAGTGAACCCTTGTTACAACGACAGCATTTGTTACCAAAGCTGTTGCCATTAACATGAATTGGCTGTTATAAAGAATCCTTAATGGACACAATGATATGTAAGAAATACCTTGTTTTTTCTTATTTCCTCACAGAACATATGTTTTGGATATTTGTTAGAATCGCCTCAGTGAGGCGATTCTAACAAATATCCAAAACATATGTTGCCTGAAGTTTTAATGTAATATTCTTGCGTAATTTCTCATTAACTGTCAGCTCTTAAACGAAGGTTTCGTGGCATTCAAACTGTCATT
Source organism: Anodontia alba (assembly GCA_964016985.1). Taxonomy (NCBI): domain Eukaryota; kingdom Metazoa; phylum Mollusca; class Bivalvia; order Lucinida; family Lucinidae; genus Anodontia; species Anodontia alba. Next base: position 7,642,077 of record OZ024836.1, on the reverse strand, counting down.
ATAACGAATTTTGCCGTTCTAACGAGTGTCGGTGTAACGAGGGTTGGCTGTATATCAAATTACGGACATAACCAGGAACCAGTGCCAGTTTAAGTCCGCCGCTTGTTCGATAGAGGATGACCTACAGCTGTTAACAGTGGCCGACGACGACTACATAGATGATACTGTGGAGACGGAATGTCGAATACAATGCTGATCTAAATGTGTATTAAAAGTATTGTGTTACTTTATGCTGTATATCGCTTTTAAATACTCTGTTTAAAAAGTAACCTTATAGTTTTGTTACGTTTTTGTATTTCATTATTATTTAAAGACGCAATACCTCTTTCGAAAATTGTTGGCTGAGTTTGAATAATGATATCCTTTTTTTTTTCAGCTTTAGGAAATTCCAAAATTAATCATCACTGGGTTGATGATGATAGTGGTGGTACTATCTGGAGGCTTTTCTTAAAAAAAAGAAAAAAAAAAAAAAAAAAAATTTTTTTGTTAAAGGTTTAAGGTATTTTGAACAATAACACCACGCGTAAATTTATAAATTGAGAATTTCGCATTCCTCCAGTATGATTGTTAGTGTACTGGCCTAATGACGATACTTTGCTGTATTAATCCTTATAGTTCTGCAGGTCGGAAAACAAGCTTGTTTACTTATTGTTCTAGACAAGACTGCTCATTACAAGCCACCTCACGAGATTCTCACCAGTTTGCCTTTCGGTATTTGTATTTTGTCATTGCACCGTTTGTTATTTTTTTTCTTTATTTTATTTATTTACAGTCGACTCTCGTTATCTCGAATTCTAAGGGACTCACTGAAACACTTAGAGA